>CM076991.1:86729509-87929509 GCA_039090855.1 Macrothele yani
CGACTTTCAGAGAGAACGAATCGTGGGACATTCGTATCTCGACGCCAGCCAGCGTCAGATTATGGCAAGCTTTCAAATTCCTCTTGCCACAGTTAATAGAGTGCTAGTGGAATTCAAGAAGGCAGGCAATGAAGCACCAGTATTATGTACGGGCCGCGCTGGGACATCACAGGGGTGTCTTCGAGCTGCCACGCTTTCGGTGGAAACTAATCCTCGTAGCAAGGCCGCTGAGACTGCAGAACAGCTCCAAGTGATTTCTAGAACTACTTAGCGGTATCTTCACTGACTTGGCTATCATGGACGAGCTGCTTGAGGTAATGTTCTTTTGAGAGAAGCAAATATTCGTCGCAACATGGGCGACAGACATAATTAAGAGACCCTCAGCATTTTGGCACTCTGTCATATTCTCCGATGAGTCCCGATTTGGACAATTTTGAGACACTTGCAGGGCGTGGGTGTGGCGATTACCCAGCCAGGAATACTGTTTGAAGCGCCTACAGCCAACTGGGAAAAATAGCAGTTTTTCACTCATGATATGGGGAGCCATCAGTGGCGTATCTTGGGGTCAGAGACCTGGAGTAACATTTTTCTAAATTTTAGGTACATGCTATTGCTAACATGATACCAAATAATTATGAGGATTAGGATTTGAACACTTATTTGTACACGAACTCCATTCTTCTTTCCTTTTGTGTGAACTTGAGTGTTACGTTTTCACAAAAATGTTTCTTCCGAGTACTTTTTCATATTTAAAAAGAATGTTTTTCTCTATTAACAAACCAGCCAAGTTGCTCGAATGTGCATGTCCTTGTGTAACTCTAAGGTATATCTTGATTCTTTTTAATACAGAAAAACTTCTTTCCGCAGTTGCAGTTGTTGATGAACAGTTTAATACTGATCTGCTAATTTGTACACCTCAATAAACACTATGTCCAATTATTAAACTTTATGTAACAAGTAATGTTTCTTACTGATTTGTTTTGTATTCATCAAGGGAATTAAACACCTTCAGTTCATTTTTTAATCGAGCTGTATCAAAATTTGAAGCATAAAGTTCTTTAAGCTCTGACAGCAGATGTTCAGGGAAGCATAAAGTTCTTAAAGCTCTGACAGCAGATGTTCAGGGAAGCTTCCACAAAATTTGTCAAAACAGTTCAAAGCTATGAATTTAAGATATAATATCACTGATTTTAATTCATTGACACTTCACAGAATCTGAAACAACTCTCGCGAAACACGCGCTGGAAGCATCGAGGGACTGAGGAAGTCCGAAGTCTTCGTTTTTTCGGAGCGAACTCTTGGCCAAAGCAATGGCCACTCACGAGCTCCGTAGCTCATTCATGTTGTCATGGAAACGCTAGCAGGAGATAGTATTGAAGCTTTTTGTATCAGAACAGCGGTCTCTCGAAGACCTATTTTCGTTACGAGCGGTTGATCATCGCTCGCCAGACTGATTCTCATAATCGAAAGAAGCGAATCCGCTCGTGTTTTTGTCGCACTGAAAGTATTGACATATCTTAATACCGTTGATAATTAACTTTTATTTGTGCATTATCTGGGCTTCGCAGCTAGCCTTGAATATACGCCTCTGGGAGCCATATAAATGACTGGTCGTTCAGTCCTCATAGAATGTGAAGGCGACATCAATGTACTAGAATACATGACCATCCTTGAGTGGCACCTGCTACCAATATTCTCCAGTGGTCAGATGTCAAAGGTTACCTACTTGTTCATGGAGGATGGCGCTCCATCTCATAGGGCCAGGGACGTCGCTAGACTTCGAAATCAGGATATGCGATGGGTGGGGGAGCAGTATTTTTGGTGGGGCAAGCTTGGTAGCAGTTTTATTTACGAAACACTAGAAGAACGAATTTTTAATGTTTTTCACTACAGCATGCAAAGGAATTCGTGCAATTCCCACCTTCTCCACCTCACACCTGGACACACACATACATACACGGATCTGACTAGTTGCGTGTCACTGGTGTAAAATGCAAGTGTTACTAGAATGTTGCCTTCAACTTTTTGCTTCCTCTGAATGCATTGTCTTAAATTGCTTTTCAAAATTTTGCCTTTTTGCTTGCGAAAAATAGTACTGTACTTGAATAGTTTATGTAAGGAAAACATCGTCTTTGTTTATCTAAATCAATTTTTTACGTCGTGCCATGCAGACACAACACCTCCCTTCCTTCAAGCCAGCGACTTTGCTTTGCACTCCTCTGCCACTTCCTGCACTTTCATTGCCCCGGGGATGTCTTAAGAGCGCTAGTGTAGCTTTAGACTCCACTTTCCGTGTTAGAATCCCCTATTTTGTAAAGGAAACAAACAGAGCAATTCGTAGGGACCTCCTCCGTGAATTCCTATCCACCCTCCTCATTAGCCCCCCCCCCCCCCCCCTGGCCATACAAACACGAAAAAGAGGCTTAAACTAAGGAATTGGAAGAGTGGAGAACAACTGAATTTTCATGGCCTTGCAGTGCTATTTTGATAACTTTTTTTGGGGAGATGTAAATAACCACTTCCTAGGAGGAAATACGAAGGGCTACATGAATAAAATCTAAGGCTTATTACTTGGCAAATTCCAGATTATATTTTAAAGTTAAATATACTGAAAAATGGCCCATTTTGAATTGGGTGGGTGACAGGGTAGGCAAGACAAATTTCAGGGCGGACTTAAGCCAACCCTCGCACCCCCCTGGCGACGTCTCGGCATAGGGCAAAACGTACCCAAACATGGCAGGAACAAATCGCCCTCCAGAAACTGTCGTTTCCAAGCAAGTGCCCTGATATGAACCCAATCGAACACCTATGGGCTATATTGGATGGAAAATTACGGCGGATGCCACCGAAACCAACAAACAAGGCACTCCTGCTGGCTTTGTTACGTGAATCGTGGGCTCAAATTCCACAGAGCACCGTTGCCGATCTCATTTCCACAATGCCTGACAGTGTGAAAGCGCTAAGTACTGCAAAAGATATGGCTACCTGATATTAAATTCAGCTACACAACTTATACAGCTTCTTCCATTCCATGCGGGCAGAAAATAAATATGAACAAATCAGGTGTCTATTTACTTATGTCACACCTGTGTATATACATACAATATAAATGTTACGAAAGAGACTGAGTCTTCAGAAAAAAGTATTAGATTTGACTGCTGTTTTAATCGCTCGTGGTTCTTCAACATTTTTTTCTTTTCGCTTTTTATCTTTACATGAAAATCTTACTTCCGCCGCTGATTCCTAGTACTTTCTCAAAGATGTGGTCTTGCTTTTATAGCGAACCAGTTTCCTATTATTATGACATAACGGCAGTTGCAGATCGTAAAATTTACCACTAAGATAAATGAGTTTGCATTTATTTGTAGTCTATTAACGGGAAAATAAGGAAAGCACTGCAGTTGGCTGCTTATACGTGTGGACAATTTTCAGTTTCGTGAGGCTGATGGAATTCCAACATATCGCAATACAAACTGCAAGTCAAGGTTACAAAAACACATTGTTTTACTTGCAAAAGTTGCCTTTGGTTTCAAGCAAAGAAAAGAACCGTTTAGCCATGACGCGACGAAATAAATCTTCAATTATGACATCAAGAAGTAAATATTTCACAGTGATTTGTACAGCAAATCACGGTCAAACTTTTGCATTTTTTGCAACATGGGGTAATCCTTATGTCATAGCTGGGGAAGGATCAGTTTTTCCATCACAGGGATATCGCCATTCGTGTTCTTAAAAGAAATGGAGAGGAAATTTTGATGTAAACTTTTGACGTGTATCAAAGACCACCGACTGAGACGCAATTCGAGGTGCGAATGAATGGGGGAAACGAACGAAGTTTTCCTGTGATAACATTCTCCGTGAAATTCCAGATCATATGAACCAGAAATAATACGCTGTATCAAAAGAGTAATAAGGAAAATCACGCAGGCATTCTCGAAAATGGTTTTAAAATGTCTGTAATATCTTGCTCCCCTTTTTTTGATGCCTAGAGGGTGATATGAGAATTCTGAAACACTCCGCTTGCTGTTGTCGCTTTGCCCGTTTCACCCCATTTGCTTTAGAGGTAAAGCGATTTTGCAATGCAAGTGTCATCAGCAGAGAAAGGAACGAATTTCTTGCTTAGCTTATGCTGTCATCGCTTCACTTAAAACGTTCTTTCCTTTCCACTCTTCCAGTAGTTTTTTTTTTCCATTGCGTCCGTTAGAAGCGCATCTGAGGGACCGCAGTGAAAGAAACTTTGCTTTCTTTTACTTCTTTCTTTACGCAGATCTGGAGTGCATTAAAAAATATTTGTTTTTATTAGTTCGTACTTGGCTGAAGAACGGGAGAGTGGTTAAAAAACGTTCCATTCCGTGAAGCATCAATTTCGCATTGAGGCGACTTGCCCTTAGCCTGCTTTGTAAATTCGGTCATTGACGTCTCACTAAAAAAAAAAAAAAAAACTGGACCCCAGATCCTAACGATGCTGTTTCAGTAGCCAGCTGGGACCCAAGAAAGAAACTTTTACACGCCTTCTCTGTTTTGCTGTATGGCATCTACTCTTTCGGGGAAAACGTGAAATTATAATCTCCACGCAAAGTAGAGATTTAAGAGAACCAATTCGATGTTGCACTCCAAAAAGAGTAGTAAATATGTTTATTTCCACGTCTCGAAGAAGGTTGGGAAATAAAAAGAAAACCTCTTGGTAGTTAAATCCAGCAGAACTTCCAAGAAAATCGTTGAAACAAATAGCTGCGTTTATCTGGAAAGCACTGCAGTAATTTCAGTATCGCCAGTGGAGTAGAAAAGTAAGATGGGGTTAAGTTAAGGTCACAGCTGCTGGTACAAATGCTAAAAGGAAACGAAAATCGAAATTGGAATTAGAATTTTATTGCTCTTAAGAAAATGCATTCGCGCATTTGTTTCATTCAGGATATACACAGTAGCTTCATAAACAGAAGTGTGCGATGTACAGTATATATGTATGTGTACAGACGTACGTAAGTCATGTATATGCACATATGCCAACTTATTAGATACACCTACCTATAGCTGTGACGTGTACTCTAATTTAAACTTCCATTTTAGTTCTTGTAGTCTTGTGTAAATTTGTCTTATTTTCGTTAAACGTTTTGCAAATCTTAACGCCACATATTCTCTCTCGACGAATTTGAGTTTGGCAACCCGAACAACAGGTCAGAAGTCAATGACATATGATAAGAGCCGCTGTTTTGTACGTATTCGTCTCACAATGCTTTGGACGGTGTTTTCGAGTATAATATGTTTTTCGAGTTCTGAATTTTATCCCTTTTGTATGATGATCCATTCTACCCATGTGACAGCGCCCACACTCGAGCGCTGCACATTTAGGTCGAAATTCCGTTCCCTAGTTCATTTATTTATTTAATTATTATTTCATTTATTTATTTATTCATTTTTATTAATTCGTGTATTTTTTGAGGAAAGAGTACGTTTATTTACGTTTTATTTATTTTGCCATATACTTTCGGGTGAAGCTTTTTTTTTCTCTCCGTCCCCCTCTCCCAGCGTTGGCGTCACCATGGAGGGACCGACATTGTAAGTAAACAACGCTGGCGACATCCATCGGCGAGCTGACTTTTTAGTACGTTTTATTGGGGCAATAGAAGTGTCCACCGTGTCTACCATCCACAATGCGTGTTGGGTAGACCGTAGACTTTTGGAACCGGAGCTAACAGTTTAATTGGGTAAAGATTTATGGCTGGGGTTATGTCACGGGGGTAACGTAACTTGAACGGTTCTCAGAATTTTGCGGGAACGAGTAGCGATTTTGACCCCACAACGAATGGATGAACAAAATGTTAATTCTCTGACCAGTAGGATTTACACTGGGGAATTTAATTCAGGGAGGTTTGCGTTCGCCAGCTAGTGATTGGATGATGGGATATTTTGAGGTAGTGTGGGTCTTCTTGGGGGTCGTCGAAATTTTTACAAGGGAAGAGAAGAACTTCGACACTTCCCTTTTTTTTTTTTTTTTTTTTTTGCCACGAGTCACTTTACCTTTGCTTGTTTCTCGGCGTGCATCGCGTGCGCTTTCCTCCATGACTGTCACCTAGGAGCTGCCAAATATTACGGCAGGACAACCGTAAGCTGCATACAATTTTCCAAGCTGCGGATGGAAGATCTCAACCGAGGTTTCCGGATGAGAATTCTCCCGGGTCAGGAGTGGTCAGCGGCGCGAACCCAGAGACTTTAAGATGCGATTACCTTGAAGCATAACCCACATCGTTCAAATAACTTTTACATTTATGTGTAACCGCCAGGACGTGATATCCTGGATGTAGCCATACCCGCAATAGGATCGCCAGGCCAGATTCTGATGTTAAGGTAGGAAATCCATCCTATTCTTTCTTTTGGTGTCCCCTTATAAAATGTTTATCGGATCTGTCCATACGAAAGTTTTCCGTCAGAGTTTAGGTTCTCGTAAGCGAGTAGTTAATTGAGTACAGGTTCCTGTCAGAGAGTCGTAAATCATTTTTTGCTAGTATCATGAGTGTATCTTTATTATTATGCAAAACCTAACTAATAAATTATTTTCTTTGTTAATTGGTCAACGTTCTATCATGAGTGTTTCGTCGGTTACAAATTGTATGCTCAATCCTGGATTTTTGGAGAATATATAATTTTACGACAGGGACTTAGAAAATCACTTCACTTATGTTGTTTTTTTTAAAGGAAAATCTGCCCGTCAGTGGATCCTGAAGCTGCGTCAGCCCTAAATCAGGGAATCGCAGAATCACAATCCACTCGACATTCCCTTGGCTCCCAATATTACGCCGGGTGAACCCAATTAGGAACCCGAGCGATACCCAACAACCTTCGGGTTAAGGAGAGGAGGATGAGGAGGAATGTTATCACGCTCAACGTTTTGCTATTTACGACTGTTGAAAAGCTAGCGAAAAGTTGTGTACTGCTAATTGAAGATAAGATTGCGCTGTTTGGATATTTGTTGTGATTAAATCAAGTTGGTTCAGTGAAGTGTCTAAAAGGTGACACACTATTTGACTAGAGCCAATAAAGAAACTTGTAAGTATATTGTCTTATGATTCTAACTGGAAGTAATTATTATTTAGTGCCTGATTAGCTCTTTCATGACTAGTTAAGACTTTCAGCTTGCATTGAAGTATCCAGGAGCAACGAGAAAGAAGCTCTAAGGCATAAGGCAAAGGCGATAAGCCGTGGGGGTATAACAATGAAGCTAATAGCTGACGTTAACGCAAACCCAACAAGCTCAGAGTTAGTTTTTTTACACGAAAGCAAACTTAACGTTAGGATGTAACAGTTATTATAAACACTAGCTCATAGCTCGTGCCATGCACGGATGAAAAAGCTGCGACTGAAATTTTTATAATATGAATCGTAAAATACATATACATTGTATATAACAATAATAAAAGGTTGAATTATTAATGGGCAGTCTGTAAGATAGGACACCAACAACAAAATTTTCGTAATTATTTCAGCTTTATCTTCTTCCATCTTGTACTACAAAGAAAATATTTCACGGAACCAATAATTTTTTTTTAAATTTCCATCACAGTGAAACAAAACTACACCTGCAGTTACTTTCTTACAATTTTACTTGTTCCTTTTTATGAAATAAAATAACTCTGATTCCTTTTTATGAAATTACTCTACAGTTTTATTCCGTTTTATGAAATTACTCTTCAATGCGAAGAAAATGAAATAAAACTCGACATAAGACCTACGTAACAGAACAAATGTCGCAGACAGTTGTTCGAGCACGCGCGTGTTGCCACAGATGAAGTCGTTCGTCTTATTAACTTTATTTTATTTTCCGGTTTTTCTTCTTGATTTTACGTATCGTGCGATAGCGGTGAGCTTAGTTCCGATTTCGGCCACCGGATAAAAGCAGGTGGCGCTGCAAGTACTGAATGACGTCAGAGAGTTAGGGACAGACGTAGCCTATTATACAGGTTTTATATCATAAATTACTGTCATTCTACATGCCGCCCTTGAGTTGCAGAACAGCCCAAATTCATCGTGGCATGGAATATACCATATGCTCGAAGCGTCGTGCTGGAATGTTGCACCATGCAGAAATGATTGAGTCCGGAAGTTGCTGCAAATTGGACGGCGGCAAAGTCCCGCAGCTAACAGACCGCTCCACATCGTCCGATAGATGCTCGATGGGATTTTAATCCGGGGACTCTGCAGGCCACTGAAGCAAAGGAAAACTCGTTGGCATGTTCTTGGAACCATTCGATGAAGAGCAGTGGCGTTCTGGAAAAAATATATTCAGGGCCCTTTAACAAAAATCCATTAACTTTCAATTATTCAAAATTTTAAATTCCATATTATTAACGAGGTCTTCTGAGCATTTTAATAATTCAAGTTCATTGGAATCCACAGATATTTTTCGTAAAACCAAAATTATTGTACTTTATTGCCTAAAACACAAATGTGAATGTTGCAGTTTCATACAAACACAAAATACTACAAACTCCTTAAATCCAAGGTACACCGTAAAAAAAAAAAATTCTGCGATCCACGAGCCACTTTTCGTGATTATTCCTTTCGTGAATGAACGAAGCATATTTCTGAAACAACTTTTTCCATGAACTGATGGAAAGAAACCTGAATGTTTCCTAGATTTTTCGTACGCCAGGGAAATCTGTGAAAGAACCTTCACCGTAATTCCTTTCTTACATGGACGGCAAATTATCGTTTTTAAGATGTGTTAACGGAAAATTTTGAATTTTCATAAACCTTTCCGTAATTCTCTTCGGTTGTTAACGGAAAAACTCTGCTCCCACTTTTTCCGTATCCATATGACGAAACTTTTCGGGTAATAATAGCGATTCGTGGAAATACCGGGTGGCCAAGAAAAGGTGTTAAAAATTAAAATGACACAACTTCGTTATTACTGGATCAAATTTACAGAAATTTTAAGAGAAACTCAAGCAATAAGTGAAATTAAAAGAACAGATTTTCAAAATGTCCACCGTCTCCACAAACCATCGTATAGAGACGGGACTGGAAATTGCCGATAACATGCTGCAACACGTCTTTTTTAATGGCCTGGATTTTGTCTGCAATGACTTTGTTGAGGTCCTCCAGTATCTTGGGGCCAGTCCTGAAAACTCGGTTCTTCAAATAACCCCACAGAAAAAATCACATGGGTTCAGGTCAGGGCTATAGGGTGGCCATTCAATGTCCTGTCCATTGAACCTCGCAGTGTCCAAAGCGATGATACGGTCCTGAAAGGTGTCCTGTAGCCAGGAAAACACATCAGCAACTCTATGTGGATGTGCACCATCCTGCATGAACCAGTAGGTGTTGACCATCCGATGACGTCTTGCTCGAGGTCCGAACTCCTCGGCCAGTAGCTACCTATAACTTGCACCAGTAACAGTTCCGTTGATGAAGATGAGTCCGATTATGCGTTTTGCGTTGATTCCATACTGGCATCATATTCTTTGTTCAATTCGCGTCGAACCATGACGTTACTGCAGTTGCCCCCTCTGCCCCGCGGTTCCGACGCCTCTGGGTGTGGTAGAGACCACGAGGTTGTGGGTGTATTGAACATTGATTTGTAGTCACTCAAACGTCAATTGGTCCCGAAGTTTCGCCAGAGTACGTGGGTGTCTATTCCGGCGTTTCGCTTTCTGTTCCAAATGATTTCATAGATTTTCAATACGATTTAAATCTGGGGAGCCAGTCAAGGTAAGACAGTGTTACTGATCGTTCGTCGTGCCACTCAAACACAGTTTTAGCCCTCGTGCGCACGGCAATTGTCGTCTTGAAAGACAGGAGTGGCAATGTGATTCTGCTCCTGGAGATGTAGGCAAAGGTCAACACTTCTTCATTCAGAATGCGGAGGTACGCGTGCGGGTTCAAATTCATCATCACTGCAAAGAGAGGGCCATTTCGTGGTACGAAAAACATACCCAAAACTTCACAGAACCCCCTCCAGCTTGAACAACCCCTTCGACACAATCAGGATTAAAGTGTTCATTGCTCCTGCGATGCACTCGTCGCCTCCCATCATTGGCGTACAAACAGAAATGAGACTCATCAGATCAAATTACTCGTTTCCAATTCTCTAATTGGTGCCTCTGAGCCCATTGATAAAATGCGACTTTGTGACTTGCTGTTAAAAGAGGCCCCTTCTGTGGTACTGTGCTCTAGATGTCCACTGCATGCAGTTCTCGTCGCAGTGTCCTTCCGGAATTGGTTGGAGTGAACTTTCATTGACTGTTTGGAGCAATTGTTGCCTGGTTTGAAACCGTATAGCAGTTACTAGGCGTGAAACATGGTGACGGTTCCTGTTGGTGAGAATCGTTTTCCGGCCACAGTTACGACGCCGATTTGCCGTTAAATTCGAACTACGTCACTCTTTGTAGACCCGCTGGAGAGTATGCTTCCACTCACCAACGAATTGGACTACTTCATTCACTTTGCGTCCGTGGGCACGGCCAAACATAATGGCTCCTTTTTGCCACTCAGTAACGTCTGTCTTACGACCCATATTACAGACTAATTCAACACAGACGTTGTTCTTCACCACTGCACGAGACATAAATGGTCCTGTAGATCACATCATTGCTATTTATCTCCCAACAATGCTATCACGACTCTCTATTGTAACATCCTTAACCTTCACACGCAGAATGCGGACTGATACAGAAAACTGTTGACTCGAAACTTAAACGTCCATGCACGAGAGAGAAGAATCACATATTGACTATTGATTAATTATTGTAGCGTGGAGTGTGCTGTCCGACGTGTGCTGCAGAGTTCGTGGGTCAGTTGTGTGTGAGATTTTTGAAGGCAGGGACGTGTAGAGGCTGGCCAAGTAAAAGATTCTAAGATTGTACAATGAAGTAGAATAATGTGATAGTTACAATTAATACTTTTTGTACGAGATAGATGTAAATAAAATATTTTGTTTTATATGTTAATAAGTTTGTTACTTCATAAATATTGCGTGGTTGAGTTGCTAAATCTCGTATGTTTGAAGATGATAGTAATTAACACGTAATAACCAAATGATAATAAAACTATGCAAATAATTCTTGCGATCCGTAAATATGTCTAAGAAACTTGTATTCCTCTCTTCGTTTAATTGCCTGCAAAGATTGTCCATTAGCTGTGCTATGTTTCCTAACTGCTCCTCTTAAAACTCCAATTCATTTTTCTTAAGTCCCGCTTTCGATCATCTCTCGCGCTGTCGCGAAATCCCTAACCTGCCGGTCCACCTAAGACCTACCCTGGGGCAATTACCTCGTCGTACTTTTCGTGACCGCTCGCTCTCCTAGACCAGAGACAGTTCTCTTCTCGCCTCCTTCTCCCCTGTCTCCCAAAAATGCCCTTAAGCATATCCGAAAATTCCCCGTGAGAAACAAACATACCGCTCTCGGTAAATCTAAAGCCTCAAAGTAAAATGTGAAGGGGCTAGTCATTTGTCGGCAGCCTTGAAATTGAAATCTGTAAAGCACCAAAAGAGGCGCGATAGAGTTAATCTCCATCCAACATACAAAGCGCAAATACTAAGCATAGACAAAATGTCGTCTTAGTAAATAACCGTGCATCCGGTGTTTAATGGGGAACTGACTCTGAGAAATTTCTCTCACGCTTTGTGGAAACAAAACAAGTGGAGCACGAGATGGAATAAAAGTTGCATTTTGAGATTTTATATGAAATCCTAAAATCCCGTATAAAATCTCTGTAACATATAACTAGCAAGTCTGTGAGGTTACGTTATGTGCAACAAGTGTCTTCCCACTGTCTTTTCTGTTAGGGGTGAGTAATTTTTTGTCCGGTGTGCTTAATATGGCTGTCGAGAGTAAATTTTATAATTAGGAGTTTTGTGAAATAATACTATAAAACAGTACATTTCACCTCTTTTTCGAAGATAATTGGAAGTCATTGTTATTTTAATAAAATCCCAAGTTCCAAAGCATTCCGTTGCTTCGAAATATCGTGATGAAAAAAAACATACTTAATTTGCGTTAAGTCCTCCTACAAAAAAAAAATAAGATGATTACAAACCTATTCAAAAAAATAATAAGCTCCAACAGAATATAAAATGACAAATTCATTCGCATTGATGAAAAAAAAAAACTTCATCGCGTAATTAGAATTTTTCCTTGACCGTAACTATGTCTGCTGAGGCTTCTTAGCTCAGTGAGTAAGACGCGTGGTTTCTGTTGAACTAACCCCATCGGTTCGAGTCCCATGGTGGCGAAAGGATTCTTTGGTGTAGGGCTGAAAAATTCTGGGTCTTCGAAATTTCTAAAATAAGGAAAACCCGAAACGGACCTTTCAGAAGAACAAAAAAACGGAATTACTGATACGGAAAATACGGAAGTTACAAAATACGGGAACTTTAAAACCCGAAATTTTGTTAAAAGACGGATACCTACCGGCAATTTTTGCTTCACGTTATTTACAGGAATTTTCCATGAATTCACACCAATTATTTTTTTACAGTGTAATCATACTATGCAAATTTTATTTAGAAGACCAAGGCCAGTCTCTTTGAAATGCCTCTCGATCACACACACACACACACGAAAAAACACGTCAACAGACGCGTGATAGTGCTTCGGGCTCCCTGACATTGAACCGATATGCGATATTTCGGCAACTGTGTGTAATTTTGAAGTATTTTGTGTTGTTTGTGGCTCAGTGTTCTAAGCCACGAAGAACACCAAATACTGGCTAAGCTCTGTCTTCTGAACGGTTGTCAGCTCTCACAGACGTGCCAACTCTCCGGATTTAGGCGGGGAGACTCCGGATTTTCTGTCCTTCCTCGCGCCCTCCGAATGAATGTCAAATTCTCCTGATTTTCACCGAGCATTAGCCATTAGGATGGTTGAAATTCCATCAACCACCATGATTTCGAACCGCCTGTGAAATCTTTTTCTTTCTGCTTTGATGCAAGGCGGCATTACAGTCATCAGTTTCGTACTTTTCCTCTCCTAAATGCAGAAAGAAGTGGCGCAGTGGTCTAAGCGCTGGCTTCTGACCGATCGTCTGAGATGGGTCGGAAAAAATTTGCTTTAAAAAAATTTCTCTCAGTCCGATTGTCATACGGCGCCTTCAGTAAAGAGCTGACCAGCTCTGGCACTAGAATGCCGGGGAGCGTGGGTAACTAATTGACAGGCGGGAGCTGCCTTGCCTTCTACTTGCAGTTCAGTGTTTCAACCATTCGTCTCAACTTTCAACAGAGCCAAGTGGTGATAAACAGTTGAGTTACAGCGAATTCATTTGCCGACAAAAGGGAGTAGTTACAGTTGGCCTCGCCTTGTAACGAAAGGCGATATTACTACGATGCTTTTTGTCTTCTTCGCTTTTGCGCACAACCTAAAGAAGAAACGAAAAAAGTTGGCTGCTATTTTATTCGCAACAAACAACAACATGAAGAATCATTTTATGCTTTCATTATCTTGCGGAATCCACGTACCTGCAAACGAATTTCAGAAGGGGGGACGGAGGTGTTGATTTTTGCACTGTTTTTTACGCTTTCCAACCGTAGGTTGAAGAAGCGTATATGCTGCAGCTTTGTCCGTCTGTCCGCACGATAACTCGCGCAAAAATGGTTATTTTCGAGGAAATTTTAGTATGTGGTAGGGGACCACCTGGGGACGAACCCTATTGAAAATGCGTGAAGTGGGGTCAAAGGTCAGGACATAGAAGCGGGATGTATTCCATTGCCCTTATGCGCCATAACGTGAGTAAAAATGGTTCGATTTCGATGAAAGTTTAGTATGCGGTAAGGGACCACCTGGGGACGAACCCTATTGAAAATGGGTGAAGTGGGGTCAAAGGTCAGGACATAGGTTCGGGATGCATTCCATTGCCCTTATGAGTCATAACGCGCGTAAAAATGGTTCGATTTCGATGAAATTTTATTACGTGGTGAGGGACCCCTGGGGACGAACTCTATTGAAAATGGACGAGCGGGATCCATTCCATTGCCCTTATGTGTCATAACTTGCGTAAAAATGTTTCGATTTCGAGGAAATTTTAGTATGTGGTAGGAGACCACCTGGGGTCAAATTTTATTGAAAATGGATGAAATGGGGTCAAAGATCAGGACACAGGAGCGGGATCCATTCCATTGCCCTTATGCGTCATAACTTACGTAAAAATGCTTCGACTGCGACAAAACTTTATCATGTTGTTCCGGAGGTATACTGAATCGGTTCTATTTAATATCATCGAAATGGGGCCTAAGGTCAGGACACAGGAGGGATATTTATTTCACAGCCATTATCCTCATAACTTGAGTAATTATTTCCGGCATGTTGGAAAGCGTATCATAATCTATGCATTGCATGATTTTACTAACTTGTTTTATTTTTTTTTCTCCAGACCTTTTAGTAGACCAATAATGCTACTTCTGGAAATTGTTCTAACGTCTGGAAAATGTCGATAAAAAACCGCCCTCGTGTGGTTCTATGAGCTATAAAAATCTCCGGATTTCCGGATTTTGAAGGTTGGCATGTCTGGTCTCAGATGATTCGTGTGCGGTGTGTTCGTCTTAAGGCACTGGCTCTCTCTCTCTCTCTCTCTCCTTTCTTTGGAGCCAGTGGCATCAAATTAGGAACAGCAGACTGCTTATACAGCCTTTGCTTACAGTTTTCGTTAATTCCCCATCCCCAAAAAAGAATTTAAAATGACTCTATTTACATTGAAATTTATCTACATTATACTTGTACCAAACATTGCGATTTGTCGTACTAATAACGATCTTTTATGATATGCATATGAAAATACAGAAAGCAAATGAGTAACAATTAAAAGTGGCACACGCAAAAAAAGTAAAACTGCTTAAACTGTTTTCTCTTGAATATAAAAACACTTGTGTGCGACACAGTACTACATTGTTTTTGCAGATGGCAAAAATATTTCCTCTTGACTCTTATAAAAAGAAACAAGGAATATTTAAATATTTTCTCTTGACTTATAAAAGAAAATAAATAAGATTTCTCTCACTTCATCCCCGCGAAAAACACCTTACAGTTCATTATGTTCTGAAAAAGGCATAGTTATCTGCAAACAATTGTAATACATAATACTTTATCCTCCATGGCGAAAATATTAAATTCATTGAACTGATATTTCTTTCACATTCTCTTTGTACATGTATAGGAGCTATTGGTATGACTGTGATAAGGGGCTTCAATTCCTCTGAGTTCCTGCTTTCTTGTCATTTAGTTTTTACAAACCACGAAAATGAGTTTAAAAATTTTACTTATTTACTGGGAAAATATACCTACCAAAAATTGTTTTTTCGATACTTCTTTTAAATCTGCCATCAAAAATTCCTGGTTTTTTCTTTAACCAATTTCATATGAAGTTTTCACAAAATTTTTTGCATAATTTTTTTGCAGTGAAACGCGGTTGTTGTGGGGCCACTCCTGGTGAAAATACGTGTCCTGGGAGCTGGTGCGTTAAGTTTGTGGGCGTGTCCATCAAATTTCTTGAATTCAGAGAAAAAAAAAAAAAAAAGAACTGTGAACGTTATTTAGTAAAATTTTAGTTTCATCACTATCTCATGGGAAAAACTCTGTCTCGATTCTCTCAAAATTGTAACACACCGTCATTTGATTCTTTTCATACCGCAACTGGTATGTTACCGATTGAGGTATAAAAGAATCAAAGAACGGTTTATTTTTGATAATCTGAAATTCGAAATTTAACGTATAAGTTAATTACATATAACCGAAATGAAAAAGCGGTAGAAACTACAGAAAAATATCGGAACAAGTGCAAAATTCCGTATAAAAGTGAAAATCGTATAACTGAAAAACGTACAACCGAGATTCCACTGTATATTACAACTAGCGACCCGGTTTCAAGTTAGACACGAAATTCTCCGAGTAAGACATCCTCTCTTCTATCTAAATGTATTTCGTTCTTACAGTTTTCTGTTCCTTCGATCGAAAAACAAGGGCATAATCATTTAACACAAAACAAAAAACAAAACAAAAAAGGAGAGAGAGAGACAGAAAAGAGAGTAAAAACATAACTATTTCATGATTACATATATTTACAAATAAAAGCTACGAAACAGCTATTTTTGAGTTTGAGTTTTACAATTATTTCTAACAGAGTGACAGGGATAATGAAAAGAGTTTGTGCGTGGTGCTAAGAAGTGAATGTCCTGGGATTAATTTCAATATATTCGTTACACGTTTAACCTCCATCTAAACTTTTCGGTCAGATCTCATACTTTAGGGAGCCTAAATATTAAACTGGATTCCAAGGGACAGGAAAGGACCCAGAGAAGATCACATATGAGATGGGTGCATGAAATTCGAAAGTATGCTGGAGTAACATGGAGGAGACTGGCACGAGACAGACCGTTGTGGAAGAAACTTGGGGAGACCTTCGTTCAGCAAGGATTGATAATGGTTGGCAATGATGATGATGATCAAAACATCTGTTATTAGCAGTGCAATCTCTGTCACATTGTTCAGTGACTGCGGTGTGATAACCGTGACCGACAGTTGTTCTCTCTTTAGAAGCTCGGTATAGTAGAGCGCGTTCGTTGTGTGTGTTTGTGTTGTGGAGCTAATAGAACAAGGTGTATGTGTTCCTGACTGTACGATGTAATTTTAAATACAGTAAAATAGTAAATCTTTATCTAGTGTGTCTATCTCTTGACGCATCGTACTTGTACACAGTGAACCATAAATATGACAGCGTACCTGGAGAACTATATATATATATAAGGAAATTCAACTGTGAACTAGTGAGGAAAGCAATTGAAAACAACCAAAGCCTAAAGATAGTAAAGGGATATCTCAGTAAGGGAAGAAAACAGATTATGGCACTGAGAAAAGAAGATGGTTCTGTAACAAGAAATAGAGGCGAAATTTTGACCAGAGTGAAAGATTTCTACTCCAAATTATATGAAAAGGATGATACACGTACTCCAGACATCATGAAAGGTACCAGTACCAGAGTTCTTCCAGTCCTCCCAGCAGAAGTTGCACATGCAATCAAGAACATAAAGCGGGGAAAAGCTCCAGGAGAAGATGGAATTACTGTAGACATCATACAAGAAGCAAGTGGAGAAATCGAAACAGTACTCGCCCAAATTTTTACTCGATGCCTTAATGAAGGGAAGATTCCTGAGAATTGGAACAACGCTGCAATGATCCTGCTACATACAAAAGGTGACATTGAGGATCTCAGGAACTACAGACCTATCAGCCTCCTCTCAGTGGTTTATAAATTCTTCACTAAAGTTCTTTCACACCGCTTGAAGGTGGCACTGGACATGGCTCAACCGAGAGAACAAGCTGGATTCAGAAGTGGCTACAGCACAATAGATCATATCTACGTCATGAGAGAACTAATTGAAAGAGCAAGGGAATATGAACTTCCATTGCGCATGGCTTTTATCGATTATGAAAAAGCCTTTGATTCGGTGAAACCATCAGCAGTTACAATGGCTCTGAAATCCTGCGGTGTTGAAGATGCATACATTGATATTATTAATAACATCTATGAAAATGCAAGTGCAAAGATTCGGCTGTTTGAAAATACAATACACATAAAAATTGGAAAGGGAGTGAGACAAGGTGACACCATATCTCCGAAGCTCTTTAATGCCACATTGGAAAATGTCTTTTAATCACTGAACTGGAAAAACAAAGGGATAAAGATTAATTGAGATTATCTAACCCACCTTCGTTTTGCTGATGACGTAGTCATTTTTGCAACTTACCCATCAGAGCTGCAGAGTATGATCCAAGAACTTGCTGATAAGAGTAAAGAAGTGGGATTAAAAATGAACTTTCAAAAGACAAAAGTGACGTTCAATGCTTTTACAAGAAATAAGGATTTATCGATTGATGGAGAAAAGCTGGAGATAACAGACACGTACGTTTATCTTGGACAGCAGATATCAAGTGAGGGTCACATTCATGAAGAAATTAATTGGCGTACAAAACTTGCCTGGAGAGCTTTTGGAAGAAACAGCATAATTTTCAAGAGCAATATGCCATTATGTCTTAAAAGAAAAGTGTTTGATCAATGCATCCTTCCAGTGCTTACGTATGGTGCAGAGACGTGGACGTTAACTAAAAGAGACATACAAAGGCTGCAGACAAATCAAAGCAGCATGGAGAGGTGCATGCTTGGTGTAACCAGGAGAGATAAGAAGAGGAACTCGTGGATCCGAAAAATGACCAGAGTGGAAGGCATCATGATCAGAGTTAAATCCTTGAAATTGCAATGGGCTGGACATACTGCCAGAAGGACAGACCATCGATGGACAGCCGAAATTTTAGATTGGATTCCAAGGGACAGGAAAAGTCCCAGAAGAAGACCACATGGGAGATGGGTGGATGAAATTCTAAAGTATGCGGGAGTGACATGGAGGAGACTGGCACAAGACAGACCGTTGTGGAGGAAACTTGGGGAGACCTTCGTCCAGCAGTGGATTGATAATGGTTGACAATGGTGATGATGATGACACACGCTTTTGATTTAGACCGAGGACACACCTTCGACAGAATTAACAACTTATCTTTCTACATGTCACATGGCTTTCCTCTAGTTTTCCGTCCTGCGAAAATATTCTATTGTATATACATTTCATTTCATTTCAGGGATTTTACTCTGATCATGATGTCTTCCACTCTTGTCATTTTTCACGAGTTCTTTTTCCTATCTTTCCTGGTTACACCAAGTATGTATCTCTCAATACTTCTCTCAGTTGTCTGCAGTCTTTGTACGTCTTTTTTTATTTAAGGTCCAGATATTTGATCCATATGTAACAACTGGAAGAATGCATTGATTAAACACTTTTCTTTTAAGACATAATGGCATATCGCTCTTGAAAATTGTACTGTTTATTCCAAACGCTCTCCAGGCAATTTTATACGTCGATTAATTTCCTTATGATTGTGACCCTCTCTTGATTTCTGCTGTCCAAGGTAAATTTAGGTATCAGTTATCTCCAGCTTTTCCCCATCAATTAACAAATCTTCATTTCTTGTAAAAGCAGTACACATCAGCTTTGTCTTCTGAAAGTTTATTTTTTATCCCACTTCTTTATTCTTGTCAGCAAATTCCTGGATCATACTCTGCAGCTCTAAAGGGATAGTTGCAAAAATGATGACGTCGTCACCAAAACGAAGGTGAGTTAAATAACTTCCATTAATCTTTATCCCGTTGTTTTTCCAGTTCAATGATTGAAAGACACTTTGCCATGCGCCATTGAAGAGTTTGGGAGATATGGTGTCACCTTGTCTCACTAACTTTCTAATTTTTGTTGGTGCTGTATCCTCAGATAGCCGAATCATTGCACTTGCATTTTGATAGATGCTGTTAATAATGCTAATGTAAGCATCCGCACTGTTGCCAGAAGAACGGACCAACGGTGGACAACCAAAATTTTAGGCTGGATACTAAGGGATAGAAAAAGACCCAGAAGAAGACCACATGAGAGATGGATGGATGAAATTCGAAAGCAATGACACAGGCTCAAGACAGACAGTTTTGGAAGAAACAACTTGAGGAGACCTTCGTACAGCAGTGGGTTGATAATGGTTGAGAATGATGCTGATATATTATATGCAGTATATATATATAGAGAGAGTTGACCTGTCTCTCTCTATCTTTCTATCTATCTCTCTCTAAGTGGACTTGACTCTCTATCGCTATATATATATATATATATATATAACCATTATCAATACACTGCTGGATGAAGGTCTCCTCAAGTTGTTTCTTCCAGAACTGTCTGTCTTGAGCCTGCGTCATTGCTTTCGCATTTCATCCATCAGTCTCCCATGTGGTCTTCTTCTGGGTCTTTCCAGTCCCTTGGAACCCAGTCTAAAATTTCGGTTGTCCATCGGTGATCCGTTCTTCTGGCAACATTGGAGATGCTTACACGCACACACACGCGCGGGCGCGCACACACACCCACACACACATATATAGAGAGAGATAGTTCAAGTCTGTTTTTTCGCACCCCTTCGAAGAACACCTTTTTCAGTTCATTATATTCTGAAAATGCATTTCACCTTATCATACAAATATTCATTCATTGAACTGGTATTTCTTTCACATTCTCTTGTTAGCATACATATATAGGAACTATTGCAGTGCCTGTAAAAAATGCGCCACAAGTCCACTGTAATGACTAATTTTCCGTCATCCAGATTTTATAAACTGAAACCGCGAAAATGATTTCTAGAGATTTTACTTCTTTACTGGGAAAAAATTACTTTTATTTTTACCACTTCTTTCAAAGCCGACGGCAAAATTTTGGTGAAATCTTAAAGGAGTAATAACTGAAATATGTGCCTGAAACAATGGCTAAATACATATATCTTTGAAATGAATCTGATTTTTATAAATTGTGTAATTGGACCAAGATCTTTGGAATCACTTAAATATATCCAATGAACATGAAATGAAGTTTCCTGTATGGATCCTTTTTGTTTCCTGCCTGAAAGAGTTGCCAAAAGCACACTGCAAAGCGATGCCCTTTGGTTTTTATGTATTTGGCACAGTTTGGCCGAAATAGCCAGGACTCTTTTGCGTGTGTGAGGACTTGCGTGTATTCATCTCCTCCCCCTTTCCAAAATCTGAATGGAAACGAAATAAGATCCACACAAAGCTTAAATGTGTGTTACCATTCAAAAAATTGTTTGTTGATGAAATCTGAGCTTAAAAGACCGGAAAGAGCCGCACTGGCTATCTAGGTTTATTTTCGCGAAAGAGCAGTTCTGAATCTGTGCATTTTCACCGCATGGTTGAGGAGCACGGCAGGTTTTGTAAACGGACGGTGCATACAGTGAGACGCACTTCACTATGCACGGTAGATAAGGATGAGTTATCAAGGGCAGCTCCCGTTCTTTCCTGGCTCACGGGGCAAGTGAGCACTCGGGAGGGACGAAGGTTGATCCTTTGTTCTTCTCATATGAATTGGGGCTTTGCGTACGGCAAGCTCTCGTGCAGACTCGTACTTAAAAACTCATCTGAAGAGCCAGAGGAGTTGGGGGAGGGATGGGGGGGTAAGCCCACCAGGAGGATCAGAAACAAAAGTGAGGCCACCAGAGCGCCAGTCTCCTGCTTCCCCTTTCCTCCATCGCCACACGCAAGACGAACGTTTCGCACTTCCTGCTACCGAACGGGCAGGGGGTTCGTCCTGAGGACCTGCTCTTTTAGGAGGTAATTGGAGCAAGTCCAAAGGTGTGCTTTTTTAACTTCAGTAGCCACGTTATTATTACAGAAGCTCGCGAAACTTTGTTTGTGTAAAAAGCAAAAGAGTTTTCTATGATAGCATTGTCATTGTTTATCTCCGCACTGAGACCTCATTTTACAAACACACGACACTTTGAACTACATAAAAACACACTTGCAGGACATCAACGATGAACTCCATATCTGAAACCTACGAAATTAAGTAATGTGTAGCTCTTTTTTAAAATCAGTCAACATAGACTAATTTACTAATTTAGTATAACTTATGAATATCACATTACATCTCAGATTTTTGGGGGTGGGGTGTCTGTGTGTGGGGGGGGTTGACGTCCCTTATGGGCTTTTTAAGGGATCGCCCATTTGGAACTACTCACTGACTCCAGGGAAGGGAGTGAGCCAGTGCTGTAAGGGAAAACACAACACTCGCGGTTTGCCCCAGAATCTGAATCCCGTCGCGTCGTACCGGTAGCCGCAGGGGCGTAATGATAACCTTAATATTTAAAAAAATCTTTTGTGAGAACTTCATATGAAATTGGTTCAAGAAATAGGCAGGAATTTTCGACGGCAGCTTTAAATGAAGTTTTCAAAAATTGTGGGGGGTATTTTTTTTTTTTTTTTTTTCAGTGTTCTTAGTTTATCAAAACTGTATGACGGAAGAGCAGCAGTTCCAGAGGACTTGAGACCTCTTTTTACAGCCACGGCAAAAGTTCCTATACATGTTCCTAAACAAGGGAATGTGAAAGAAATATCAGTTTGAAATTTTTATACCAATCAGGATACGGTGTTACGCATTACAGTTTGCACATAACTACGCATCCTTCAGAATATAATGAACAAAAAGATGTTCTTCGCGGAGAAGAAGAAACAGAGATCTTTGCCATTTTTAGCACGTCTTTTGTAAAAAAAGATCGTGCTAATGTTTTCGGTTTGTCCGTCCGTCCGTTTGTACCCACGATATCTCTGCAACTATTTGTCCGATTTGAAAAATTCTTTTTGCATTGAGAAGCTTGAAATATGCGAATGATGATCCTTTATTTTGTTTTTGTTTTTACGATGTACAATTTCGCCGCTAGAGGGCGTAAATGCAGATTATGTCGAATTCAAAAATACGTTTTACTCCACATCATCATCATCATCATTGTCAACCATTATCAATCCACTGCTGGACGAAGGTGTCCCCAAGTTTCCTCCACAACGGTCTGTCTTGTGCCAGTCTCCTCCATGTCACTCCCGCATACTTTCGAATTTCATCATCATCATCATCATTGTCAACCATTATCAATCCACTGCTGGACGAAGGTCTCCCCAAGTTCCCATATTTCCTTCTAAACATCCGATTGAAGAAATTCTTTTATCTTTCGATTCCATTTATGTCGAAGAGTATTTTAGATATAGTTACTTTTTCAAATTACGCACAGATGTTCCGCTAGGGTGCGTAAAAATAAATTACATTTTTCCCGATAACTCTTCTTCTGAAACTCCGATTTGAAATTTTTTTCTTCAGCAGATACATCTCCTGATGGAAAATATTTTGCATATAAATACTAATTTTTGGTAAAGAATACCTTGGCCACAAGGGGGCGTAAGTGTTAATTTTTGCTTCTGATGTATTTGCCATAAAATCTGAGCTTCTAAAATATCGATTGAAAAAATTCTTTCATGGAGTGATGCAACTCACATTGATAAACCTTTTCGAAATATCTTCTTCCTAAAATATTCCTCAGTTTCTCCGCCAGGGGGCGTAGATGTATATATTATTTTTGTCAATATCTGTACTTCTAGTAGTCCGATTTGAAAAATTCCTTCTTTGTTGGATGGTGTTTCCAGTGTGACATGTTTTTCATATAATTTCAAAATTTTCAAGTAATTCATAGACTTTCCGCTAGGGGGCGTAGCGGTAAATTGAGTTTCCCCCTGTATCTCTGCTTCTAAATCTCCGATTTGAAAAATTCTTTCTGCACCGGATACAGCTCCTGGTGGGAAATCTTCTGCCCATAATTTCTAATTTTTGTAAAAAAAATGGTTTGGCCACCAGGGGACGTAAATCTTAATTTCCGCTCCTGGTGTATTTGCAGCAAAATATGAGTTTCTAAATTCTCGATTGAAAAAAACGTCGTTTGTAGACCGATACTACTTATGTCGATAAACCCTTTAGAAACATTTTCTTCTTAAAATAATGCAAGGTTTCTACGCCAGGGGGCGTAGATGTATATCTTATTTTTGTCAATATCTCTACTTCTAGGAGTCCGATTTGAAAAATTCCTTCTTTGTTGGATAGTGTTTCCAGTGCGACATGTGGTTCATATGATTTCAAAAAATTTCAAGTAATTCATAGACTTTCCGCTAGGGGCCGTAAAAGTAAATTGTATTTCCCCCTATATCTCTGCTTCTAAATCTCCGATTTGAAAAATTCTTTCTGCACCGGATACAGCTCCTGATGGGAAATCCTTTGCTCATAATTTCTAATTTTTGTAAAAATGATTTGGCCACCAGGAGGCGTAAATTTTAATTTCCGCTTCTGATGTATTAGCAGCAAAATATGAGCTTCTAAAATCTCGATTGCAAAAAAAGTCGTTTGTTGACCGATGCTACTCATGTCGACAAACCTTTCAGGAACATTTTCTTCTTGAAATAATGCATGGTTTTGTACACCAGTGGGCGTAGATGTATATCTTATTTTTGTCAATATCTCTACTTCTAGAAGTCCGATTTGAAAAATTCCTTCTTTGTTGGATAATGTTTGCGATGCGAAATGTTTTTCCTATAAATTTAAAATTTTCAAGTAAATCATAGACTTTCCGCTAGGGGGCACAAAGGTAAATTGCGTTTTCTGCGTTACTTCTGCTCCTAAAACTCTGATTTGAAAAATTCTTCCTGTATCGCATACAAGGCCTGATGGAAAATATTTTTCACATAATTTCTAATGTTTGGTAAAGAATGGTTTGGCCACCAGTGGGCATAAGCGTTAATATCTGCTTCTGATGTATTTGTAGCAAAATCTGGGCTCCTGAAAACTCGACTATTTTTTTCTTTTCTTGGACCTATACCGCTCATATGGATAAACCTTTTGAGAATACTTTCTTCCTAAAATAATGCATGGTTTTCCCACCAGGGGACGTAAAGTAACATCTTATTTTTGTCGACATCTCTGTTTCTAAGAGTTCGTAAGATCACGATTCCGTTTACAGCAATATCTGAGGGATTAAAAACCCGATTGAAAAACTTCTTTCTTCCGTCGGATACTGTTGTTTTCCATACTGGTTCCATTGACTTGAATAGTTTTGATAATTTGCGTCAGAATGGATTCAAAGGACGTGCTTATTACACCCGAAAATTCCGTGTCATCTTTCTTGGGTTTTTTTATAACAGAGTCAAAAGAAAATCTTTTTAACTCGCGCAAAACATTGTGGGCAAAGAGGTTTTTTAAACTCAAGTGTAAATTATTTAAGTAGTTTTGCTTCTTTGTGTGACAATTTTTAATTGCTACTTATTTATTTGCTTACTTACGTTCTGTAGTCTCGTACAAATCGGGAAAGATCATTAAACACTGTCACACGGCAGTTACGTGCTGTGTGTGTGTGTGTGTGTGTGTGTGTGTGTGTGTGATCGTGATCGTGGGGCATTTTAAAGAGGCTGACCTTAATTCTCTAAAATAATAAAATTTGCATGATATGATTGACTTTGGCGTAACTGTTTGGTAGTGATTTCTATTTTTATAAAACAAAGGCAATCATTTTAATTACCTCGTATAATTGTGTTACACGCAACACATTACAGTAATTTTGGTTTTACGAAAAACACCTACACTGAAGTGCCAGAAAAACTGGTACACCAGTCTAATACTTGGTAGGTCCCCCACGGGAGCGCAGGACTGCAGAAACACGACGGGACATGGACTCCACACTAGCTTTTGGAAATATGCTGTAGGCAATGCACACCATACTTCCTGCAGAGCGTTCCACAATTCCGGGTGTAATTCCGAGGTCTCGGATTCCTGTGTTCGATAGCGCGTTGCATGGCATCCCAAATGTGTTCTATCATGTTCAGATCTGGGTACTTGGGTGGAAATGGAAACACCCCAAACTCAGATGAATGCTCCTCTAACCATAATGTGGTGTCCCGACACTTGGAGGTGCATTGTCTGTTGGAATAGGCACAACCCATCAGCATGAATGCAGGACATGAACGGGTGTACCTAGTCAGAAAGGATGCACACATAGCGTTGGCCGGTCACAGACGTTTGTAGACGTACCAGGGGTCCCAGTGAAGTCCAGCTAAACACACCCCATACCATCACTAACCCCCACCAGCCTGTACAGTTCCCTGTTGACAGGCGGGATCCATGGCTTCATGGGGATTGCGCCACACACGAATCCTTCCTTCTGCCCGATACAGTTGGAAACGCGAATCGTCAGACCAGGCTGCTTGTTTCTAGTAATCAAGTGTCCAGTGGCGGTGTTGCCGTGCCCAAGTGAGGCGCATAGCTCTGTGTCGTGCACCCATCAAGGGGACTCGAGTTGGGCGTCGGCTCCCAAAGCCCATATCGTGCAGGGGTACGTTGCACAGTCCAGACGCTGATGCTTGTTGAGGCTCCAGCATTGAATTCCGATGATACCTGCGAGAGTGTTGCACGCCTATCGCGTGAAACGATTTTTGACAGCCGACGATGGTCACATTCACCCAATGTCTTTTTACGGCCACACTGGTACCTTAGGTTGGAGATTTTGCCAGAATTCTTGTAGTCACGGTACACCCTTGCAATGCGGTCGTCCGTGAAAATTCGAACTTTGTTTCTACCTCCGAAATACTATGGCCCATCTCACGAGCGCCAACTATGACACCGCGTTGAAAATCGCTTAAATCGTTATTACTTGTCATTCTCATGCCGAAAACAGCTCTGACAGCTGGCAAGGATGTCTATCGCTTTATATACGCACTGGCGGACGCAACCGAGTACGCGCATAGCTGACGTTGCTATGTATTTTGCATAAGCTCGTCTGTACCAGTTTTTCTGGCACTTCAGTGTATACGTTCCAAAGAATTTTTATTATTAAAACGCTTGTGAAACCTAGTTAATAATATGGAATTTAAAGATTTTAGTAATTGAAAGCTAATAGATTTTCACCACCGGCATAACGCAGTTGGTTAAGTCGCTGTGCACTGAATGGGAGGCGGACGTTTCTGATGGGTGTTCGAATCTCGGTCCTGCCGTCTGAGGTTTTTCCGGGGTTTTCCGCAGACCTCGTCGTTGGCTACGCGAGTGCTTAAATGGTTCGCTCTGAAGTCGGCCCCGAACGCGCTTTGTCCTTGGACACCCTTTTCCTTAGGATACTTCGGTTTACCAGATGAGTGTCAATGCGCTGGTAGTAAAACAATGACAGAGACGAATGAAATCTGATGCTCCCTGGTATCAGACACCTATAGGAATATTATCCATGGATGTTGATGATAAATAGATTTTCGCTAAAGGGCTTCGAAGCTATTCCTTGCAGAATGGTCCCGAGTTTTTCCGGTACGCCAGTGGGTAGCCTAGTGGTCTGAGCAGTGTTCAACCATGAATGCGGAAAAGGGGACAAATTCTCCGCGCCTGGGCTCCCAGGAGTGGGGAATTGACCCCTTTTATTCATTTGTCCCGCGGTCTGCCAACGCAGGACAAATGATGCTTTGAATTATAAGCAGAGAAACTGTAGATAAAACTGAAAAAGCAAGGTAGTGTACTGTGAAATTTCTGTGAAACACAGTACTGTATACACCATAAGCGCCGACTTGAAAAATTATTGGGGGTTCCAGAAATTTTTAATCGAATTATCCATGCATTTTTCAAAGGATTTAAGTCTAATTTAAATTTTATTCAGTCAGATTATCTGGCACAATAATCCTGAAATGCTAAAATGAAGCAAACTATATAGTTAATCACAGAAAAATATTTTTCTAGATAATTATTTATTTCATTTATTTTGCTTTTGCGGGCGCGACATTATTATATGCAATACACAGATACTGTGTGAATTTCCAACTCAGTTTTCTATAAAAGTAACAAAAACATGTAAAATTTATTTTTAGGTGTTTTTACCAATTTTAAAAATGCCAAGAATTTTTTACTTCAAACGATTTCTGAGTTAAAATAGGAGGTTAGAAGGGAGAGGACATGACATCAGCCGCACGCTCTGTGTTTTCCGTGGGTTCCATTTATATCAGCAGTGTATGCCCAGTATGCCCCACTTGGGTTGCTTCTCTATGGGGAAATCGTCGACTTTGAAGATGCTTTACAGGTACTTGTGCAGCATGTAGAGTCAGGAAAAAATAAGACTGAAATATACATACATGCACATAACTAAAAATTTACAAAGCAAAAATTACAGAAATACTGTTTAGTATTTTCTAAAAGAAATCAAACAAAATCATTTTGCGCATTAGCCAATCACGGTCTTGCTAAAGCTGTGGGAGCCTCGTTGACCTTCAGGGACCGTTGCAGAGAGTAAGAGACGGCCACTATCAACCTGTGCTGGAGCACAGGTCTTCAGGAAGTGACGTCACGTCACTGAACCCTCTCCACCCGGAGGGCGCAAGCATCCAGATGATCAGATTTGGCTTAACCATTGACGGATGATGCCATCTCCTCTCTCTCTTCTAACTGCCTTGGTCACCGACTGTCCGAAGATAGGGTGTGTCAACTGACTGTACAACATATTTCCGCCTTTATCACTATGACCAGGGATAGGTTCTCGTCTCCGTATGTAGAGCTAGACTTTTGTATTTTGCGGGAACCCAGACGAACCGAAGAATTTTCTTTTATAAAGGAGGCAGTTTTAAATGCTCTTAAACACCGGTATTTGAAGTATTGTCTATCGCGTCAAATTTGATAAGCGCGAACAAAAACTAATTCTTTTTTGAAGCACAATAAACAGTCTGAGGGGTAAATTTCTATACACACTTTCTATGTATATATATACGTAGTAAACGGAAAATGAATAATAAAAAACTTGAAGAAATGATAACGAAAAACAAAATTTATGCATATATGCGTACGTATATTTTCTCCACGAAATACGCGCAAAAATATTAGGGGTTCGACGAACCCACAATGAAATCATTGGAGGTTCAAAAAGTGTCTCGAACCCACAATGAAATCATTGGAGGTTCAAAAAGTGTCTCGAACCCACGAAGTCGGCGACTATGGTATACACCCACCCACCGAGGAATGTTTTTGCCTGAGAATAAATGCCAAAGATACTCCTTCAAAAGCCAGCGAAAATGCTATTTTTGAAAAAGGGAAAATCCTCATCCAGTCTCTCTCTCTCCACACATATACATTATACAGGAACCCAGCAAGCTTTTCTTATCTGGGAGGGCGAGACGCCCCTTTGTTTTCAAAAGCTAATTATTTCGTTTTTCCTTATTTATACTCAAATTACGCCCCTTTGTTTTCAAAAGCTTCTTACTTCCACTCAAATAGCAAGCAGTTTTTACTTTCTCACACCTTCTTAATAGGAAAGTATTACGATCGTTCAAAAATCTCTCAAGTTATACATTTTAGTATTTTAAGTTTACTCAAAATTAAAAAAATTAGGTGAATACCCAGGAGCCACCAGTTTTAAATATCAAGTAATATGTACAAATTACGTGAACACCGGCAGCACAACACGTGCGGAAATGCAGAATGAAAACAAACCAATACAGAACGAATGAGTAAGCGTAACAGTAGGAAGCCGCTTTTGGAGTAGGGCTTGGAAAAATTCCATTCAAGGTTAAATGCCCAGAAGAACTTTCGGCGACAGAGCAGAAATGAACTAATTAGCTCTTCATCCCTACGACGTATTCACGAAGGTCATGAAAGTTTAGCATATCACCATATTGTTTTTTTTTTTTTTTTTTTTTTTGATTGGAGGTTTAACGACCACCGTGAGCAACTCAATGGGCTATAAGCAGTCGCCCGTCCCTAATTTAGGGTCACTGGTTCCAGGGAAGGGAGAGAGCCAGTGCCGTAAGACAAACACAACATCCACGCCTCACCGGGATTCGAACCCGGACCCCTTCGGACGAATGATCAGAGGCCAACGCCTTAGACCACTGCGCCACCGGGGCGGCCCATATTGTTTTACATACCACCATTCACTGTTTCGGACAATTCCATGCATCCATATGAGGTGGTCTACAACTCACAGTGTACGCTGTATACGCTGGTTAGCTGCGCGTAAGAGTGTATGCGGCGGACGAAAGTGTTTACTAAAGAAGATATTAAAGTGTATAACTTCGTTTCTGAGTTAAAGTGTATAACGAAGTAAATTTCTCCGTCATTTTTGGTCCACGCCGGGGATCGAACCCGAGTCCACTTATTCCGGAACAAGTCGCTCTACCAACTGAGCTACGCAGACGTTCGTTCTTGCTGCTATCTGCCTTGCGCGTCCTGCGGGGCAGGCACGTCAAATCCCCTCCCCACCCGAAAGAGGGCCGGGGCATGGCCCACGGGTTAGCCGTGACCATGAATTGTCGCAGCCAGCCATCCGCTGTAGAACGTGCACTTGAGAACTCCCAGAGAATCTGGTGTGTGGAATGCAACGTCACACACATTTTATTTTTCGAAGCTCTGAAGAAGAGATTCTCTTATTTTTCTTCTCTCGCGGTGTGGAAAGAACATCACACCATTGCGAGATCTTGAACGGCCGGGTCATCCGGGAAGTTCGGGCGCCATTATAACGAAGTAAATTTCTCCGTCATTTTTGTCCACGCCGGAGATCGAACCCGAGTCCACTTATTCCGGAACAAGTCGCTCTACCAACGGAGCTACGCAGACGTTCGTCTTGCTGCTATCTGCTTTTATGTCGTGCGCGTCCTGCGGAGCAGTCACGTCACAAATGTTCGACAAATTTATTCACATTCTGTTCACTTCTGCTCCTTACGCTCCGCATAGCATGAAATTACGCCCCTGGGATGACCATCCTGAGAAGGCAACGCCCTCCCTGCCTTCTGCATACACATTTTTTTTTCAATAATATTGCAAAGAAAAAAATACTGAATATTTATACTGTCAACCCACACGCTAAAAACACACTATGATTTCTCCACTGCAAATCAGTTTTATCTGCGATAATTCATTTGAGTAACGCAAAATAGCAAAGCGGTGATCTTGTAACTTTAATAATTTTTATGTCTTAATATACGCAAATTTCCAATTGTTCTGTAGTGTGCGATTATTGTCCACATTTGCCAACTTTATAAATGCATAGAAATTTAGGATTCTCTCATAAAAGTTTTTTGATCTCTTGGAGTTATGCCTCTCTCAAAATGCCCTCATAAGTCTGTTTTTATCCTTAGCTATCTTTTATTAATAAATACAGTTATTGTGGAGGCATGTGAAACTAACTGAAACTGTAAGTTATTAAATTCCCGAACTGAAGCTACATACACCACCGTAGTAAACCAAGACGAGAATCAGAATTAAGCAATATTATTTATGTAGTATGCCATGAGCATTTTTTGTATGTTTTCGAGATATGAGTAGAGCAACTCAGTGGGCTATAAGCAGTCACCCGTCCCTAATTTATGGCCACTGGCTCCAGGGAAGGGAGAGAGCCAGTGCTGTAAGACAAACACGATATCCATGCCTCACCGGGATTCGAACCCAGACCCATCTCGGACTAATGGTCAGAAGTAATCGCTTATAACACTGCGATATCAGGGCGGCGTGCATTTCTTCACTGATACTTAAAAAGTTTGATAATGAATCGGTAAAACTGAATTCATTTTTTATCAGCATCAGCATTCCCCCAAAATTATACAGACTACACGCAGTTAAAATTTCTCTTGTGCAAAACTCAAGCGAAGTGGAGCTTTGCTTTGTTCGAGGGAGGGGAGGAGAGGGGGTGAGGGGGTGATTGACATTTGTGCTTCTCAACCTTTTTTACTCAGGAAATAGACATTTTTATTACTTTCTAAGTTGGGTTTTTTTTTTTTTTTTCCTTTTCTACTTCGGAAGATTTTTTAAATGATCCAACGTTAAGCTTTTTTTTTTTTTTTTTTTCCCTGTATTTTTTCTGCAACCCTTTTAAACCATTCTTCCGAAGGATTTCAAATTGTGCGCTGATCTCACACGCAGCTTAAACAGAACAGTTAACATTACATATTCTCATTGATGAAATTTAATATATGACGTACTAATAAAATTATCATGATCACGAGTGAATCCATAAAAAATGCTAAACTTTGTATCCTGAAAAAAAAAAAAAAATGCAGGGCGGAATGATATTTAAACCTAGAAGAAAATATTCGCCAGCGAATGGTTTTAACCGCCACTGTCACAATGTGTCCAGATTTCTTGCTCCGTAGTTACGCAAAGAATATTTAAATCCTTTTTTTTTTTTTTTTTTTTTACGTTTTATAAAACGTACACAGAACTACAGTGCAGCTGAAACCATCTTAATATATATTTTTTTCACATTTTTTGTTGTATAAAATACTTTTTTCGTAGAAGAGGGCTACTGACATTTCAAGAGGGGTGGCAGCGCAAAGGGAAGGGCACGCTCCTGTGTTGTGTTTGGGCCTATAAATTGATGGTTACACACTGGGTCTGAGGTGCTGGGCCGCGCGTGGCCTAGTGGGCAACGTTCGTGACTGCCACGGAAAGGGCCTCAAGCTCGATCCCAGGCAGGTACGAACGCTCGATCCACTAAATATCCGCTGTGCGTAGGATGGGCACGTTAAACCGTCGGACCCCGGGTACTGGCCCCCGGTAATAAATAAGGGCGTGTTCCTGCCCCTTTCTACTTCGCCTCCGTGTCACTTTGCTATCAGGCACTCTAGCCCAAATCTCGTAGTTTCCTATTTCCAAGGGTTGTTTAAGACCTGGGGTCAGACACTCCCTTCCTAAAATCCTCTACATTTGATCATTTGGTCTGAGGTGCTGGCCTCCGAGATTTGCCCGAGCTCGGGTCCCGAATGAAGAATAGGCACCTCTCCGATGGATCCGTTCCCTCCCTCCGCGGAACCGGGAATCCAAATTAGAGATCGGCGATTACCTATAGCCAGGGTCGAAGCAAGCTTTCCTTACCTGGGAGTGCGAGACTTGTAATGACGTCCCTTACTTAAAAAACTTCAAAGAGTACGCAGTTCTTACTTTCTCATACCTCCGTTATAGGAAAATATCATGATTGTCCAAAAATCACACTTCTCCGGTTTTTTAGCATAAGTTACTAAAATTGTAAAAACTAGGTAACAGATGCGTAATTTAGTATTTCGGCGCTCGGGGCAATACCGTATATATATTAGCCACAAAATACTAAAGCACTGCGCCCCTCACCTCTGTTTTTTATATATCATCATCATCATCATTGTCAACCATTATCAATCCACTGCTGGACGAAGGTCTCCCCAAGTTTCCTCCACAACGGTCTGTCTTGTGCCAGTCTCCTCCATGTCACCCCTGCATACTTTCGAATTTCATCCACCCATCTCCCATGTGGTCTTCTTCTGGGTCTTTTCCTGTCCCTTGGAATCCAATCTAAAATTTCGGCTGTCCATCGATGATCTGTCCTTCTGGCAGTATGTCCAGCCCATTGCCATTTCAGGGATTTAACTCTGATCATGATGTCTTCCACTCTTGTCATTTTTCGGATCCACGAGTTCCTCTTCTTATCTCTCCTGGTTACACCAAGCATGCACCTCTCCATGCTGCTTTGAGTTGTCTGCAGCCTTTGTATGTCTCTTTTAGTTAAGGTCCACGTCTCCGCACCATACGTAAGCACTGGAAGGATGCATTGATCAAACACTTTTCTTTTAAGACATAATGGCATATTGCTCTTGAAAATTATGCTGTTTCTTCCAAAAGCTCTCCAGGCAAGTTTTGTACGCCGATTAATTTCTTCATCAATGTGACCCTCACTTGATATCTGCTGTCCAAGATAAACGTACGTGTCTGTTATCTCCAGCTTTTCTCCATCAATCGATAAATCTTCATTTCTTGTAAAAGCATTGAACATCACTTTTGTCTTCTGAAAGTTCATTTTTAATCCCACTTCTTTACTCTTGTCAGCAAGTTCCTGGATCATACTCTGCAGCTCTGATAGGGTAGTTGCAAAAATGACTACGTCATCAGCAAAACGAAGGTGGGTTAGATAATCTCCATTAATCTTTATCCCCTTGTTTTCCCAGCTCAGTGACTGAAAAACACCCTCCAATGTGGCATTAAAGAGCTTCGGAGATATGGTGTCACCTTGTCTCACTCCCTTCCCAATTTTTACGTGTGTTGTATTTTCAAACAGCCTAATCTTTGCACTTGCATTTTCATAGATGTTATTAATAATATTAATGTATGCATCTTCAATACCGCAGGTTTTCAGAGCCATTGTAACTGCTGATGGTTTCACCGAATCAAAGGCTTTTTCATAATCGATAAAAGCCATGCACAATGGAAGTTCATATTCCCTCGCTCTTTCAATTAGTTCTCTCAGCACATGGATATGATCTATTGTGCTGTAGCCACTCCTGAATCCAGCTTGTTCTCTCGGTTGAGCCATGTCCAGTGTTACCTTCAAGCGGTGTGAAAGAACTTTAGTGAAGATTTTATAAACTACTGATAGGAGGCTGATAGGTCTGTAGTTTCCGAGATCCTCAATGTCACCTTTCTTATGTAGCAGGATCATTGTAGCGGTGTTCCAATCCTCAGGAATCTTTCCTTCATTAAGGCATCGAGTGAAAATTTGGGCGAGTACTGTTTCGATTTCTCCACTTGCTTCTTGTATGATGTCTACAGTAATTCCATCTTCTCCTGGAGCTTTTCCTCGCTTCATGTTCTTGATTGCATGTGCAACTTCTGCTGGAAGGACTGGAGGAACTCTGGTACTGGTATCTTTCATGATGTCTGGAGTGCATATATCATCCCTTTCATATAATTTGGAGTAGAAATCTTTCACTCTTGTCAAAATTTCGCCTCTATTTCTTGTTACAGAACCATCTTCTTTTCTCAGTGCCATAATCTGTTTTCTTCCCTTACTGAGATGTCCCTTTGCTATCTTTAGGCTTTGGTTGTTTTCAATTGCTTTCCTCACTAGTTCACAGTTGAATTTCCTTACGTCTTCAGTGATACTTTTTCTTACTATCTTGCATAGCTCTATATATTCCACTTTGGAAGTCACATCTTCTTTAGTTGTCCTCATCTCTCTTCTTTTTTGCATCAACATTTTGGTTTTTCCTGATAATTTGTTCACATGCAACTTGTTCTTAGACCCAGCTAATTTTGTTGCTGTTTCCATAAGAGCTTTGGTTACTTTTCTGTTAACTTCAGAGATGTCCACTTCTTCCGATGTTAGGCCTTCTAAAGCTGAGAACCTGTTCTTCAGTTCTAACTTGAAGGTATTATGGTGTTTTTTAAGGTTGGTTATGTCAATAGATTTTGTTTGTCCTATGAGCTTGCCACGTTCAAGTTTAGTGTTGAGGTGCATCTTACATCTCACCAATCTATGGTCACTACCTGTGTTGAACTTGTTTAGCACACTGCAGTCTTCTATGACGAATTTTTTGTTACACATAATAAAATCAATTTCACTTGTCGTCCCATTTGGATGTCTCCATGTCCATTTCCTGTGTGGCTTTTTCTTGAAAAAGGAGTTCAAGATGAAAAACCCTTCTACCTCTGCAAACTCAACAAGAGTATTTCCACGCTGGTTTCTGTTGCCATGACCGAATTTACCTACTGAAGTTTCATTCTGTTGCCGTTGCCCTATTTTTGCATTGAAATCTCCCATAATTATCTTCAAATGCTGCTTACCTTTATTATTTAGATGACAAATTTCCTCATAAAATTCTTCAATTTCTTCTTCAGCATGACTTGTGGTGGGTGCATAAGTTTGAATAATCTGAGCCTGGTATCTTTTCGAGAGTTGGATAACAAGTCTTGCAGCTCTGTCAGAGGAACTTTCAACTTCTACAACTTTGTCCTTCAGTTTCTTGTTTATTATAAATCCAACACCACTAGTTCTGCCAGTATCTGTCCCACGATAGTAGAAGAGATGTCCACTTTTCAGTTCGATGAGATCTTCTCCTTTTCTCCTTACCTCACTTAGCCCCACGATGTCCCACTTGATCCTTTGTAGTTCCTCTTCCAATTCAAGAAGCCTTGAATCAGAAGATAGGGAGCGTCCATTGTAAGTAGCCAAGGTCAGCATCAGATGGCAGCCTAGTCCGGTCCTCCGGGGATTCTTAGCACCCTCTGCCTTCATGTCGCACTGGCCGCTGCCTTGGCCAGGTACATTCCAGCTGCTATGTTTTTTTATATAGATGAAATTCTATAAAATCCCTGAAATAGCAATGGGCTGAACATGTTGCCCGAAGAACGGACAACCGATGGACAACAGAAATTTTGAACTGGATTCCAAGGGACAGAAAAAGACCCAGAAGAAGATCACATGGGAGATGGGTGGATGAAATTCGAAAGCATGCCGGAGTAACGAAGGAGATAGGCTCAGGACGGATAGTTGTGGAAGAAACTTGGGGAGACCTTCATCCAGCAGTGGATTAATAATGGTTGACAATGATGATATATAAATCTCTGTGTGTGTGTGTGTGTGTGTGTGTGTGTGTGTGGGAGAGAGAGAGAGAGAGAGAGTCATCAACTCTTGTCATTTTTCAGATAGGAAGAGGAACATGGAACATGACATGGATCAATAAAATGACAGGAGTTGATGACATAATGATCAAGGTAAAAGGCCAGAACTGGTAATGAGCAAATAAAGCATTGGTAGAGGAACTGCTCAACTAGTTTAAAAGAAAACGTGGGAGATGGGTGAATGAAATTTGAAAGTATGCCGGAGTGGCATGGAGAAGTCTAGCTCAAGACAGAAATTTGTGGAAGAGGATTGGGGAGACTTTCATCTAGCAGTGGGTTGATGGATATGGATAATGGTTAATAATTATGATGATTCCCATAAATACACATTTCTCGACAAAACAAAATTAACGTCGTACTCCAATATTTTTCCTATATGGGAGACACGATCGAACTATGAGTGTTTGTACAGCTTTTGCCAACTTCTTCGGATTTCGGAATTTCAGTACCCCAACAAATGGGCTGAACATATAAAGGGCAGTCGAGGCATGCAGTCGAAGTGATGATCGAATAGCACCTGGAGAATCTTCACCAATGTGAACGTCGTCTTTATCTTGCAACGTACGTACACCACGTCTTCATTTCTGAACGTAAGTGCCTAACATCCCCTGAACATTTTGGGGGTAGTAATGCCAATTTTAGGCTGCCAAGGTAAACAAAACTGGCAAAACTTAGATAAATTTTGTAAATGGACAAATGACAAAGTGCGGCGCGAAAACGCTGAATCAGAAACCAGTGCAGAAGTTTCAATTCCAGTTTTAATCAGATTGTAGCAGTGATTTTGCGCCCTCTCTTGATCTGCGCTCAGGGCAGCCACCCCGCCTGCCTCACTCTAGTTTCGCTTCTGTTAGGTAAATTCCCAAGAACCAAGGGTTCTAAACATCAAGTGAAACTCATCAGATCCAAAGTTCTGTGTGAGAATTCGTGTTACCATTAACAAATATATTAGGTTGTAATGCTGTCTAATTGACACTCTCATTTATCGTGTTTTAGACAGCATTACAACCTAATATACACTGGCGGAAAGTGAAAAAAGAACACCAAGAAGGAGACGTCTGATACCAACGAAATTTATACAGCATAATAACGGAATACAGAGGATAACGTGATCAAAACATTATGGCAAAATACAGCTATATTTGCTGGTAAACTGAAAAACAACATTTCCATGTAACATGGTTAGTACGAGGTTGAACCGCCATGAACTGCGTCACATTGTGCAATTCTGGCATGGAGTCTGTCATACAGATGTTGGATGTACGTTTGGGGTAGTGAGTTCCAAGCATCCTCAACCTGGACGCTTAAATCGGGGATGGTCGTGGCTGGCCGTGGAGACCGGATAAGTCGTTGTCCCATAAAATCCCACACGTGCTCAATGGGGGACAAATCCGGTGAACGTGCAGGCCATGGAAGTTGTCTCACACCCTGAAGTGCATGTTGCGTTGCTCGTGCCGTGTGTGGGCGTGCGTTATCTTGCTGGAAAACACCACGATGGACCGACCTTACAAATGGCACAACAACGGGCTGAATGATGTTGTTGATGTAGGAGGTGCTGTTTAACGTACCCGGTACAAACACTAGTTGTGTACGGGAGTGATAGCTGATCGCTCTCCACATCAGGAGACCAGGTGTAGGCCCTGTGTGTCGCTGGCGGATGCAAGAAGGGTGGAGACGCTCCCCTGTGCGTCTGCAAACATGCATACGGCCATCGGAGGCTCCCAAGCAGAATCTGCTTTCATCGCTGAACACGACAGATCGCCATTGCGTTATCCAGTGCAGACGTTGGCGACACCACTGCAGCCGTTCCTGACGGTGGGCTGGAGTCAGATGTACACATGTCAGAGCCACACGTGCACGTAGTCCTGCATCCAGTAGACGGTTGCGGATTGTTCGCACAGTCACCTCAGGTGCAACGACAGCTCGAATTTGCGTCGCAGTGGATGTTCTGCTTGACAACGCCGCTCTTCTTATGCGTTTATCGGTCCGCCCATCAGTCCGTCTGTTACTCCCGGTTCCACGTCGTCTCATGTGGGTATGTTCCTCGGACAATCTACGCCACCATCGTACTACCACCGTTACTTCCCGTTCAATTCGCTCCGCAGTACGACGATACGACCACCCGGCCACACGGAGTCCGACTAGACGACCTTGCTCAAAGTCCGATAACTGCTGAAATCGTACACGTCTTCCATGTCCAGGCATTGCAGCTTCTTCAGGGTCTTCGCACGTGTCCGTACGCCGACGACTGATTACATTCACTTTGCCGAACTCCTTAAATACCACCGACAATAATTTGCATATTATGCTGTGCTGTGGCGTAATCGCTCACCGGTTGGTCCCGAAATTAACATCACACCTACGTAAACTTGACCCCATTAACATATGTAAATTTCATGATCGTCCGCCAATTCCTTCTTGGTGTTCTTTTTTCACTTTCCGGCAGTGTATTTGGGAAAACTCATCAGGCCATGGCTTCCTCGTGCTCTTTTCAAGGCGGTGGTGGCGGCGGCTCTGCGATGGTTTAAAAAGCTTTCACATGGAACACACATTAGGTCCTTTAGCGTGTCTGGAGAGGTCCTTAACCACTACGCGCTACTACCATGTGTTGGCTGATTATCTACACGCTTTCATGATCTTCCCGCATCCTGCGGTGATGATCTGTTTTAGCAGGACCATATGCCGACCCACCGTGTCGCAACCACAAAGGCATGGCTCGATTAACACTCAACTGAGTTTGCAATCATCCACTGGCCCTGTGAAAGTTTTCTGTGATGCCGTGGAGGTATATGAGATCCATGGATCCTGGACTGACGTTTCAGGCGGAGAGCTTTTTAACCACTACGCGCTACTAGCATGTGCTGGCTGATGCTGCAACAGGCATGGTTGGCATTACCTCCGGAATTCCTTCGGCATCTGGTGGAGTCAATGCCTTTACGTATATAGGCTGTTGTTCGCGCTTGAGGAGAGCCAACACGATATTAGGTAAATACAAAGGCAGTTCCATAACATCTGAGAGTGATTTTTTTGAGTTGGCAACAGTGCGAAGGGGGAAAATAACCACGCAGACGGCTAAGTGAACTATGGAAGTACCTATGGCAACAGTTATTAGCCGTGGCAGACGATTCTGGTTTTGTTATTGCGCAGTTGCTTAAGATACGCCTGCATTTCGCCATACAGCTATGGAGGTGGGTGATTCAGAGTTGAGAAGTGAAATGCGTTGTCCGATAACATTTTGCTATCGTTTGGGTAAAACGGCTCCAGAAACAGTTAATTTAATGAAAAAAGCTTGCAAAGGTAAATGTTTGGGTGAGTCAACGGTTTTTAGAAGGCACCATGATTTCAAAAAAAGGGCGTTTGTTGGCAGAACTCGCTCCTATGCCTGATGGACCTGAAAATGTTGTTATGGAGCATTTTGCTAACACTGTTTGGGCAACCCTGCAAGAAAATCGACGAATGACGTGTGGAGACATAGCGGCGTCAAGTAATATTTTCAAAAACGTCTGCATTCCGCATTCTACGTGACAAACTACTGCTGCATCGTGTGTGTTTCAGATGGGTACCTCGTCACCTGACGAGAGAACAATTATAAGCCAGAGTTCAGATGTGTTATGAGTGGAAACAAATGATTGCAAAGGATCCAAATTTTCTAAACACAATAATAAATGCCGATGAAACAGGGGTCCACTATTTCGACCCCTTTACGAAGCACGCAACGAGTGTCTGGAAACACACAGGCTCGCCTTCTCCGATAAAAATTCGGCCAAACCAAATCAGCTGGAGAAGGACAATATTTTACAATGATATTATTTTTTTTTGAATGATAATATTTTTTATTATAAAGATGTAGTCTACCAGCATGCCATTCCTCCGCAAATTACTGTTAATGCTGAGTATTATATTTCAGTCCTGAAGCGTTTACGATGACACATATCGAATGAGAGAGCGGAACTGATGGGCAAGTGGACGCTACACCATAATAAAGCCCGCCCACAGATGGCTGCTTGTGTTCAACAGTTTCTTACGAAATGCAGTATTGAAATTATGCCACAGCCTGCCTACAGTCCTGGGCTCACCCCGTGCGATTTCTGGTTGTTTCCAACAATGAAGGAAAAATTCCGTTGCGCAACAGTCAATACAGATGCTGACGTTATTCAAGCTGTACAGGGATCGCTAAAGCAGCTTCCACAAAATGCCTTCGCCACATACGCCTGAACGATGGGACCGTTGCATATCATCCAAGGGAAGATACTTTGAGAAAAAATAACATATATTTTGATGTACCTATATTTCTTCATTTTGTGTGATTTTACTCTCAGTTTTTATAGAACTGCCATTGTACCTCTAATTTTTTTGTCCGTTGAGTGTATATTAAAAGCAATTAAAAGCAACATGGGTGCATGTGATATGAAATCTGGAGAATGTTCCAAACCCAAGCAGCGTGATGATGGCTTACAAACTACAGTTTGTAGAGTTCTTGTGTAAATTAGTTAAAGTTATTTGTCAATTGTTTATGCTGAAACCAAAACCCCAATATAATTTCACCTAAAAGCAATCTTACTGAAGCGTTATCTATGTATTAGCATATGTATTAACAGGCTTCGTGGTAAAGCTTACTAAAACTAAAATGTCCCGCACAGCATAGCTAATTAGATCTGAATAGAAATAAACGGCCAATTTAAAGGAAAAGTGTTTACTTACGATGTCCAATGCTTATTATTTGGTCCTCAGTAGGACGTCCAAGAATTCAACATATGAGTCAAATAACAAGAGAAAGACCCTACCTGAACATCAAGCTTATGGCTCAGGAAAGAATCTCCTTATGGATGATGACTAATGCTACCCACCAACCTTAGGGTTGAGGAGAGAATAAGAAGTAAGTGTATAGGTCAGCAAAACATCAAGTGTAGAACATAACTTTAATCAATCAACTATCTCGTCAGTATCGGAATACACCAAATGCTCGTCACACAAAAGGATCATCTTCACTAAACTCGACAAATAATTGAGACTTGTAGAAAAAACACGCGTAATATTCAGTGTCAGAGATTTTAATCAAAGCTCGTTCAAAACAATTCTCTCCGTACAACATGAACTCCCACCAATCTCAATCTCAAAATTTCCACGATACAATTTAAAACAGCACTCTTACCCTTCGTTTTGCACACGTCATACTCTTGATCTTTCGTCAGGTTGCCAAAACGCATTCGGCGAGAGAAAAATGTAGCGTTGAGATTAGAAAATGCTTAACGAGAATAAGCCAAAATTTACATAAGATAACAGGAACCAAAATGAAAAGTTAAATTACAGTATACGTTACAAGTTCATATTGGACGTATTATTTGCACCATATATGAGTGGCGTCAACTATTGGACCATGTCGTCATGTTGGGCTCGAACACAGAATGCGGCCCTTTGCTAAATAACTCATTGATCAAAATTTTACTTAATATAGGAGAATAGACGCTCTTATAAACTACGTGTAACGTGATTCATCAACTAATACGACATTTCTAGTCCTTTAGCATTCAGTTTCGCCTTTTTCTATTGTCGATTTTGATTTTTTATTTTGATTTTTTGATTGGAGGTTTAACGACCACCGTGAGCAACTCAATGGGCTATAAGCAGTCGCCCGTCCCTATTTAGGGTCACTGGTTCCAGGGAAGGGAGAGAGCCAGTGCCGTAAGACAAACACAACATCTATGCCTCACCGGGATTCGAACCCGGGCCCCTTACAGACGAAAGATCAGAGGCCATCGCTTAGACCACTGCGCCACCGGGGCGGCGTCGATTTTAAGGAAAGACGAAGAAAGAAGGCCTTCGAGTTGTACAGTTATCGAACGGCATACAATTCAACTACCTATAGGCATGATTCGTGTTGCTGTACTGTAGATGCAGAGGAGAAATGTTGAACTATGTCTATTAATTGGTTATCTATAGCAGGCCACCCAGTAGCAGAGTGATCTAGGGGCGTGGGGTACGGGGTTTTGTCCCCTCGTACTGTTAAGCTGGGCTCGAACCCCAGGTAAGACATCATTAAACACACCTCCACTTGGAGAAAAACTGCGGAGGCTGTATTCTGGCAAATGATGTGGTTCAGAATTTTTTTTTTTTCGGGGATTAACGACATCTTTAAGCGTCTATTGCAATAAGAAGCCGCCCGACCCTGATTTGGGAACACTTGTTCCAGGGAAGGGACAGAATCAGCCCGTGGGACTAACACAACACCCATGCCTCGTCGTTTTGGACTCAAACCTAATATACACACACACATCGAAAAAAATTAGGAACCGTAATTTATTATAGTAAAAGTCTTTGAAGTACCTTCCAACAACTCAAAACTCAAACGGCATAGACACCACGGAAGAACAAACGTCCGCTCTTGCCTCATGAAATGACCCTTGTTTTCACACAGTATTTATTAGAGGAAAGATACAGGAGATGTGCTTGAATATATCATCTCAAATGGTTTATGACAAAAATATATTTACAGATGCTATTAGCTTACGCTACTGCTTATTTACACGGTTCTGTACATTGATGATAGTAAAAACAGTTAGTTACATGAGAGTGTCTGGTGAGGCAACAGAAGTTTCTGACAAAGCAGAGAATAGTAACAATTCAACTTGAAGAACGTAATAGAATATTATTTTGCTCAGTATTGATGCAAGGAATAATACCGAGAGCTACTGCTCAAGGACTAGTGACGCACCGCTGAGGTAACGCGAGAGTCAAAACGGCAAGTAGTTGAGCGATAAGACAAAGTCGGTGTATTTCAGTCTGGAGAATAACTGGCTACGGAGAGAACAGACGTGGATTTGAATGCCAGCAAGGGCAGAAATGGGGCTTTATTTTCACTTTGACGCCCAAATGTAAAATGAATATGCTAGTCGTGAGGTTCGTAAATAATGTTTAATGTTTCTTCCACACATCGTCTGGAGTTTATCAGAATTATTTTTTCTACAGCGAGCTCCTTCAAGCACGGTTTGCCGGCTGACCCAGAAACCTACGATACCATCTCAGCCCTTTCTTAAGATGTGACTCTTGCATCGCCTCAGTGATATGTCACATATCACTGAGGTGATGCAAGAGTCAAAACGGCAAATTGCAGCGATAAGCCAAGGTCGGTGTAGTTCAATCGGGAGAATACCTGGCTCCGGAGCAGCAGATGAGGGTTCGAATTCTATCACCGGCAAAAAGGTTTACATTATAGTATTCAAACGTACAGTGATTTATGAACTATTAAATTTCACTAGTCTGTCTGTAGATGGATTCTATAAATTTTTATTCAAAGAAGCTGCTGTGTTCCAGGATTTGAAACGCGCACAGCGATTCACAAAGTACTTCAACTACAGTTTCTCTCTAGGCGCATATTCTATACAGTTTTGTTACGAGAAGCTACTGCTCCAAGCCTTGCAGTACACACTGATTTATCAGTTGTTTCCACAATGATGTTATCCCGATCTGAACTGTATATGCCTGCAAAAGTTATATTTTATTTTCATTTATTACCTAGCACTATAACACTGTTTCTTTGGGTACGCCAGCTCCGTACAACACGAAATCTCAACAGCTAACTTTCTAATATTTTTACCCAATTTTGTAAATTTCTAGAACGCTTTCCTAAATGTCTGACCTCAAATATTTTAAGTTTCAAAATCCTAGAAGCTTGTTTGTGGGAGTATTCCTCCTTATGTTTATTGTTTGCGTGTATGTGAGAGAGCGTGTGTTCTAGCTCTCTGTACCGTCATTTGCGAAATGCAAATAAGAAACTTGTTTAAAAATAGCTCTCTTTTTTTGTAATCAGGGATTGGTCATACATTTTCTAATAGCAAAAAAGAAAATACAGGAAACTGGGCATCGAACTTTTTTTTCTTTTTCTTTCTTTCTTTTTTTTCAGTCTCGATAAAGAGCTAATAGCATTCGTGATAACAATAGTGTGTTTTTCCTTTTTCGTTTCTAAGCTTTCACTCTCTGCCCTCTGTGTTTACACGCGATGCGAACGTGCTTTAACCCCCATCACTCTAATAGAGCTGATCTTCCGATATCTCCGAACACACAAGGTGGGGAAAGATACAATGCTTCTACTTTAAAACTTGTCCTTGCTATTGTTCGAGAAATGGGTTGAACCTAGTTTGCCATCTTCCCAATCAGAGACAGGAGATCAGCGGTTACTGACTTCGTGAGAACGGAGAACACCTGAGAATAATTCCGGAAACGAAACCTCGTCCGAAAAGAGTCCGTTAGGAGTTATTAATATCGGGTGAAAAATGCCATGCCCAAGTAGATCCGTGACAGAGCCGACGAAGTGGCACAAATAATCCGAAACAAAGCCTCCCGGTTGGTTGGTTGGTTGTTGGATTTTATTGGCGCAAGGGCCAGGTTTGGCCAAAGAGCGCCAGACCAAGAACTATCAGCCACAGATTTTTAAAAAACGTGGAAAATGATTAAGAGCAGACAGGCTTGGTAAAAGTTGAAAAAGAGTATGATGAAAGCTGTGAAGACAAGGTAGTTAATTAGGTTTATATAAAAATTTATTAATTGACTATTATAATTATAATTTTTTTTTTTTTTTTTTTTTTTAAACAGAACTACACAAAGGATGAGTCACTCTCCTCCCCCACACTCCCCTGCAATGCTGGCAGAGGGCGGGGACGAACTGTCACTCTCTTCTCCCCCATGTTCCTCTGCAATGTTGTTTGAGGCTGGGGACGAACTGTCACTCTCCTCCCCCTATGTTCCTCTATAATGTTGGTTGAGGGTGGGGACCTCGCTGAGGCCGAGACAGTTGGATGGACACTGCACACCTTTGCGGATTGAGGGCCGGGTCGTCCGCACGTGCAGGCTTCCTGCTTTAAACTGGAAGAGAGGGTCGGCAGCAAGAAGGCCCAGAATCAGGTAGTCGAAAAATCGCGAGCTCGGGGGAAAAACACCTGTGTCGCTTGGTCAGCTGTAGATCGCTTGGCAAGCGCTGCGAGAGCTACAGGGCGCGGAACAAAGGGCTGCACGGGTTGTGGCAGAGACTTAACAACTGCGGCAAAACTACGCTGTCGGGTGTTGGGAATACCCAACTTGGCTTTGGCAGCAGGGTACGAGAGGCCTTCCAGGGTCTTGAGGCGCTGGATCGCCATCTCGTCCTTCCATTTCATACAGTTGCGGGAGTAAGCTGCATGGGCCTCACCGCAGTTAACACAGCAGGCCGCAGAAGTGCAACCTTCCCCGTCATGTTCACCGGAGCCACAATTAGCGCAACGAGCGGAACTCTTACAGAATCGTTGTGAATGCCCGTACCTCTGGCACCTGAAACAGCGCAGAGGACTGGGAATGTACGGGCGAACTGCACAGACCAAGTAGCCTGCTTTGATTTCTGTAGGAACTTTCGGGGAGTCAAAAGTCAAGATGACATTTTTTGACTTAATCATGGAACCATCACGCCGGAACATCATACGACGTGCAGCAATAACACCTTGATCAGCAAGTTCAGTCACGAATTCGTCTTCACTGCAAGGCAAGAGATCAAACTCCGAAATAACACCCCGAGAGGTGTTAAGAAACGGGTGAGGTGTCACTTTCACAGGAATGCCTTGAAGACTAGTGAGGTTCAGAAAAGTGTTACTCTGAGAAACACTGCAAGTTTGGACAAGCAGGTCCCCAGAGCGAAGCTTCCTCACAGACTTCAAGGGGCCAACCGCAGCGTCCAAAGCTTTAGAAATGAAAAAGGGAGATCTGGTGGACAGTCTCTCATTCGGATCGATGGATTCTACAAGCAAGTGAGTAGCATGCGTAGTCACAGCAATTGAGGGGAGACGACGCTTCGGAGCGACTGGTACAGCTGCCGAAGAAGAGGTTCCACATTCTTGGTCCAGATCATGGTCTAAAGATCTTTTAAGGGTATGAGACTTGGTAGGTTGAGAAGACGAAGGAGAGTCGTTGTCAACGATCATTTGCTCAGGTGACTTGAATTTGGAGCGTTTGTTTTTGGGTTTACCCATGGAAAAAGGAGAAGGATTCGTCTGCAGACTACTCCACCCACCACCGAGCCCTACAAGGGAGAACTGGAGGTCTGCAAGCCAAGAAAATGACGCTGGACACAGTTCTGGAGCTTATACGTTGCAGATATAGTCCGTTGGCTGTGATCACACGCACTCGGCGGACACTTCGGCCTCCGGGTACCGTCATGCCAACGCCTTTGGCATGATCCCACAGCCCCCGGGCTCACCCTGCCGTGCTATACGACAAAAAAGCCGCTAAAGCCCTGCACACAACTTGGTACAAGACTTCTGACTAGAGGTGGGTTAGTCTCTAGCCTCCCGTTTACAGCGAAGCCGGGGTCGAAGAGGAGTGTTGGCACACAGGAGGCACTTAACCGGTCTCCTGCGACCTCAGCCGCCAGACATCCCATTTCCGCCTCACGGGTCTCCGCACGCGGCAAACATGCAGGTAGGTCTAGCACCCAAACCAGCTAAAAGGAAAAAAAGAAATCCAAAGAAGACAAATCCTGGCAGGGAACCTTAACGGAATCTCAGCAACCTACGAACTGAGCGGTTAATAAAATCAGTTAGTGGTGGAGGGTAACAAAACCACAAGACCGGGGTGTTAGTACATAACGTGGTAGAGATTAGGTAGAGAACACAACACGGGCAACTAGCCAGTGGAGAAAATAAATAAAAACGAAAAAGCGAGACACAAGACCAGCTCGGGATCGTGGGGCCGCGACTCCCCAACAGCTGGATGAACAGCTGTCCCTGCAAACACCAAAATAAAAAAGTAGCGGTGGCGTGACATCTGATGGTGACCAGTCACAAGGTCAGCTCGGGCCGTGGGGGCGCCGCTCCCCAAATAACTGGAAAACCAGTTATCCCCGTGCGGGGCAAAGCCTCCCGAACACAGCTAATAGAATCAGAAGTCACGCAACGATACAATATCTTTTGTAATGCATTGCAATTCGCAATATCACTGGAATATCTGTACATTGATGGCGGTCTTCCAAGTTGTAAGAGCTAATATTCTCCGATACTCAAATGATCAGAATGACATATAACGCATTAAGATGTTTACATTCAGATTTTTGGAAAAGGGTTCCGTTAAACCTGGAGGTTCCCCTCCGTTTCCCCGAATATCGTTTCCCCTAATGCATAATCTCTCTCTAAGGTTCTTTTTGCTTTTCTCTGCTGGCTTACTCGTTTTCCATCAATCCTTTGTTTGAGGGTGGGGTGAGAAAAGGGCAAATCTACGATTTTGGTCATTTGTAGACAACATCGTACGACAACTTCGGATAGTTTCAAACAAGAAACGCCGTACAATACCATTCCGGACTAGGATTTCAGGCAGCAGCTAGCTTTGGTTTATTCTGACTGCCATTCAATGGTTAATAAATGCTTATTTAATTAGTTCTTGAACAAATTATAACAACGCATCTTATTTTCAATGCCATAAGTGTTTTTAAGTTTTTGGTTCTATGTCAAACTGTATATAAATGTTATTGTAGCTATGCTTCTGCCTACCAGTTAGGGCAAAATATATGTATGTACACTGAAGAGCAATTGAATTAGAGACAGCTGGCGTTGTGCAAATGTGGCACTGTGGGCGGCACTGTAAACGGAAACGGCATGACGTATGCAGCGATCCGACAATATAAGGAGTGATGCGACGGGAATCAGTAAGACTCGGACGCAGTATGGGTAAGACGAAGGATCTAAGCGCATTTGATCGTGGGCAAATTGTCGGGGGCCCGACGAATGGGTCACTCCATTTCGGAAGTCGTGCATGCACTAGGATTTTCACGAGCCGTTGTGTCACGGGTGCACCGTGAGTACATCGAATCCGGTAAAACCATCCCTGCAAGGGCCAACTGCCGTGGACAACAGCGTGTGGATGAGCGGGGTTATCGTCGGCTAGCTCGCATTGTAACAGCAGATAGACGGGCCACAGTACGAGAAACCACTCGGCAATTTAACGCTGGTGCACAAAAACGTGTAAGCAGCCACACCATCCAGAACCATCTCCTCGCTGTAATGATTTCTGGTATGTTGGAAAGCGTATCATAATCAATGCATTGCATGATTTTACTAACTTGTTTTTAACTTGCGTATTTTCACAGATTTTCCGTAGTCAGTAATTCCGCTTACTTCCGAAAAGACCTTTTCAAGTTTTTCCGTATTTATACAGAAATTTCACAAAATCAGAGACGCTGAATATCTTAGCTTTTATGCAAGAGAATCCTTCCGAGGCGGTGGCGGGGATCGAACTCAAGCCGACTGAGTGAGGTCTACACAAGCCGCGCGTCTTAACCACTGAGCCAGAAAGTCCGTAGGCATTGTACTCATGTTAACCCAGGAAAAACAGTCTTGCTGGGCCAGCACTGTCAGCAATGGGCCAGCACTGCCAGCAATGGCCCAGCACTATGTTGCCGCTGCCGAACCGTCAATAAAATGTCCGGGCGGCCAACAGCTGGCGAACAGCTGGCACCCCATCAGTTGTCATATGTCACTACAGGGCCATCAGTTGTCCATTACAGGCAGTAGCTGCCATAAGTGGCCCTTCAGCGACCCTGCAAGCACGTACCAGAAATTATGGCTAGCCTAATGTGGTCCGCTAGTTTGCCGATAGTGGCAGCCGGCAACCATATGACGTAACTGGTGGCTAACCGAATCTTGTACGCCAATTCCCAGTCGTAGCCATAAAAAAAACAAGGATAACAACCGGCAGTTCCCAAAGCTAAAACTTTTTTCTACCCTTACGAAACTTGTAAATTATAATACTGAGCTGGGAAAATTTTCTCAACAGACCGAAAAAACACCCGTTTGGGTCAGAGCGGATACGAACCGGGGCCGTTAGCGTGGGAGCTGCGAACTCTACCAACCGGACTAGTTTGCCACGCACGAGTGTTTGTTTGAAGCTGTGTTATGTGCGGAATGTGTAATCGAATGGTTCCCGCTTTCATTTTACAATATTGCGAGCTATTTTTCATAAAAGTCAGTTTCATATATTCATATATTTATTTTTTCAACGTAACGATAGTTTTTTTTTTTTTTTACCTTAAGGGAATTTCACTCATTTTCAAGGAGTGTACATACTTAGATTCGCTTTCCAAACTTTTGTACTGTCCTTGTCGTCTTGAAAGGAGATTGTTAAATTAATATGTATTTACCCGGGTTCATGTCACATTCTGTTAAATTTTTAACGTTCTATCTTTCCTTTCCGTTGTCCGAAACTACATTTGTTTTAAAGAAGAAACATATTTTATTTTAGCTTTCGTTATTTTTAGAAGCAAATTCCTCCCAGTCTTGTGTATTCAACCCATGGATGAGTACATTATATCCACATAGCGTTGCTTTTTTTTTTTCTTTCAAATAATTAATAAATTTTGTACGCGTATAATTCTTTTTTTTTTTTTTTTTTTTTTTTTTTTCCAACAAACTTTTTTTAATGGTTTTCCAGGACATTTGTTTCAAGCGGTTTCAAATTGTTTCTTGTTATTCACCCACTTCATTCCATGAATTGTTATTCATGGGAATGGAGTGGGTGTATTTCATGGCTGTAATGTACACTGCTGGCCACCCAAAATGCAACACCAAGAAGGACACGAGATAGCAAAGCCAGATTTACTGGACACATAACAACAGATACAAAGATGAAACGATTGAGCTTACAGGCCCGTTTGACTTGCGGAACATGCAGACATCAATAGTTCGTATGGCCCCCATGGCTGGCAATAACGGCCGCTACACGTCGCGGCATCGAACGAAAGAGGCTTTGGATGTGGGCTTGCGTAATGTTGGTCCAGGCTGCTTCCACACGTTGCCACAGTTCATCAGGCGTAGACGTGGGTGGTGCTTGCCGTGCCACTCGGTTGCCGATCAGCAACCAGACGTGTTCGACGGACGACATATCGGGAGAACAGGCGGGCCACGGCAGCAATGACACCTTGTAGGCCATGAAGAATTATTGCAGGATGCGTGCCACGTGCGGGCGCGCATTGTCCTGTTGAAACGTGGCCGCTGGCAGGTCCTGCAAGTAAGGGAAGACTACAGGCTCCAAAACGTCGGAGATGTAGCGGTGGCTGTTGAGTGTACAGGCGGTGCGTACCAGATTGGTGCGGGTGTCATATCAAATTGCGCCCCAAACCATAACGCCAGGCGACGGACCGGTATGGCGATGCATAATGCAAGCGTCATACAGTCTCTCGCCGCGGTGCCGCCACACGCGGATCCGACCATCGTGGTGTTGCAGGCATAAGCGGGATTCGTCGGAGAAGACAATGTCGTGCCATTCCGTAGTCCAGGTGCGGCGTTCAACGGCCCACTGCCGCCGCACTCGCCGGTGGTGTAACGTCAATGGCAATCGGAGCAATGGGCGCCGTGCGACAAGTCCCCGCTCCTACAGACGACGTCGAACGGTACTTGCTGACCCAGGTTGTAACGCAACACATCCTAATTCCTGCGCTAACTTTCGTGATGTGGCGGTGCGAGCCGTCAATGCCCACCGCACAACATGCCGGTCCTCTCGTTCGGTGGTGAGCCGCGGCTGCGGCAATCGCTCAAGTCAGTCCGTCCGTCCATCCTGCCCCCACCGAATCCATACTCGCCTCACTGTGGCTGGATGTTTTCCCACACGGGCGCCGATGTCTAGGTACGATAAACCACTGTCGCGTTAATCCACTATTCGTCCTCTGTCAGACTCCGAAACGTGCTGGAATGACTGTCGTATTCTGCGACGAGACATCAGGAAGCTTCCCACGCACAGGTCCGGCAGCACAACACACTTTCACTACTTACACCCCGCCTTCTGTGCACCCTTCTTATAGTGCTTCTCGGTGGCGTGCCGGGCGCACATGATTTGCATATGCTCTGCAATGCTAATCGTTTGCATGTCCTCTCGCAGGCGACGCATGATACGAATTTCAGACCAATCGGATGCTTCCTTCTTAGTGTTGCATTTTGGGTGGTCAGCAGTGTAGTATTGCATGCACTGTAAAAAAAATTGTAGATTTTACGGTTTTAAACCGTTTTCCAGGGTGCCAACGCAAAACCGTAAAATCTGGAGCAAAGCTATGGCTTTGCTGCAACACCGCATTTAATGAAGAAAACAGCACAGAATTTGGCTGGAGCGAGTCACAGTCCAAATAATCACGAAAACACAAAGATTTGGTGGGAACGAATGTGTTGATTGTGTTGGAGCAAAGCTATAACTTTGCTCCAACACGGCGTAAAACTGTAGATTTTACGGTTTTGTGTTGGCACCCTGGAAAACGGTTTAAAACCGTAAAATCTACAGTAATTTTTTTTACAGTGTGGCTTAATCTGATATCTTCGTCGACGTGGAATTTCATTAGGAAATTAATTCGGCTCTCTACATATGGATTTTTTTCTTAACATCCACTAAAATAACACGATGACGATAGCATCGTCTTAAACTAACTGGTACCATAAGTTGCTTCTGCGCATGCGCAGTCCCGTTGCTATCCCCTGCTGTTAGGGTTGCATTGGTTGCCAGCAACGGGCCACTAGTGGCACTTGTTTGGAGGCCCACAATTCACGGCGATGCTGCAGGGCCATCAATAGCTCGCCAACTGATAGCGCTGCCACCAACGGACCGCTACCGTGCCGTAATCGGCAGATTTCAGCCAGCAGTGACCCATCACTGCCAGCTGGTGGCAAGCAGTTTCCCAGCACTTGTGTTTTTGCTGGAAAAGTAACACTGATCGCCCAATGTTTTTTTTTTTTTTTTTTTTTCATTAATGCGAATGATTTAGTCATTTTATTTTCTGTTGGAGCTTTTTTACGCTTTCCAACCGTAGGTTGAAGAAGCGTATATGCTGTAGCTTTGTCTGTCTGTCTGTCCGTCCGCACGATAACTCGCCTGAAAATAGTTCGATGTCGATGAAATTTTAGTATGTAGTAGGGGACCACCTGGTTACTAACCTTATTGAAAATGGGCGAAATGGATCAAAGGCCAGGACATAGGATTGGGTTCCATTCCATCGCCCTTATCCCATACTATTAAAGGAGCAATTCTTGTGTGTATGTAAATTTTATTTTGAAAACGGCTCTAAGGATTTTGATGAAAGTCGTTAACCTACGGTTTTCTGGTACTAGAAATCGATTTAGCTTGATCTCCACTTTAGGAAAATTCGTTTAGTGGGTTAAATAACCACCCCGAATTACCACGTTTTTAGTGTCATGGCGTCCTTCCATTAGATGTTGGCGCGCGGTCACGCCATCTGTGTCGTTACGTCACGCGTTGTGTTTGGATCCCATTAAAGTTTTATGACGTCACACTCTTGCGAGCAGATGGTCGCGATTCCCATCTGCCTCATTACGTCACGCGTTGTGTGCGTATGTCCGTCCACACAATAACTCGCGTAAAAATCGTTCGATTTCTTTGACATTTTAGTATGTAACAGGGGAACACCTGGGAAGGAACCCTATTTAAAGTGAACGAAATGGGGTCAAAGGTCAGGACATAGGAGCGGGATCCATTCCGCTGCTCTTATGCGTCATAACTAACGTAAAAAAGGTTCGATTTCGATGAAATTTTAGTATGTGGTAGGGGACCACCTTGGGACAAACCCTATTAAAAATGGGCGAAACGAGGTCAAAGGTCAGGGCATAGGAGTGGACTCACTTCCATCGCCATTATGCGTCATAACTTACGTAAAAATGCTTTCATTGAGACAAAACTTTATCATGTTGTTCCGGAAGTGTACTTTGCCGGTTCTGTTCAATATCATTGAAATGAGATCAAAGGTCAGTTCATCAGTTCATAGAAGCAAGAATTATTCTACCGCCATTATCCTCTTAACTTAAGTAATAACTTGAGTAATGATTTCTGGTATGTTGGAAAGCATATCATAATACGAACTACGCTTTCCAACCGTAGGTTGAAGAAGCGTATATGCTCCGCCTTTGTCCATCTGTCCGTACGTCTGTCTGTTCGCACGATAACTCGCGTAAAAATGGTTCGATTTCGATGAAATTTTAGTATGTGCTAGGGAACAACGTGGGGACGAAACCTATCGAAAATTGGTGAAGTGGGGTCAAAGGTCATGACTTAGGAGCTGGACCCATTCCAATGCCCTTATGCGTCATAACTTGCGTAAATATGGTTTGATTTCGATGAAATTTTAGTATGTGGCAGGAAATGACAAGGGGACAAATCCTGTCGAAAATGGGTGAAGTGAGGTCAAAGGTCAGGACATAAGAGCGAGATCCAATGCCATTGCCCTAATGCGTTATAACGTGTGTAAAAAATGTTTCGATTTTGATGAAATTTTAGTATGTGGTAGGGGACCACCTGGGACGAACACTATTGAAAATGGGTGAAGTGGGGTCAAAGGTCAGGACATAGGAGCGGGATCCCTTCCGTTGCCCTTATGCGTCATAACTTGCGTAAATATGGTTCGATTTCGATGAAATTTTAGTATGTGGTAGAGAACCACCTGGGGACGAACCCTATTGAAAATGGACGAAACAGGGTCAAAGGTCAGGACATAGGATCGGGATCCATTCCATCGCCCTTATCCCATACTATTAAAGGAGCAATTCTTGTATGTATGTAAATTTTATTTTGAAAACGACTCTAAGGATTTTGATGAAAGTCGTTTACTTACGGTTTTCTGGTACTAGAAATCGATTTAGCTTGATCTCGACTTTAGGATAATTCATTTAGTGGACTAAATAACCACCCCGAATCACCACGTTTTTAGTGTCATGGCGTCGTTCCAGTAGATGTTGGCGCGCGGTCACGCCATCTGCGTCATTACGTCACGCGTTGTGTGTGAATCCCATTAAAGTTTTATGACGTCACACTCTTGCGAGCAGATGGTCGCGTTTCCCATCTGCCTCATTACGTCACGCATTGTGTGCGTATGTCCTTCCTCACGATAACTCGCGTAAAAATCGTTCGATTTCCTTGACATTTTAGTATGTAATAGGGGAACACCTGGGAAGGAATCCTATTGAAAGTGAACGAAATGATGTCAAAGGTCAGGACGTAGGAGCGGGATCCATTCCACTGCTTTTATGCGTCATAACTAACGTAAAAAAGGTTCGATTTCGATGAAATTTTAGTATGTGGTAGAGGACCATCTTGGGACAAACCCTATTAAAAATGGGCGAAATGGGGTCAAAGGTCAGGACATAGGAGCGTACTCACTTCCATTGCCATTATGCGTCATAACTTACGTAAAAATGCTTCGATTTGGATGAAATGTTAGTATGTTGTAGGGGCCTGCCTGGGGACGAATTATATTGAAAATGGGCGAAATTGGGTCATAGGATAGGACACAGGAGCGGGATTTATTACCTAGCCCTTATGCATCATAACTTACGTAAAAATGCTTCGATTACGACAAAACTTTATCATGTTATTTCGGAGGTATACTGAACCGGTTCTGTTGAATATCATCGAAATGGGATCAAAGGTCAGGGCACATGACCGAGATTTATTCCACAGCCAGCCATTATCTTCATAACTTGAGTGATAACTTGAGTAATTATTGCTGGTACGTTGGAAAGCGTATCATAATCAATGCATTGCATGATTTTACTAACTTGTTCAGAAATATTTTCAGTAATGCCAAATACTAGGGAATGTCTGCATTTTGTACGGATCCTTAGGCCTGACTAATATTTGCTGAAATCTAATTTAAATAGTAATACTAATGTTATTGCATATTTTTCTCACCAAAATAAGGGATGGGCGGGATATCAGAAAACAGCAACTACAACAACAAAAAACTGCTCTAAGTAAATAGTCATCAGATCAAAGGAAACCATCGTGGATCAAAGAAAAGCTTCCCTGCCGTAGTACCCCCCCCCTGCCGCCAACGTGTTTTGCTTCTGAATGTTAACTTTCCCGCAGAGCATGTTATCTCTTAAGATGTCGTGCCGCTGTTGCCGCCTGTTTTACGTTATCTCTATGAGAGTTGACCTTCTTTCAGCGTTAGATATTCTTTGGCTCTGTCTTCTCCGGCATCAGCCTGTATGTTGGCATCTGTGCACTGCATTTTTTCCTTGAAGATATGGCGGGGCTAGTTACGTCTCGCTGAGCCTTAACTGCTTCTCGTTAGATATTCTTTGCCACTACCTACACATTCTGTTGTGATAGAGATCCTTGCATAAAGGAAGGATATATAGAGAAGACACTGGCTGTATTAAGCTGAAACTCGTGACGTCATGAAGTCGACTGCAGCGCACCCGCGACCTAAAACAGAACTACAGTTGATTGACAGCTGGGCTTCCCAGGAATCACCGCGAACCACATGACTTTGTCCATTTGAGCTTTGACCTCCGTGCTGCCGTGCAGAGTGGAAGACGACGTTTACGACATGTACCTAACATTTTCCGGATTCTTTTTGGTTTCCATCTTCCAGTTTCCTGTAGCATTCTAATAAGTGGCATTATTCTTGCTTATTCCTCACTAATCGTTAACTTTTCCTTTGTAAATTCCATTACTTAGCTTTCTACGTGTTTTTGTTGTACATTTTATTCACGCATACTTTGTCATTGTTTTCTTCACATTATAGCTTTACGTTCAATTCTCATTTGTATTCCGTTGTCATCTGTTTTGATATCTACGTCTTTGGCTTCAATATCTATGGATATTTCGTTATTGCCATCTTTCCGATGCCTCACTTGGCTTACATTGGGACAGCAGTTGGGGACAAAGATCATGTGTGTGGGGGGAGTCAACGGAAGGGTGGCGTAGAGCAGCTGCACCTCACCACCGCAGCACTGTGGGGTGGGGTTGCCATAGCAACCATTGCCGACGGGATGGACACGTCACAGTTTGGTTCTGTTTTAGGTCCGTGGGGGCGTCACTTTCTATGGGAGGAGTTTCCATGGGCTCCTATGTGTGTTTCCACTCTATAGATCCTTCCTTTATGGATCCTTGTCCACAAGACAGGGATACTTCAAGGGGGTCGTGGGGACGTGAAAGCTCCGTTTTACGCAGATGCTGGACAGTAATTTCCTGCAGCCAGAGGGATTTGGGGGGGGGGGAATTCGTGAAGCTACATGTGGCAAGGAAAGCCTTTCTTTAGGGAGAAAATTCGGAACTTTCATCGCTTAATTGTTGGCTCAGACCAGCCGACCCTGCTAGCACCTAACATGTTGCAATTGGTTAGTTTATGGCTCTGCTTTCATTGTCATTTATACTTCAAGGCGTCGTGAGATCTCCTTCCGCTTCCGCACATCATATTCCACCCCACGGACAGTTTCTTTTGAAGCTATCAGTTGTTGTCACTTGTCCATCCCTTCGACTTCCCAAAAAAGCCTGGACAATGGAGAACACAATTATCGTGCCCCATAAAAGCAGTTCTCCCCATGCCATTATACTCACACTGTAACAATCTTGTGCCTGCCTCTTAAACTGTACTGAATGGAAAAAAAAAATTAAGGATAAGATGGTCCGTTACATGAAATACCGAATTGGGTTGGAGGATGACCGCCACACAGGAAGACTGCCACACAGGAAAACTGCCACACATTTTTCAGCAACTTAGAAAACTGCCACACATCGGAAAACCGCCACACAGGAAAACTGCCACACGATTTTCATTAAGGGGCCGTGCACAAATTGCTATTCCTCCGAGTAACACTTTGAATGTGTGGCAGTTTTCTGGAGTGGCAGTTTTCCAAATTTCCGAATTATGTGTGGCAGTTTCCCAAGGTTCCTAACGATGGGAAGGAGCTCTTTTGTATTTCTGAAAAAACAAAAGAGCTCCTTCCAAAGGTGGGAATTTTTTAATAACGCTGCACTTTTACTTAGGCACTAAATATTTACATAAGATGTCAAATTTATAGTATTTTTCTTTTACCTAATTAATTCATAGGCCCTACACCTCGGCCTTTTTAACAGCTTTTAATTCGCCGACTTTATATTCATAACGCTTACGTATCAAATCAAGTCAATAGCATTGCTCTTTTACTTAGGCACTAAATAGTCATAATAGGCCACAGGCATAGGGCCTTTTTAACAGGTTTTATTCTACCAGTGTCATATTCACAACGTTTACACATCAAATCAAGTTAATAATATTGCGGTTTTATTTAGGCACGAAATATTTATTCAGAGGCCTAGGTTTAGGCCCTTTTACCAGTTTTTATTCTACCAATGCCATATTCGAATCTAGGAAAAAAATACAAGGAAAAAAGATCCACGGAAAAAAAAATCCAGGAAAAAAAAGCCACCAGAAAAAAAGCCATGGAAAAGAAATCCACTGAAAAAAAAGCCAACGGAAAAAAAAGCCAGGGAAATAAAATCCAACTCCAACGAAACAGTTATCCATTTACATGATCGTCACATAGCCGGATTAAGGAGGAGGGGGGGGGGGGTAGCCACATGGTTTTCATTAAGGGGACGGGCACAAATTGCTGTTACTTCAAAGAACACTTTGAATGTGTGACAATTTTTCCAGTAGGGCAGTTTTCCAAGGTGCCTAACGAGGGGAAAGAACTCTTTTGTTTGTCTGAATTTTCATGCTGTTTCATTTGAGTTTAGGGCAACTGGCCACAAAAGTTCAAGGGGTTGGTGGTGGGGCTATAAAGATTGTCGTTTCTGGGTCTATATTGAGAACTGAATTGGGAACTCCAAACGAATTTCGAGAAAACGTTCCATGTAAGCCAAGCGAGGATTGTACTTTAATTTGAAGAAATAAATTGCCGAGGATACGAGGTACACTTGGTTGGGGGAAGGGCACTACCTCCAACTTCCGTAATATTAGTCAGGGTATCCAGGATGTTCCCCTTAAAGCGTCCGCGAAGTCCGTGAGCTTGGGGGGGGTTCCCCCAAAATGTAAAAATGGACGTAGAGCTGTAAACATTAGTACCATGCTTTATATAATGATTCTGTACACAACCACGAATTTTCAGGAGGGTGGGGTGAATTCACACCCCTCCTGAAAATTCGTGGTTTCTAAAAGCTCTTCAGGGGTAACATCTAGGATACACTGACCGACTCTAGAGGTCCAGAATATAAAATTACGGAAGTTAGTGGTAGAGCCCCCAAAACAAGTGTACCTCAGATCCTCGTCAATTTATTTCTTCAAATTAAAATACAATTCTCACTTGGCTTACATAGAACGTTTTCCCGAAATTCGTTTGTTTGGAGTTCCCAATTCAGTTCTCAATATAGGCTCAGAAACGGCAATCTTTATAGCCCCACCCCCACCCCCTTTGAACTTTTGTTGTCAGTTTCCCTAAACTCAAATGAACCGGCATGAAAATTCAGACAAACAAGAGAGTTCCTTTCCCTCGTTAGGCACCTTGGAAAACTGCCCCACTGGAAAAATTGTCACACATTCAAAGTGTTTTTCGGAGGAACCGCAATTTGTGCAGGACCCCTTAATGAAAAGTGTGTGGCAGTTTTCCGGCAACCGCAGGTCCCGGGCCTCCTTTTTTGATTTTTTTTTTTTTTTTAGTGATGACCTAATCATTATTGAAATTATTTTCATTATTATTATTACTGTGAAGGTATTAATTTATGTTGAGTTTTATTGCACCCTTCTTATATATTGGCTAATCTGCAATGCATTCATAAAAGGAGCAGTTTCAATATTCACACAACCCTGTGTTAATCTTCTATTAAATTGCTACCAAACTTCAAAATCGCAATCAGTTTTGCATTACCAATTGTAAGAATATAAATATTCATTATTATTAATTCGTAGGTTATTAATTAATCAAACTCTGCTGCCCCTGTGGCGTCAATCTAGGAAAAAAGATCCACAGGAAAAAAACAGAGCCAGTGAAAAATTCCAATGACAATTTCTATACGACCCTCTAGGCTTCTTACACAGAAGTGACGCAAAGAAATCAGAAAATAAATTTTTATACGATCCCTTAAGCTTCCTACATAGAAGTGACACAAATAAATCAGAAATGCAATTTTTATACGACCCCTAAATTTCCTACAAGGTCAACCAACATGGAAGTGGACACAAGAAACAAAAATGCAATTTTTATACCCCCCCCCCAATTGCTCGAACGTCCATGGAAACAAATTATGGTGTCCTTGTAATCTTTGAGAAGTGAGAACTTTTTTTTATGTAAATTTTTATATGACCCCCTAAGTTTCTTACTGGTTAACCTACATGAAAGAAGCCGTTGGATTTTATTTCCATGGACTTTTTTTCCTTGGCTTTTCTTTCCTTTGGCTTTTTTTACCCTGGATCATTTTTCCGTTGGATTTTTTTCCTGGCTTTTTTTTCCGTGGATCTTTTTTCCTTGGATTTTTTTTTCCGATAACCGCCATATTCACAACGTTTAACAGAAAATCAAGTTAATAATATTGGGCGTTTACTGAGGCACGAAATATAAATTCATAGGCCATAGGCCTTTTTAATAGTTTTGACTTTATCAATACCATATTCACTACGTTTGCACAACAAATCAATTTAATAATATTACGCTTTTACTTGGGCACGAAATATTAATTCATAGGCCCAGACCTAGGGCCCATGAACGAATATTTCGTGCCTAAGTAAAAGAGCAATATTATTACATTTTGTGTGTGTGTGTGTGTGTAAACGGTGTGAATATGTCATTGATAGAGTAAAAACTATTAACAAGACCTAGGCCTAGGGCCAGTGAATTAATAATTCGTGCCTAAGTAAAAGCGCAATATTATTACATTTATTTGTTGTGTAAACGTTGTGAATATGGCATTGAAAAAGTAAAAACTATTAAAAAGGCCTAGGCCTAGGACATATGAATTAATATTTCGTGCCTAAGAAAACGCCCAATATTTTTAACATGATTTTTTGTGTAAACGTTGTGAATATGGCATTGGTAGAATAAAAACTGGTAAAAGGGCCTAAACCTAGGCCTGTGAATAAATATTTCGTGCCTAAATAAAACCGCAATATTATTAACTTGATTTGATGTGTAAACGTTGTGAATATGACACTGGTAGAATAAAACCTGTTAAAAAGGCCCTATGCCTGTGGCCTATTATGACTATTTAGTGCCTAAGTAAAAGAGCAATGCTATTGACTTGATTTGATACGTAAGCGTTATGAATATAAAGTCGGCGAATCAAAAGCTGTTAAAAAGGCCGAGGTGTAGGACCTATGAATTAATTAAGTAAAAAAATATTACAAATTTGACATCTTATGTAAATATTTAGTGCCTAAGTAAAAGTGCAGCGTTATTAAAAAAATCCCACCTTATTGTTCTTTCCTGAACGCTTGGCGCTTAAATAGACACTTAAATTTTCTCGAAATTTGTTTGGAGTTCCCAATTCAATTCTCAATTTAGGCCAAGAAACGGCATTCTTTTTACCCCCCCCTCTTTAACTTCTGTGGCCAGTTGCCGTAAGTATGAACCGACATGAAAATTCAGACAAACAAAAGAGCTCCTTCCCATCGTTAGGCACCTTGGGAAACTGCCACACATAATTCGGAAACTTGGAAAACTGTCACACATTCAAAGTGTTCCTCGGAGGAATAGCAATTTGTGCCCGGCCCCTTAATGAAAAGCGTGTGGCAGTTTTCCTGTGTGGCAATCTTCCGGTGTGGCAGTTTTCTTGTGTGGCAGTTCCTGTGTGACAGTTTTCCTGTGTAGCGGTTTACAGTGAACCACCGAATTGAACAACAAAATGCTCATTACATTCTAAGTAAATCTACCAGAAAACTCACCAATCTCTGCGGTCATATAACTTTATTTATTTTATTTATTTTTTTGTTTTTTGGGAGAAAGGCCAGAAATCGTTGTTTTGGGGTCCCACAGAATCGCGGGGCCCTGCGCCTGAGCTTCGTGGGCTTCCCTGTAAATCCACCCCTGGGTGCTGGATAAAATGTCATGAAGATCGACATGGCTATATATACGTCTCAGTTCTGGGATACCTAAGGAATTCGCTGGGATTGTAATCAACCGCGCCCCTAACAAGTCCATTAGGGTGGGTTTCCGCTTTCTTGGAGAACTTCTTGCCGAGTCTGGTGGAAAACTCATGTATATATATTATATAGCCGTCTCGATAATGAAATTACGGACAATGAAATTTGCTCACCTAGAAGAAAATATGCTACAACCGTGAAACTTTGCAAATAACTAGAGTTCGTGCTGGTATGCAAATAATCCACGTTTGGTGCGAGTGCGCATGACCGCACACCCTATGGTGGAGTTGCAAGCACGAGCCGACAGCCATATAAACCGGAGTGTAGTCGATGCCCCATGAAAGCGAGAAACACCGGCAGACACCACACAAGCAAGAGTTCAGAGTGACAAGAATGCTGGGTAGACGCTAGAGACATCGATTTGCGCAACTTACGGACTTTGAGAGCTGCTTAATCATCGGGCTGAAAACCGCAGAGTGGTCGGCGCGCCGTATAGCCCTCCACGTGGATCGTACTGACCATACCGTCTGACTGTGTTGGGAGCAGTGGACACGTGACAGCATTGCCACACGGCGGAGCGGCTGCGGACGGACCAGGAGGACCACCGGGAGGATCGATGGATCGTGCGCCAGGCCATCACCTCCTAATAGCTTAGCAGGCCCGCGCACCGATTTGTGACGTCACTAGAGTAGTCCGTAGTCGCGGAGAGGAGCATTACGGCGATGTGCGAACGAACGCGTCTTTACGTACACCAACTAACCAGGTCGTGCGTTCTTTTAGAGTTTCACTGCATTTAAATAAGAACTTGTGTGTTAGTTTTCAAATAACTGCAGAGTTAACAAGTTTGTTTAATAATCTTTTAAAATACAGAAGAAAAAGAAATTGCAGCGTAAAATTTAGCGTAGCAATAATTTCGACTTGAAAGGGTAAGCAACACAGATTCGTCAGTTTAATGCAAGCATCCTGTCATTTCACTGGAAGTGATAAACCATTTCTATAATCGAAATTATAAACTGTTGTCGTAGTTTCACTTGAAGTTATAGTATCTTTATAGTTAACCGAACGATTCCTGTACTTGTGAACAAATCGTTCTTGTACTTGAAAGATTAGTTTGAGGGTCCATTACGAAGTATCGCCGTCGTTTCAAAAGATGTCGATTGACATATTTAAGGAATCAGAATTTTCATTCATTGCAAACTTATGACTATGAAAATTTTAATAATGAAATAATTCCTTTAGTGAAAATGTATTTTATATGCAATCCGTGATCACTAATATATAAAAAAAGGTCAAGAAAAACTGAACTTTTTTCTGTGTTTTTTAATTATTACCAAAGGCTCAATAAAACACGTTTTAACATACATACAGTGAATTGCTGCTTGATCTACTGATTGCATCAAATAAATTAAGATTTCAAGAAAATTATGCAATTGCTACATTATTAAACGTACAACAATGACATAACAAGTTTTCCTAATTTTAGTACCATCTAGTTACGTGTTTGGACAACTTCATTTTGATAAGCAAATGTAAAGTTTATAATTTTTGTCTTCCAGAGCACTATTTCAAAAAAGTTACCTTGTCAAAGTTCAACACATCTGTATTAAGTATATTAGTAGCATTAAGCAAAACTATTTGGATCCACAATATAAGCATTTCTTTTTATCTGCAAAAATACAAGTAACTTATTGGCAGAAATTTCCTGAAATTTGATTTTCAAGAAGTATTCAGCAAAACTGCCAATGTACATATAATTATGGTTGTGTAGTTCTTTGTGTATCACAAGCACAATTTGATTATGTGTCCGTTAGCTGTTCCTTGAAGAATTTCAAAGACACGTTTCTAAGAAAATCTGAAATTTGTTCCAATAATTTCTTAAAGTATTTTTTCAGATAATTATTATATTTTTGGAGAACGTGACAAATGCAAATGCAGTTATTGTACTGAATAAATCTAAGCGATTGTTTTGGTACTATAGGATGTATTTTAAAAGATGTACATGTTTCATTATAAATTGACTAACTTGATGTTCCATTTTCTCAGAAACTATAAAAAGCAATGGTATAAAATTTTGCACAAATGTTTTGTCATTGCTAAAGCTATTGAAAAAGATTGTTTTTTCCTTTTTTTATGATTTTGGTTTCAAAATAAATTCTATGAAGGATTGAAGAAGTTTTTCCCCATACAAAAATTGACACCCACCCTCATGTTTGGAAGCACACTTTCCAGTAGTTATCGGATAATATGAGATATATTAGTTCCAGTTATTATTGCTGTAGCTTGTGAAGACACAGTGCAGGAAGTCTGGAAACAGATCAGTCTAGATAAATGAATAAAAAGTTGATCTCTCATTTTAAGCAAATATTTTCAAAAAAAAAAAAAAAAAAAAAGAAGCGAGTATATATTTCTACTTGTATTTTAAAAATCTTGTTTGTTTAGAACATAGTTTCCACAATATGTGGATTCATGTCGATCCACGTACTTTTCTTTCTCTTAAAAATAACAATATCCAACGCTTAAAAATACCATGCCCGAGATGCACAGAGCATGTAAATCATTCGTCTTGGCAGGTAAATAAAACATCTAATTGCCTGTGCATGGTAACTAAATTTTAAAATAAAAAAGTTTGTAATAAAATTTCCTACTACACAAGAAAAAAAGACAGTCATCACATGTCGTGTTTCATGTCATTGTTAATTAATGGAAGTTGTATTATTGTTACGAAGTACCAAGGAAAGAGTAATATCACACCTTTAATTATGTTATGCTCTACGCCCAGAAATCGGAAACCTAGTTTTGCTCCAAATTTTGTTTATAATCAACAACAGTTTGCATGCCTCTGATGTAACTGACCTCTCATGTTTAGTGACAAAGGGAGACAACTTTAACAAAAGGAACATGGCAGAATCACTAAATTTCCGAAACACCAGTTTCATCATCGTACCATTTCATACCAATTTTAGCATCAGCATCTTAAAAATTGATATACACACGTTTGTGCATTGAACATTTGTAATACAGACCCTTAAAATGGAAGTGCAAACATGTTAAAACAGTTCATATTTTTAACTTAAAAAAAATAGGGTTCTGGTTTGTTATCTTAAAAGATACATTTTCCTGCGCATCCAGCTTTTACTACCTGGGCAAGTAAATAATTTCTTGCCCAGGTAGTACTGATATATTTCACCTAATTTTTAAGAAATTGAATGGTTTTGATAAATTCCCATCCTACCACAGATAGAGCATACACACTGCTCACACGAGAGTTCTTCAATGTGTTGGTTTGTAGAAAAATGCTTCAAAATCTTTAAACGGACATTTTAAAGGCAAACTTACTCCTGAACTATGTGTGAAACTTCTGTTTTTGTGCATTCATATCTAATTTTTGCTGTCTATACTTGATTCAGTGTTTGTGTTCCTTTAGTAATAAATATTAAAAATGATAATTCAATGCAATTCTCTATGTCTGCAAACACAAAAGATGTATTTCACATGGCAACAAGGCCTTAGCATTTATATAAAGGACATAGGCATGTTAGATGTGTACATGACATACATATATTTCGTATAGGCTATAAGTATTTTACAAGCATTTGTGCCCAGAAATAGGGACCCCAAAAAAGTTAATCTGGCGCTGCCTAAACACTTAAATAACTAAGTACGAATGTATCAACATATTACTCTTGGGATCAAAAACATGCAACCCTTATTATTCTGTGTCCATAATAAAAAAAAAAGTTTAAAATCCCTTCCTAAATATACATATTTTACTTTGAACTTATTTGATACATTGGCAAAAACATGTTATGGGTTACTATAACAACACAAGTAATCTATTCTTTCCATTACAAACATAAATTTCATTTTTCAAAAATCTTTTCAGTGCTTTGACTTCCCACTGTGAGATGCATTAGATTATAAAATTGGCCAAATTTAAATTTTCTAGTTCAAAATTTTTATTTTACGAGTAGTTTAAAATAAGGTTAACAAAAGGTTTCCACGTACCTTAGAGTTGAAAATTTTCACGCTTTATTGCTGTAATCCATTTTCTGAGAACCTCCCCATTAGTAGGGAATTTGAATACTTTTAATATTCCTCTATGAAAATAAATTTAGTTGACAATTTGACAACAACAACCACGCACATTCGTAGTCACGCTTACACAGAGTGAGCAAGCTCATGCATGCTCGACCACCCACCACGGACATCAGCCTACTCTCCCCTACGTCACGCAGCTTCCGGCGTTCGGTGCACGGGCCTTCTAAGCTATTAGGGGGTGATGGCCAGGCACGAACGGATCCCACGGGGACCTGGTCCACTATACAGGTCGGAGGAAAGTCCTCGCCCCCCGACATAGGGAAAACGAAGGACCTCTCGATCTTTATAGCGTATCCCAGAGCGCGTCAAGGCCTCATCGAGATGGGCAAAGACATCGTGGCGAGGCAGGAAGAAATACTCGTTGAAGAGTAGAGAAGACAGAAGACTGAAGAGGAGCGACGACTTGCCCTAGAGTCGTCTAGCAGCACGGACCCTAGTGCTGCCATGTAATTTTGTAAATATTTCATTGTAATTTTCATTTCTATGTATTTTTATCATTTCTCTGTAAGGGGGTACGTGAAAATAGAGGTGTCTATCCATATGCACGGAACCCCCAGTGTATAAATGTACATGTTAAAATTTTAGCCAGGACCCAATAAAGGGCTTTTGCCCCAAAAACACTCGCGTTGGCGGACAAACTCTCCAAGCCAGACGCAAAGTTAAAAGCCCCTGCCCATTAGCACGTCTCACACACGGGCTTTGGCATAGAGGGTGGCGGATAGCTGCTGGTCTACGGGCCGATCCTTTCCGGGTGAAGGACTGCCGGTTCCTGGTAGGATTGCTCTCGCAACGCCTTCACTGTGTTCTTTGAGATAGTTCCTTATTTCCCTACGAAGTCCGCAATTGGACGGTGCAGGTAGAAGTCATCAGATTAACCTACAGATACAGGCAGATGTGGCAGCTCCTGTGTGACCACGAACCATTTCCCGACGCCTCGCGGAAGAGAATCTGCGATCCCAGCGCCCCTTACGTGTGCTGCCATTAACACCGGAACATCGCCGGCTCCGTTTCCCGTGGTGCCAGGCCAGAGCGACGTGGAACGCCACAGAATGGCGACGTTAGGTGTTTAGCAATGAGTGCCGCTTTGTTTTGGGGACAGGTGATCCAGGTGTAGAGGTCCCCAAATCAACGGCACATTCCCAACCTCACTATCGAGCGCCACACCTCCCCCACTGCAGGCATTATGGTCTGGGGAGCCATTGCCTACGATAGCCGATCAGCTCTAGCAGTGGTACGTGGATCATTGACAGGCCAGCGGTATGTGGATGAGATTCTGCGGCACCATGTGCTCCCGTTCCTGGCCGGGATTCCAGGTGCGCTATATCAGCAGGATAATACCCGCCCGCACATGGCTCGGGTTGTCCATGACTGCCTACGTCATGTCCAGACACTTCCATGGCCTGCGCGCTCCCAGGACATGTCCCCTATCGAGCATATGTGGGACCAGTTGAAACGCCAGCTGCCGCCGTGCCGCACTATCCGGGATTTGGAGCAAACCGTCACGTGTGGATCAGTCTGCCGCAAGACAACATCAGACGTCTGTTTGCCTCCATGCCGGACCGTATTGCAGCCTGTATCGCCGCACGAAGCAGTGCGACGTGCTATTGAAGATGACCGGAGTGCGTGCCACAGATCCCTCTGTAATTGTCCTGCAGCTCTGTTTTTGCCATCATATGTATCATTACGTCCATATAAAACTTCAGTTCAATCCGATGCTTCTTTCTTAGTGCGCAAATTTCATTGTCCGTAAGTGCATATATTATAGATATATATTATATTGCCGTCTCGATCTTCTTGACATTTTGTCCAGCACCTCTGCTGCGGTTAATCATACGTTCTTTCTTCGTACATGAATCAAGCCTGATCAGTGCAGATCTCTACATCAAACCATAAATATTAACATCAATTTGATAATTTGCAATAAAATAATTTCCATAATATATATATATATATATATATCATCATCATTGTCAACCATTATCAATCCACTGCTGGACGAAGGACACCCCAAGTTTCCTCCACAACGGTCTGTCTTGTGCCAGTCTCCTCCATGTCAATCCCGCATACTTTCGAATTTCATCCACCCATCTCCCATGCGGTCTTATTCTGGGTCTTTTCCTGTCCCTTGGAATCCAATCTAAAATTTCGGCTGTCCATCGATGGTCTGTCCTTCTGGCAATATGTCCAGCCCATTGCAATTTCAGGGATTTAACTCTGATCATGATGTCTTCCACTCTGGTCATTCTTCGGATCCACGAGTTCCTCTTCTTATCTCTCCTGGTTACACCAAGCATGCACCTCTTCATGCTACTTTGAGTTGTCTGCAGCCTTTGTATGTCTCTTTTAGTTAAGGTCCACGTCTCTCCACCATACGTAAGCACTGGAAGGATGCATTGATCAAACACTTTTCTTTTAAGACATAATGGCATATTGCTCTTGAAAATTATGCTGTTTCTTCCAAAAGCTCTCCAGACAAGTTCTATACGCCGATTAATTATTTCATCAATGTGACCCTCACTTGATATCTGTTGTCCAAGATAAACGTACGTGTCTGTTATCTCCAGCTTTTCTCCATCAATCCATATATCTTCATTTCTTGTAAAAGCATTGTACATCACTTTTGTCTTCTGAAAGTTCATTTTTAATCCCACTTCTTTACTCTTGTCAGAAAGTTCCTGGATCATACTCTGCAGCTCTGATGGAGTAGTTGCAAAAATGACTACGTCGTCAGCAAAACGAAGGTGGGTTAGATAATCTCCATTAATCTTTATCCCTTTGTTTTCCCAGTTCAGTGATTGAAAGACATTTTCCAAGGTGGCATTAAAGAGCTTCGGAGATATGGTGTCACCTTGTCTCACTCCCTTTCCAATTTTTATGTGTGTTGTATTTTCAAACAGCCGAATCTTTGCACTTGCATTTTCATAGATGTTATTACTAATATTAACGTATGCATCTTCAATACCGCAGGATTTCAGAGCCATTGTAACTGCTGATGGTTTCACCGAATCAAAGGCTTTTTCATAATCGATAAAAGCCATGCACAATGGAAGTTCATATTCCCTCGCTCTTTCAATTAGTTCTCTCAGTACGTGGATATGATCTATTGTGCTGTAACCACTCCTGAATTTAGCTTGCTCTCTCGGTTGAACCATGTCCAGTGTTACCTTCAAACGGTGTGAAAGAACTTTAGTGAAGATTTTATAAACCACTGATAGGAGGCTGATAGGTCTGTAGTTCCTGAGATCCTCAATGCCACCTTTTTTATGTAGCAGGATCATTGTAGCGTTGTTCCAATCCTCAGGAATCTTTGGGCGAGTACGTTTCGATTTCTCCACTTGCTTCTTGTATGATGTCTACAGTAATTCCATCTTCTCCTGGAGCTTTTCCCCGCTTCATGTTCTTAATTGCATGTGCAACTTCTGCTGGGAGGACTGGAAGAACTCTGGTACCTTCCATGATGTCTGGAGCACATGTATCATCCCTTTCATATAATTTGGCGTAGAAGTCTTTCACTCTTGTCAAAATTTCGCCTCTATTTCTTGTTACAGAACCATCTTCTATTCTCAGTGCCATAATCTGCTTTCTTCCTTTTCTGAGATGTCCCTTTGCTATCTTTAGGCTTTGGTTGTTTTCAATTGCTTTCCTCACTAGTTCACAGTTGAATTTCCTTACGTTTTCAGTGATACTTTTTCGTACTGTCTTGCATAGCTCAATATATTCCATTTTGGAAGTCACATCTTCTTTAGTTGTCCTCATCTCTCTTCTTTTTTGCATCAACATTTTGGTTTTTCCTGATAATTTGTTCACATGCAACTTGTTCTTAGACCCAGCTAATTTTGTTGCTGTTTCCATAAGAGCTTTGATTACTTTTCTGTTAACTTCAGAAATATCCACTTCTTCCGATGTTAGGAATTCTAAAGCAGAGAATCTGTTCTTCAGTTCCAACTTGAAGGTATTATGGTGTTTTTAAGGTTGGTTATGTCAATACATTTTGTTTGTCTTATGAGCTTGCCACGTTCGAGTTTAGTGTTGAGGTGCATCTTACATTTCACCAATCTATGGTCACTACCTGTGCTGAACTTGTTTAGCACACTGCAGTCTTCGATGACGAAGTTTTTGTTACACATAATAAAATCAATTTCACTTGTCCCATTTGGATGTCTCCATGTCCATTTCCTGTGTGGCTTTTTCTTGAAAAAGGAGTTCAAGATGAAAAACCCTTCTGCCTCTGCAAACTGAACAAGAGTATTCCACGCTGGTTTCTGCTGCCGTGACCGAATTTACCTACTAAAGTTTCATTCTGTTGCCATTGCCCTATTTTTGCATTGAAATCTCCCATAATTATTTTCAACTGCTGCTTACCTTTATTATTTAGATGACGAATTTCCTCGTAAAATTCTCCAATTTCTTCTTCAGGATGACATGTGGTTGGTGTATAAGTTTGAATAATCTGAGCCTTGTATCTTCTCGAGAGTTGGATAACGAGTCGTGCAGCTCTGTCAGAGGAACTTTCAACTTCTACAACTTTACCTTCAGTTTCTTGTTTATTATAAATCCAACACCACTAGTTCAGCTAGTATCTGTCCCACGATAGTAGAAGAGATGTCCACTTTTCAGTTCAATGAGATCTTCTCGTTTTCTCCTTACCTCACTTAGCCCTACGATGTCCCACTTGATCCTTTGTAGTTCCTCTTCTAATTCAAGAAGCCTCGAATCAGAAGATAGGGAGCGTCTATTATACGTAGCCAAGGTCAGCATCAGATGGCAGCCTAGTCCGGTCCTCCGGGGATTCTTAGCACCCTCTGCCTTCATGTCGCACTGGCCGCTGCCTTGGCCAGGTACATTCCAGCTGCCGGAGACTGAGGGCCAAGATTTAAGTTGTGGAATCATTTTGGAGGGGTTTGGCCATAACTCACTACGCTGGCTTAGCGGGCTGGTGAGTGTGGGATAGCATTTCCTCTAATCCCGATGGTATAGTTATACCCCTATTGGCGACCGTCAGAGCCCCTTTAGTGGGAACAGGATTCACCATGAGAAGGCGGGGTTGACATTCGTTAAGTAGGGGCTGTGATGTTACGCATCACCTGACCTTTCATCCCCATAATATATATAAATATTTATACGTAATAATTGGTTACTATTAAAAACAAAAAGTTGTTTTGTAAAATTTTAAACAAAACTTGAAAGGCGTGAAGAAAAAAAAACTATTTTCCTCTCTATGTGTTCATGGAATTAGAAAAACAATATCACACACACACACACACGCACACACATATGCACACATATGTACATACATATACAGTATATAAGATACTGATTTCATTGTCCCGTTCCGCCAATCTGTCTTGGCTCCACGGGGACTTATTGAGCACCTTGGATGTTATTTTGACATGTTGCGACAATTATCCTGCCTTGAGACGCCGGTTCGGACCCTGGCCACCCCAATGGCCCAGAGACCAGCCCGCGGTGACGTGCTGGCAGGCGACCTAGTATACCTTGTCTGGGTTCCCGCTCTGTCTGGCGGGATAGGTCGTTCATTTATTTAGCATTGACTGGGAGATTCCTTGCCCTCGAACTTTTTTGGGAGAATAATTTCCCTTTATTATTTTTCTAAAGACCTACACACATCAATTACACTGTCCTCATGCTTAGGACTTACAACATTGAGAGATTTAAAGAGTATTTACATAGTATGTACACTGGAGGGATTTTTGTCTGCTTTCATACAGACTTCTGCCCTCATTCCTCTTCCGAATCGCTTTCGGTGTGCACGTTCACCTCCTGCGTTTCGGTCCCCGTTTGATTGGGGAAGATGGTATGTTGCTGGAGGGTTAGCCTTTCAACCAAGGCTATTATCCCCCTCCTGTTAACGGAAGATTGGATGAGCAGATCCAATCTTCGCGTTCTTTGCACACCTGGGATCAGTGTGTTTCTCCATTCGGCGAAGCCACTGCATTCAAGTACGCAGTGTTCTATGCTTGCCGTTCTCTTTCCACAGGGACAAGTGCAGTTCCTGATGGCAAATCTGCCTAGGTATTCAGGGCTGATGCCATGGCCACTGAGTACTTGATTCAGGAACTTATTTGTCTGTGGTCGTTTGGTCGAGACCTTCGGAAACACTCTGTGTGTCTTCCGCCCTGTCTCTCCCGTGTCCCATCTGACCTGCCATTCGGTCATGGTCCGTCGTGCTAATGCTGCGCGAATACTCCTTCGCGGCGTTCTGCATTGCACGTCGACCGTCTCTTTCAGCGTGGCTGCCTTCGCCAGCTGATCTGCCCTTTCATTTCCTAGGGTTCCGATATGGCTTCGTACCCAGTGGAAACTAACTGCCCCATCTCCCTCTGCCCTCAAGAGGGTTTTGATCCTCTGGACGATGGGGTTTCTTTCCCTAAATCTACTCAGAGCCTGCAGTGCTGCCTCACTGTCCGAGTAGAGTTTTATTCTTTCGTCACTACGCCTGGGGAGTGCCCAGGTGAGTGCCGTCTCTATCGCCAGAAGTTCTGCCTGGAAGACAGAAGCGTTCTGCGATAATTTCACGCTTCCTGCAGTGGCTTCGTTCCCATCCCAGAACGCACAGAAGCCTGCCCCCACTTGTCCCTTCAACTTTGAGCCGTCCGTGTACAATACAGTATATAAGTTGGAGTATATAAGTTGGGGGATGCAAGGTCAGGTGATGCGTAACATCACAGCCTCTCCTTGACAAATGTCAACCCCGCCTTCTCGTGGTGCATCCTGTTCCCACTAAAGGGGCTCTGACGACCGCCCATAGCGGTATAACTATACCATCGGGATCAGAGGAAATTCTATCCCACACTCACCAACCCGCTTGGCCAGCGTGGTGAGTTATGGCCAAACCCCTCCAAAATGATTCCACAACTTAAATCTTGGCCCTCAGTCTCCGGCAGCTGGAATGTACCTGGCCAAGGCAGCGGCCAGTGCGACATGAAGGCAGAGGGTGCTAAGAATCCCCGGAGGACCGGACTAGGCTGCCATCTGATGCTGACCTTGGCTACTTACAATGGACGCTCCCTATCTTCTGATTCAAGGCTTCTTGAATTGGAAGAGGAACTACAAAGGATCAAGTGGGACATCGTGGGGCTAAGTGAGGTAAGGAGAAAAGGAGAAGATCTCATCGAACTGAAAAGTGGACATCTCTTCTACTATCGTGGGACAGATACTGGCAGAACTAGTGGTGTTGGTTTTATAATAAACAAGAAACTGAAGGATAAAGTTGTAGAAGTTGAAAGTTCCTCTGACAGAGCTGCACGACTTGTTATCCAACTCTCGAAAAGATACCAGGCTCAGATTATTCAAACTTATGCACCCACCACAAGTCATCCTGAAGAAGAAATTGAAGAATTTTATGAAGAAATTTGTCATCTAAATAATAAAGGTAAGCAGCACTTGAAAATAATTATGGGAGATCTCAATGCAAAAATAGGGCAACGGCAACAGAATGAAACTTCAGTAGGTAAATTCGGTCATGGCAACAGAAACCAGCGTGGAAATACTCTCGTTGAGTTTGCAGAGGCAGAAGGGTTTTTCATCTTGAACTCCTTCTTCAAGAAAAAGCCACACAGGAAATGGACATGGAGACATCCAAATGGGACGACAAGTGAAATTGATTTTATTATGTGTAACAAAAAATTCGTCATAGAAGACTGCAGTGTGCTAAACAAGTTCAACACAGGTAGTGACCATAGATTGGTGAGATGTAAGATGCACCTCAACACTAAACTTGAACGTGGCAAGCTCATAAGACAAACAAAATATATTGACATAACCAACCTTAAAAAACACCATAATACCTTCAAGTTAGAACTGAAGAACAGGTTCTCTGCTTTAGAAGGCCTAACATCGGAAGAAGTGGACATCTCTGAAGTTAACAGAAAAGTAACCAAAGCTCTTATGGAAACAGCAACAAAATTAGCTGGGTCTAAGAACAAGTTGCATGTGAACAAATTATCAGGAAAAACCAAAATGTTGATGCAAAAAAGAAGAGAGATGAGGACAACTAAAGAAGATGTGACTTCCAAAGTGGAATATATAGAGCTATGCAAGACAGTAAGAAAAAGTATCACTGAAGACGTAAGGAAATTCAACTGTGAACTAGTGAGGAAAGCAATTGAAAACAACCAAAGCCTAAAGATAGCAAAGGGACATCTCAGTAAGGGAAGAAAACAGATTATGGCACTGAGAAAAGAAGATGGTTCTGTAACAAGAAATAGAGGCGAAATTTTGACAAGAGTGAAAGATTTCTACTCTAAATTATATGAAAGGGATGATATATGCACTCCAGACATCATGAAAGATACCAGTACCAGAGTTCCTCCAGTCCTTCCAGCAGAAGTTGCACATGCAATCAAGAACATGAAGCGAGGAAAAGCTCCAGGAGAAGATGGAATTACTGTAGACATCATAAAAGAAGCAAGTGGAGAAATCGAAACAGTACTCGCCCAAATTTTCACTCGATGCCTTAATGAAGGAAAGATTCCTGAGGATTGGAACACCGCTACAATGATCCTGCTACATAAGAAAGGTGACATTGAGGATCTCGGAAACTACAGACCTATCAGCCTCCTATCAGTAGTTTATAAAATCTTCACTAAAGTTCTTTCACACCGCTTGAAGGTAGCACTAGACATGGCTCAACCGAGAGAACAAGCTGGATTCAGGAGTGGCTACAGCACAATAGATCATATCCACGTACTGAGAGAACTAATTGAAAGAGCTAGGGAATATGAACTTCCATTGTGCATGGCTTTTATCGATTATGAAAAAGCCTTTGATTCGGTGAAACCATCAGCAGTTACAATGGCTCTGAAAACCTGCGGTATTGAAGATGCATACATTAATATTATTAATAACATCTATGAAAATGCAAGTGCAAAGATTAGGCTGTTTGAAAATACAACACACGTAAAAATTGGAAAGGGAGTGAGACAAGGTGACACCATATCTCCGAAGCTCTTTAATGCCACATTGGAGGGTGTTTTTCAGTCGCTGAGCTGGGAAAACAAGGGGATAAAGATTAATGGAGATTATCTAACCCACCTTCGTTTTGCTGGTGACGTAGTCATTTTTGCAACTACCCCATCAGAGCTGCAGAGTATGATCCAGGAACTTGCTGACAAGAGTAAAGAAGTGGGATTAAAAATGAACTTTCAGAAGACAAAAGTGATGTTCAATGCTTTTACAAGAAATGAAGATTTATCGATTGATGGAGAAAAGCTGGAGATAACAGACACGTACGTTTATCTTGGACAGCAGATATCAAGTGAGGGTCACATTGATGAAGAAATTAATCGGCGTACAAAACTTGCCTGGAGAGCTTTTGGAAGAAACAGCATAATTTTCAAGAGCAATATGCCATTATGTCTTAAAAGAAAAGTGTTTGATCAATGCATCCTTCCAGTGCTTACGTATGGTGCAGAGACGTGGACCTTAACTAAAAGAGACATACAAAGGCTGCAGACAACTCAAAGCAGAATGGAGAGGTGCATGCTTGGTGTAACCAGGAGAGATAAGAAGAGGAACTCGTGGATCCGAAAAATGACAAGAGTGGAAGACATCATGATCAGAGTTAAATCCCTGAAATGGCAATGGGCTGGACATACTGCCAGAAGGACAGATCATCGATGGACAGCCGAAATTTTAGATTGGATTCCAAGGGACAGGAAAAGACCCAGAAGAAGACCACATAGGAGATGGGTGGATGAAATTCGAAAGTATGCAGGGGTGACATGGAGGAGACTGGCACAAGACAGACCGTTGTGGAGGAAACTTGGGGAGACCTTCGTCCAGCAGTGGATTGATAATGGTTGACAATGATGATGATGATGATATAAGTTGGAGGCGTGCCGCGCCCCCCAACTTTGTCACACAACATCGTATGCTTCCCTAATTTTTTTAAATTTCAGAAGCTCATCATTTCCGAAATTTAAATTAAAACATTTTTTTGTAATTCCAAATGTATCAGTGTGAGGTTATGTTTGCATACGTACCAATATGTTTACGTAATGTAATCGCACGGGTACGGGTTCAGTTGGATTCTGTGGGTGAGAAAGGCATGAGCCGAGCTGTGAGGCTCCGTCCTCTGGCAATTTACCCTTCCGAATCCTCCTGGCTTGCTCGGGATGTCTTATGCAATCTGCAGAACCAGAGTTACCCTCCTGTTTTTTTTTATGGTACGTCGTTCAATGATCATGTCCCTCCGTTCAATCATCTCAAGGTTAACTTCAGTGAGAATGACAACAGACCGTAGTGATCGTTTTCGCTCTTTAATGAAACATAATTATGGATATATTAAATATAAAGCCCAATTTTTCAACAAAAAATTATATACTGTATATATATATATATATACAGGGTGATGCATTAAGAAGTATACAGTTTCAACGCACTATTAAAGAAGAACAATGTAAGACATTTTATGTTACCTGTAACAGAATTGTAAGAGAATGTTTCAATTTTTTTTAGAGACAGTCACAGATGTTCTATGTGTGCGCCCTTAATCACATGACACACATCGAGCCGGTAATCCATTTCCGCCCAAACGCGAGGTAAGATATCTGAATCAAGTGCAGTGATAGTGGCTGTGATACGCTGTTTCAGCTCCGCTAGATCAACAGGAAGGGGAGGGGCGAATACCTTGTCCTTTATGTGCCCCTACAGGAAAAAGTCACAAAGTGTTAAGTCAGGAATTCTGGGTGGCCATTCGGTCAGTGGCATGTTGTGTAGTCCGCGGCTCGTTTTGGTGAGAAATACCGCAAAAGCTGCATTAAAATAAAAATTAAGCGATATGTTAAGTATTTGGTTGATGCCACAGTTGCAGGACGACAGTGACAACTTTATTCTCCAATTGGATGGTGCACCACCGCACTGGTTAGGCGACGTGCGAGATTATCTCGATTAACATTTTCCTCACCGATGGATTGGACGAGCCGCGGACTACAACATGCCACTGACCCAATTGCCACCCAAAAGTCCCGAACTTGTGACTTTTTCCTGAAACCTTGTGGCTTACGTAAAGGACAAGGTATTAGCCCCTTCCCTTCCTGTTGATCAAGCGGAGCTGTAACAGCGTATCACAGCCACTATCACTGCACTTGATTCAGATATCTTACCTGGATTACCGGCTCGATGTGTGTCGTGTGACTAAGGGTGCACACATAGAACATCTGTGACTGTCTCTAAAAAAATTGAAACATTCCCCTACAATTCTGTTACAGATAACATAAAATATCTTACATTTTTCTTGTTTTATAGTGCGTTAAAACTGTATACTTATTTATGAATCACCCTGTATTACTTGAAACATTTCATTTTAAAAAAAGATAGCCCCCCATCCCTCAACTTTTGGAACAAGCTGCAGCCGTGCTTAAGCCCATTTGTATTTGAGATCAACAAGCTTTCAGACAGACAAGGTAAAAAAGCAAAAAACAAATAAGTAAAAAAAAAATAGAAGTTTGAAAACTTCTTGTGAACGTAACGGAAAGGGCTTATTTCACCATGTTATTATTTAAGTCGGATATCTCGAATCAATAAGTACCACAAGATTTCTTCGTACCACAAGTTTTCTGTATTTGAACATTTTGGTGGCTTCAATTGTGGACTTTGAAAGCACTCGCATTTGAAAGACTTTTTCCGATCCTCAAATTGCGTGGACATCATTTATTTTCGCGTTTACCTGACTTTTCACATTCCTTGAATTATATGGACCTTGTTTTACAGATCAACGTCTATTTTATCTTTGCGCCTTTTGAGGCCTTCAATTTTTATCATTTTGTATAAATTATACGTAATTTTTATTTGTGTGTTTTGTCTTGTCTGTAAATGTCGTTTCTGAAATAAAGACATTTCGGAAATAAAGACATTGTGAAACTAACCAGCCTCAGAGAAAGCAATTATTCACTCGGGGCAAACTTAACCTGTCATTGGAAGGAAGGCTACAGAGTGTATACTTCCACTGCATAAAATAGTTCCGGTCTAAAAGCTCGTACTCCAGCTTCAACTGGCACTTAGAAATGACACAGATGTTCAATACGTTGTGTGTGTGTGCATTTAAAAAAATTCAGATCTCAGTTTCAGCGGCATTTCTAAAAAATACAGATATTCGTGCTTTGGTGACGTCACTGATGGTTCTCTGTCGCAGCATTCTTGTTTGGGTCAGAGTTAAGCTGTCAACCCAGGGGATATTTATTGCTGTGGGGGGGTCATTAGTGGAAGGATGAGGGCGAAAAAAGTGTTTCCGAGGGCATTTCGCGTTTCTCCTTCTTGATTGTTGTTTTAAAACACTCTTCTGTCTTTTCGGTTTTTTCGAATGGCATCTGCCGGTCACTCGAGTGTATTTCAGCCGCATAAACGTGGGAAATCACTACGAAGCTCTGCTAAGGTGATCGTTATGAATGTTTTCACTAAATTGATGGAAAAACATTCGCCGAATAAATCAAATGAATTAACAGTTCTTACGGCAGAACTCACTGGCGTTTCAAGTCGCACCATTGCGAGAATGAAGGTTGAATTTAGTACTGAAGTACCTCAGATCCATTGGCAATTTATTTCTTCAAATGAAAATACAATTCTCGCTTGGCTTACATAGAACGTTTTCTCGAAATTAGTTTGGAGTTCCTAATTCAGTTCTCAATATAGGCCAAGAAACGGCCATCTTTTCCTTCTGAACTTTTGTGCGCAGTTGCCTTAAACGCGCATGAACCGGCATGAAAATTCAGACAAATGAAAGAGTTCCTTCTCCAGCCACACATAATTCGGAAACTTGGAAAACTGCCACACATTCAAAGTGTTCCTCGGAGGAACAGCAATTTGTGCCCGGCCCATCAATGAAAAACATGTGGCAATTTTCCAAGTTGCTGAAAGATGTGTGGCAGTTTACAGTGAACCCTAAAATATCATTTACCACAGAGACGGGCTCTTGTCCAGTACTTATGGCAACACGGGGTAGTTAAAAATGCATACACATTTAACGGATGTCTGTTATAAAAAAAAAAAAAATCTAATCAAGGCAAAATTTTTGAAAGAACGAAATTTTACGCATAACTGATGACATGGTAAAATTACTTTTAATTAAATCCCGCAGTTGGTAATCTTCAAGCAATAAGTATAAATATATGAAATATATAAAAAATGGAAAAATATGTGAAAACAAAATTAGGCCACTTAAGACTGCTTCCCGTGTTTAGCAAAGATAATTTCATTTTAAAAGTAAGAAAGAAAGAAACGTTACACGTTCTGTAACATCTCCAAAAAAAAAAAAAAAAAAGATAAGAGAGGGAGAAATAAACTGCTTGTCTACCGGTCTGCAAAGCGCGCGGCGGTGGGGAGGGGGTTAAAATAGAGGGGTTTGGTAAGGGATCACGGTGACAGACAGCCAGCCCTGAGGGCTTGTGGGAGAAGTTTTCCGAGTGAAGGTTAATTACACACCATTAGTGCGGAGTAATACTGGGAGTGAAAAGGTCACCGTAGCTTTGGCCCCATTGCCAGGATAGCTTTGCCCCGAGTATAGTGTCTAGAGATGGCAGTAGAATCGCATGATGTACTTACGAATTCGTTAAATTGTGGTACTTTTAAGCTTTTAATATAGAAGCTTAAAAGTGGACGCGACTGGGCGTATCCTTCAGCACGATTCATTTAGTTCACTTGAATTACTTGTAAAACTTTATCAGGACGTACGTAGTTCTGTTCTTTTAATGCATATAATCAGCGTGGTTCATTCCTCTAAAACCGTAGGAACTTTTCTAACACAATCATAGATGGCAGCACTATAAGATTGGTTATTTATTTGGGAATTAGCTTTTGCATTTCATTATGACATCTTAGTTACAATCCCGAAAAAAATATTACTTTATTTTAGTTAAATCATATAGCGTTTTTATTTACAATACAGCAGGAGCAAATATTTATTTTTAGATAACATAATAATTTTATTAAAACAGCTAGTTTTGTTTATGTTAGGATGTTTACAAATTATGCATTAGAATAAACAATTTTTATTGAGGTAATTTTATCCATATTGTGACCAATGTTCAGCAGAGCGTATTATATTCTAAAGACTACCTTAGTACCATCGGAAGATATTTGAATCCATTAGAAGTAAAATTAATGCTGATACAAAGCAATATCGGTTCAGCGAAATATTCGAAATGTACTTGCCATATATTTGAAAGATACTATTTCTTTATAAAAACAAGAAAACGCATAGTTCTTAAAAATAGTTCCCATAATATTTTTCTTGTTTGTTTCTTTACTCTTGTCCTTATAAAATGAACAAATCATTGTCTTCCTGAATAAAATCATTGATTCGAAAGGTTAGCCGTCCTAACGTACTGAGCGTTTGAACATTTTGTGTGCACTTGAATAATACATAGACACAATAAGGCTGAAAAACTTCATTCTATTAAAAGATTTTGGGAAGAATCCGTGAATTTTGACGACAAACATTAAAATTAAATAGTATCTACATTTAATATAATCTTGAAATATTTGAAAAAAATGGAAGTTATGATTTCCAAAATGTATCATCTTTGATAGCAAAGTGTATGAATTCGTATGAATTCCCTTCTACTAGTCTGAAATTATTTCGACATTGTTACGTTTCTCGGTAGTGAAGTCTAGGACTTAATTTCTAACAAAAAAAAGTACACGTGCCTTAATGCGAAATGAGACTAATATGCAGAACTAAATAGATGAGACTAATATGCGAGATGACTAGCCACAGTTATTGGAATCGGCAAAGTTTGCCCATCACTCTTTCTTATTAAAGGTAGAACAAGTGACTGAAATTGCCCGTATCTCGCTCGTGCATTCAAAAGAAATGTGTATTTCGGAGCTCCCGTAAACTTCTGCTCAAATTAATCCCTGGTAGAGTCTTATGTATGAAAATGCTTTAGATTTAATTAAAACTAAATGAAATTAGTCACACACATAACAATAGTCAGAAAAGGTTGGAACTGGGTCTGATTATATCGGTTGGCACTGATATAGCTTTAAGGCTCTGATATGATAGAATACTTTATTGGAAACAAACCAGATAATAAAGAGAACTAAAAAATCTGAGAAAAGTATTTTCTGATTCTGGGAAAACGTATTTCAGGAATATAAATGAAAATAACTTTTATTGCTTTTGTACATAAAACTCTACCATAGGCTGAAAACAAATGGAATAAAAGCAAAAAGAAACTGGATATTTTCCCTGAAACTTCTAAGCCTGTTTACTGCTATGTGTGTAAACTTTTTCCCGAGCATAAACAATCACATAAGGTTCTTGTTGATGAATTTTCTGATTGGTCCCGTACAGAAAAAGTTTTAAGAAATCATGAAATCTCGAAGTCTTACTTGATAGAAATGGTCAATATGCTTACAAGGAGGAGATTATCTAGGAAAGTTGATTCTCAACTAATGACTCAAATTAAAAACGAGAAGGGCTATTGGAGCTTGTACTATATCGACCAGTGGTCACCGTGAAATTACTTGCAAGATTCGGACATCCACTCAGAGGACACAAAGAAACTGAATGTTCTGAAAATGTAAATAAGGGTAATTTTTTAACTTAATTCGTCATCTAAATAATAAAGGTAAGCAGCACTTGAAGATAATTATGGGAGATTTCAATGCAAAAATAGGGCACCGGCAACAGAATGAAACTTCAGTAGGTAAATTCGGTCACGGCAACAGAGACCAGCGTGGAAATACTCTCGTTGAGTTTGCAGAGGCAGAAGGATTTTTCATCTTGAATTCCTTTTTCAAGAAAAAGCCACACAGGAAATGGACATGGAGACATCCAATTGGGACGACAAGTGAAATTGATTTTATTATGTGTAACAAAAAATTCGTCATCGAAGACTGCAGTGTGCTGAACAAGTTCAACACAGGTAGTGACCATAGATTGGTGAGATGTAAGATGCACCTCAACACTAAACTGGAACGTGGCAAGCTCATAAGACAAACAAAATGTATTGACATAACCAACCTTAAAAAACACCATAATACTTTCAAGTTGGAACTGAAGAACAGATTCTCTGCTTTAGAAGGCCTAACATCGGAAGAAGTGGATATTTCGGAAGTTAACAGAAAAGTAACCAAAGCTCTTATGGAAACAGCAACAAAATTAGCTGGGTCTAAGAACAAGTTGCATGTAAACAAATTATCAGGAAAAACGAAAATGTTGATGCAAAAAAAGAAGAGAGATGAGGACAACTAAAGAAGATGTGACTTCCAAAGTGGAATATATAGAGCTATGCAAGACAGCACGAAAAAGTATCACTGAAGACGTAAGGAAATTCAACTGTGAGCTAGTGAGGAAAGCAATTGAAAACAACCAAAGCCTAAAGATAGCAAAGGGACATCTCAGTAAGGGAAGAAAACAGATTATGGCTCTGAGAAAAGAAGATGGTTCTATAACAAGAAATAGAGGTGAAATTTTGACAAGAGTGAAAGATTTCTACTCCAAATTATATGAAAGGGATGATACATGTACTCCAGACATCATGAAAGGTACCAGAGTTCTTCCAGTCCTCCCAGCAGAAGTTGCTCATGCAATCAAGAACATGAAGCGGGGAAAGCTCCAGGAGAAGATGGAATTACTATAGACATCATACAAGAAGTAAGTGGAGAAATTGAAACAGTACTCGCCCAAATTTTCACTCGATGCCTTAATGAAGGGAAGATTCCTGAGGATTGGAACAATGCTACAATGATCCTGCTACATAAAAAAGGTGACATTGAGGATCTCAGGAACTACAGACCTATCAGCCTCCTATCAGTGGTTTATAAAATCTTCACTAAAGTTCTTTCACACCGCTTGAAGGTAACACTGGACATGGCTCAACCGAGAGAACAAGCTGGATTCAGGAGTGGCTACAGCACAATAGATCATATCCACGTACTGAGAGAACTAATTGAAAGAGCTAGGGAATATGAACTTCCATTGTGCATGGCTTTTATCGATTATGAAAAAGCCTTTGATTCGGTGAAACCATCAGCAGTTACAATGGCTCTGAAAACCTGCGGTATTGAAGATGCATACATTAATATTATTAATAACATCTATGAAAATGCAAGTGCAAAGATTAGGCTGTTTGAAAATACAACACACGTAAAAATTGGAAAGGGAGTGAGACAAGGTGACACCATATCTCCGAAGCTCTTTAATGCCACCTTGGAAAATGTCTTTCAATCACTGAACTGGGAAAACAAAGGGATAAAGATTAATGGAGATTATCTAACCCACCTTCGTTTTGCTGATGACGTAGTCATTTTTGCAACTACCCCATCAGAGCTGCAGAGTATGATCCAGGAACTTGCTGACAAGAGTAAAGAAGTGGGATTAAAAATGAACTTTCAGAAGACAAAAGTGATGTTCAATGCTTTTACAAGAAATGAAGATTTATCGATTGATGGAGAAAAGCTGGAGATAACAGATACGTATGTTTATCTTGGACAGCAGATATCAAGTGAGGGTCACATTGATGAAGAAATTAATCGGCGTACAAAACTTGCCTGGAGAGCTTTTGGAAGAAACAGCATAATTTTCAAGAGCAATATGCCATTATGTCTTAAAAGAAAAGTGTTTGATCAATGCATCCTTCCAGTGCTTACGTATGGTGCAGAGACGTGGACCTTAACTAAAAGAGACATACAAAGGCTGCAGACAACTCAAAGAAGCATGGAGAGGTGCATGCTTGGTATAACCAGGAGAGATAAGAAGAGGAACTCGTGGATCCGAAAAATGACGAGAGTGGAAGACATCATGATCAGAGTTAAATCCCTGAAATGGCAATGGGCTGGACATACTGCCAGAAGGACAGACCATAGATGGACAGCTGAAATTTTAGATTGGATTCCAAGGGACAGGAAAAGACCCAGAAAAAGACCACATGGGAGATGGGTGGATGAAATTCGTAAATATGCGGGAGTGACATGGAGGAGACTGGCACAAGACAGACCGTTGTGGAGGAAACTTGGGGAGACCTTCGTCCAGCAGTGGATTGATAATGGTTGACAATGATGATGATGATGATGATGGAGTATCTTGCAGAATTTGATGACTTTCTGAAAGATCATTTCGAAAAGTATGAGCACTGCGGTTCAGGCAGAACAAACTATTTGTCTCACCAAACATATGATGAGATATTAACTGTAATGGCGGAAAAACTTGAGAAGGTTTTTGTGGGGAGGTTAAAAATTCACAATACTTTTCAATTATCGCCGATTCTACTCCTGACGTAAGTCATGTGGGCCAACTAACTTTTGTTTTGAGGTATGTAAAAGCTGATGGAAAAACTGTTGAGAGATTCTTTGGTCTCTTACCCATAAAGTCTCGCAAAGCGGAGCATTTGAAAGATACTGTCTTGAAAAAGATTTCAGGTCTAGGGCTAGATATAAAAAAAAACTGTAGAGGCTAATGCTATGACAATGCCTTGAGCATGTCAGGCGTATATGCTGGGCTTCAAGCAAAAATATTTGAAAGAAGGCCCACAGCATTTTATGTGCCGTGCTCAAGCCATTCTTTGAATTTAGTAGGCTGGTGCTGAATGCTGCAGATATGTTGAAGCTTATTTTGATTTTGTTCAAAAAGTATATACTTTTTTACAGCCTCCGCTCATCGTTGGGAAATACTTAAATCAAACATTCAACCACATCAACACACTATGAAACAGTTGAGTGATACTCGATGGCCAGCAAGAGCTGATGCTGTATCCTATAGTGAGATTAGAAAAGCATCGATTAAACTTTCTGAGTGTGAAACTGAAAAACCCTTAGCCAAAACAGAGGCAAAATCATTGGCAAAAGGTTTGACAAGTATACAACTGCCTTCATGACTGTCTTGTGGGACCGGCTATTGCAACGAATCGACAAATCAGCTAATCCTTGCAGAAAAAGATGGAAACATGAAGATGGCAGTAGATTTATTTCAGTCTCCGAAACTCTTCTTTGATGACGTATGTAAACGACTATTCTGGCATTGACACGGAAGCCTCGACTTTGCCGACATCTGTGGAGCAAATAGACAATGATGACAATTACAAAAAAAGAATGAAAAGAAAGAGCTTTGCTGATAAAAGTACAGATAGCATTCAGTATTTCCACTCTAAAAGAAGTTCGTCTGGAGGGAAAAGAAAATGTTCGAGTGGAGATACTGAATGTTATCTGTGAAAACCTGGTAGTTGAGCTGGAGGAAAGAAAAGCAAAGTTAACTTGGCTTCCTAATTAGGATATATATTCGACCTATTCAAAGGAGGTTTTGCTGACGAACATGACCATTCTACGAAATGTGACCTCAGCAATATTTCCAAGGTATATTCAAATGACATAGAGGGAAAACTGTTTTGTGATGAACTGCAGCACTTCCGTCGTTTTGTGAATCTCATGGATCAAGATCAATCCGCAGTCCATAGGCGCCGATTATAGGGAACAAGATGAATCTTGCCCTCCTAATAATTTTACTGGGGGTGGGGCCCATCCAATATTTTTCGTCATGTTTAATAAAATACGTTTTTGTTTTTGTGTGTGTATATCATTTTCAAAATGCGTGATTTGAAATATTTTCATAGAGAAAAAATGTTTTCCCATGCTATTCAGTGCATCGTATGCTGTGCTAAAACACAAAAAAATGCATTTCTTTCCTTTACAGAAATGTATTATTCTTTGTAAGATGGGCCAAGCTCTGCCTTATAAGGTCAAAGCGATTTATTTCCAAAAAATAATAAATAACAAAATAATGTGTTTTCATATATTCGGCATTGCTCATTTGATATGAAACTTGATTTCCAGCCCCATATTGTGTTTGACATGTTCTTGTGATATAGGGTAAATGTCTGAAAACAATTATTAAAAATAAATTAAATAAAAAAAATACAAAAGTGTATAATCTCTATAGAGATTATACACTTCATAGATGAATAAAGGCTCTATGAGCCTTTATTCATCTGTTTATTTTTTTGCGCATCTCGTTCTTTGTTCGAGTAACCGTGATGATTTCTCATATTTTTATAAACGTTTGGAAATAAAATCTTTCAGAATATTTTTATAAAATCACAGCTTAAATTTTATTTTTTAAAATATTAATATTCAGCAAAAGAATATTTGTTTCCTTGTTCATTTGCTGATGAGCAATTACAATTGCGTTTTAAAATACATACGTCCAATCTCGTAGTTTATCTTTTTGCTCCTCCCCCTTTTTTTTATTTTCCTCCTGCCAATGAAAGAGACGTGCCGCCTCCTACGTCTGATCTGTTCATACACCCCCTCCCCCCAATAATTCCGTGAAGTTGGCGCCCCTGCCTCAGTCCGGCCGGAAGATTACTACAAACTGTTTGTGGACTATGACGGTTTGAAAGAGACATTATTATTTCCAAATGTGGAAATCATTCTTAAAATGCTCATTACTTTACCAATATCTAATGCAAGTGGTGAAAGATCATTTAATGCTCTTAAAAGGGTTCAAAACTATCTACGATCAACACTTTCTTAAGAGCACTTGAATAGTTTTTCAATATTGTAAATAGAGAGCAAAGCGCTGAAGCATGTCAATTATGAAGTCATAGACACTTTTGCTGAAGCATGCCAGAAGGCATTTCTTCTAAACATGGTGCTGTGTTTGTAAGTAAATGAAATGGTGTTTCTCTTTGTTGCAATATGGAATAATAGAATTATTTGATGATATGAAATTGATTATAGTCCACTTAAAATGTGTAGTAAATATACCCGGAACCCGGATGTGTCTCAAAACGAGGAACCCCTTCAGCATAAATCCGCACCTGTCTGCATATATATGCCTGTCCTCACGTACTAACCATCTCGGCATATATGTCTATGTGGCCTCTCAAACGTGCTCATCTGTTCGTAGAGTCTTACAGAGAGAGAGAGAGAGATTTTAGAGATTTGTGTAGAGGATTTTATGAAGGGAATGTCTGATCCCAGGTCTTTTTAGAAGTAGGAAGCAAAGTATATTTGGGATAGAGTGCCCGACAGGAAGGGAAGGGAGGTAAGAAGGGGGGAGGAAGACGCCCTTATTTATAACCGGGGGTGCACTACCCGGGGTCCGACGGCTTTACGCGTCCATCTGACGTACGGCGTACATATTTAGTGGTTCGAGCATTCCAACCTGCCTGGTATAGATCCCGAGTCTTTTCCTTGGCAGTCACGAACGTTGGCCAATAGGCCATCCGCTTCCCAAAAATCCTACAGAGCCTCGTCGAGGCCTTATAAAAGTAACGGCAAGTGCAGTGAATGTATCTGCTAATGCAGTCAGAATGTTCACAGTGAACACTGTATAGTGCATGTTACTAAAAATTACCACTGCTTTTCTCAAAACCTCACCACTCATACGTTTCTTAAAGACCTTTCTATGAATAGTCCATTACAGTCTCTCCATCATGCAAATCTCTAAGATCAGTGGCACACCAACAGTAGGGCTCCAATGGGTCTGGGCCCCTTAAAATAATAATAATGGTCCTAAGCATCAAACAAAGACTTTCGCTCTTTCCACGTTTATAAGTGAGCCACGGAATAATTCTCATTGGCCTCCACCGGGAGTCAGAACCCAGGGTCTTCCAGTTACGCGCCGGATATGCTTCCGCTACACCACAGCGGCCTCGAATTCCTCCAGACTCACACACGCTAACTGCCAAGCCAATTTGGCAGGTTGCTTCTTGGAGCCCCGCACAATGCTGGGGATTCACCAAAGATGGTAAGCAGCAACTGAAGAAATAATTAGAAGGCGGCTGAATAAATCCCCAGCATTGTGCGGGGATCCAAGAAGCAACCTGCCAAATTGGCTTGGCAGTTAGCGTGTGCGAGTCTGGAGGAATTCGAGGCCGCTGTGGTGTAGCGGAAGCATATCCGGCGCGTAACTGGAAGACCCTGGGTTCGACTCCCGGTGGCGGCCAATGAGAATTTTTCCGTGGCTCACTTATAAACGTGGAAAGAGCGAAGATCTTTGTTTGATGTTCCTGGTCCACGTTAAATGTCTGTATTAATGGTCCCAAGGTTGAAGGCGTGTGTTATGAAGCATTGGATGAAATGAGAAAATATCAAGAGACCTGATTTTGTGCTGAAAAAAATTAAAAGCTCATTTGATTATTATATACTCACGGACAATGAAATTTGTGCACCAAGAAGAAAATATCGGATTGAACTGAAATTTTGTGGACGTAATGATACAGATGAACGATACACATGATGGCAAAAACAGAGCTGCATAACAATTACAGAAGGATATGTGGCACGCAGTCCGGTCATCTTCAATAACGCGGCGCACCGCCTCGTGCGGCGATACGGGCTGCAATACGGTCCGGCATGGAGGCGAACAGACGCCTGGTGTTGTCCTGTGGCACAATGGCCCACACGTGTTGACGGTGTGCTCCAAATCCCGGGGTGTGGCACGGCGGCAGCTGGCGTTTTAACTGCTCCCACACATGCTCCATAGGATACATGTCCGGGGAGCGGGCAGGCCATAGAAGTATCTGGACATGACGTAGGCAGTCATGGGCAACTCGAGCCGTGTGTGGGCGAGCATTTTCCTGCTGGTATAGCGCACCTGAAATCCCGGCTAGGAATGGGAGCACACGGGGCCGTAGGATCTCATCCACTTACCGCTGACCCGTCAATGATCCACGTACCGCTACTAGAGCTGATCCGCTATCGTAGGTAATGGCTCCCAGACCATAATGCCTGCAGTGGGGGAGGTATGGCGCTCGATAGCGAGGTTAGGATTGTGCCGTTGACCCGGTGACCTCCACACCCGGACACGATGATATGTCCCCAAAACGAAGCAGCATTCGTTGCTAAACACCACACGTCGCTCTGGCCTGGCACCATTGCACACGGAGCCGGCGATGTTCAGGGGTTAATGGCAGCACACGTAAGGGGCCCTGGGATCGCAGATTCGCTTCCGCGAGGCTCCCAGAAATGGTTCGTGAGCACACAGAAGCCGCTACATCTGCCTGTATAGTGAACCGGGTACCCGTGGGATCCATTCGTGCCTGGCGCACGATCCGTCGATCCTCTCTGCCTTCTGGTCCGTCCGGAGCCTCTCCGCCGTGTTGCAGTGCTGTCACGTGTCCACTGCTCCCAACACAGTCGGGCGGTATGGTCAGAACGATTCACATGGCGGGCTATACGGCGCGACGACTACCCTGCGGTTTTCAGCCCGATGATCAGGCCTCTCTCAAAGTCGGTCAGTAGCGTATTTCGACGTCTCTAACGTCTACCCGGCATTCTTGTCACTCTGTACTCTTACTTGTGTCGGCCGGTACTTTTCCCTTTCATGGGGCATCGACTACACGCCGGTTTAAAAGGATGGCGGTTTGTGCTTGCTGCGCCACCACAGGGTGTGCGGTTATGCGCAGTCGCACCAAACGTGGATCATTTGCATACCAGCATGCACTCTAGCTATTTGCAAAGTTTCGCGGTTGTAGCATGTTTTCTTCTAGGTGCACAAATTTCATTGTCCGTGAGTGTACTTCTATGTGAGCATGACAACCTCCACCGGAAATGGTGCTTCAGTTATCAGTCAAAGCGCATGGACAGAGAGACATATGAAGTGATTACAAGTGGTGACAGTTATGTTAGGCCCCTAAAGGCTATCCAGAAGTTTTCAGGTCTTCATATCAAACTGCTTCCTTAGATATTAATCTAAAACACAGGACATATGGAATCCCTATGTAATCACTTCATATATAAACAGGCAAACACAATGCTCAAATATGATGTGACAATTATGTCAAGTCCTTAAAAGCCATTCAGAAAATTTCAAATCTGTCTCAAACAGTTCCTGAGGTATTTACCAAAAACAGTCAGACGTATGGACAAACAGGCAACAAAGTGCTAACGTGATATCTAGTGTGACAGTTGTTTTCAGTCCCAAAAAGTCATACTGGAAATTCCAAATCTTTATCTCAAATGGTCTCAAAAATATGCAACGTGAAGGAAACCTGAGAAATAGTTCAGTTCATAATAATTTTTCCAGTCAGTATCTGTCTAATACAAGGACAGCGAATCGATGTGTGAGTGTGAATTGAAATAAAAGACATTTTGTGCTCCTTTCAAAATCCTGGGTGTGTCCTTGTTAAAGATAGTGTCAGTAATTAATAGTTCATTGGATGGGGGTTGGGACTACATTCAAGTCAATGAGTTTCTTGTCCTTTTGTATTTGTTTCCAAATTTACCCACATATATAAATCTTGGCCCTCAGTCTCCGGCAGCTGGAATGTACCTGGCCAAGGCAGCGGCCAACGCGACATGAAGGCAGAGGGTGCTAAGAATCCCCGGAGAACCGGACTAGGCTGCCATTTAATGCTGATCTTGGCTACGTATAATGGACGCTCCCTATCTTCTGATTCAAGGCTTCTTGAATTGGAAGAGGAACTACAAAGGATCAAGTGGGACATCGTCGGGCTAAGTGAGGTAAGGAGAAAAGGAGAAGATCTCATTGAACTGAAAAGTGGACATCTCTTCTACTATCGTGGGACAGATACTGGCAGAACTAGTGGTGTTGGATTTATAATAAACAAGAAACTGAAGGATAAAGTCGTAGAAGTGCTGCACGACTCGTTATCCAACTCTCAAGAAGATACAAGGCTCAGATTATTCAAACTTATGCATCCACCACAAGTCATCCTGAAGAAGAAATTGAAGAATTTTATGAGGAAATTCGTCATCTAAATAATAAAGGTAAGCAGCACTTAAAGATAATTATGGGAGATTTCAATGCAAAAATAGGGCAACGGCAACAGAATGAAACTTCAGTAGGTAAATTCGGTCACGGCAACAGAAACCAGCGTGGAAATACTCTCGTTGAGTTTGCAGAGGCAGAAGGATTTTTCATCTTGAACTCCTTTTTCAAGAAAAAGCCACACAGGAAATGGACATGGAGACATCCAATTGGGACGACAAGTGAAATTAATTTTATTATGTGTAACAAAAAATTCGTCATCGACGACTGCAGTGTGCTGAAAAGTTCAACACAGGTAGTGACCATAGATTGGTGAGATGTAAGATGCACTTCAACACTAAACTCGAACGTAGCAAGCTCATAAGACAAACAAAATATATTGACATAACCAACCTTAAAAAACACCATAATACCTTCAAGTTGGAACTGAAGAACATATTCTCTGCTTTAGAAGGCCTAACATCGGAAGAAGTGGATATTTCTGAAGTTAACAGAAAAGTAACCAAAGCTCTTATGGAAACAGCAACAAAATTAGCTGGGTCTAAGAACAAATTGCATGTAAACAAATTATCAGGAAAAACCAAAATGTTGATGCAAAAAAGAAGAGAGATGAGGACAACTAAAGAAGATGTGACTTCCAAAGTGGAATATATAGAGCTATGCAAGACAGTACGAAAAAGTATCACTGAAGACGTAAGGAAATTCAACTGTGAACTAGTGAGGAAAGCAATTGAAAACAACCAAACCCTAAAGATAGCAAAGGGACATCTCAGTAAGGGAAGAAAACAGATTATGGCTCTGAGAAAAAAAGATGGTTCTGTAACAAGAAATAGAGGCGAAATTTTGACAAGAGTGAAAGATTTCTACTCCAAATTATATGAAAGGGATGATACATGTACTCCAGACATCATGAAAGATACCAGAGTTCTTCCAGTCCTCCCAGCAGAAGTTTCTCATGCAATCAAGAACATGAAGTGGGAGAAAGCTCCAGGAGAAGAGGGAATTACTGTAGACATCATACAAGAAGCAAGTGGAGAAATTGAAACAGTACTCGCCCAAATTTTCACTCGATGCCTTAATGAAGGGAAGATTCCTGAGGATTGGAACAATACTACAATGATCCTGCTACATAAAAAAAGGTGACATTGAGGATCTCAAGAGCTACAGACCTATCAGCCTCCTCTCAGTGGTTTATAAAATCTTCACTAAAGTTCTTTCACACCGCTTGAAGGTAACACTGGACATGGCTCAACCGAGAGAACAAGCTGGATTCAGGAGTGGCTACAGCACAATAGATCATATCCACGTGCTGAGAGAACTAATTGAAAGAGCGATGGAATATGAACTTCCACTGTGCATGGCTTTTATCGATTATGAAAAAGCCTTTGATTCGGTGAAACCATCAGCAGTTACAATGGCTCTGAAATCCTGCGGTATTGAAGATGCATACATTAATATTATTAATAACATCTATGAAAATGCAAGTGCAAAGATTCGGCTGTTTGAAAATACAACACACATAAAAATTGGAAAGGGAGTGAGACAAGGTGACACCATATCTCCGAAGCTCTTTAATGCCACCTTGGAAAATGTCTTTCAATCACTGAACTGGGAAAACAAAGGGATAAAGATTAATGGAGATTATCTAACCCACCTTCGTTTTGCTGATGACGTAGTCATTTTGGCAACTACTCCATCAGAGCTGCAGAGTATGATGCAGGAACTTGCTGACAAGAGTAAAGAAGTGGGATTAAAAATGAACTTTCAGAAGACAAAAGTGATGTTCAATGCTTTTTCAAGAAATGAAGATTTATCGATTGATGGTGAAAAGCTAGAGATAACAGACACGTACGTTTATCTTGGACAGCAGATATCAAGTGAGGGTCACATTGATGAAGAAATTAATCGGCGTACAAAACTTGCCTGGAGAGCTTTTGGAAGAAACAGCATAATTTTCAAGAGCAATATGCCATTATGTCTTAAAAGAAAAGTGTTTGATCAATGCATCCTTCCAGTGCTTGCGTATGGTGCAGAGACGTGGACCTTAACTAAAAGAGACATACAAAGGCTGCAGACAACTCAAAGAAGCATGAAGAGGTGCGTGCTTGGTATAACCAGGAGAGATAAGAAGAGGAGCTCGTGGATCCGAAACATGACGAGAGTGGAAGACATCATGATCAGAATTAAATCCCTGAAATGGCAATGGGCTGGACATACTGCCAGAAGAACAGATCATCGATGGACAGCCGAAATTTTAGATTGGAATCCAAAGGACAGGAAAAGACCCAGAAGAAGACCACATGGGAGATGGGTGGATGAAATTCGAAAATATGCGGGAGTGACATGGAGGAGACTGGCACAAGGCAGACCGTTGTGGAGGAAACTTGGGGAGACCTTCGTCCAGCAGTGGATTGATAATGGTTGACAATGATGATTATGATGATACACATACAGGGTGATTCGAAAGGACTTTACAACTTTGAACGCATATAGAAATTTATTCAGAATTTTTTCAGGTGCTAATCTGTAGAAAAACACATCAAGTTTCATGCCACATAGTCATTTTGGTTGGATGCGACTGCCGGTAGTGACACTGCAGACATCCCACCGGAAGTTGATTTGTTCCCAAATTCAAAGCAGCCTATCTGTTATCACTTCCGCAACTGGTTCAGTGATTAGAGTTTTGAGTTCAGCGAGATTTGCTGGCAATCTTGAAACAGACACTCGATCTTTAATGAAATCACTTAAGAAAAAATCGAGAGGTGTGAAGTTGGGAGAACGAGGTGGCCATGCTATCGGCCCTGCTCGACTAATCTACCGGCCTGGGAAACTTTTATTGAGGAAATACCGGACTTTATTGAGGTACAGTAGTGAGGTGGTGTGCAGTCTTGCTGAAATGAATGAGTCCTTCTTGATCATCATCATCATCCAACTGAGGAAGGAGATAATTTTCGAGCAAATCCAGATACACGATACCGTTGATGGTTTTCTCGTGAAAAAAAGTGCTATAAACCTTATGTTAGCTAAGGGCACAAAACACATTCACCTTTGGGCTGCGACGAACATGTTCCAGAGATTCGCGAGGAGTTTTCGGGAGTGTTAACCGTACCACTGACATGAAATGTCAACTCATCACTGAAGATTACGTAGTCCAGGAATGTTCCGTCTTCCTCTATCCGATGCAACATTTCCTAACAGAATTTTTGATGAGCTACGCAATTTGCGCTACTACTTTCTTGAATCATGGCAAATCTGTATAGTTTTAAGTGCAGGCGTTTTCGTAACACTCACCAAACCATCGGTTGCAGTGCCGGCTTTGGTATTCGTGGCGCCCAGTGCGACAACATTTGTTGACAACCCCCCCCGCTTCTTTTTAAATGTTGGACTGTATAGTTTTTCAGAAACACATGAAAATATTAAATATGAACGATATTTTCAAGTACTGTGAGAATGGAATGCAGAATTTATATGAAGAATGAAGATTAAAACACTATTAGTCAAATATAACTGTGTTATTTTATTATTTAACAGCCTAAAAGCATATATATTCTCATCGAACCTGGACAAGGAGATAAAGATTAATGGAGAGTATTTAACTCGCCTTCGTTTTGCCGATGACGTACTCATTTTGCAACTACCCCTTCAGAGCTACAAAGTATGATCCAAGAATTCGCCGACAAAAGTAAAGAAGTGGGATTGAAAACGAACTTTCAGAAGACAAAACTGATGGACAATGCTTTTTCAAGAAATGAAGATTTTGCAATTGATGGGGAAAAGCTTGAGATAACCGATACCTACATTTACCTTGGACAATAGATATCAAGCAAGGGTCACGTTAATGATCTAATTAATCAGCGTATAAAACTTGGCTGGAGAGCTTTTGGAAGAAACAGTACAATTTCAAGAGCAACATGCCATTATGTCTTAAAAGAAGTGTTTAATTAATGCATCCTTCCAGTTCTTACATACGGAACAGAGACATGAACCTTAACTAAAAAAGGCATACAAAAGCTGTAAACAACTGGAAGAAGCATGGAGAGATGTATACTTAGTGTAACCAGGAAAGATAAGAGGAGGAACTCGTTGATAAGGAAAATTACAATGGTGGAAGATGTCATGATCAGAGTAAAATCCCTGAAATGGCAATGGGCTGGACATGTTGCCAGAAGAACGGACCACCGATGGACAACCAAAATTTTAGTCTGGATTCCAATGGATAGAAAAAGACCCGGAAGAAGACCCCTTGGGGTATGGATGGATGAAACTCGAAAGCATGCCGGAGTAATCTGGAGGAGACAGACTCAAGGCAGACAGTTGTGGAAGAGACTTGTGGAGACCTTCATCCAGCATTGGATTAATATTGGTTGACAATGATGATGATGGTGATATTGTATGGAAGAAACTGGCTCAAGACAGACCGTAGTGGAAAGAACTATATACTGTATATACTAGCCTGTTGCACCCGTCGTTGACGGGCTAGTGATAGTATAAAGTACAAGCTATATCGGCAGTTAAATTAAGAATGGTAAATCAAGGTTTATACAACTTTGTAGTACAACTTCCCGGAATAGAATATTAGGATAAAAAATGTATTTGAATTATTTAGTAGTTGTCACGTCCAATGTAAATAATTCAAAAAGTTTGAAAGCAGAAGGCTTATGCAATGAAATTGATTGAGATGAAAAGTACCTTATTCTTGTAGAGCCTCGGGATAAACAATATTAACAGTCCTTCCATTCGGAGAAAAAATGTAAAGATTTTCCCTTATTTCCGACTATGGAACAACCAACGTACAGTTGACCATGGGAGAAACATGGACTTTGTAGATCCAGTCCAACAACTTTTAGAGACTGCCCTTGTGCCTTATTGATGCTCATGGCGAAACTCAAACGAATCGGGAATTGAAGACGTTTAAATTGAAACGGGCATCAGATGGGATGATCTGGATCCTTGGAATAAAAACGTTTTTGCCTGCTGCATGTCCAGTCATTATAGTAGCTTCAATAACATTCTTCATTAGTTTCTTGACAGATAATCTCGATCCGTTGCTCAATAACGGAGATTGAAAAACAATGTTCTATTTTCTTTTTTTCTTCTCCGCCCTCAAGGTCATAATAAAATTGGCAAACAACGCTTATAAAAAAGGGCGTGATAAATGTATTTACGAATGAAAATAGTCGTAACGGAATTCTAAAAAAGAAACGCCTAACATTTATGGTGAACTACTTTTCTGCACGCCTTAACGTTCGGTGTGATCAGATTGATGTCAACAAAGCGGAAAGACACACTCAGATCGGGTAGAAACGCGTAATATTAAATAACTAAAAATCAAATTAAAATTAAAAAAAAAACGTTTCGAGGTGCACCAGAAGATGTCTACAGGTACCTTCATAACACATTTCGTCGCTCTAGGTCGCCTAATTCTATGTGAAATCTGACCGACAGACGCTTTCTTTACCGCTTTCTTTACATGCAACCTGATCACACCCAACGCGAAGGCGCGAAGATAAGTAGTTCACGATAAATTTGAGCCATTTCTTTTTCAGAATTTCGTTAAAACAACTTTCTACTTTCTAGCTCACAAGTCGTCACAGTATGATGACCTTCTGACGTATGACACTTTTGAATTAATAACGCAGATTGAAAAACAACGTTCTATTTTTTTCTTCTCCGCCCTCAAGGTCATAATACAATCGGCAAACAACGCTTACACAAAAATGGCGTAATAAATGTATTTACGAATGAAAATAGTCGTAACGGATTTCTAAAAAGAAACGCCTAAAATTTGTGGTGGACTACTTTTCTGCATGCCTTAACGTTTGGTGTGATTAGGTTGATGTCAACAAAACGGAAAGACACTCAGATCGGGTAGAAACGTGTAACATTAAATAACTAAAAATCAAATTCGAATTAAAAAAAATCGCTTCGAGGTGCATCAGAAGATGTCTACAAGTACTTTCATAACGAATTTCGTCGCTCTAGGTCGCCTAATTCTATGTGAAATCCGACCGACAGACACACACAGTCTGTTTTATATAGAGAGAGATTGTGTAGATAATTACTGATGCATGGCTTGCTGAACACATTTTTTTTTAATTACTGTTAATTCACTTCCTGGCCTCACGCCTTGATCCGACCGGAGTGCTCATTAAGTATTCACTATTTAATGAACACGATATAATAACCAAGTGCTAAGTATAATATCATTAAGCACTTGATTTACTAAAAGATTGTTTTTGTACGCTATTTCCAAGATAATGATTAGTATTCACCTTGGCACAAACATTTCTCAAATGTTCTCGGATCACATAATCAATGACTTGCCAAATCCCAAGAAATTTCCATTATTTGACGTAAGCAGCTTATCAGATGATCCCTAAAGGTCAAATTGTGCTCCGATAAAAATAAAATTATTGACATAAGCCTTTCTAGAAAACACCTTTCCCATGAACAATTTCTTGGTTTATCACTTGCTGATGCCAAGCGTGCACAGTTTTATTTCACATGTCTCTCTCTTGCCTTTGCTTTCATCTAAACACAATACGATGTCATGTGATCCGAAGACTTTTCGTGCTCCTTCAAATGAATACTTATGCGCCTCCAGCAGCGTAAAACGTGTACTTCTTAGAGAAGTTTGCAATTTTGCTGCTAGAAAAAGTTTACAGCAAAAACAACATGCACAACCAGAAGTTTTAGAGTAAATCAGCTATGTGCGCTTTATTTTTTCAGCGTTGTGTCCAGTGTTCTTATCTCAAAGTTTTTTGGAGCACTGAATAAAAGAAATTTCATATCCTCAGTTTCAGGTGGTACAGAAATTGCAAGAATATCCATAAAGGTTGAATTAAGTTACTTTGCCACAATGCCGGATCAGCTGCATCGTACAGGCAAGACGACGAAGAATCGTGATAAGCAGACTGTGTGTTAGCATTCTTATTATTTCTTCGTGAATTAAAGTCGAAAATGATTCTCATTCAAAATTTGTAAAATGTTGAGACCCTTCTTCTTTATCACATCTTTTGTTAGATGATGCACCTAGTTGTAAAAATTTCTCAAATCTTTTCGGAGCTTTCTGTTGCACTAACTTTTTTTTTTTGGGGGGGGGCATTCTTTTAAGTCATAGTTCCAGATATTAGCCCAAAAAATGCACAAGCCTAAAGGAAATATTAATATTATTTAAAAAACAGTATCAGCAGCCTGGCACAAAATTTACCACACTATCAATTTAAATGAAGTGCGAAATGCACTGGTATCCAAAATTAACGTAACACAAAATCATGAATACCGCAAAATACACATGACGGTACGGGCATACATACAGTACGTATGTCGACAGCACAGCAATACACAACAGAAAAAGAATGCCATCACCGCATGAGGAGAAAAAATGCGCATGACAGTCCAAAAGTGATGCAGTTAGTGGCGCAGATTTCCAGGGGCTAATAAGGAGTCTGATTACCCTGAATAGTGACACAGCTCGCACAACGAGCCCTTATGCTATTTAGGCTGTGAATGAAAGGTCGGGGTAATAAGTGCCACTCCACCACCAAGGCGCGTCGGAGTCCCGGGAGAGTTCTGAGAGGGTTGCTGCCGGCTTGCAATTGCTCTTCCCAATGCATCCCATACATGTTTTATCGGGTTCAGGTCCCATGATCTCGCGGGGCACTCCATCCTGTGAATATCCTTACTATCCAAGTATTCGTCGACTAACCGGGCCCAATGGAGACGGGCGTTATCGTCCATAAAAAGAAACTGCGGGCCAACAGCTCCCCTGAAAAGCCATACATACGTCTCTAGGGTGTCATCCCTATGGAGAGCAGCAGTTAGGATGTTTTCTGGAAACACGTGAAGCGGAGCGAGTCTGTCCAACATGATGCCAGCCAAAACAAGGAGTCCTCCACCTCGGTAGTAGTCAATTTTCTTAATGTTGGAGAAGATTTCGGCTTCCCGCCTTTCTCCAAATGTACACACGTAGTACAAAATCCGAGTTTAGGCTGCATACCGCAACTCGGCACAGAAAAGAACACAGGCCTATTGATCAGAAGTCCAGGGATGATACTGCCGGGCCCAATTCAGACGGACCCTTCTGTGCGATGCGGAAAGTGAGATACCGACCACTGGCATTCTCACATACAGACTTCTCTCGTGGAGACTTCTGTAAATCGTTTGCCTCGGTATCGCGGTTGCCGTAGCAGAGGAGAGCACCTGCGGCAGTTGTCTGGCTGTCGGTTCCCTTTCGCGGCGAGCTGTTAGAGACAACTATCGGTGGTCTTGACTTGTTGTGGTCCGTAGGTGTCCTTGTCCCAATCTTCAGGTTATTGTTCTGGTTTCCTCGAACTGTCTCCAGAGAATAGAGACCACTTGCCTTGACACATTTAGGCATCATCTTGCTACCCAGCTTGCGATTTCCCTGCTTTCAATATACCGATCGTTCTCCATCGTCGTCTTTTAAACGATTGTGCGGAGTCATTCTTCCACTAACTGTCCAACTCAAGCTTCAATTGCAGCACCTTGCTAAGAACGTTTATCAAGGACGTGTGCCTGCCAGCTCGATGACGTACGGTCATCATTTGCATGTTTCCACAGGAGGTAGCACAATGCTGCTTAGATTCGTCAACTTAGCGTTTCAACTTGAATATGTCTCTGAAAAATCTTTACAATCGGTTGTCTCGTTTCGAACATACTCTGGAATTCGTATTTGTCACGTTAACTTTAGACACCAGTGTATAATTAAGATGACTCATGAACTGTCTCCACTTTCGGGCCTCTAGAGGAGGCACCTAGTAATTTCTTGCGGCGTTTGCGCCCTGGGGAGGGGTTAGACACAAAATCTATGTCCCATGGGTATTTTGTGCTGCGTACTGGAGCGAAGTTGCATTGGATTGATTCTAGGGTCTTGGATGCTGCGGTGAGGTCTGGAAGCTGAGTACCGGATACCAATAAGAGGGGCTTCCTGGATGAGCTGATGGTTTTTGTGGTTGAGTGGTCTAATGTTCCCTAATGGCGTGCCCATCCGGCGTACGGCGGGTGTTCGGCGAGGCTTAGCCTGCCTGGGATCGATTCCGTGGCCATGTGGTTGGAAAATGGATACTCTAACAAATCGGTCACTAGCGGGCCTCTACTCTCGTGAGAAGATGGCTGTCTTTTACAGTCGAATCCAATGTTAGGGGCCCTAGATTTCCTTATAACTTTCGGAAAGCCCCACACAAGTGCCAAGTCAGAAGCTAACTTGCGTTCTATTGGCTTAAGCTCGTAGCACGTGACGCGGGAGGCGAAATATCTGAAAGGGTGGCGGATGAAAGTCTGGGTTGAAAAATAGCACGTGACCCGGGAGGCAAAATATCTATCTGGTGGCGCACGAAATGTCTGAGTTGAAAAATCCAAGGTCAAGGCCATCTTTTTGACCTTAGTTGTAACAGTACTCTGTTGTGATGAGTTGGATTGTTTCAGTGGCAGCGAGAGCTTTCGTTCATCGTCTCCAATCATTATCGTTCATCGTCTCGAATTACAATACTCACAGGCAGAGCCCATTTAAGGGAGGGGGCTAGGGGGGCTGCAGCCCCGGGCCCCGCACTTTCAAGGGGCCTCCAATTTCTGCTGAGTGTTTCAATTTTTTCGGACATAATGCGTTTATTTCCACAGAGGACGAGAAGAAACATTTTCACATACTGAGAATGCGTAGGTTGTTTTCACAGAAGAGGGGCAGAAACGTTTTCACATACTTAAAGAGCGCTCATTTCAAAAAAACAAAACAATCAATATTTAAGGTAAAGAGTAGAAAGCTCGTCAAAAACATGAACACACCACGTCGTCATTCGTCGATGACGTCATACATACGTAGCGTCGCTCTGCTCTGATTCTGAGAGTGTGTGAGCGGAAATCTTATCACCAGTATTGTGGCGCCATCTAGTGGCAGAGTCTAAGAAGAAAAATGATTTGACAGTCAAAAATATAGTTAACAGCATAGGGACGTTCCCACATACAAATACGTCCAAAATCTATAAAATGTTATATATATCCACCAAAAAAAAAACAGTTGTAGGGCACCAATAATTGTCTGGATGATCACAGCCATCTAGTGGAATTTGTTCAAATTCTATTTGGAAATTTCAAGATCCGGTTTGGCAATACTGAATTTCTGGATCGGGTTTGCCGTTTGGCAACACTGACTTTCCAGATACGGTGTGTCATTGTTGTCTGGTGCTCTTTTCAGAACAGTGGTTTGACGTTTACTTGGAGTAGAGTACGAAAAGAAAATTGATATGCTTGTGTTAAAGTAACAGTTTTATCATGATCCAGTTTTGAAAATAGTTCTTATGTCATGTCTCAAAGACAATACCTTAGTGGCGCTACAAAGCGGAAAATGAGATTAAAGAAAGAAGATGAATTAAGCAAGGTAAGGAAACTTACAAATTTATTTAAGCTTCCAATAACAGAAAGGCCAGAATCCAATCCCGTAACTGAGGAAACGGAGAATGAGCTTCAGAATTATGATAATTTATTTACTGAGAAAAGTCCTGATAGCCCTAAATTTCGGAAAAGAGAACTTGAACCTGAACCCAATAGCAACGAATTAGCTCCCATCAACAATGATGAAAAATGTGGCAGCATGGAGCATACAGATGAAACTGATATGAGTATGAATGACAGTGTGAAAAGTAAGCCCTGCGATTTAGGGCGCAAAACTTGTAGTGCAGAGCATGTGCAAGCATCGGCCAATTTCCAAAGCATTAATTCCATTGATATGGAAAATTACAAAGATCCTGGCAAATGGCCAAATTTTTTAAGTAATAACTTTAGAGATTTATGCCTGAACAGTGGGCCTCAGTTCTTTCAAAATAGTAACCCCAATAACTTTTTTTGTCACACAGGCAATTTAAAACACAGAACAGATATCTATGCAACACCCTTTTCAAACACAAACTTCCAAATGGAGAAGTTCAAGAACGTAAATGGTTGACGTTTTCAGAAAGCACAGGTTCTGTGTACTGTTATGTATGTAAATTGTTTAGTGACAATAATGAATCACCATTTGTTGGTTCTGGGTTTAATAACTGGAAACGCGCTAAGGAAAAAACATCAGAACATGAAAATAGTTCCCTCTCATCGTAAACATATGATGTGCTGGGTATCACGAACAAATGTTAACTTAACTTTAAAGAAAAAAATTGCAGAACAATTAGCTTCTGAAAAACAATATTGGACAACTGTCTTAGAAAGAGTAGTTGCAGTTATAAAGTTTTTGGCCCAAAAAGGTCTGGCGTTTGAGGGTGAAAATAATTTTCTTGGATCTCCAAATAATGGGAATTTCCTGGGGATGCTGGAACTATTGGCACAGTTCGATCCTTTCCTCAAGGAGCATTTAAAGAATCGCGGAAATAAAGGGAAAGGTAATGTGTCCTACATTTCTCAAACGGTATGCAATGAACTGATAGAAGTAATGGGAAAAGAAGTTCTTCATAAAATAATTAGTGAAATAAAATGCACCAAATACTTTGCACTGATATTAGATTCAACTTCTGATGCCTCACATGTTGATCAGCTCTCCGTTGTTATACGGTATGGTTTTGAAGGACATGTTTATGAACGATTCTTGACATTTATACCCATTCAAAGCCATGTTGGTAAAGTGCTATGTGACTATGTAACAAAGTATCTTGTTGACAAGGGCCTTGACATGACACTCTGCAGAGGGCAGAGTTACGACAATGCCAAGAACATGTCAGGTGAATATGAAGGTTTGCAAGCTCACCTTAAGAGGATCAGCGATGTCGCACTGTTTTCACCATGCAGCGGTCATTCTTTAAATCTTTGTGGTGTTCATGCTGTGCAGTGTTGCTTAGAAGCTGTAAACTTCTTCGGTTTTTTACAAAAGTTGTATTCATTTTTCGTTGCGTCAACGCATAGGTGGGATATCCTATGCAGCAATTTAAAAGATTCTGAGAGCAGCCGATTACTAGTCTTAAAATCCTTATGTGATACAAGGTGGGCACGCCATGCTGAAGCATGTAAAACACTTAACGTTAATTACCAACGTATTATCGACAGCCTTGAGGAAATAGCCGACAATGAAAATGAACATGCAGAAAGCAGAACAGAAGCTAAATCCCTCAAGAAGAAAATGTTTAAGTTTGAGACAGGATTTATGGCTGTACTTTGGAACAAAATACTGGCTAGATTCGCCCACGTTAGTGCATACCTCCAAGAACCAGGGCTTGATTTATTTATTGCTGTTAATTTATTGAAATCGTTGAATGCATTTGAGTCTACATTAAGAGAGAAATTCGCAGACATAAAACAAAAAATGCAAAGTCTGTCAGTTAAAATTATGGAATTCGCATTTGAAAAGAGAGTCAAAAGGAAGAAATTCCTTGATGGTAGTGATGATTTCATTTTAACTGGTGAAAGAAAATTTGAAGTTGAAACTTTAAATGTGATTATCGATAGTCTGGATGTAGAACTGAAAAAAAGAATTGCTGCATATGACAATATTTGTTCAATATTTGGTTTTGTATCAAAACTAGGTAAGGAAGTGTTAGAAGAAAACAGTGTACAAATGCTACTTGACAAATATCCTGCTGACATAGAAGATAGCATAAAAAGTGAGCCGCCCCGGTCGCGCAGTGGTCTAAGCGATGGCCTCTGATCATTCGCTCGAAAGGGGTCTGGGTTCGAATCCCGGTGAGGCATGGATGTTGTGTTTGTCTTACGGCACTGGCTCTCTCCCTTCCCTGGAGTCAGCGTCCCTAAATTAGGGACGGGCGACTGCTTATAGCCCATTGAGTTGCTCACGGTGGTCGTTAAACCTCCAATCAAAAAAAAATGAAGCCGTGCACTTTTCTCATTTTATCAAGGAATGCAATCTACAAGAAAAAAGACCTTTTGAGATTTACAAATACATGCATGATCAGAAATTATTTGATATCTTTTCAAATATGTTTATTGCCATGAGGATATATTTGACTTTGCCTGTGTCAAACTGTGAAGCTGAAAGGTCATTTTCAAAGTTAGCACTTGTGAAAAACGTTCGAAGAACAGCACTGAGAGAAGATAAACTTAATTATCTTCCTATACTGTCGTCCGAAAATGACATAACTTCGGCACTGAATTTCACTGACACAATCACGAAATTTGCTGCAATGAAGACAAGAAAAAAGTGTTTCTAAGGCAAGACTTTTTAGTAGTGAAGAAATATTGCTATGATTTCCTTACAAAGTCATTCTCAGTACAATATAACTTGTAAAAATGTTTTTTACCCTAGTCATTTGTATAGCTGCCATTAAAACGTTTCAATTTTCCACAAATACTGAATTTTTGTTTCCATTAATAATGACTCCTTCCTTAGTGATACTCAGTGGTTTTTTTAAGCACATCGGCATTAGAATTTATTCATAAAAAATAGCGTTACTTTGGAATTTTAACAAAAATGCAAGGATTAATTCCCATAGATGAAGCATTGCGGAGAGCACATTTTGTAATTCCAACCCTGCTCCTGGGGGCCCCTAAATATTGGCCAGCCCCCGGGCCCTCTGTGGCCTTAAATGGGCTCTGCTCACAGGGTATTTTTCTTGTTTGTATATACTCTACCATTTCACAAAAAAAAAAAGTAAAGCTCAGCTCGGCGGCTTCCTGAGCTTGACGCCCAGTGTGGCGGCACTACTCCTAATCGTTTGTCAAATACCCACTTCACGAAACGCACGTAGCGCTGATTTCGTGGGATTCCACGAACGAACCTCTCCCTCACTTGTTCCACGATAGCAGCAGAAACACACGGGCGACCAGGGGATTTCTCAAGGTGAACAAAACAAACAGTCTCAACAAAATTCTTATGCCAAAAGCAAATTGTAAGACTGGTGGGAGGATCCCCACGATATTGAGTGCGCAATTTCGTTCCTTCAAACCAAAACATACAGCGAACATGCTCCGCACTTACAGATCTTTTTTCTTTAATTTTTATTGGAGGTTTAGCGACCACAGTGAGCAACTCAATGGGCTATAAGTAGTCGCCCGTTCCTACTTTATGGCCATTGGTTCCAGGGAAGGGAAAGAGCCAGTGCCGTAAGACAGACACAACATCCATGCCTCACCATGATTCGAACCCGGACCCATCTCAGACGAATTGTCACTAGCCACGCTTAGACCCCTGCGCTACCGGGGCGGCAAATTCCATTTTAACTTGAACAGGTATCAGTTCTGTGCAAACAAAGCCTTTGATAGTTTCTGGTCATTGAGAGCAGGCCTTGAAAAAGATCTAGAGGCCCGAGCGTCTGAAAATGCAAAAAAACTAAGATGATATGAAGAATAACTGAAAGCTCTGCAAGTTAAAATAGAATTTAATTATCATTATATGGTAGGATTAGTATGCTAAGCCAAGCCAAGCCACTATGATAATACGGCATGACGTATGAAGTGGCGTGTAAATGTGAGTTATCTTATACACTATCTACCAACAAGTAATTGGACGCCTGTGATAGCAAAGGAAAACGAAGTTTATTCACCTTCAATAGTTTGTGGAGCCTCCACGAGCGGCGATTACAGCTGCGACCCTACGGGGCATACTCTCAACCAGGCGTTGTACGACGCCTAGCGGTATTTTCTTCCACTCGGCTTGGAGAAGACAGGTCAGTTCCTTCACCGATTTCGGACGGTGGGGGCACCCCTTAAGTCGACGCTACAACTCGTCCCAGGGGTGCTCGATAGGGTTAAGGTCCGGGCTCTGCGCAGGCCAGTCCATTCGATTAACCCCAGTGTCCCCATACCAAGCCATGGTGGACCTCGCAACATGACAGGTAGCATTGTCATCCTGAATGTAACATGGGTCCACCCCGTAAAACTGCCACAACGTAGGAAGCGCATAGTCATTCAAAATGGTGCAGTCGGTCTCGGCGTTGAGTCTACCAGGAATTGCGACCAAGGGTCCCGTGCCATACCAGGAAGAACACCCCCATAGCATTATTCCACCGCCGCCAAACTTCACAGTTGGCACAACACATTCCGGCAGGAGGCGTTTTCGAAGCAGACGCCAAACCCAGACCCTGCCATCCAAACGGTAAAGGGTGAACCTTGATTCGTCGCTCCAGAGAATCTGTTTCCACTGTTCAACGGTCCATTGTCGACATTCTTTGCACCACGTTAGCCGAGCAGCGCTATTGGACTTGGTGATCAAAGGCTTGTGGGCTGCAGCACGTCCATGATAACCGAGCAGATGGGCTTCCTTACGGATGGTATTCATCGAAAGCACACTCCCAGATGACTTGTTGAAACTCCTCGCGGATGTGGCCCATCGATTTGGTACGGTTGTTCCGAATTTCCCTGGCCAGCACCCGTCGGTCTCTAACTCCCAGTTTTGTGGGTCTGCCGGATCGGGGCACATTCCGACAGTCACCTCTCACCTTCCACTTGCCAATCACGTAGGCCACTGTCGATTTTGGGTACTTCAACTCGCTGGATATGTCACGTATGGATCGGACACTTCTGTGATACCCGACGATTACACCTTTCTCGAAATCAGAGAGCTCCGAACTGCGTGGCATCTTGCATGCGACTGGTTGCGTTGTTGTTTCCCACACGATATTTGTGCACCAGGACGTGCATCAGGGCCGCAGATATCGTCGATTGCAGGGGTGTCCAATTACTTGTTTGTAGATAGTGTAGTATTCTTACGGTTTACAGCAGCAAGGATTCAGGTTGGGCAGCTAAAGCAATATAAAGCGTCACACAATATACTTTTTTTTTATTGGAAGTTTAACGACCACCGTGAGCAACTTAATGGGCTATAAGCAGTCGCCCGTCCCTAATTTAGGGTCACTGGTTCCAGGGAAGGGAGAGAGCCAGTGCCGTGAGACAAACACAACATCTATGCCTCACAGGGATTCGAACCCGGACCCCTTCCGGACGAATGATCAGAAGCCATCGCTTAGACCACTGCGCCACCGGGGCGGCCTTCGTAACTTTATAACTTCCACTAATATAAAAACTTTACCAGAAATATCTTGAAACTCTTTTTCAGTACATATTTCTTGGCGACATTCCATGTCAAATCAATTAACGAATTCAATTTCGATAAAACTTGGTAAACCTGCTGGATTTGCAGGCTGTCCCCCTCCCCCTCCCAAATCAGGCTTACTGTCTGAAAATTTGAAAAAAAAAATCCCATTGTCACGCATCATTAAAAATTACCATAATTCCAGTCCTACTAAATTTTGAAAGTAAATTTAGGTCGCATTTGGAAGCTTTTTAAATTGTTCTTCATTTGATGTGTAACATGACTGAGTTTTGCCAACAAATATTTTTCAATGTCAAATATATTTTGACCTGGAATGCTTGACATTTTTCTCTCACTTTTTTCCTGTACTATTTCCTTAAACATTTTTCAACACACATACTGATTTTCAAAATGGGGTTCTTAATAGCAGAGGAGCAATAAATTTGTGTACACATTCATCATAGTTCAGATCAAACATTATATCATAGTACACATCTGAAGAAAATATGTATTTTCATTTACTTTTTATGCATAAGCCAAGATTTTTTTTTTTTTTTTTTGACCCGCAGGCGACTGTTCAAGATTTGCTAAATTTATTCTGCATGGTAAAAACATAAATTGCAGGAACTAATGTTTTCAAACATATCAAATGGAATTGTTGTAATTTATTCTGATGGTGTTTCAAATCCCTTCATCTTGATTATATATGTGACATAATTACATTTTAAAGGGTAGAGGAGATGTTTGTTTATTTTGAAAATAAATGGACTGTTAAACACAGTGCAAAAATGTTTTGAAATATTTTTTTCATAAACCTTTACTATCTCTTGAAGCATGTACTTTTCAAAATAGAACTCTTATTAATAGCACAGCCATTGTGATTAATAATTAATATTTGTAAAGTTATTTTACATGAGTGATAAAATATTCCATTTTACTTTTATACATTTCTCAAATTTGACACAAAATACTGCACACTAACATTTTAATGGCAGGTTGAAAATTAAGGACTTTTTTAATTACAACAGTATCATAAGATGTTGCTTAAACTTCTGTTTCTGTCAGTATATGAAAGTATCCTGTTTGGTAAAAAGGTTCATCAAAAAGCTGGTTAGATGTCATAATTTGTCTTACATATGGGAACTGCAAACTTACTTGAGCAGCTAACATTTTTGTGGTACTGCTTACAACATCCCAAGGCTCCTTCCAGTGGGATGTGGTAAAGTAGTCCATGCTACATTTATATGAAAATCTTCCACAAAGTGAAAAAGTTGTTAAAGTTCTTATAGCTTTTATAACATGCAGTTGCACCATCAGAGAAATAATAGATATTACAAATGCTACATGTAGAAATGGTGTTCATAAATTCAACCAGCTTTTTCTTTAAAAATAAATGAACATCGACTGTCATCATCATTAGTGTTCTGTCTCTTGACAGGTCCACTGGTATATCAGCAAGTTCTCTTTCTCCAGTTTCCTTGTCCCTTGCTATCTCCTTCATTTCATGATAGCCTCCTGTGCCCATTATATCATCAAGCACCATTAGTTGTCTCTTTCCTCTTGGTCGCTTCAATTTTCCCTTCTATGATTCTTTTCAATAGGCTGTCTCCTCTTAATGTATGTCCTATCCAATTACATTTTCTTTTCATTATGGTCTTTAGTAAATTCTTTTCTTCTTTAACTCTTTGCAATACTTCATCATTGGTCATTTTTTCACTCCACTTTATTTTCTCCATTCTTCTCCACAACCATATTTTAAATGACTCCAACATTTTAGCTTCTTTCTTCCCAATTGTCCACATTCCCACCCTATATAAAGTTATACTCCAAATATAGCACTTAATACACCTTTTCTTTACATTTTTATTCATTTTATTAATAAAAAAACATTTTCTTGTTATAGAATGCATATTTTTTTTTGCTAATTCTTTCTTTTATTTCCATATCACATTTTGCATTTTCTTTTATTATACTACGAAGGTATTTGTATAGTCTCACTTGCTCTACATTATCTTCATTCATCATCACCTCATCATTTCCTGGTTCCTGGAGACTCTCAACATTTTTATTTCCTTTGTGTTAATTTTCATACCATATTTTTTGCATACACTTTCATATTTTTGCATTAGATGCTGTAGTTCATCTTCAGTATTAACTAATATTGCTTGGTCATCTGCAAATCTAATACTTTGTATTGTTCTTCCTCCAATAGTGACTCCTCTTTTCTCTTCATCACTGACTGTATCATGATATTTCTAATAGTCACTCCTCTTTTCTCTTCATCACTGACTGTATCATGATATAAACATTCAAATATTATGACTAAGTTCAAATGTTTAATGCTTCACAACAAAGTAAGCAACAAAAAGATGAACTCTAACCATTGAATCATTTCAGTGGAAATATTTTACTTCATTAGAATAAAAGCATATTATTGTATACCTATCTCTTTAGAATACTTAAGGAAAACTCATGGCTTTTAGTTGTTTGATAATTAGAAAATGGCACATGCTAATGTGATTTAGCAGAAAAAAAAAGTGAAAACAAAAATGACTTGCACAGTCAACTCTTGATATACCGCCATTGTTTAGTTACATTAAGAGTGGCGTTATATATCAGATTTGCCAAATATTTTTAAGTAACCCATATTTTGCTAATTATGGTTCATCAAAAATTATAATTAGCATTAAATCAAAGCTAATTAGAAAAAAATGCAGTTAAATATTTTGTACTTAGTACAAAACACTGTTAGTTTGAAGTGCACGTTTCCATCTCAGATTTTGTACTTAGTACAAAAATAAACACAGAAATTTACTTTGTTTAGTAGCAAGACAAAGGTAACATTTTACTTATAAGGAAATTAATAAAAATTCATGATACATTAGAAAAACTTTATCAAGGGAAAATTAATAGCATTACACAAAATCATTAACCATATCTCAGTTGCTTCTAAAATAACTTATCTTCATTTGTGTTTTAGATTTCAACCCAATTATTTACAAAGCACTGTATAATTTAGCAAGTGTGTTTGAAATATTGCCATCCTGCGAGTTTGATTCAACAACTTTCTTAACGTTAAAAGACACTGATTCGCATCTTTGATTGAATCAGTGTCTTGAACTTTGGTTTGCCACAATTGAATCACAGTCTGGAAAATTGGAAGGGAATTCTCATACAGCCTGTAAGTGGTGGTATATGAAGTATAATTTGGGTTGGGAAAGGCATGTTGGTGCACTAATATACAGGGTGTCTGAGAATTATTGGACACATTACAAAATTATGTACAAAAAAAACTATGAGCATTGTCTTTTTTTCTATGTCACGTATTACTAACACGGTTTCTATATTTTTGTTTTGCAGAATTGTTATTCCCAGAATCCGTTAGATGGCGCTAGGTGTGGCCTGATGAGGAATGTATGAGAAATGCGCAATCAGTAGTCATGTCATCCGTACAGCAGAAGGTGATGTGTGTGTTATGGCTTGCGGAATTAAAGTCTGTCATTGAAGTTAAAAGATGGTACCGTTTAGGGTACTGTTGTAATCCTCCGTCAACAAATTCAATTAAGCAGTGGATGAGACAGTTTAAAGAAACTGGCAATGTGGAACATTGTGGAGGAGCCAGTAGGCCTAGCGTCAGCGGTGAGACGGTTGACCAAGTTAACGAAAGTTTCCGACAAAGCCCGAGGAAATCCGTCCGTAAAGCAAGCAGAAAACTGTGCATTCCAAAATCGACAGTTCACGATATCTTGAACAAGAAATTAAAGTTTCATGCTTATAAAATTCAAACAGTGTAAAAGATGCATGTAAATGATTACACTCTGCGATACGATTTCGCTGTGGATATGCTGAATCGAGTGGAAAACGACAAAAACTTTCTCAGTACTGAAATTTTTAGTGATGAGTCCACATTTTGTGTATCAGGTATTGTGAATCGTCACAACTGTAGGATATGGGGAAGTGAACCGCCTCATGCTGCTATTGAACTGGAACGTGATTCTCCAATTCTCTAAAAGTTAATGTGTGGTGTGCGCTATAAAAAAGAGAAGTGATTGGCCCTTTCTTCTTCTGTGAAAAAAATTATAAATGGTGACATTTATTTGGATATGCTAGAAAATTTCGCTATACCCCAGATCAAAAGATATGACACCGTTTTCCAAGACGGCGCGCCTCCGCACTGGTCAACGTGTACGTAAGTGCCTGAACGAGTATTTCCCCAACAGATGGATTGGGCATGGTGGTCCTATTCCATGGCCTTCTCGCTCTCTAGATCTAACTCCATTGGATTACTTCATGTGGGGTTATGTGAATGATTGTGTTTATCAGACGCCTCGTACTGATTTGCAGGAACTGAAGGAGCGTATCACAGCTGCTATTAATTCCATAACTCCTCAGAGTTATGGAATTAATAACAGCTGTGATACGCAAGCGATACTCAATTTCATGCCATGTATTGAGATGGCATGAAAATCGAGTATCGCTTGGATGTACTACGAGCAACCAAGGGATCTCACATCGAAATCTATTAACTGTTACAGTCAACTCCCTCATAAAGAAATATGAAAACCATTCGAAAATCGAATGCCTCCTTCCTCACAAGAAAGACGACCTGAAATTCTGTGGTTCTGTTCCTTACCATCCTTTCCTGTGCTTATAAGTTACAGATTCTTTTTAGAAGTTTTGGTTACCATCTTGCCATTAAATCTACCCCAAACATCTTGAAACTTCTACAAAGGGATAGGGACAAAGTTGAAAGCCTGAACCTCCCAGGAGTTTACTGCATTCCTATCTCTTCTTCTACTGGGGATAACTTATACATTGGAAGCACATACAGGAGCATTAGCCATAGAATTTTAGAACATAGAAAAGATGTTTCGAAAGCCAATCCTAATACTGCCTTGTCTATTTTGACAATGGAAGACACATCTGCAGTTCCCCACTGGAACGAAGCAAAACGAATTGCTTCTTTTGACAATCGTTTTGCCCTCCGTTACCGTGAAAGCATAGAAATTATTTTCAACTCAATGACTTGCAACTCCGAATCTCCTCTCTACATTCCGTTGATCTGGAGATCAATTCTAAGTTTTGGCAACAAAAATAGGAAAAATTCAAATGTAGAATCTGGCAACAATCTTAGTCCTCCATTGGCGTGATGAAGACCTAAGATAAGGTCGAAAGCTTCCAACTTACAAACTTTTTGTAAAAGTTTTCAGTTAACGTAACTAGCGTGATCAAGTTACCTTTATTTGTTACATTGTAAGTTAGTACAGTCAGTTTCTTTCTATCTGTTTAATGTTTTGTTTTATGTAATTTTGTAATGTGTCCAATAATTCTCAGACACCCTGTACATTGGCAGCTGGCAGATGCCAAGGGTGTGGCAGTATATCAAAGGATGTTTTATATATAGAGAGCACACCTATTTAGACCCAAGGGATGGCGTTATGCAAGACTGGTAGTAAATCAAGGGGAGGTACATCAAGAATTGACTGTATATTCATTTCTTTTAAGCATGGCAGAATTTTTGTGATTAATGCAAGTGCTATGAGACAATTAAGTCTTAGGGATAGGTAACTTGTCTTGATAAAGCCTCCCATGGTAGGCAAAAGCATGGCAAAAGACAATATTTTTGTTACTATACCATTCATAGATTTGTGAGACTTTGTTGTTGTGTTGTATTTCTGTGTGGGTGTTCTTCACATATATGAAAACTGACAGCTCTTGAAGCATTTAGAACCCCATTTTGAAAGGAGTACACACATTACCCAAAGTATATTCTTTTACTGCACAGGATTAAAAAGAATATCTTCTGTATTTATCATTTTTTGCACATGTACATCTCCAACTCTCCAACTCTCTCTCTCTCTCTCTCTCTCTCTCTCTCTCTCTCTCTCTCTCTCTCTCTCTCTCATAATTTTTATTATCATAAAACTGTACAACTATGTAAAAAATATTTCAGCGGGCTAATGTTTTATTATTATTATTATTATTGCTGTTATTTGAAGATTGAATTTAAAAAAATTCCTTGAAGCATGACATGGCCATTTAACATTTTTTTAAACATCTGCAATCTCATGAGGAAAATATGCAAGACACAGCCAATGGATTTTCAGCAGTCAAACTTTTGAAAGAATCAAGATATACACAAACTTTCAATGAATACGTAAGGGACATAGGTAAGTATTTTTACCACACAATTGAAAATGTGCCCATTTTTTAAATACACCACACCAGTTTTATATGCACCATGTCTAAGAAAATGTGGAGCAGCATGTCGTAAAAGAAGAATTGTTCACCATGGAGAAAAGACAGTACTTATAAAGTATGCACAAAAATTCAATTTTAAAGAAGTATATATTCAAATTAACATCTTCAAGTTTAAGCACATTAATTTAATTTTCAAAACAAACAAGCAAAAAAATTATAAGCACCAGCTGACTGAATTATTTTTTACCTAGCAGTGTGGTTTTATGATGATAAACATTGAAAGAGAGAAGATGTACACATGCAAAAAATAACAGATACAGAAGATATTCTTTTTAATTCTGTGGAATGAAAGAACATACAGCAGAACCCGTTAAAAACAAAGCCATATTTAGTGAGATCCGGGATTTGACAAGCAAAACAGAAGCTATATATTTGGTAAAATGTTAATTCAAAGCTAATTTGATCATTTTTTCAATTTACTTCCGATATTGGAGGTTAATTATTTAACGTGCATTAATGCATTTGCATTTTTGAACTTCACTTTTAGTTGGTAAAGTTCGATGAACACTTACCGCACGTGGGGCTTGGCTTTCAATCCATATTTCCGTTACGTGGATGCGGCACGGGATTTTTTCATTTGGCCACGGGTCCGCTTCTTCTTTTTTTTTTTTTTTTCTCCGTTGGAATTTATTTTGTCTCATCACCAAATGAGTTTTTCCTTTGCTGCATCCTCATTTACTTCAATATTTATTCATACCCGAGTACTTTCGGTACTACTACTATACCGTCTTCGAGGGGACATTTTGCTCCAACTAGCACGGACCGTGTCAGCTGGGCATTTCGGTGGTTCTCGCGGGCTGCTTCTGTCATCTGCTATCGCTTCTTCTTGGGCGTTGTGGCGCCATCTCTTGTTGGTCAGTGATCTCCTTTTTCGAACTTTTTCTTTTTTTTTTGCTCAATTTTAATTAAATTTCTCCAGCTGTTTCTCAAATTATTAGGGTCATTGTGGTTGAAAACTTTTGTCCTATTTTTTTCAATCATTACCGACTCTGCTATTCTGAGGTGTTTTTCGGATTTACAGCTTTTAATGATTTTTATATTTTCGAATTTTGGATATTTTTGGTTATCCAGACAGTATTGAATCAGTGCTGTTTTTTCTTCTTTTTTCTGCCAGTTTTTTATGTGTTGTTTTAATCTGTGTTTAAGCTTATTTTTGGTACTTCCTATAATTGATCATTTTCAATTAACAAATTTAATGAAATCCCTAGATTTAATGAGGAAAAGAAAAACTAAGATGATTAATTTTAGCAAGTAAAGTGACAGAATTTAATGAAATTCCACATTTAATGAGGTAGAAAAAAATCTGCTGCACACTGTTCTGTAATTTCAACAGTGCAGGGGAAATCTTGGTGTGCTAGAGGAAGAATGTCAATGAAAAGCAATAGGGAGGAAGTACATCAAATGTTCAACAAGCTAGTTGTGTAATAGATTCTTGCTTTAGCTGCCGATGCTTAGAGACCAGTATCTCAGTCTTGCACTCAAAACTGCTTTAGAAAAGCTGGGTTGAACAGCACAGTCAATTTTGATGATAAAATGGGTGATGTTCCTGCTACTGATGACTTTGTTGATATAGATGATGGCATCGCCACATATGGCATCTTTTCTGCAAACAATATTGCAGAGGCAGTTAAATCATCAGAAACTAAAAGAAAGTGAAGAGGAGAACACTCGACCACTGTTGCATGCAACAGCCACTGATTGTGTGAAAATTCTCCAACATTTTTTTGAAGATACAGTCTACAATGATGACAAAATATCTAATGCACTATCTGTTATTTGGCAAAAATTAGGGGAGAAATAAATACAGGGTGTCTGAATGATGACTTTGCACTGAATGTATGAATTGCAGTAATGTAATAATAAGGAAATTTTGAATGAAATTACAGTAGAAGTGACCTGCCGTGGAAGTGCTCCATGTCTGGTAACCTTCATGTCTCCCCACCCCAAGGCGTGCACAGCTGTCATTCCGAGCGGTCGTTCCCGAACTCTTGGTCGAGGAGGCAGATGTGTCGATTGATCGCTCATCTTGACACAAGGACAATGGTGTTGACAGTTGAACAGAGAGTGTTTTTGGTTCACCATGATGACAAGTACATGGATGAAGTGCAAAAACAGTTTGCTAGGAAAACTGGCAGTGTTCTGGACGAACCCACCTCAGTCCTGGATATGCTGTATCCTGTCCTGGATATCCTGTACGGCAGATGAGACCATACAGGATATCCAGGACAGGATACAGAGGAGTTCACACAAGTCCAGTGAGGTGGCTGTCACAACAAGCTAATGTGCCAAAGAGTACAACAGCCCATGATATTCTGAACAGGAAGTTGCGTTTCCACTCGTACAAAGTGTCTGTCGTGCATAAGTTGAAAGAAACAGACCACGAAGCCTATGTTCAGTACTGCACGTGGTTCCAGGAGTTCCTGTATGAAGAAGGTCAGGGCATTCTGGACATGACTTTCTTTACAGATGAGGCATGGTTCCACCTGTCCGGGTACATCAACAGCCACAACACTTGCTTGTGGGATACTGAAAATATCAAGAATTTAAGGAAGTGCCTCTCTATAACCAAAAGGTAAGTGTTCATTGTGCTATGACTTGTACATGCATTATTGCAGTGTTAGAATTAGAAATAAATCTTCTACTGGCCCAGTGGACCACTAGAATTTGCAAACTACTGGTCCACCAAAATGCCCACTGGTCCGTAAAAAAAAAAAAAATAATAATAAAAAATTTAAAGACATTTACAATATATGTAGAAAATAAAGTATCATTTCAGTGGAATTATCTCCAATATTTGTTTTTAAACCTATCATTAGTTTGCAGCCTAACCATGCAGCAAAGTAAAAGAAACAGAAATTCATTTTTTAATCTTGCGAATTAATGAAGACATGGCAAATCCTAGTGAAGAATTATTGTAGTTAAATTATGTATTACAGGGATTACTAGGACATAAATTTTCACTTGTCAAATTTTCAGGTTGTACCCCAACCCTTCGTCAGGACTGACTAAGACAGAAGGTGCTGCCACTCAAGTGGTAATGTCATACCGCTATGTTCGGAAGAAAAAGATAAGTCAAGCCATAAAAAGTCTCAAAAAACAATTAAACTCACTAGAAAAATAACTTACCATAAAGGGTTGTTTGAAAGACTGCAGAGAATTAGCTTTAACTTCCATATTCATCTTGCTCCTCACTTACACAATAAAATGAAAAAATATTTTCCACAGTTTAAACAAAAAGAAAATAATAAGCTACTACAAGAAGGAGTTATCTACAGTGTAAATTGCAATTGTGGTAACATATATGTAGGAGAAACTGGAAGACAACTCCACACCTGAGTAGCAGAACACAAAGACACAATTAAGAACATTACAAGCAAAACAGGCCTTGATAAACATGTACAAAGTACTGGACATTCATTCAATGGACTGGGAATCTTTAAAAATTCTTGCACACCAGCAACACTACCTAAAACAGAAACTTGAAGAAAGTTTACACATTGAGAGAAGAAGAGGTTCCACGATTAACGAACACAGCGGTATGACATTACCACTTGAGTGGCAGCACCTTCTGTCTTAGTCAGTCCTGACGAAGGGTTGGGGTACAACTCGAAAATTTGACAAGTGAAAACTTATATCCTAGTAATCCCCATAATACACAATTTAACTACAATCATTTTTTAATTTATTACAAATTAGAAAAAAAAAAAAAAACTTACTGGCCACCTGGGCCAATAAAATCAATTGTTCAGTGGTCCGATGGAAGTTTTACTGGCTAATGGAGCTGACCACTGGGTCTTTTGAACGCTGTTATTGGGCCCATTTTTTTCAGTGAAACCATTAACTCAGAACAGTACCATGTCCAGATTATCCAACCATTCATATCTGAACTCATGGAATGAGAAATCAACAAAGGATGGTTCCAGTAAGATAGTGCAACTGCTCACACTACTGGGGCATCAATACAGCATCTGAAAGAATTCTTCGGAAATTGCATCATCTCCCAGGGACTGTGGCCTGCCCGGTCATCAGACCTGATACCACCTGACTTTTTTCTGTAGGGGAAACACTGAAAGGGAAGGTGTATGTAGGTAATCCACATACACTTCAAGAGCTACAGGCTGCAATAATGACCCACATCCGACAAATCACACCACATACCTGAGAAAGGTCTTCACCAACGTGCAAACATGTCTGGACATCGGTGCAGCACATTTCCAACACCTCTCATAGGAGCCATTTCAACATGGTAAGTGGTACTTTCAGTGCACAGTTATTTTTGGACACCCTGTATATAACAAACAACAACAACAACAAAAAAATACTACTTTGCTTTTAAATGTTTTCACATGATGACTACTTCAGGATTTTCTGCCACCATACATGCATACAAATGCTTGCTGGCTTCACTGTGATTTCTATTACTGTATATGTAATTAATTAAATCTTATAAGTACGTCCCATTGTTATGAATATACAGCAGTTGCTCTGGCTTTTTTAAAGTTTTTGCCAACCCATACACGACTTTTTTCTGCCAAATGTAATCTGAAGTCGCTAATCTTTTTTCACCTTCCATTGGAATTATAAAAACCATAAAAACATGAAGTGTTACAATAGGTCTTACAAGTCTTACATCAGTGATTGCGTCTCTCTTTTCACGTAATCACTTTGCATCTCACATGCAATGTAAACAATGAAAAAGTAACTAACATTCGAATTTCATTTTTTAAATACCAAATCGAATAAAAATTAAAGATTGTTTTTGCTCAGACATCATTAAAAATGGTAATCGCCAATATTTTCCCCAAAACTTTTTATCAAACTCCAAAACTTGTTTTTGTTTTTGTTTTGCAAATTGTAAAGAATGCGATTGGCAGCACTACCCTAGGATATATATAAAATAAACATATAATCACATACACATATTTTTTCATGGTGTGATTTCAGAATGGACTTAGCGAGTACCCAGATTTAACGAGAGTTTCCATTGGTCCCGAGTTCCTTGTTATAAGTGGGTTCTGCTGTAGTTCGAGAAATACACTGCAGTATTTTAGCATGGAAACTTATCAAATACATTGTCAGCTGCATTGCAAATACAACTGTTAGTTGTATTTTCTCATACATCAACACAAGTCAGCGCACGTGTCAAGCAATGTTTCAGAAAGTTTAAAAAAAAAATAAGGAAAGGAAACTAATAAAAAAATGGGGTTAATTTTCAGAATTCAAGATTAAAATTCATTATCTGAAATCAAAAATATTTTTTTTATAAAACACACTCATGTGACACTTCAAATGAAAGACCATTTTTAGAGCTTTCAGTCCCACCAAAATTAACAATCAATGTGAATTCGGAAAGGAGTCATGCTTTTTATAAAGTCAAAAATGCAAAAAATAAATGTTTGTTGCATTTTTTGAACACATGGTATGTAATTTTGAATCATGAGGTGAAATTTAGCACTTTTCATTTCTAGTTTATTAATGTTATAAAAATCTAAGACAATAAGGTAATTTTTTGTAATTTTTTTCATCTTTTGATCGATTTGACATGGAATGATCCTTGAGCTCCAACAATGCTCTTATCATCCAGCATAATTTTCATAACCTTTTTTTTTTTTTTGTAAGAAAAATGCAGGCTAGAAACATTCGGCAATTTAGATCTTTGTTTTAAAACTGGACACAACAAACGAGAAAGAGACAAATGAACATGAAATTAAATATTACTTGTTTCAAATTCCTAATGCATTACTATGAAATTAACAGCCAAAAATTTAAAGTTTTGATGTTCTTACAATCAAAAAGATGAACAGGCACATTTTTAAAACAGACATGGGTGTATATTGTATTTCCTTACAAGTGATGATTACATTATCTGAAGAGCATGCTATTTTGCAGTCAGGTGACATAATTTACCAGCTGTACTGTACTGGAAGGTGAGTGAACTATCATTCTGAGTATAAGGTTTTCATGGCCTGTATATTAATATTTACAGATATACATTTACAGTTCACTGAAATAGTGTTTTTCTAATAAACAATTTGCTGTTATATGAGAGTGAATCAAAAAGTAAGGTCAATGCTCGTGTTACATAGGCAAGCAGAGCTGCGGCAGATATTTGAGGAGGGAAGGTCACATGACCTTGACACATGTTGGATGCAATCGCTAATCTTCTAACTGCAGTTACCCAGCAGTTGTAAGGGCATAAGCAATGGCCACTCGTTTGTCGGAATGCTCCATTGTCGAACAGCGAAGAGTGGTGAGATTTTTATAAGATGAGGGAGTGCAACACACTGAAATTCATTGCAGTATGCCTGTGCAATATGTGGTGGACAAGTGTATGAGACAGAGACATGTGTACAAAAGGACCGAAAAGTTTCAAGCTGGTAGAACGAATGTGTTTGATGAAGCTCGCTCGGGTTGCCCATTGGCCTCTAGCACAAAGGACCATCTGGATCTCATCAAAGTGCTCATTAAAGGTGATTGCCAAGTTACTCTGTCTGACAATGAGATTGCCCAAAAGGTAAACATTAGCTATGGTTCTGCATTTTCAATAGTGCATGACGATCTAGGATATCATGTGCCAGATCTGTGCGACGGCAGTTGTCTGCGTACAAGCAGAGTGCCCGGAAATCGGCGGAATTTTTTTGCAACAGTACGAGTCAGATCCCAGTATTATGGAGAGGACTGTCACTGGGGATGAAACATGGATCCATCATTATGACCCCGAGAGCAAAAGGCAAAGCACGGAGTGGAAACATCCAAGCACCCCATGCAAAAAGAAATTCAAAGTTGTCTCTTCTCCATGGAAATTAATGCTGTCTCCTCTTTTTTACATGAAAGGACCCATCATTAAACACTATCAAGCACAAGGTGACTCAATTAACAGTTGGCCATATTGTGACTTGCTGAAAGATAAATTGAAGCCACCAACTAGCACAAAACGATGGGGAATGTTATCCAAAGAAGTGATGTTGCTGCAAGACAACGATTGTCCACATAAGGCATTAGCAACTCAACAAATAATTACTAAGTTGAAGTTTGAGGTGTTACCACATCCTGCTTACAGGCCCGATCTGGCACCATGCAACTTTCTTGTCTTCAGGCCTCTGAAAGATGCTTTGTGAGGCCACCATTTTGAAAGTGATGTCCAGGTACAGGAAGCGGTGCATTCGTGGTTGTAGGAATAATCCAAAACATTCTTTTCTGCATGAATCCAGAAGCTTGTAGACAGATATAAAATAGGCGTTGAATGACAGGGGACTATGTTGAGAAATAAGGTAACCATTATCTGTATGCCTTTTAGTGTCTTTAATATATGACAACATTGACCTTACTTTTTGATTTACCCTCGTATATTTACATTATAGTTCTTTTGATATTAAATCTAAGGTGTTGCACTATCTCCTGACAGTTAATGTAACAGTCAATTTTAATACTATTTGGCAATTAATGTAACAGTCAATTTTAATACTATAATTACTGTCATATACTTATATTGTATGTATGCCCTCAACTTATGATCATGATACTATCTCAGTAAGACCCACAAACCACCTCAAAACAACTGAGCTTGAAGTGGCCATAGCCAAATAAATCATGCAACACAGAAGTATAAAGAAATGGACCCACTAAAATTTATTCCTATCACACTGGGATTTTTCTTTAAATGTTGAAGGTTAATTTACCTGTACACATGAAAAACACAGAAAATAAATTATGATTAGAAAACAAGGTAAAGGCAATGATAAACCTATAACAAGATTGTTTTTGCCTGCAATATTTCATAATGCATCTAACTATTTTATAGTGAGTTAAATAAGAATTAAATTTTGCAATTTGGAAATTATTAGAAATTTCTGGATATTACTTAGAATGCTTCAGAAAATACTTTCAATAACAGTTGTTCACAAACTCATGGAGCTTGATGGCTGTAAGAATGAAAATATGTACAACTATAATCTACAGAATTTTCCTTTACACTGTTGGCAGCCTGAGGAGACAGAGAACAGACAATATCTGCTCTTTTTTGTTCTCCTAGTGATGATGACAGAGACCTCACAGCATCTGTACAAGTGGCTTGAGGACTGAGGTCCACATCGTCACCTGCATCAATTTCTCCAAGATTCTCATTATTCAGTACAAAATTGTGTAAGCAACAACACACAGCTATAACTTTAGGAATGAAATTTTTCATTCCCATGTCAAGATACCTCAAACGCCTCCACCTGTATTTTAGCAGGGAAAATGTTCTTTTAGAAGTAGAACATGCTGAACTAACCTGAGAATTAAACAACAACTTTTCAGCCGATAAATGTTCGTTATCTTTGAACGGAGTCAGTAAATTTGACAATAGTGGATATTCTGAATCACCTAAAAGATGTTCATCTGGATCAAGCAAGGTGGAATTGCCAGAAATTCGACTATATATTGGACTCATCTCTAATATCTGGCCGCATGGCATTTTCCCTGTACCTCCGATAAAAAGGTCTCGAAAAATTCTGTCATCATCGCAAACTGCTTGAAGAACCACTGAATGAAAATATTTGCTATTAAAGCAATCTTCAGAGCTCTCTTTTGGAGCTTTGATGTAAATTCGGCAGCAGTCAATTATGCCTACAACTCTGGGAATGTTATATTTCTGTTGAAATTTTTCGGAGATCCTGCTTCTCTCCTCTTTGGTAGGCCACTTCACAAAGTCGGATGACGAACTGGCAATGATGTTAATTATTTCAACAAAGATACCATGAATAGTTCCTTTACTCATATTAAAACGATCTCCCACACTCCTGAAGGAATCAGATGTAGCCAGAAGCCATAGTGTCACCAACAATTTCGTTTCCAAGGGAATTTTCTTGTACGTTTTCGCAGCCGCTGCAACTTCCAGAACATTTTGCAATTGCTAAAAGAAAAAATTATATTTGTAAAACATATATGATTTTAAATCTGCACAAACACAGTCACCAACTCAATAAATAAATAAATAAATAAATAACACAGTCACTTCTGTGACACTTGTGTTCATGAAGGAGACTGCATTAAGTACACACTAACCATTAAGGGGGTACACCATTTAGAAGGCCAAAAATTAGCTGTTTTGTAAGTTTTTCTTCAAATAAAAAGGATTGTCTGACATTATTACAACTTTGCACACTTTTTATTTCACATTTTGACTATTTAAAAATATTTTTTTTTTTATTTATTTAAAATGGCGGACGTACAGCTCGGTCTGCTCGATAGGTCACATTGTGAGTTGCAAAATTGTTGGCATTCCAGCATCGGGTGTAATTGTCTGAAACAGATGAACCAAACATTGTATTAAAGTTTACATCCATACGCTGTCGGTGAACCAGAAGAATCAAAATATATGAAAAATTCGCAAGCTGGCAACTTCAGGAAGTCAATGTTGTCATTTTTTATGAAAGTTCCGCTACATTTTACGAAAAAGTATATTTTTGTATTCGAATTTCACACGTGTTTATGGTTCATCGGTAAACTGATAGTATAAGGAAGATGTGTGGCAAATTTCCTGAAAATCGGGTGAATAGTTTTTGAGAAATCATGCTAACAGTTTGGAAAAATGCAGTTTTGAGAAAAACGCGTTTAAAGTTTTAACAGGTGGAAACTGAATGATGGTGACGTCTTATCGGCTAATCAGCGATTCTTCCGTCATACATTAGTCCTTCAGCTTCTTTATAATACTGATTTTTTTGTTGTTGTTGTTCTTTGCATGCTTTTCGAGCCTCTTTCTATGCGATGCTCATCGACTTTCTCGGCGAATGTCTTGGATTGCTTTCCGACATTGATCTCCCTAGCGCACATAATTCTCAAAATTGAAGAATTCCCTTCATTAAACATACGAGTTGCCACATAAGCTGCAATTTCGATGATATTCGACCCGGAATACAAATGTTTTGGAACTAAGCGCCATATGGTGCGGAGTTGAAACTTTTATTTGCATTCTGCGTGTGGCCACCCAAGCACCTCTGCAATAAGTCATCATCAGATAAATCTTTATAAATAGGCAAAATATGCTTCTGGACATCAGCATGAAGAGGCTCGGCCGTATACCTACGGTTCCCTCAGCTCGAACACTTCTGACGCTCATCCACAATAACATCGGAACTACTTGGAATTTCGTTCTGGGAATTTAATATAATAATTCTTAACATGTTTAGCTATCATTTTATGGGGAAGAAAAAATTCGATTTTTTTGAAGCTGGTAAATGGTGTTCCCCCCTTAAATCAGGAGTGTGTGAAGGTGTGCATGTGTTTGTGTGAATAAAAAAACATTCAGAATAAAATTTCTCCTACCCAAAAGTAAATTTTCAATCACCAGTGGTGAGTAGGTGATTCAAAATTTGATCCCTGCCTAACATGAACTCACACTGAAAAAAAGGCCCCTGTAATATGTGATTACATTATGTCCAATCTGTGCAATAAAAGTGTGTACTACAGCAGAAGCAACAGTAATAACTAGGGAATAAATTTTAGGTAAAAATATATTTTTACACAAAAGCACATACTTTTGAAAATTTTGTATGTAAATACATATTTTCCAAGATTCTGTAATAAATACATAAATTTGCATGTTGCCCATTTGTTTATTTTCTGTGTGTGTGTGTGTACATAAAGCCAAAGTAAAAATCTAGTCCAAAAAGAAGAAAAGAAAAACTGTTGTAATGTAATGATGAAACAGAATTTGTCCCCCCCCCCCCCCCCACCATGAGGACTCATTTCATCAGTGCCACAGCACTGGCATAAGTGTTTTGGTGAAAAAAAATTTGAATTTATTTTGAGCATATTGAATTGATTGTTATTTATTAAAAGCGTTATATTTATGCTGCTATTAAAATTCATATGGAAATTATAGAAAATTTAAATTTGGGAAATGGGTGGATGCATTTCGAAACAGAACTGAAATTTTGAATAAGGCCATGAAACAAAATAGAAAAATAAAATAAAATGCACCACTGAATTTGGTATCTCCCAAAAGTTACTATTGTATTGTTTGCGTTGTTTGCATTTGATGAGTAGATACACCTGAAAGTGTAAGAAAAGGTAACTATTGTTTGCATGTGTACCAAATTTGTAAACAATAAAATTTAATGGTATACAATGTACACGTGTAAATAACCTTTTGGAAGTGGCGATGATCAAATTAGCTAGTTAGGACAAAAACATTGATTTTACGGTTATAACCTCAGATTACATTCCCACCTCAGTCATTGCTGAGGGGGATGCACTTGAACCATGTGATGAAAATTTAAACTGAAAATACCTAAAACTTCACTGCACTAAGGTTTAGGTTTTTGAAAGGCCACTTGGCCTATATTTATTTTAAAAACTTAACAAGTTAAATTTTTAGGTCACAGATTTTATGCCTGGCCACAGGGCCCAATAAAAATAAACGGATGACAGGTTAGTTTCTTTCCAAGAAAAACTAGCACCAGGGACACTACTGATAAAAATAATAAACACAAGAATTTCATTGTACTTCACAGCACCAACACTTGATTTAACATGGTGTACAAAAGTATTTGAAGTGAAAATATCTCACACTCTCTCTCAAAAAAAAAAATATTATATGCATATGTGTACACTATATTGTTCTAATTAAATCGCTCGAACCAACCTTCTCAGACCAGACTTCCGAATCCACTTTTTAATTTTAAACTACTATAACAACTGCCAAAATTCTACGTATAATGAAAGTTAATTTAATAAAAGATTCTACCCTTCCAGGAAAATTTGTCTTAAAATCAGCATAACCCTGTCTTAAATCAACATTTGTCTTACAATCAACATTCCTAGCATTACCGGATACTCGACCCATTCTATACACCATACCAAAACCTAATGCACTAGATACCTTATTCAAATTACACAAAGTTATCATTAAATTGCTACACTGACAAGAGAATCTTACTTACACCATCATCATGCAAATCCAACATTTCAAAATTCCATACTATAAGTTTTCCAGTCAACTGGCACCCATGTAATAATCAACTCGGGCATAAAGCCAAACAATCATCTCAACCAATGAGTCCCACATCTCAAGAAAAACACTATTTTTCGGGGAGAACAACAAAGTTTGAGTCTGAAGGCGGGAATGGGTCGTGAATCCATTCCCAGCTTATACAGTGTAGTGGAGCAAAGTGCGACCTAACCCTTTTCTGTTCCTTCACTCTGATTTGGGGACAACCTATATCACTCCCCTCATAGGTACCACCTCCTATGGACCGAACAAGCTTACTTGGGCAGAAAACAAATCCCCCAATTTGTTTCGTGCACCCTTTCAGACCCCGCGGCATTGTCTACATAGGGTAAAGTATCCCACAAGAGTTCTCTTGTCCCCAAAATATCTCTTCGTCCATTTTCCAGAAAATTCAACACATCACCCTTTTTCCCAGAAAATTACTTCTTATCCTATTTTCCCCAGGAACACACTTCATATCCTTATTTTCCCAGGAACACACTCATTTCCCATAAAATCACTTATCTTTATTTCCCAGGAACACACTCATTTCCCAGAAAATCACTTATCTTTATTTCCCAGGAACACACTGTACATATTCATTTCCCAGAAAGCTCAATAACACCATACTTGACACACTATACTAAACCTTACTTTATTTCCTGAAAAATCTATACATCACCATACTTCCCAGATCACTCTTTTCCTGAAAAAAAAATCATCACTTCTTGAAGAAACACAACAGCTATTCGGGTTATTTTTTTAGTCACACTATACATATGCTCATATCTGCCTGTATGCCCAATTCTTATATTCTTTTCCCCATAAAAACCTGTTTTTCTAATCTACGGGCTGAAACTAGAAATTAGCCCTCACTAATACAAAAATTAAATTTTAAAGAGTAATTTAGCACCTAAATTTACCAAAACACTAAACCAAAATAATTACCAGCCCACAAGAAAAAATTCCCAACTACATATCACCTACGCTAAGTTCATAAATACAAATTCTACTTCACAAATACAAAAATCACCGAGCACAAAAAGAGTTAAATTTCACCTAAGAGAAATACTGGTCTGGAGAGGTGTTCGTTCCGAAATAACTTAATATTCTTATTATATCATCTATCCCTACATGACCCAGAAAATTATCCACTTCCACTACTTTGTTTTGTTTTGTTTTTCAATTACCTATCCACAGAAGATGACATGAAATTTATTTAAACAGCTTAAGATATTAAAACCAACTCGTTTTATAATTTTAAAGAAACCACAACATAATACAAAAAGAAAATGCCGAGAGAAATTTACCTTTAGGACTGGGGCAGCAACACTTCCTTGGTAAGCACACTAACCGTCGATAATAATAAAAAAAAAAAGGTTTCACAGCCTAATAATAGATAAAATAAATAAATAAATAAATAAACTCTCCCTGAGAGAACACCACTGTCCCGGTTGATTTTCACTTCACCTCCAAGGTTGTTTTTTTTTCTTTTCCTTTTTTCTGCCACAGTGTGTTTGGCCAACGAAACAGGAAACGGGCATTTTGGAACCCTGTTGGTGGTCCCCTTGTTGTAATCAGTAGTGGGCCCAGCTCGACAATTCAGCATTCGAAGGCGATGTCATTCACAAGGCCGTCCATGATAGCCATGGCTTTCTCCCCGAAGCCTGGGCGCAGCCCAGCGTTAAAATATGGAGGCAGCAACAACAAGAGGTGGACTTTCGGTCCTCAGGCACGTTGGGCTTGGAAGTAAGAAATCGGGTCTGATCCTTCTCCGCCATCTGCACCCAACACGGCAGTCGACCGCTACTTGATAATTTGGGTGTATCAGCGGTCATTTCATCTCCGGCAATGAGATCCTTGAAAATAATCATTTTTTTGCTGACCGATTTTAGAGTCACTTCAGAATACGGTAACACAGCTAGCGGCCAGTCATTCTTACTGCCGACCAGGCCAAAGAAAAATATTTTTTTTCCACACAGGGCCAACAGACCCCAGTGCATCTCATTCTGACTGCCCCCTCCCCACCAAAAGGCGAGGAGAAAATTTTGCTTTCTTTTTGCTGTACACCAGCTAACGCAGCGACCAGAACAACAGTGACTTCTCAACGGATAAAACTCTGGGGTGCTTGAAACCGCTGACCCCTCCCATTGGTCGAAACTTCAGCCTAGCAACTAACGACTCCCCAACGGAATTTTCACTCCCACGCCTCGAGTGACCTCTGACCTTCACACGTGTAGACCAAGCTCTTTTTGACCCTGAGGTCTAAAAATAGATTCTGTTGCTGAATTCCTTACCCCTAGACGAAAAGATGTTACTTTTGGGCGACTTTTCCACGACGTTTGGAAACGCAAAAATGGCGAATTCTTGCTTTGCAGAAAATCACTAATTTTAATTTTCTTTTTCTCTCGTTCCGTGATGTTAAACTAAAATTAATTTTGATTCTCTGAGCTGCACACCTACTCGCCTTTTCCTATCGCGATAAAAGAACAGATAAAATAATTATTTTCAAAACCCCAAAGTCAGTTAAATCAAATATTATTCTTTTTTTTTTTTTTTTTTTTCACCAACATGAAATTTTGTTTTCCTGGTTGTGATTAAGACAAGCGAATTTTGCGCACGAATTCCCCTGCCTTTCAACCAGGAGTTTTCTTCTAACGTATGTCATGGGAGAAAATTTTTGTATTAATTAATCTCTGATAAACCAACAGAAAGATTGATCAGGTCTCTCTGAAATTCACCAGAGGTTAAAATTTTCGCCATGACATAAGCATGCAAGTGATATTTTCTCTTCCCGTTCTGAGAAGTGAAACCAAAAGTTAACCTGTACCCATGAAAGCTTAGGTAGTATTGACAAAAGTTACTAAATACCTAGGAGAGTAACACAACATAGCATTTACTGACATACATTGGTATGGTGTTAGTCCACCTTTGGCCTTAATGCATGCACTGACCCTTCAAGACATGCTTTTGACAAGGTTTTGGAACACAGCGATAGGTATGTGTTTCCATTCAGTACATAATGCTGCTGCTAACTGTTTCTTCAGCTTAGTAGTAGGCCTTGGTTCCAAACTTCTCATGTGATGCTCTAATTCATCCCATAGGTGCTCTATGGGATTAAGATCAGGGCTCTATGCTGGCCAGTCCACACACAATATGGAATTATGGTCAAACCACGCCGTAACAGTCCTTGCTTAATGGCTCGGTGCATTATCCTGCTGGTACCAACAAGGCTCGGTTCCACAGTATTGCCACAGAGTTGGTAGGGCATAATTGTTCAGAATATCGAGGTAAATGTGCAGGTTAACAGGTTTGTCCACAATAACCAATGGGCCGGAACCATATCAAGAAAAACACCTCCACACAAGTACACTGCCAGCTCCAAAATTGACCGTAGGAACAGTACACTGTGGTAAATAGTGTTCCCCCGGCTGCCGCCATACCCACACATGGCCATCAGACTGATGGATCGTGTATCTGGATTCATCAGTTCATAGAACCCGTTTCCATTGATCTACGGTCCACAATAAATGTTCTTTACACCATGCTAAGAGAACGAGTAGCATTCCGAGTGGAGATGAAAGGCTTATGAGCAGCAGCACGACCATGGTAACCCATGGAATTAAGTTATTTGCAAATGGTACATGTACATACCGAGGTTCCAGCATTTTTACTTACCTGTACACTGAAGTCTTGTGCAGTACTCTGTCGATTAGCTGTAACAACTCACCCGAGGCTTTGACGTCCTCTATCACTGATTTTCTTTGGTCTGCTGGTACGTTTTGCTGCTTCAGGCATGTCATGTGTCTTCCACTTATTCAGTACATCCAAAACAGTTGACTTGGGTATGTTTAAATGCCTCTCAGTTTCTCTTATGGACAACCCACTAATATAACAGCCAACAATTTTTCCTTTCGCAAAGTCAGTTCTCTACTGCCGCAACATTTTCACTCAACTTCACAGGGCAATATGATTGCGGTTAGCTGCAGGCTTGTTTTTATACGGTTTGCAGCTGTACCGCACATCTTAACAACGCAGTGGATCAGTTCATTTGCTTTTGAAGGCATGTCCGGTGACTTTTGTCAATATAGTGTATATGCTGGCTTGCATTACAGTCATTGCTGTTGATGAGGTTCTGTTAAATTGCTGTGGCTAGCGTGTTCTTTCTGCGATATTGTTCTACTCCTATATTATGTGCTAAAGTGCGGTTGTACAGTGCACCGAGTTAATTATTTTTGGGAGCTGTATAACTGTGCCAAATAAATTTCTGTGTTGAGTTTCAATGAGTCTTCTGCCTTTTCATTGTAAGTTTGTGAGTGAAAAAGGATCCTTCAAATCCAAAACCCAAGCAAAGTTACAAAAATTCAACAGCATCCTATTGAAAAACTAGGAAGGATGCAACATCATGCAGCATTATCTTCCACAAGAAAAATACATTAAGACCAAATGCAAACCAAAAAAATTTGTGGAGTTTGCAGGGGGTTTTTTTTGTTTGTTTTTTCATATTTCTCCACTTATTAGCAATGTCTGTGGATTGCATGGTTTTCAAATAAAGATTGTCATCAGTTGCAAGTTTTGACTTGGCTAGGCCATATCGTTCCTTTAGTTTCAGTACTCAGTAGTCACATTCATTTTTCATTGTTTCGTGACAATAGGCATACATTTGCGATGGAAAATCTGGAGATGACATTTGTTGTTCACTGCAATTCCAAACTTTTTTCATCAAATATATACACGTAGCTGTCTGTAATCAGTAAGTTGAGTACTAGCATTTTTTTTTTGAAAAGGGAAAATAACTACAGTTGATTCTGATTACCTGGCCATCAGTTAATAGGGGCAACTGTTTATTTGGGATAATTCTTGAAAAACATCCCAAATTAGCTCTTTTGGGTAAAGCTTCGCATAACTGGGGCAGCCAAATAATTGGGCCAAAGGGTCCTAACCCCGATATGTCTCAGTTAACCAGAATCAACTGTAGTTACATTATCATTAAAGAACATATATTTTTATTTTTAGTAGATTTTTATTTATTTTTTGCAAATATCTTTCTGTTTTTAGCAAATATTTTTTTAAATTGTTAGCACATAAATAAATATTTTTTCTATTTTTTAGCACCTAAAAATCTGTTCCCCAGTAATAACACTGATCCAAAATTACAATCTATCATCAGGACTGAATAATACTTTCTTAATATTTTTCTCCCCACACATCATCTTCTTATTCATAAAATAAATATCTCAGCTTTGATAGTATCTATAACAATATTAAAGCTGGATTGTTGTTTCTATATAGCACAAGCTGACTGTTAACCTCAGCATTTTTGTTGGTTTCTTTTTTACTGTTTTGAGTTTATTGACCTCCATACACATCTAAGTTTACAAGACTGTTCTGATTTTATGCCACTGGTTCTAGAGATGGGGCAAAACCAGTACTATCGGACAAATACACCACCCATGCCTCACCTGGGCTTAACTTGGACAACTTGCCAAAATTCTATGGCTTTGAACATTTCACCAGAGAGACAGTCTTCTGTTTCCTTTCTTTTCCTTACCTGTTCCATGATCTTGTAATATACTCAGGCTATTAAATTCTAATACTTACTCGGTCAAAATGTGAAATACAAAAATACATAGTGCTAAAAGTTTACAGGAATCAAATTCAACTATACACTTCGAGCTGCAGCATATATATATTTTAAATATGAATTAGAAAAATCCAAATTAAAAATAATAAGTTAACTGTTTAACTATTTAGCATGCAGTGACTCTGGAAGCAAAAATGTACTTTTCAAGAGAGTTCTGTAAAAGAATAAAAACGTTAAAAAATGGTGGGTAAAATGCAAATGAATTGAGAGAGAAGATTAAACAGTGAAAAGAAAGCAAACATTAATTCTTACTAACTATCTGATGTAGAATAAAACAACATGCAAGTCCCATAAGTTGACTGTTTAATCTGCTCTTTTAATTCACATGCACTTTCTTAACATTTTTATTATTTTACAGAATTCCTTCAAAAACTGTGTTTCCATTTCTAGCATCACTACATCCTGAAAAATTAAATAGTGATCTGATTTATGTTAAGATCACAAATTTCAATTTATGTAAGAATTACAGCATGTTTTTAGACCTAACATGTATTTAAGGTCACTACATATTATGAATTACAGTGTTTTTAAAATAATAATTGAAATCCATTTCCTGATATCATGGCAACTGAAATTATTTAATCCAGTGAGCATATTGATTTGCTTACAATTCATAGAGATGAGTACACTGATCTAAAAGATTACTGAAAATTATTATTATTATGGAATACAATTTTCAAATTCAAAAATTATATTGCAGTTGTATTATTATTATTATCTTAAAAAAATACACAGACACATTAAGTTTTATTTAAATTCCAACAATTAGTCATTAATTAGTATGTACATAGCATTTTAAGTGATGCACAATGGTAGCACAGTATTGTGAAACTGTCACACAACTCCAACATGGGAAATAAGTACCAGTGCAAAGTGAAGCCCTTTTCCAATGTCTACAAAGTTAATTTCCCAGAGTCACCAGTGCAGGAAATACTAGAAATCACCAACAAAAGGTGAAACACCTGGTATTAGAAATGAGTGTCAGTGCAAAATAAAATCTTTTTCCAGATAGCTGTAAAATTTATTTCCCAATGCAGGAAACGCCCAACATCATTCAAAAAGAATGAAATTTATCACATTTTGTCAAAATCGAATGCATCCAGGAAATGGTTTGAAAAAAAGGCTGATATCACTGCACAAACAATTCCCATTGTTTTAAGAATCCTGCTCATGTTATTTTCCCCGTTCTTTTTTTGTTTGTTTTTTGTTTTGTAAGATGGTCATCAGACTCGCAGAATATAGACGTACACGCGTACGCGTATAGTTTCCAAATTATTAGCAGATTTTGCAGATAGTTTTGGCTTGTAGATTAAAAAAATTAAAATGTTATTTACAGCAATTAAAACACTTACTCAAGGCTTTACTCGGAATAATATATTTAATTCTGTATTAACGTGAGAATGTACTATCTTTCACATCTTCCGATAGTGAGTTCTTTTGTTTTTAACGTGAGAATTTTTACAGACGTTTCTGGCCTCTTGATTTTATCAAGGCCTGTTCTCAATATATAGGAACTGTAACAAAAGTTCCATTTACACAGAAAGAATTTAAATTTTATTGCCAGGTTTCTCTTGCAGTTGCCAGTTATAAAATTAAAATCTTTTCTTTTTGTATTTTATAAGTCTACTATTTTTGAATTAAGTTGTTGAAAATGCTATTTATAATTTTTGAAGATTCATTAACGGAACTGCTTTTCTAGATATAAAAACTTTCTTTAATTAGTATCTTGTTTTTATGAGGTTCATAGTTCAATATTTTAAACTTTTGGCCTTAAGGTCCACTTTACACACATTTCTACGCATTCATTCGTAATGTACTTTGGTCCTCTCTGGAATCTGTAATGTTCTAATAATTATTTATTGTTATATTAATTTTTCTTTAAATTATCTCATTCTATTGTTATTGTGATTTGCGGGTTTGCAGCAGGTTTTCTGTTTTATTGGTTGTGTACACAGATACATTTTATTTTTATACAACTCTGATGGTCATTATACTGCAGAGAAGACATATAACAGTCTCTCCCTAGCATCATTTTCATATAAGGTGAATGGTAATAAATGATATCAAAAGAGTACCATTTTTGTATACAGTGGACCCTCAATTAATGAGTGGTTCATTTAACAAGATTTCAGTTAACAGGTTACCTCCTGTAAGGACCTTTCACTTTTATTACTACCAGTATTACAGACACTTCGTGCTGCACAAACACCAGCTGACCAACTTGCCTGTCAATACGTAATCAGTTCTGTTTATATTAAGTGTTGTTCCCAGTGGTGAAGCGCTAATTGAAAAAGTGAAGGAATGCACAGTGCCTTTACCTCTTCAATACCTTTCTCTTCAACCATCCCCCTCTTCGACCTCTCCCCTTTTAAATACTGAAATGTTGGAGCCATTTTGGGGTGCAAAAACTAAAATCAGCCCCATATTATCAAGTAAGATGTCGTTGGTAGCAGAAACTAATTTAGAGTGCAATGGCGAAATCTATTTATTACAGGGAGTCTTAGTTCTTGGGATATTTGGATAGGGACAGTTTGGGTATATATAGCACAAAACAAATTCAAGTAAATTTATCAAGTAAAACGTTGTTTTAGGCAATGATATTTTTCCACCTGGGTAAAATGGGCACAAAGCTCTAGAGAGACAAATCACCTCCTCTGCTTCCAGTGTAATTAAGGAACACCTTAAGCCAAACTAAATTCACTGAGACTCACAACAAGATGCCTGAATAACAACTAGATTAATTAAATTCCCAATCACAGTAATGTCACCTCTGCAATATCACCACCTGAATGTTCTAAACGACAGTAGAAAAAGGAATTTCACTGGACTATCAAGTGAGAATGGATTTACAGACTAATTCTACCTACAAACAAACATCGGACCTTAATTTCACTAACCGTTCAGTTTATCTGTTGCATTTTCAATTGGAAAAGAATTATATGACATTTGCATCTTAAAAATAAAACAAATTATGCTATATAGGGTTTACCAGAATGCAAACTGGCTAGAAATAAAAAGTACCAGAACACTGTTTCGGCCCCACTACAACACTGATTGTTTGCAATGGATAAACATTGAAAAAGTTGTGCTCTTCAATACAGCAGTTTAACATTAAAATTATTAGTGATTATGAAATTATCAAGCATAGATCCTAAAGAAATGTAGGAAGTTCATTTTAATTCAAGTGAAACAAGCACTTTTCTGGTTCTAAACTTCATGTTCACAGTCGTTAGCTGATCAAACTGGTCTCCCTGGGTATTTCGACATTTCTTCTCGTCACTCCACTTCCTTATGCTTAATATATTTATTTACATTACCACTCCCATCAGCCATTAGGTATCTATGGACACCATCTGACCTTCCTTTTTCTCTTCCCTTGTGTTACTTTATCCAGGACACTACTTCATGGGATTTTGCTTATTCCACTAAGCCACCCAAAATGCATTTACATGAGCTGGTTGCTTTCATAACAATGGATGGTGAGTGCTGACCACAGGTGTACCGTCCAGGTAAAGGGGTACCCCCAACTTAAAAAAATTTAAATGCAAGGACCAGGGTGTGATTTCGCCAAATAGCAACTAGCAAATTGCTAATGTAAAAAAAAATTTTGCTAGTGATAAAAAAATTGCAGTAGCAAGTATTGCTAGTAAAGTATTTTTTGGTAAAGTCTGTCCGTCTGTGGACAACATATCTCTGCAACTATTAGTCTGATTTGATAAATTCTTTTTGCATTGGGAAGCTTGAAATATGAGAATGATGATTCTTTATTTCGTTGTTTTTTTTTTACTATGTACAGTTTCGCCGCCAGAGGGCGTAAATGCAGATGTTATTGAATTCAAAATACATTTTATTCCATATATTTGCTTCTGAACAACCGATTGAAAAAAATCTTTTACCTTTCGATTCCATTTATGTCAAAGAGTATTTTAGGTATCATCACTTTTTCAAGTTACGCATAGATTTTTCGCTAGGGCGTAAAAGTACATTGTGTTTCCTCCGATATCTCTACTTCTAAAACTCCGATTTGAAAAATTCTTTCTGTACCAGAAACAACAACTGGTGGGAAATCTTTTGAATATAATTTCTAATTTTTGGTAAAAAATGGTTTGGCCACCAGGGGGCATAAGCCTTAACTTCCGCTTCCGATGTATTTGCAACAAAATCTGAGCTTCTGAAATCTCGATTGAAAAAAATTCATTTGTGGACCGATACTACTCACGTCAATAAACCTTTTCGGAATATTTTATACTTAAAATAATGCATGGTTTCTCTGCCAGGGGGCGTAGATGTATATCTCATTTTTGTCAGTATCTCTACTTCTAAGGGTCCGATTTGAAAAATTCCTTCTTTGTTGGGTAGCGTTTCTGGTGCGAAATGTTTTTCATATAATTTCAAAATTTTCAAGTAACTCGTAGACGTCCCGCTAGGGGGCATTAATGGAAATTACGTTTTTCATGATATTTCTGCTTCAAAACTCTGATTTGGAAAATTCTTCCTGTATTGCATACAGCTCCTGATGGGTGTTTTCCCTATAATTTCTTTTATTTGGTAAAGAATGGTTTGGCCACCAGGGGGCATAAGTGCTAGTTTCTACTTCTGATGTATTTGCAGCAAAATCTGAGCTCCTGAAAACTTGACTGAAAGCGTTCTCTTCGTAGACCTACACTGCTCAAATGAAAAAACTTTTTGAGAACACGTTCTTCTTAAAATAATACATGTTTTTCCCACCAGGGGGCGTAGATTCATATCTTATATTTGTCAATATCTCTGCTTCTAAGAGTCCGATTTAAAAATTCTTTCTTTGTTGGAGAGAGCGTTTCCCCTGCGAAATGTTTCTCATATAATTTCAATTTTTTCTTAACGCACAAGTCTGCAACCAGGGAGCATAAATTCACAATTCCGTTTACAGCAATATCTGTGGGATTAAAAGCCTGATTGAAAAACTTCTTTCTTCAGTCAGATACTACTGTTTTCCATACCGGATCAAATGACTTTGAATAGCTTTGAAAAATTTAATTCGCATCAGAATGGATTCAAAAGACATGCTCATTACACCCGAAAATTTGGCGTCATCTTTCTTGTTTCCTTTTGCTTTTGTTATGAATTTAGACACTGAGTTTTAACACCTTTTCTAGAGACAATGATAAATTTAGAATTATTTTCCATAGTAGTGTAGTTGTTGTACGATGCAAAGGTTCCCTCTGTCTCGTAGTTTACCGTTCATAAAATGGCTGCAGCAGCATCTTGCAATGTTTGCTCTGGAAAAGAATTCTAAATTTATTATTACTTTTCCAGAAAGGGCATCAAAACTCAGTTGCTAAATGGATTACAAAAGTAAAAAGAAAACAACAACAGCAGCAAAAAAACAAAAAAAGCACGACTGTTACCTTTGTTTTGGTGGAGCCTTGGAGAATGTAGCGGCAGTGTTGGGGGCAGGCTTCCTTCACATCCCCGTGCAGGCAGGTAAATTTCACGGTAAAAATTTTAAAAATGTGTTGTAGAGCTGAACTGTGTTCACCATTTTTTGTCAAATTACATATTTTAAAATATGTACTATGTAATTTTTTCATAAAATTTTTAGCTCAATAATTTAGGACCCTAACTACACCTTTGCCATTTTTTTTAGTTAAACCAACCAAAAATCATTGTCAATTTGCAAAGTTTACACAGTATTTTCCATTTTCACCTCGTATTAAAGCAGAGATGCACTGTCACCAAAATTTACTTTCGATATTTTATTCCAATCTTCTCCATAGCTTTCATTCCTTCTAGTCATTGGATAGCTAACAGAGAATCCCCCCCCACCTTTAACTGATCAATTTTTAGAAACCAAAACGGGGGTAGAAGTAAAGCATTTGCTGAGCGATGTAGGATGATTTCATTACCTTTGAAACAATAAAGGTGAACAAGGGAGAGAGGGCAGAGAAGCTCTTGCTACCTGCAAAAGGGGGAAAGAAAGGCGATTTGATTCAGCTGGAGTAGTATATAAATCTGAATCGGAATATCAGTGAAGTGTATTCATATAGCATGAGGATTTATAAGAAATTCTGGTTAGAAACAGTCACTAAACTTGTCTAAGATTCTATTTACTTTAAGAAAAGATAAGTCAAAATATTTGTACATCAAAATTTCTGTGTAACTTTATTAGAAAATAGGTTACTAGGCAATTCAGTTTTACTTGCCTCCAAAATTCCCAGTGATTTGCAGATGTTTTGCTAACAAACTATTTGTTCACTAGCAAAATTTGCTAGTGAACATAAAAGATGAAGGCTTGCCCTGCCCTGACAAGGGCAAGCCAATGATGGGGCAGAAAATATGAATGGAAGGTTTAATGGAGTCACTTTTTGAAGTTCAAAGAGGAAGAACCAAGAGCTTTATACACACACAATGTTACGTTGAACCTTTAGATTTGGCTGCAATTCATTTCTGTGAAGAAATGAAACCATGACAAAATGTTATCAATGTAGAGAACTCATAATATAACATTATTTGTGTATCACAAAAAGATTTGCAATATTTAGAACATTATTTTCAGAAAACTCAACATTTTGTCAAAAATATGTTGCACTGTTTGTCAATGTTTTTAATTGGCAGTGATTGAAGAGTAATGCATAAAAAAAAAAAAAAAATTATGCATCTAAAACATGCGAATTTTATGACATTTTCAGGGAAACTTTTTCCAAGAATGGCCTCTCCTCAAAAAGAAAACGTAAGTTTACACTTTTTCATGGCCCCCACCAAAGTCAAACATCAGTTTACACCATAGGTGTACTGATAGAACCACATTTCCGGGGAGGTCCTCATGGCTAAGAGGGCATCTACCCTCAGTAAGAAGATTTTACACAATTTTTAGTGGAAATTTCCTATGAAGCTGATTAAGGAAATCACTGGGAATTTTGATGGCAGTTTTGAATGAGGTAATAAAAAGAAAGGCAATTTTTCTTTCTTCAGTAAGTAGGCAAAATATTTAGAAATCTTTTCGCAGTTTTAGTTCAGAAAAACTGGATGATGGGAAAGCAACTACTTGAGGCGGCTTTTCACAGCCATACCAATAGCTACTGGAGTACATTAACAAGAAAAGGTAAAAGAAACATCAGTTCAATGAATGAAATTTTTACACCAATGGTGATAAGGAGTTATGTATTACAGTTGTTTTGCACATATCAACACATCCTTCAAAACTTCACGGGGACTTTTTACTAGGAGCAAAATATAGCAGAGTATTAAATTTATGTTCAGGAGCAAATAATTTAAGAAGCTTTGCTTTTTTTGTGCCATAATTCTTTATCGTTACTTATTTGCTTAATGCCCTATATTTTCATATAAATCAGAAAAGGTCCTTGGACACTGTCAGGTAACAGTCACATGTTTTATGTGTGTTTTTATGAGGCACTTCAAAGAGGATGGCCTTAGTTCCTTTAAGAATAAAATTTGCACATAATTAACTTTGGTGTTAAGTGTTTTATAGTACTTTGTATCTATATAAAACTCAGGCAATCATTTTAATGACAGCATGCACATTTATGATACATGCAACATTAAAAGTGCAATAATTTTGGTTTTGCAAAAACTACCCATAAGTTCAAAAGAATTTCAATTATTAAAACACCAGTAAAACCCAGTTAATAATATGTAATTTAAAAATTTAAGTAATTGAAAGCCAACAGATTTTCAATAAAGGGCCTCAAAGATATATTTTGCAGGGGTACACTTATACTGCTCCCCCCTTTCCCCAATTTTTTGGTCAAGCCACACCTATGCCATTGAAATTTGACCTTCCACAGTGCACTAAGTTCTGTGGCTTTCTTCAGGTTGGATTCCCTAATAACAGGAATCCACTAAATGGAGTGGTTTCCTTGCCTGAGGGATTCCCTAATACCGAAATTATCTCAGATTTCCTTATCTTGCCACCCAACATCAGGATGGAAGAAAAGCACAGGCCAATGTGTAAAAGGAATAAAAAAAACATAATAATCATTTATATAACAGTCTTGGAGAAGAAAAGGGAAAAGAAAAAAAGAGTAATTACTGAAAACTCAGAATAACATTGGCATCTGCATTTGGCCTCATATCTGAAACATTTTACTTTTAACAATATCAGAGCTGCAGCTCTTAACCCCAAAATTACAGGAATTTAAATGGAATTCCTTGAGTTGGGAATAATTACTCAATATCCCATTTAAATAATATATTCCATTAACGAGCAACTCTGTGGAAGTGATTGTGCCTGTTAGTGGAGTATACAGCAATCCTATGCAGTAGTGTAGTGCTAATTGAAAAAGTACGGGAACACACAGTACATTTACATCTTCAATACTTTTCTCTTCTTAACTCCCCATTCCACCTCTTCCCTTTTTACTTTCTTATATTTATAGTACAAGTAAGTATAGTGATCCTTTGAAATCAGACTTCCAGATTTGCATATGACTAGATTAGTTAAATTCCCAATTACAATAATTTCCTGACCTCAACTGTTGGAAAAATAAAACTTAAGTACATCTCACAGCAGTCACCAAACACTGTTCTCATGTACGGAGAGAAAAACTTGTTTATTATGTCTAACAGCTCTGAACTAAATGCATAACTACGCTAAGTGCTAAAAATGTACCATGATTACTTCAAACACCTGGCATGACAAATTCAACTCGCATCCGTTAACAAGCTTTCATATGCTTTGTAGCGACCCTTCTGTTATGGTGGTCATTCTGTCTTTTGCTGCGATGTTTTCTTGCAAACAGCTAATGCCTGTTGTGCTCCGATATTCCATGGTTATCCTTCATGTCTTATACTACCCAAGCTCTATTTTTTCCATTAGTGCATCATGTGTGTGTTATTCTGTACACAATTAAAACTTTAGTTCTAAGTGCATCTTCATCCTTTTATTGGATAACCTTATTCAAGGCGAGTCATTTTATCTGCATACAAAAATTTCCAAAGTTTCTAGTCCATCCACTGGAACGTAATGTTATAAGAAAATCGTAGGCAAGTGTCAAAATATATATAAACATCCTGTTTGTTCATATCACACTAATAATAATAACAACAACAAAAAGATTGTGAGACTGATTTGATCCATGAATAAAAAATTAACTCAGTATGAAATATCAAATGGAATGCAATAATGATAAATGCTAACATGAGGTTTCCATAACTGAAAGTAAAACGTTAAGCCTTTTTTCATTGCATAAGCCATGTTGTTATGCATAGTTAGTAAAGAAGTGAAATTAAAAGTAAACTGTTGCTAAAAAATCCAAATGCTTCTTACAAAAAAAGATACTTGGAATATTGTTTCTCTAGATGAACCTGCAGTTAAAACTGAGGACTGGATTAGGAAAAGCACACAAGCAATGTCAACAATAAATCTACTTTTGGCAGACAAACAAATAATACACTGAAGAGCCAGAAAAACTGGTACAGACGAGCTTATGCAAAATACATAGCAACGTATGGGCATACTCGGTTGTGTCCGCCAGTGCGTATATAAAGCGATAGACATCCTTGCCAGCTGTCAGAGCTGTTTTCGGCATGAGAATGACAAGTAATAACGATTTAAGCGATTTTCAATGCGGTGTCATAGTTGGCGCTCGCGAGATGGGCCACAGTATTTCGGAGGTAGAAACAAAGTTCGAATTTTCACGGATGACCATTGCAAGGGTGTACCGTGATTGCAAGAATTCCGGCAAAACCTCCAACTTATGATACCAGTGTGGCCGTAAAAAGACATTGGGTGAACGTGACCATTGTCGGCTGTCAAGAATCGTTTCACGCGATAGGCGTGCAACACTCTACCACAGGTATCATCGGAATTCAATGCTGGAGCCTAAACAAGCATCAGCGTCCGGACTGTGCAACGTACCCTGCACGATATGGGCTTTGGGAGCCGATGCCCAATTCGAGTTCCCTTGATGGGTGCACGACACAGAGGTATACGCCTCGCTTGAACACCACCACTGGACACTTGATGACTGGAAAAGGAAACAAGTAGCCTGGTCTGACGAGTCGCGTTTTCAACTGTATCTGGCAGATGGAAGGTTTCTTGTGTGGCGCAAACCCCGTGAAGCCATGGATCCCGCCTGTCAACAGGGAAGTGTACCGGGTGTGTGTGTGTGTGGTGGTGGTGGTGGGGGGGGGGGTCCGTAATGGTATGGGGTGTGTTTAGCTGGACTTCACTGGAACCCCTGGTATGTCTACAAACGTCTGTGACTGGCAACGCTATGTGGGCATCCTTTCTGACGAGGTACACCCGTTCATGTCCTGCATTCATGCTGATGGGTTGGGCCTGTTCCAACAGGACAATGCACCTCCACAAAAGTGTTGGGACACCACATTTTGGTTAGAGCAGCTTTCATCTCAGTTTGGGGTGTTGCCATTCCCGCCCAAGTCCCCAAATCCGAACGTGATAGAACACATTTGGGATGCCATGCAACGCGCTATCGAACACAGGAATCCGAGACCTCGGAATACACCGGAATTGTGGAAAGCTCTGCAGGAAGTATGGTGTGCATTGCCTACAGCATATTTCCAGAAGCTAGTGGAATCCATGCCCCATCGTATTTCTGCAGTCCTGCGCTCCTATGGGGCACCTACCAAGTATTAGACTGGTTTTTCTGGCACTTCAGTATGGATATCATAAATGAGACAACATGGAATATGTGGCTAGCTTTGCAGAGAATTCATGTAAGAAAAAATTTAAGAAGTAAGATCTATTCAATAAGAAAGCTTTACAATAAAAGTTTACAATGACAGTGAAACACGTCAACCAGATACTAGAAATATGAAATAAACGAAAATCAGTAGGTGAAGAATTAAAGATCCCCCACCTAGCAGCAATCATGCTGCGTGGTCTGCCACTGGCACATGACATTCTTGTAATAGCTCTTGAGGCAAAACATGAGAATGAACTAACACTGGAATATGTTAAAAGCAAACTCATTGATGAACACAATAGTCAAAAAGAGAGGGCACAAACAAACCCAAATTCTACAACAGCATGTCGAACAAGTGACAAATCAAACAGAAATGCGAGAGAAGCAAAACTTTGCACATACTGCAATAACAAAGGTCACACTAAAAATGAATGTTGGCATTGGGGAAAAGTAAAAGGGAATAAAAATACACAGAAGTCCCACAAGCAGAAGAATACAAACACACAAGTAAGAAATCAGGATAAAACTGTCAAAATTAAATTTAAATCAAACACAAATAATGAACTAAAATTCAAACATGAAACAAAAGAGTTCACATTTAAAACAACACTAGCCAAGCTTGAAAATACAAAGTGGTCTGTCTAAAGATTCAGGTGCCACTAGCCATATGACCAATGACAAAAAATTTTTCACAGAAATTGACACAGATGCTAAGGAGGATATTACAACTGCCAACGGGGCAAAAATGCAATCTGCTGGGAAAAGAACAGGATATTTAGAATGCAGAAATTATAAAGGTGAAGTAAAGAACATAAAAGTAGAAGTATTTTATGTCCTAGAATTAGAAACTAGCCTCCTATCAGTGAGAAAAATTGCTGAAAAGGGTTATAGTGTTGCTTTCAGTGGAGACCGATGCATAATAAAGCACTGGAAAATCACAGCAGCTATTGGTACTACTAACAACACAAATCTCTATAAGCTGAATACAGTGGGAGAAACTGAAAAAGCTAATTTTGCTGAACACTGTGAAAAACAAAATTGTATAAACCTGTGGCATAGGCATTTGGGGCACAGAGATCCTAACATCATCAGAGAGATGGAAAGAAAAGAAATGATAAAAGGATTAAAGTTGTCTGAATGCAAAAGGAATATAAATTGTGAATGCTGTATAAAGGGTGAGCTAACACAAAAACCTAGGGAGAGTGAAAATAAAGCACAGAAACCACTAGAGCTAATTCATAGCAACATATGTGGTCCTATGGAAACTATCTCCGTGAGAGAAAAGATACTTCATACTTTCATTGATGAATTAAGCATATTTACATATGCATAATTAATGAGAAATAAAAATGAAGCCATAGAAAAGTTGAAGTAATATGTTGCGGTCACAAGCAACAAATTCAAAACCAAGCCTGGTACAATTAGAACTGATAATGGAGTAGAATATATTAGTTCAGAATTTGAAAACTATCTTTCTGAGAATGGAACAGAACACCAAACGAGTGTACCACATTCACCACAGCAAAATGGTGTGGCAGAAAAGAAAAATTGACAAAATTTATATCTCATTAAAATGTCAAAAACAATGCTCTTGGATTCAAAAATGAAAGAAAGGTTTTGGGGAGAAGTTCTTATCACTGCAACATACCTACAAAATAAGGTTACAACCAGATCTATAGGAGAAACACCATTTGAACAATGGAAGGGACCTTACGTAGGACGCATGAAGGTGTTTGGCTGTAAAACATATTCTTATGTGCAGAAACAAGCCAAAAAGAAATTTGACAATCGTGCTCAAAAAATAAAATTGGTTGGGTACAGTGAAAGAACCAAAGGATATTGTATCTTACTACCAGGAACAAACAGTGATAAACTGTAGTGTAAAATTTGATGAAAGTCTATTGTATAGGAAATATGTGGGGCAATGACAAAATGGGCAAAATACACAAGATATTGTGTTTGAAAGTGAAAATGTGTTATAATCAAATGGGTCTACTGATGAAAGCATGTAAGTCAACAACCCAGGAAGTCAGATAGAACTACTAAAGGGAAACCACCAAATAGGTTAGCATACATTGCCAAAGTGCAACCTAAACCTGAGCCGGTAAATGTGTGCTTTATCCTAAATTATTTTGTATGAAAAATTTAACTGTGTGAGAAAAGTGCGGCGTACAATTTTTTAAGCATGCAAAATAATGGGGAAAAGGTGAAAAAATATAGTATTTGTAGATAAAAGGAAATAATTTTTCCGAAGTATTAACCTGCGAGTACGAATGGTTTGGAAGAGTACGTTCGGTAGGCCTAGGACGACGACGGCGTCAAGGTGCAGTCCGGTGAATGGAAGCTACGTTCAGAAGGGCAAGTAATGGGTGGAAGAATACAGGATGAAGCGGTTGAGCAATGCGTAGTCATCAAAGTGTTTTGTAGGAATATGCGGAAGGAAAGAGGTCGGTTTTATGCAGCATTGCAAGTTGTTTTTTTTAAAGGGTAATTTTGAGAAAGCGTAAGTTTTAATCGTCAGTCTCCACACTTCATTTCGGATTTCGTCAGGGTTTAAAATTTCACTATCCGCCACAATAACAAGAAGCTGTAGGCCTCCCTGCCATAGTACGATATCTGAATTGAAGAAAATCGTTTATTTTGAGAAATATTCGTTTTCACAAGGAAAAAAAAATGTGAGCTATGGTGTACGTAATAACAGCAGAACTACAAATGAAGTGTTTGAAGAAATCACCTACCCCTGCACATCTTCCAAACCATAACCAAAACTTTGGTTTCCACCAGAACTAAAGCGTCTTTCTCAAAACTTCTGTCATACATAAATTCATTTACATTCCTCATCTTCTTTCTATTGGGAGACATTGTGAAACTAATAATAACAACATTCCACACATATCTTTATCAAAAAAAAAAAAAAAAAACAGATTTCAACTACTTCTACTTGCGCAGGATTACACGACACATCACACTCTTCCGAAAAATGCCCCCCACTCCTGTTGTATTCTTCCGCACATTCACTACCAACTTGTACTCCGTACCGACGCACAGAACCATCACGTGGTGGGCGTTAGCATCGCTTCAGTCTCCCACACCAACTTCTGAAAGCCAACGTACTCGCAGGTTAATACTTCGAAAAAATTATTTCCTTTTCTCTACAAATACTATATTTTTGCACCTTTCTCCGCTATTTTGTATGCTTAAAAAATTGTACGTCGCACTTTTCCCACACAGTTAAATTTTTCCAACGAAATTATTTAGTATGCTAAAGTACACATTTACTCCTGAGCCTACAAACTGGAATGAAATACAGAAATTGCGAGAAGAAAAACAAAAATAGCTGGAAGCTACAAATGAAGAACCACTAAAGAAGAGTTACACACCAATGGGAAACACAACCAAAAAGAAGACACACTTGCAGATAATTCTGTATACCATGAGGAAGTGGGAACCTGGTAGATTTCCACAGTCACAAGACCAAATATAGCCACAGCAGACGACATTTTAAGCAGAAAAGTGGAGAATCCATCAACACAAGATTGGAAAGCCATACAGAAAGTCATTAATTACCTGAAAACAACAATTGGCATGCAACTCCACCTCAGTGCAAAACGCCAACCCTTTCTCAAGGGATACGCAGAAGCAGATTGGGCAGGTGATGTCAAGGGCTGAAAATCCACAAGCGGATGTGTGTTCCAACTAGGGAATAGCACAACATCATGGAATTCTTAGAAGCAGAACTGATTGCTCTTTCTTCAACAGAATCAGAATATATATCTGCAGCACATGCTTGTCAAGAACTGATCTGGATTAGAACTTTACTGGATGATCCACATTATCCACAAACAGAGCAAACAACATTGCATGAAGACAATATGTCATGCATAAGTCTCATCAAAAATGAGAGAATGAGTACTCGCACAAAACAAGCTCAACCAGTGGCGTACTGGAAAAACTCGGGGGGGGCGCTTTGAGGCCCTTTTGCAAAAATACACTGCTGGCCACCCAAAATGCAACACCAAGAAGGACACGAGATAGCAAAGCCAGATTTACTGGACACATAACAACAGACACAAAGATGAAAAACGATTGAGCTTACAGGCCCCTGCGACTTGCGGAACACACAGACATCAATAGTTCGTGTGGTTCCCATGGCTGGCAATAACGGCCGCTACATGCCACGGCATCGAACGAAAGAGGCTTTGGATGTGGGCTTGGGGTATGTTGGTCCAGGCTGCTTCCACACGTTGCAACAGTTCATAAGGCGTAGCCGTGGGTGGTGCTTGCCAGGCCACTCAGTTGCCGATCAGCGACCAGACGTGTTCGATGGGTAACATATCAGGAGAACAGGCAGGCCACGGCAGCAGTGACACCTGGTGGGCCGTGAATAATTGTTGCACGATGCGTGCCACGTGCAGGCGCGCATTGTCTTGCGGAAATGTGGCCGCTGGAAGGTTCTGCAGGTAAGGGAGGACTACAGGCTCTAAAATGTTGGAGATGTAGCTGTGGCTGTTGAGCTTACCAGCGATGCATACCAGTTGGGTGCGGGTGTCATATCCAATTACCCCCCAAACCATAACGCCAGGTGACGGACTGGTATGGCGATGCATAATGCAGGCATCATACAGTCTCTCGCCGTGCTGCCGCCACACGCGGATCCGACCATCGTGGTGTTGCAGGTAGAAGCGGGATTCGTCAGAAAAGACAATGTCGTGCCATTCCGTAGTCCAGGTGCAGCGTTCAATGGCCCACTGTCGCCGCACTCGCCGGTGGTGTAACGTCATTGGTAATCGGAGCAATGGGCACCGTGCGACAAGTCCCTGCTCCTGCAGATGACGTCGAATGGTACGTGCTGACACAGGTTGTTGCGTAACACACCCTAATTCCTGCGCTAACGTTCATGATGTGGCGGTGCGAGCCGTCAATGCCCGCCACACAACATTCCGGTCCTCTCGTCTGGTGGTGTGCCGCAGCAAACGCTCACGTCGGTCCGTCCCTCCCTCCTGCACCCACCGAATCCATACTCGCCTCACTATGGCTGGGCGCCGATGTCTCAGTACGATAAACTGCTGTCGCGATAAGCCACTATTCGTCCTCTGTCGAACTCCGAAACGTGCTGCAATGACTGCCGTATTCTGCGACGAGACATCAGGAAGCTTCCCACGCACAGGTCCGGCAGCACAACACACTTCCACTACTTACACCCCGCCTTCCGTGCACCCTTCTTATAGTGCTTCTCGGTGACGTGCTGGGCGCACATGATTTGCATATGCCCTGCAATGCTAATCGTTTGCATGTCCTCTCGCGGGCGACGCATGCTGCGAATTTCAGGCCAGTCGGATGCTTCCTTCTTGGTGTTTGCATTTTGGGTGGCCAGCAGTGTATATCAGCTTTCCATTACTGAAGATTTTAACTTCCATATTAATAATTAGGCCCTACAAGCATTTTTCGTAAAACCAAAATTATTATACTTTATTACGTGAAAAAAAAAATGTGCATATTGTGATTTAAATAATTGCCCTACTTTTATACTGACACAAAGTATTACAAAACACTCACACCAAGTTAATCATATCATGCAAATTTTATTCTTTTAGAAAACTAAGCCCAGTCTCTTTGAAATGCCTCATCAACACACACACAAAATATGAGTATGTAACTGCTGTGTAACAAAGTCTATGACCTTTTCCGGATTATACGAAAATTCAGAACATAAGTAAGTAAATCAATAAGTAACAATCAAAAATTGTAGAACAAAAAATGCAAGACTACTTAAATGATTTACTCTTGAAGACAAAAACAAACTTAACATAATACCACAATGTTTTGCGCACAGCAAAAAAAAAAAAAAATTTCTCTTGCCTCTGTTACAAAAAACAAACAAAAAACATGACACACGTCTCTGTTCCTTTGTTCCACGAAGAATACCTTTTAGCTCATTAAATTCTAAAAGATGTGTAGTTATGTGCAAAGAACTGTAATACATAACATATTACAAAATATTCAATTCATGAGGCAACCTTAAGGGTTGTCTTATTAACATCTTATTCTCATTGGTATAAAAATTTCATTCATTGGACTGATATTTCTTTCACATTCTTTTTTTAATTAACATGTATGCATAAGAATACTAGTATATACATAGTAGTATTCCTATGCATGTACATAGAAAATTATTATATACATGCACAGGACCTATTGCTATGGCTGTGAAAAGCGGTCTCAATTCCTCTGGAATAGCTGCTTCCTTGTCATCCAGGTTTTATGAACTAAAGCAATGAAAATGATTTCTTAGTATTTCACTTATTATTTACTGGAAAAAAAAAAAGCAAACATTGTTTTTTCTTTTGAAAAAACAAGCAATGTTTTGAATACTTCACTCAAAGCTGCCCAAATTCTTGGCTATTCCTTTAACCAGTTTCATATGATCAATACATTCAGGGCAACTTGCCATTTCCTAGTCTTGCTCCCAGTTCAACATTTCCAGCACGTGAGTTTTGATCAAAATGTCGCATGTTTTAGAGGCAGCATGGGGGCTATTCACATTTCATATCTGAAGTAATTTATTTTATTATCTTCTGTTCCTGGTCGTGTAGGGTTTTTCGGAGGTGTCGTGTAGTAATTCTCTATTACTTCTTCATTTTCACACAAAGTGCAGTCACACTATATATACTCACCAGAAATATCTGCAGTCCTTTTACATATCAACACTCAAAAAACATTGGGTTTTTTCATCAAACATATACAGCAAAGATACATACAAATATTCCCTATACAATATATATAATTTAAAATACCCTATGAACTCACTATATACATCATACATTTACACCTTGGTCAACTACATCAATGTTTCTTAACCATGCTCTCCGCTTGCATATATCTCACGTCCATTGCAAATTGGTTTCATAAAAGGAACTCTCCCATGCCACACTCTACCTTTTGCAACACTGCAGTGTGGCATGGGAGAGCTCCTTGAAGCCAATTTACAATGGACGTGGGATATATGCAAGCGGAGAGCATGGTTAAGAAACATTGATGTAGTTGACCAAGGTGTAAATGTATGATGTATATATGTATATAGTGAGTTCATAGGGTATTTTAAATTATATATATTGTATAGGAAATATTTGTATGTACAGAAACCAGCGTGGAAATACTCTCGTTGAGTTTGCAGAGGCAGAAGGGTTTTTCATCTTGAACTCCTTCTTCAAGAAAAAGCCACACAGGAAATGGACATGGAGACATCCAAATGGGACGACAAGTGAAATTGATTTTATTATGTGTAACAAAAAATTCGTCATAGAAGACTGCAGTGTGCTAAACAAGTTCAACACAGGTAGTGACCATAGATTGGTGAGATGTAAGATGCACCTCAACACTAAACTTGAACGTGGCAAGCTCATAAGACAAACAAAATCTATTGACATAACCAACCTTAAAAAACACCATAATACCTTCAAGTTGGAACTGAAGAACAGGGTCTCTGCTTTAGAAGGCCTAACATCGGAAGAAGTGGACATCTCTGAAGTTAACAGAAAAGTAACCAAAGCTCTTATGGAAACAGCAACAAAATTAGCTGGGTCTAAGAACAAGTTGCATGTAAACAAATTATCAGGAAAAACCAAAATGTTGATGCAAAAAAGAAGAGAGATGAGGACAACTAAAGAAGATGTGACTTCCAAAGTGGAATATATAGAGCTATGCAAGACAGTACGAAAAAGTATCACTGAAGACGTAAGAAAATTCAACTGTGAACTAGTGAGGAAAGCAATTGAAAACAACCAAAGCCTAAAGATAGCAAAGGGACATCTCAGTAAGGGAAGAAAACAGATTATGGCACTGAGAAAAGAAGATGGTTCTGTAACAAGAAATAGAGGCGAAATTTTGACAAGAGTGAAAGATTTCTACTCCAAATTATATGAAAGGGATGATACATGCACTCCAGACATCATGAAAGATACCAGTACCAGAGTTCCTCCAGTCCTTCCAGCAGAAGTTGCACATGCAATCAAGAACATGAAGCGGGGAAAAGCTCCAGGAGAAGATGGAATTACTGTAGACATCATACAAGAAGCAAGTGGAGAAATCGAAACAGTACTCGCCCAAATTTTCACTCGATGCCTTAATGAAGGAAAGATTTCTGAGGATTGGAACACCGCTACAATGATCCTGCTACATAAGAAAGGTGACATTGAGGATCTCGGAAACTACAGACCTATCAGCCTCCTATCAGTAGTTTATAAAATCTTCACTGAAGTTCTTTCACACCGCTTGAAGGTAACACTGGACATGGCTCAACCGAGAGAACAAGCTGGATTCAGGAGTGGCTACAGCACAATAGATCATATCCACGTGCTGAGAGAACTAATTGAAAGAGCGAGGGAATATGAACTTCCATTGTGCATGGCTTTTATCGATTATGAAAAAGCCTTTGATTTGGTGAAACCATCAGCAGTTACAATGGCTCTGAAAACCTGCGGTATTGAAGATGCATACATTAATATTATTAATAACATCTATGAAAATGCAAGTGCAAAGATTAGGCTGTTTGAAAATACAACACACATAAAAATTGGAAAGGGAGTGAGACAAGGTGACACCATATCTCCGAAGCTCTTTAATGCCACATTGGAGGGTGTTTTTCAGTCACTGAGCTGGGAAAACAAGGGGATAAAGATTAATGGAGATTATCTAACCCACCTTCGTTTTGCTGATGACGTAGTCATTTTTGCAACTAGTCCATCAGAGCTGCAGACTATGATCCAGGAACTTGCTGACAAGAGTAAAGAAGTGGGATTAAAAATGAACTTTCAGAAGACAAAAGTGATGTTCAATGCTTTTACAAGAAATAAAGATTTATCGATTGATGGAGAAAAGCTGGAGATAACAGACACGTACGTTTATCTTGGACAGCAGATATCAAGTGAGGGTCACATTGATGAAGAAATTAATCGGCGTACAAAACTTGCCTGGAGAGCTTTTGGAAGAAACAGCATAATTTTCAAGAGCAATATGCCATTATGTCTTAAAAGAAAAGTGTTTGATCAATGCATCCTTCCAGTGCTTACGTATGGTGCAGAGACGTGGACCTTAACTAAAAGAGACATACAAAGGCTGCAGACAACTCAAAGCAGCATGGAGAGGTGCATGCTTGGTGTAACCAGGAGAGATAAGAAGAGGAACTCATGGATCCGAAAAATGACAAGAGTGGAAGACATCATGATCAGAGTTAAATCCCTGAAATGGCAATGGGCTGGACATACTGCCAGAAGGACAGACCATCGATGGACAGCCGAAATTTTAGATTGGATTCCAAGGGACAGGAAAAGACCCAGAAGAAGACCACATGGGAGATGGGTGGATGAAATTCGAAAGTATGCAGGGGTGACATGGAGGAGACTGGCACAAGACAGACCGTTGTGGAGAAAACTTGGGAGACCTTCGTCCAGCAGTGGATTGATAATGGTTGACGATGATGATGATCTTTGCTGTATATGTTTGACGAAAAAAAATTATGTTTTTTGAGTGTTGATATGTAAAAGGACCGCAGAGGTTTTTGGTGAGTATATATAGTGTGACTGAGTTTTGTGAAAATGAAGAAGTAATAGAGAATTACTACAAGATGCCTCCGAAAAATCATACACCACCAGGAACAGAAGATAATAAAATGAATGACTTCGCATATGAAAAGTGAATAGTCCCCATGCTGCCTCTAAAACATGTGACATTTTGATCACTCGCGTGCTGGAAATGTTGAATTGGGAGCCAGACCAGGAAATGGTAAGTTGCCCTGAATGCATTGATTACATAGCTGCAGGTTAAACCTAAACATTTAGATATTGGACATGTTCCAATGTATGAGGTATTTACAGTTTCATATGAAATTTCCAAAGAAAATTTTCTAAAATGTTTTGCTGAGACTAGAGGCTTTCTTAGCCTTCAGGCACAATTGCAATGTGGGGGTTGTGGGGACTATCAGTACACCCCTGAGCTCAACTTCATTAGAAACCTCCAGCAGTCAACACTAAAATTGGAGCACTGCAAAACCAAAGACATGATAGCGGATATTATTACAAAACCACTACCATGAAATCAGCATGAGAAGTTAAGGACTGGACTTGGACTGATATGCAACTCCAGCTCACTGAGTGAGAGATTGTTGGAAACATAAAACATGAGTACGTCTCACAGCAGTCACCACACATTGTTCCCATGTGCAGGGAGTAAAACTTGTTCATTATTTCTAACAGCTCTGCGGTAACTATGTTAATTGCTAAAAGTGTCACGTGATCACTTTGTGAAAACACCTGGTATGAGAAATTCAACTCACTTCTGTTCACAAGCTTTATGGTGACCCTTATGTTATGATGGTCGTTCTGTCTTCTGCTGCAATGTTTTCTTGCAAGCAGTTAATGCGTGTTGTGCTCTGATGTTCCATGGTTATCCTTCATGCCTTATACTATCCAAGCTCCATTTATTCCAATAGTGCATCATGTAAGTGTTACTGTGTGCAAGTAAAACTTTAGTTCTAAGCACACCTTCATCCTTTTATTGGATAATCTTATTCAAGGTGAATCATTTTATCTGTATACAATAATTTCCAAAGTTTCTAGTCCGTCCACTGGAACGTAGTGCTATAAGCATACTGAAAGCAAGTGTAGAAATATAAATAAACATCCTGTTCATTCATAACACACTAATAATAACAACCACAACATTAACAACAGTAGGAAACGAAGTTTCAAGGGATTGCCAAGTGAAAATAGATTAAGAGACTAATTCTACCTTCAAACAAACATTGGACGTTAATTCCACTAACTGTGAAGTTTTTCTGTTGAATTTTTTATTAGAAAGAATAAAACAACACTTTACATAACATCTACGAAAAACAGGCAATACCTGAAATGCAGTCCTTGTCATGCGAAAATAACTCGCAAACTCATCATCAGTGCTTCGCCTCAATGTATTTAAAAAACTTGATTCGTGAAATAAGTAACGGCGCTGTTCTCGGCATAGAACGTTAAAGGTGTTTGTTATATCATCAAAGGAGGATAATTCCACAGCACTAATGAATACGCTTTTTAGAACTGAATTCTCCTCATCTTCAGATTCAATATCGGACATAAAATCGTCATCAATGCCAAAACACTCATCTTCCTCAAGAGCTTCAACTAATAACAACTCTCGGATTGCACTATCCGCCATAACTTCTCTGTTTGTAAACAAAAAGGGCAGATAAACGATTAAAATATTTATCGAATTGTTACAGCGAGTCAAACGATAAAATTTATCACATAACGATATTTGAATAATCGAGAAAATATACTAAAAGATTATAGCCATGTATTATTCAAGGAGGTTATACATATACACTCCCTGGTATTATTACTAAGGTGACCAGACGTCCTCACTTTCTAAGGCAGTCCTCACCCCTCAGTTTCAATGTTTCGATATGGGTCTAGCTAGTTTTTTTTTTTTTATTGTAGGTTTAACGACTACCGTGAGCAACTCAATGGGCTATAAGCAGTCGCCCGTCCCTGATTTAGGGTCACTAGTTCCAGGGAAGGGAGAGAGCCAGTGCCGTAAGACAAACACAACATCCATGCCTCACCGGGATTCGAACCCGGACCCCTTACGGACAAATGATCAAAGGCCATTGCTCAGACCACTGCGCCACCAGCGCGGCGATGAATTTTTCCTTGAATTAAGTTAAAAATCACGCAATATTAATAGATGACATGCCAAAGCATCGAACAAAAGCATCTCGATAATTGTGGTATTGCTTCGTTTCTGTTTTAACTAAAATATTTATAGGACGGGAATAAGTCTCATCTTTCTCAGCATACACTTTCTCGTCATTAAGTAAGTGGTTAATGATGATTTCTGTCCTCTCAGTATATAATAATTTTCAATTAAATAAGTGGTTACTTCATGATTTCTGTCCTCAGTATATAGTAAATTTCTGGCTTCAGATATTTTTCTTGTACAGAATCACAATGAGATTTTAGTACAAAATCAAATGTAGCTTTGCATGTGCTGTCCCCTAGTAACATTTAGTATTCACCAGAAGTAATATTTTGTATGATAGTATTTTATTGTTATTTTAGGACAGGGGCGGCGGAAAGTGAAGTTTGTTGACCGGGCCCGAAATTTCGAATCGTGTTGCACCCTCTACCATTCCGCTTCCCGGAACAAACAGAAGGAAAGAAATGCTTAAAGAGCTTTATTGGGAATTAAGACCACCCAACCACTTACTAAGAGGAACTTTCTAAGGCACATCAAACAATCGTACATATGCCAAATAAAAAAATAATAAAAGTAAAAATCTAGGCTAAAATTATTGACCGGGCCCGGGCGGTTCCGCCGCCACTGTTTTAGAACCTTTCCTCTTATCTTCCCGCCACTATTTGACTTCCGAATAATAACGCTTTCAATTAGTTCCCTGTTTCAAAAGTAGAAACTCCCATGCTCCCATGACATTTATCGTGAACTACTTTCTCTCATGTTGGGTGTGATCAGGTTTAATGTAAACTAAATGGAACGATACTCAAAATCGGAAACTGCTTGAAAGCGTTCTTATTCGGAAGTCAAATAGTGTCATTTTATGTAACAATGAACAAAAGCAAACAGTGGAGGGCAAATAACAGGAAAGGTCCCTATTTTATACTTATTTCATATGAAAATCATTCTTCAGATTCATCGTATGTTTTCCCATGAAACTGAACAATTATGATACAGTTCGTAACACTTCAAACGATGCCGCCCCGGTGGCGCATTGGTCTAAGCGATGGCCTCTGATCATTCACCCGAAAGGGGTCCGGGTTCGAATCCCGGTGTGGCAGGGATGTTGTGCTTGTCTTACGGCACTGGCTCTCTCCCTTCCCTGGAACCAGTGACCCTAAATTAGGGACGGGCGACTGCTTATAGCCCATTGAGTTGCTCACGGTGGTCGTAAAACCTCCAATCCAAAAAAAAAAAAATCAAATTTCAAACGATTTGCAACACGCACACAACCAGCATATGCTCAGAAACAGCTTTCACTCCTCGCTAATGGCGGAACATCCGGTTTTCAAAAACTGACGGAAGTAGATATTTGCCAATAAAGTGAGTTTGCCAGTCAATTCTCTCAAAGGTCTTTGGTTTATACCAAGGACGAGGTGGCAACAGCCACTCTCCCTGTGCTTCTGGCGTGACGCCACTTTTTATCAGCTGACTACGCCAATGCGCCGAACCCAAGGAGGTTATATTACTGGAGACACCACTGGCTCTGCCGCCATAAGTCACAGCTAATCTGTGGTCTGACGTCACAAGCAGGCAAAACGAATTAAATTATACCGTTGATAAAACAGTAAACTTGTGTACCATTGATAAACATTATTGAATTACTCATTTTATCTATTTATACGCTTAGAAGCTTTTGTTCCATTGGTTTCGAAGCAGCTTCTTTTTTGCGGCTGCGTCGTGCCTGCTCATGACGTCATTTGCAGCACGGACGGTGACTTATGGCGGCCAATGCTGCGTGGATAGGAGTGGTGTCTCCAGTAATATAACCTCCTTGGCCCAACCCGAGAATCTCCTGTATATTTCTATGGGGATATCGCGATTTCGAACGGGTTTTTCGGACCCTTACTCTACCCATACAGTCATGAAAGCCGCCCCGGTGGCGCAGTGGTCTAAGCAATGGCCTCTGATCATTCGTCCGTAAGGGGTCCGGGTTCGAATCCCGGTCAGGCATGGATGTTGTGTTTGTCTTACGGCACTGGTTCTCTCCCTTCCCTGGAACCAGTGACCCTAAATTAGGGACGGGCGACTGCTTATAGCCCATTGAGTTGCTCACGGTGGTCGTTAAACCTCCAATCAGAAAAAAAAAAAAAAAACAGCCATGAAAAAAATTGAAGCTGAAATATTCATTCTCATAATTTAAAAAAATCCAGAAAAAATATGGAAGTATGTGTTGGTATTTTTTAAAAAAATTGAACGAAATATTGATTTTTTGAGCGGAACTGCATACTGCGTATGTGCAATGAACAAGGAGGTTAGAAGTGAGAGGGCCGCCCCGGTGGCGCGTGGTCTAAGCGATGGCCTCTGATCATTCGTCGGAACGGGGTCCGGGTTCGAATCCCGGTGAGGCATGGATGTTGTGTTCCTCTTACGGCACTGTCTCTCTCCCTTCCCTGGAACCAGTGACCCTAAATTAGGGACGGGCGACTACTTATAGCCCATTGAGTTGCTCACGGTGGTCGTTAAACCTCCAATAAAAAAATAGTGAGAGGAGGTGGCAACAGCCCCTCTCCCTGTGCTTCTGGCGTGACGCCACTTTTTATCAGCTGACTAGGCCAATGCGCCCAACCCGAGAATCTCCTGTATATCTCTATGGGGAAATCGCGATTTTGAACGGGTTTTTCGGACCTTTACTTTATTTACCCATAAAGGCATGAAAAAAATTGAGGCTGAAATATTCATTCCCATAATACAAAATTTCCAGAAAAAACAGGAAAATATGTGTTGGTATTTCTTTAAAAAAATGAACAAAATAATGATTTTTTTGAGCGGAAGTGCATACTGCGCATGGTTGCTTACTGCCCATGTGCAAGTAACCATGTTTAAAATATAACCAAAAGCCTAATATTAAGAAATAAGAAGTCCAAAATATTCCTTCTTTCTATCCTTGGTTTGCATGCGCTAAGCAAAACTGCTTAAGCCACAGGAAGGGACGTCACGTTCCCGAACTCTCACAGCGCAGATTCCCACCACCTCAGAGAAAGGATAGAAACAGCTGATCTGTTTTGGCTTCACTCAAAACTTGTCCCTTCACCTCCTGTTTTCACAAAGTTGAAAAAAAAAGAGATGTCACTTTCTGATTTCTCAGCATAAAATTTGCAATGTTATGTGCATATATTCGAAGATATGCAACTTCTTCTAACCTCCTTGGTTTGCATGCGCTAAGCGAAACTGCTTTTGGCACAGGAAGTGACGTCACGTCTCCGAACTCTCTCAGACTTCAACCATCACATAGAGAGGATCAGAACCAACGAGATAGATCAGAATAGCTGATCTGTTTTGGCTTCACACAAAACGGATCAGTTACCTCCTCTTCTTCTAACCTCCTTGGTTTATACTAGTTTTCGACAACTTTGAGTATCGATGCTAATTTAACTTGCTTTACTATATCGATACATGTTATGGAACTCTGTATCGTATCAGACGATTCCATCAGATAAGTTCATGAAACATATACATTGTAAATAAACAATGTGTGTGTACTAGATTTTGTCATTACAAGGTTCTAGTTCAAGTGACCGAAACGTCATGTGAACGCAAATTAGGCAAGGCCAAGTACTTAAACAGGTATCCTATGAGGACGAAGTTTTATGATGGACCCCAATCTAATTGTTGCTTAAGCTGGATCTGATTAAAGCCTGCGAATTACGCGTGTCCAGAAAAGCAAATGTGACATGGATTCAGAGAAAAATTCCCCGTCATAATATTCAGAAAATTTCGTGGGAAGAGTAAAATCTGCTGTTGTGTATAGCTGATGTTTTAAGAAGCTATGCAAGTCTCTTGGACATCCACCTTAAAAAGTGTTTAATTTCAAAAATCTGTGTTCGCAGTACATTTTCATCAGAAGCATTGAGCGATATTCACAGTAGGATTTCAACGAACATAGATTTATTTTTTACGAAATCAGATCTTCTGTGCACGAAATTTCAGAAGGTTAAATTATTCAGGGTTCGTGATGGTAGGCATCTCAGTTCTCTACAATTTTATGCCGGGCAGACACCACACCATACACTTTATATTACGCCAGCAATGTGGTGACCAGGGAACCATTTCAGAAACTTTATGAAGTGCAGTATTTATTACCTTTAAGAAATTGCATTGTGAACAAATATTTCACATTCATGTAATGCAGACAAAGTCCAAAATGCTTCCACCAGCACATTACATATAATTGTGATATATTAAGCAGACTGTGTAATATATTTTTTTATTTAATATTATTTTTAAGTGGATTTATAGTCACAAGATCTATCCAGGAAAATAATGATTTACAAATTTAAAGGTGATTATTGCTGAAAAATTTTGATTATGGCACACATTTATTTAGCCTGTAGTGTAGTTCATAAAGTATACCAAGGTATTTTAGTAAAAAAAAATGATCGTTTATCTATTAAACATAAAAAAGTAACAACATATAAACACATACTTAGAAAACATTCCATTTTTTAATATAAATTACTGGAAGAAAATAGTTTCAAGCCATAAAATATAAATGAATTTAGGTACAGCTTTTCTACTTTGAAATGCTCAACTTTCCTGTAATTAAACAAAAAGGCTTGTTAAATGAAAAATCAGCATTTTACATATACTGATATTTAGACTGCTGCAGCCATTAATTAAATCATTGGTGTTATTGAGCAATTACTCAAAGTTGCATTTCCACAACTTCTAAAAATATGATCTGTTGTGTATTCAGTTGTGTACTGTCTTTCAAGTAAAGACTTGCTAGGCATATTTATTCTTATTCTAGATCTTGCAAATTTTGTCATGAAGATTTGTTAAAAATGATAGATCAGGATATGAAATTTCCTATAATGGAAAGTTCCCAGTATGATGACACTCAAGACAATAAACTTTATACATTATCAAAAACAAACTTTATGCCAGCTGACTGCAAGGGAGAGCTTCACATTTGTAAGATGTGCAAGATGTACTTTCCTGACAAGGCCAGTTTTGATAAGCACACGATTACACATGTTGAAGACAAACCTCACAAGTGTACACTATGTTTAAAAGACTTTACAACAAAACTTGATCTTTTAAGCCATACTCATTCCCATGATAGAAAGAACCACCACTGTGAAGTCTGTGGGAGAAGTTTCAACCGACAAAGCAACCTAAGGAGACCTAAGGTGGCGCAGTGGTCTAAGCGATGGCCTCTGATCATTCGTCCGAACGGGGTCCGGGTTCGAATCCCGGTGAGGCATGGATGTTGTGTTTGTCTTACGGCACTGGCTCTCTCCCTTCCCTGGAACCAGTGACCCTAAATTAGGGACGGGCGACTGCTTCTAGCCCATTGAGTTGTTCACGGTGGTCGTTAAACCTCCAATCAAAAAAAAAAAAAAAAAAAAAACCTAAGGAGACATATGATTGTTTGATTGTTCACAGTGGAGAAAAACCACACACATGCAACATATGCCAAAAAACACTTTCCCAGCGATGTAACCTGTAACAGCACTTGGTCACCCATACTGGAGAAAAAGCACACATATGTGAAGTATGTCATAAAACTTTCACCCGGAGAGAGGGCCTTGTGAATCACATGCAGTCTCACACCGGCAAAAAACGACACCATTGTGACTTGTGTGGGAAAAACTTCTCTAGGAGGAGAAACCTAGTGAGGCACATGCTTGCACATACTGGTGAGAAACCGTATGAATGTGACGTTTGCAAGAAATCTTTTTCTGACAAAATGATACTTAATCGCCATGCCCATACTCACACTGGTGAGAAACCACATCAGTGTAGCATCTGCCAGAAATGTTTTACACAGAAACACAGTCTTGCAGTACACATGCTGACACACACAGGTGAAAAGCCACACGAGTGTGAGGTGTGCTCAAAGGCCTTTTCCACGAGTGGTTATCTAATGAAACACATTTACACTCATACTGGTGAGCAAAGACACCAGTGTGAAACGTGTAGAGTAACTTTTACAAGAAAAATACACCTCCGAAGGCACTGCCAGCTCGTTCACTCCATAGAAAAAAATGCGAATGTAAGACAGAAGAAAAAGACAACTTCGTCAGAAAAACTAAATTCATTTAATGTTCATATCAATGTGCTTGAAAATGACAAGATTAAAATTAAAGAATTCAATTCTTCTAGAGATGGATATTAAAATGAAACTGAGTTAAGAGCTAGCTACTTTTGTGAAGACATGCTGCAGCAGTGGCATAATTACCACCCCCACAGCTGGGGGGCATGTAACCAAGGGGCATAATGCAGCTTCCAGTTATAGTTGTTTGAAAAAAATTCGAACACGCACAAAGACAAACAAACAAATAATTAACCCAAAGGTTCATATTTTCTTTTAAGGTACATTTAGCTTTGCCTAAATAAATGTCAAGTTTCACTTTTAAAGTACTGGATGTCCTACAGATCGAAGCTATTCAGCCTTTTGGCTCCAGTTTGTCATTTGATCGCTCTCCAATCGCCCTCTCTCTGCACTGCTGAAGAAAAATGCAAGGCCACATGGGGATTCCTAATGGAGGATGTAGGGAAACATTCAGTCAGTCACCTAGGATTACATACACGACAGGCGCCAAGGTTTATTTACAGCAGCCACAGATCTGCCATGTACAAGAGGGTGATTTCTTCAAGTGATTTGTTTTAGTTTTGTATGAAACAATACCTGTATTGTTAAATCTGTTACTTAAAAAGTTGAAACTACAGAACTCTTAAGTACCAACAGTACTTTTCCAGACACTCTCCCCGACTTCTTGACCCCTCCCATCCATCACACACACGCTGCAAAAAACGTGTCCTCCCTTGTGCTTGAAATCCTGGGAAAATTACTGCGCTTAGGGGCGCTGAAGTAAATCTTGTGGGGGAACATTCTTCTAGTTATGCCACTGCTATGCAGCTAACATATGCAGGCATAAGGAACTTCAACTACTTGTCCTTTGAAAGTAGGATAGAGTTGTGAACTAATAAGAACGGCTCCCTGTACACAATGTTGCTTTGACATATCATACTTTTTTTATTTTAGTCAGATCTATTATTATTAATTTGATCTTTTCAAAAGAGTTTTTATGTAATTCTATTTAAAAAATATTGTTAGAAAAATTAGAGAATAGAAAAATCATATTTAAGATAAAAGAAATTTTTAATATAAAATGTGATAGTCCTTATGTTGTGCTTTTAATCTCTTTCAGCCAGAATGAAAGAAAATTTCAGTTGGTTTCCCGATTCATAACATCAGATTTAGTTATTAAGTCATAATGCTGTTTGAAATAACTGAGTTAAAAGAAAATAGCGATTTCAGATTGGGAAAGGGAAAATGTTTTACATTTTCTGAAAAGCAGAACTTGAACTGATTTATATGCAAAGAATGCTGATCTAAAACAAAAGTATTTCTCCCAACTTTTTTTAAATAAAAAAAAAAAAGAAATTATAAAAATTATCCTATTAGTTGAGCATGTTAGAAAACATCAGACATTGCATCATCCACTTGCTCGCATCATCTGATAACCAAACCAAATACATACAATTTTTTCAGTTTTTTTCTTGAAATGGCTGTTAAAAGGACATTTTATGCATTGAAGGAACAGAAAAGTACTACTGAAGAAAAAAAAATCATGATGACATTTTGTTTCTTACAAACACAACATAACCAGGGCCTCATTATCACAAGGGTCTGGGCCTCCTTTAAAATTGCTTCTGGAAATGACTGAATCATTGTTGAAATTGTTATTATTGTGAAGTAATATTTTATGTGGTGCCTTGTTGCACCCTCTTATCAGTTTGTCTCCAGTGCTTTCATTAAAGGGACAGTTTCAATTTGTGCAAAGCCCATTGTTACTCTTCTTCGAAATTGCTGCCTCATTTCAAGATCACATTCAATTTTACTTTAGAAATTTTTTTACAAATTCTGAAATTATTGAAAATTATCAGAAATATGTAGACTATAAATCAAATTCTATGATTTTCAGTTGTTTCACAATCAAGTTCGCTATGTAGAATGATGTATGGAATAGTAACATATACATTAGTAAATACTCAGTTATCATCAATTGATATTTACAGAGTTTACATGGAATCCATATTACCTCAGTAACTATTCAGCTCTGAGCAAACTTCTGTTCAACACATTATTGATATTGACTTCTCACTTTGGCCACGGGCTTGCCATAGACATTCATGAATTCAAAGTTGTTACTGATTAGCTCCAAATATAATACATATATGGAAGGTTGCTAAATTTTTTTCTGAAATGGTTTTGTTTATACTGTTGGTCACATTGAAGTTAAGGATTAAAGACTATAGACCATGAAAATATTGGGACATCGCATGCGCATGAACATCAAGTTTCCGAACAAGGACAGAACAAAGTATTAGATTATATTGGAAAGAGCTGAATATTAATGGCCATCAGCAATTGACAAGGTAAGCAATTGATTATGTTTTGAGCTAATTAGTAACAGCTTTGAATTCATGAATGTCTATGGCAAGCCCGTGGCCAAAATGAGAAGTCCTTATCAATAACATGTTGAACAGAAGTTTGTTCAGAACTGAATAGCTACTGAGATAATTGGCATGGAATAGTTCCTTCATTTGATAAAAAAAAGTTAAATAGAAGAAAACATGGGCAATATATATAAAGAGGATTGTGTGTATCATGTGACACCTCTAGTGCTATACATTGGTGAAAGATTTTGTTTCGATAGGGGCCTCGCTACTTTCCTGGCCCTGGGCCTCCGGGTGTCTTAGTCGGGCCCTGAACATAACTTCTGTGGTAGGTAATGAAGAAAATTGTTACCTCCCAGTAAAGAAATGGCAAATATTATGTGCTTTTGTCAGTTATTCTCACTGTTCCTGTATTATGGCCATGTATAAAAGAAGTATCCATGTGGAGATGTGCCCAGGAAGTTTTTACGGTTTTCTGCTGCCCTCAATTCCTATCATTCAGTAAAATGTAGTTCAAGAATCTGTAATACAGACAGATCAATATGTTGCATATCATTCATTGCAACAGAAGGGATTCACACAACATTTAATCACACCATCAATTTCATTGATCTACAAACTAGGCCTTACACCCAAATCACTGTGTGCTCATGGTCAAGGCTGGATTAAGTGGGGGTATAACGGGTCTATAGCCTAGGGGCCACCATTACCAAGGGCCCAGGAAACATGCCACTACACCACAAATAATACATAGCTTATATATTTATATAGAGAGGAAGAAGTAAAATAATTTTAGTTTTGTCTTGTGTGATTTCCACTCGAGTATGAACAGTGGCTAGAAGACGAACATATTTCAAGGCAGTGGCTTACAAAGGGTAAAGTTTTATGTCGCTGTGTACGGCAGGGTCGGCAAGACAGTTTCAGCTTTTTCACTACCATCCACCCACACCTCCTTGCTTGCACTTAGAATAGTTAATGGGAGAAATTCACTGTGACTTCACTTTGCATAACAAAAAGATGCACCAAGAAAAGTATACAACGATGAATTATTGAAAACTGCACGTAATTTATTAATTTAAAAAATGTACTACACACACATGCACATATATTAATTATCAAAAACATATTGCTGCAGTTATATGTTTTTATGAACTTCAATAATGCTTCTCCATCATATTGTAAGTTCTTTGGGGGCCCACCACTCAGATGTCTTGGCTTAGAGGCCCACTAAGGCCTTAGTCCTGTCCTGCTTATGTGATCTCTTAAACACTGCTTCCTTGCAGGAGGTGCAAAGGATTTGGGCCAATAAGGGAAGATTGACCGGCCCATGAGTAGTCACTGATGTCAATGAAGCCAATATGTTAATCATTCCTTACCTGGGAGGGAACAATTCTGCTCGTTATCTACAAGAGAGATTATTGTGTTGCACTTGTAAGAAATAAATTGTGGATTTGTCTTCAGAAGAAATACGTTTTTGCACCTCCAGCACATAAAATAGCAGCTTAACATCCATTTCAAAAGAGGAAACAAATAAGAAAACAATTGATGTCTTAGGGTATGCTGACGCATGATACCAGCTAGTGGGCGTAGTTTCATCTATGTCATCTTTGACAGACTCTACTGGTTGTTTCTATAAATCAACCACAAAAATAAAAACAAGTAAAACAAAAAATAAATAATATAGCCATAACATCATTTATTACAGAAATATTCAGAAAAGTTATGTATGAAATTCTAGTTTTTATAAATCAAGTATGATGCACCACAGGTACTAAAATCTTAATTATTACAGTAAACCACAATTGGGACAAAAGACATGGGAAAGCATCACTAATTCAAAACTATGATGGGAATAAAGCACAGAAAAAGAAATTAGATGTATCGTCATCATCAGGTAAACATGAAAAATAATTACAATTATAGTTCTAAGGATAATTTCTTGGAGGTTATGGAAGGTAGAGAGAGAAATCCACAATTTCCCAAAACTCAACTGCACGTGATAGCATTAGGCAATCCTGGCATCAACAGTGGTACTTTCAAAGCCCAAGAAATGCAATTCATGTGTAACAATAAATGTAGGTAATAATACTTTAGCACTCTTATAATTATGTAAAGAAATTAGAAACTCGGAAGCACACTTTAGAAAGTACACCTGTGGACAGGTGATCAAGACTTTTAGGAGGTTAAAACTACTGAGTTTCTAATTCCTTTATGTAACTATATCATGCTAAAATCTTATTACATATTTTGAAAGACAGTACGGACACCGCAGACAAACACACCACCCACGTCTCGAGTCCTGGAGAAGGCATGGTTGGCGTGTTTGTCTTATGGCACTGGATCTCTCCCCTCCCTCCCAGTGGCCCTAAATTAGGAATGAGCAACTGCTTATAGCCCTTAAGAGTTGCTCATGGTGGTCATTGAACCCCAAAACAAAGGCATGGATTACACAGCTTAACAGAATTTTTTAAGAAGTGTATGAAGAAAGAAATGGAGATTGGGAGGCAAAAGTTTTCAAAAACTATATACTATATTTGTTCATGTTTTTAGCTGTTAATATCAGTTTACATCATATTCCATTGTATTTTCTAAACCAAAGAATTTGAGTTCTGTGCACATGCTGAGAACTGCATGCAGCATTTAATTAAATTTTTGTATTATTTATTAAAACAAGTGTTATCACTGTTTGGAGGCAAACACATGGCAGATAGTACAGCAAACAAAAGAGCAAGGACTGAAATACCACTTTTAGGAAAAATTTCAATGAGAAGAAATAGAGGCAGAGAATCTGAAGCAGCACACAACTAAGCAATCTATCTATCTATATATATAATTGAATGTTTGTTTGTATGCCCACTATACAAATCTAGTTTTCAATTTAGAACCACCAAATTTGGTATAATCTCTCATGGTACTCTAAGTTAGACCATAGATGGTTTTTCAAAGGGGTCAAGGTCAAGCAGCCCCCATACAAACTTTTTGTAAAAAGTTCCATTTTTACTTTAAGAACTGCAACACAATTCAGCACTCCAATACCCGATCTACGGTCTTAGAGACTGTAGATAACAAAGTGCAAAAATATTCGTTTAATGGTGTATTAAAAACACAAATGAATAAATGTTAGCTTTCACCTCCAACGGGCGGCTTCATCAGGCAGAAATACAATGTAATGTACATAGAGAGTTTCAGATATTCAAAATGCTAAACAAAAAGGACAATCAGACATAGGTACATTGCATTTCAGTATCACGGGATTCTCAGGATTACACACCAGCTGTATGACAGTTCTATAGATGTCTCCTCAAAGGTAAGTATTTCCATTCCTCTTCTTTTTTTTTTTTTTTTTTTGTTTCGTAAAACTGAATCAAAATTTTTTATTTATTTATTTTTCACATTTGCAGCATCCCGGCTTTTTTTTTTTTTTTTTTTTTTTTTTTTGCAGAAATATTGCTGCATCAGCCAGTCCTTGGCATTAATTTGGAGGAACCCTGCTTTTCACACGGACAACTGTACGTCGCCTGCTCAAGGGTTGGCAAACCTAAAAATCTCTACATTTTTGCTCCCTATGAAAAAACCAAAAATATTGTTTACCAAAAAGCAAAAACCTAAATGAATTAAAATAAATTTACTAGAAAATTACAGGGATGTCTTTTTCATTCATAACTTTCAACCACTGAACTTGGCGATTCCACGAATAGTAATATTTACCCGGGAAACACAGGGTGCCCTTCCTAGTATGATATATGAAACAACATGTGGCAGGCTGAAAAGGCCAGAGACAGTAAAAAATCCTGCCAATAATCCACAAGGTGTACCAAGAAGACTATGTGTATCCTTAGAGACAATCAGCAGTTGCCTATCGTGCATGCTGATTTGCTCCCCAATATATAATCAGTATATTTGGCATAATATTTTGATATTTTCCCATTGCATACACACAGGTAATTTTATTTTATTTTTCTTCGTTTTTGAATACATTTTCCGTGGCCAGATTTTCGTTACTGCCTTTAGAATAAATATTAGGTTCATTGGCATTACTTATACTTCCACTTCATTTAAATTCACTCCCAACAATGGGGAATTATGTCTTGATGCGTTCTTATATAACTGAACCTTCAGTTTTTACTTATTTTGCACACTACTATAATGCTATTTTTGTTTGAGGTTTAATGACCACTGTGAGCAACTCTAAGGGCTATATGTAGTCGCCTGTCCCTAATTTAGGGTTACTGGTTCCAGGAATGGGAGACAACCAATGCTGTTACACAAATGCATCACCCATGCCTCATCTGGGACTTGAACCCACACGAACGAATGGTCAGAAGCCAGCACTTAGACTACTGTGCCACCAGGGTGGCCACAAAACTGTATTTATCAACTATGAAATGCTCAAGCTCTTCAGTTTTGTATGAACACCAGCAAATTAAGCTGAAGAGCCAGGGGTGACCTTTTGGAAGGTGGATGTACTTATTTTTTCACATAATAAGTGACCCAGTGCATTCATCTTAGCACTTTACCTTGTTTTGGTACTTAAATAAACATTTTCAATAGCAGTAATAACATTTCATGGGTTACTTTATTCATAATACTTTCACTAAAAATATGCTCTGCAGGAAATCCAACATTTGTTTTTTTTGTTTTTTACACTTTGTCTTTTCAGTGGCAAAGTTATTAGTTGCACCTCCTAACTGGCAAGAGGGGAGTACAGCTGTGATATAAACTGGTAGAAAAACCTGAGAACTGCTTGCATTTTAAAAATATGTTTTTGGGCCTCTGTGTGATTAACACGCAACTGATACAATAATAAGCAGTGGAACTGCTGCTCTAAATCAATCAAAAAGCAAACTGTAAAATAGTTTTGTGACCTTTTGCCAGTTACAGCTATGTTTCTCACCCTGATGGCTGTGTGCAGCTATGAATAATAACTGTTGCCTATGATACCAAGTGTAAATAAACTGGCTGTAAGCGTCCCTGCAGAACACATTAACAATATTTTTAACAAGTTTTATTAATAAAGTAACTATACAATGTTATTTCTATGCTATCAGAAATGTTTAAGTACTGAAATAAAATGCCAAACCAGATACACTGTGTTATTTAGAATGCAAAACATTGCCAAACCAGATCCTTCATTGTCTTTTACAGTAGCTATTAATGTTTTTGCAGTTTCGTCTGATACTTGCAATACTTTTCCTCAGATTACTCTGTCAAGCTTTTACTGCTGCAGAAGATCTTATCTGGCTCATTGGAAAGTAAATCCTTGTCCATCTCCATCAATTTTCATGTGACAGTACCGTAACACCAAATTTATTGCTGTTTCCAGACCAGGACTGAAGTTAATTTCTCAGATAAGTAATAAACAAAACATACCGCTATTACAAGAGGAATGCGACTACTTTTGAATGAATTTTCCATTTGCATACATTATATTTGCATATATTACTGCACATTTTTTCACTGTGCACTAGTAAAATAGAGTGGATTATTAGGTTTATAAAGTTGAAATGGTTTGTTAAGTTCATATATATATATATTAAGGTTTAGGATGTAAGGTCAGGTGATGCGTAACATCACAGACTCTCCTTGACAAATGTCAACCCTGCCTTCTCGTGGTGCATCCTGTTCCCACTAAAGGGGCGCTGACGACCGCCAATATCGGTATAACTATGCCATAGGGATTAGAGGAAATTCTATCCCACACTCACCAACCCGCTTGGCCAGCGTGGTGAGTAATGGCCAAACCCCTCCAAAATGACTCCACAACTTAAATCTTGGCCCTCAGTCTCCGGCAGCTGGAATGTACCTGGCCAAGGCAGCGGCCAGTGCGACATGAAGGCAGAGGGTGCTAAGAATCCCCAGAGGACCGGACTAGGCTGTCATCTGATGCTGACCTTGGCTACGTATAATGGACGCTCCCTATCTTCTGATTCAAGGCTTCTTGAATTGGAAGAGGAACTACAAAGGATCAAGTGGGACATCGTCGGGCTAAGTGAGGTAACGAGAAGATCTCATTGAACTGAAAAGTGGACATCTGTTCTACTATCGTGGGGCAGATACTGGCAGAACTAGTGGTGTTGGATTTATAATAAACAAGAAACTGAAGGATAAAGTTGTAGAAGTTGAAAGTTCCTCTGACAGAGCTGCACGACTCGTTATCCAACTCTCGAGAAGATACAAGGCTCAGATTATTCAAACTTATGCACCAACCACAAGTCATCCTGAAGAAGAAATTGAAGAATTTTACAAGGAAATTCGTCATCTAAATAATAAAGGTAAGCAGCACTTGAAGATAATTATGGGAGATTTCAATGCAAAAATAGGGCAACAGCAACAGAATGAAACTTCAGTAGGTAAATTCTGTCACGGCAACAGAAACCAGCCTGCAAATACTCTCGTTGAGTTTGCAGAGGCAGAAGGGTTTTTCATCTTGAACTCCTTTTTTAAGAAAAAGCCACACAGGAAATGGACATGGAGACATCCAAATGGGACGACAAGTGAAATTGATTTTATTATGTGTAACAAAAAATTCGTCATAGAAGACTGCAGGGTGCTAAACAAGTTCAACACAGGTAGTGACCATAGATTGCGAGATGTAAGATGCACCTCAACACTAAACTCGAACGTGGCGAGCTCATAAGACAAACAAAATGTATTGACATAACCAACCTTAAAAAACACCATAATACCTTCAAGTTGGAACTCAAGAACAGATTCTCTGCTTTAGAAGGCCTAACATCGGAAGAAGTGGATATTTCTGAAGTTAACAGAAAAGTAACCAAAGCTCTTATGGAAATAGCAACAAAATTATCTGGGTCTAAGAACAAGTTGCATGTGAACAAATTTTCAGGAAAAACCAAAATTTTGATGCAAAAAGAAGAGAGATGAGGACAACTAAAGAAAATGTGACTTCCAAAGTGGAATATATAGAGCTATGCAAGACAGTACGAAAAAGTATCACTGAAGACGTAAGGAAATTCAACTGTGAACTAGTGAGGAAAGCAATTGAAAACAACCAAAGCCTAAAGATAGCAAAGGGACATCTCAGTAAGGGGGAAAAATTATGGCAGTGAGAAAAGAAGATGGTTCTGTAACAAGAAATAGAGGCGAAATTTTGAGAAGAGTGAAAGATATCTACTCCAAATTATATGAAATGGATGATACATGTACTCCAGACATCATGAAAGGTACCAGTACCAGAGTTCTTCCAGTCCTCCCAGCAGAAGTTGCACATGCAATCAAGAACATGAAGCGGGGAAAAGCTCCAGGAAAGATGGAATTACTGTAAGCATCATACAAGAAGCATGTGGAGAAATCGAAACAGTACTCGCCCAAATTTTCACTCGATGCCTTAATTAAGGGAAGATTCCTGAGGATTTGAACAACGCTACAATTATCCTGCTACATAAAAAAGGTGACATTGAGGATCTCAGGAACTACAGACCTATAAGCCTCCTATCAGTGGTTTATAAAATCTTCACTAAAATTCTTTCACACCGCTTGAAGGTAACACTGGACATGGCTCAACCGAGGGAACAAGCTGGATTCAGGAGTGGCTACAGCACAATAGATCATATCCACGTACTGAGAAAACTAATTGAAAGAGCGAGGGAATATGAACTTCCATTGTGCATGGCTTTTATCGATTATGAAAAAGCCTTTGATTCGGTGAAACCATCAGCAGTTACAATGGCTCTGAAATCCTGCGGTATTGAAGATGCATACATTAATATTATTAATAACATCTATGAAAATGCAAGGGCAAAGATTCGGCTGTTTGAAAATACAACACACATAAAAATTGGAAAGGCAGTGAGATAAGGTAACAACATATTTCCGAAGCTCTTTAATGCCACCTTGGAAAATGTCTTTCAATCACTGAACTGGGAAAACAAAGGGATAAAGATGAATGGAGATTATCTAACCCACCTTCGTTTTGCTGATGACGTAGTCATTTTTGCAACTACCCCATCAGAGCTGCAGAGTATGATCCAGGAACTTGCTGACAAGAGTAAAGAAGTGGGATTAAAAATGAACTTTCAGAAGACAAAAGTGATGTACAATGCTTTTACAAGAAATGAAGATTTATCGATTGATGGAGAAAAGCTGGAGATAACAGACACGTACATTTATCTTGGACAGCAGATATCAAGTGAAGGTCACATTTATGAAGAAATTAATCGGCATACAAAACTTACCTGGAGAGCTTTTGGAAGAAACAGCATAATTTTCAAGAGCAATATGCCATTATGTCTTAAAAGAAAAGTGTTTGATCAATGAATTCTTCCAGTGCTTACGTATGGTGCAGAGACATACAAAGGCTGCAGATAACTCAAAGCAGCATGGAGAGGTGCATGCTTGGTGTAACCAGGAGAGATAAGAAGAGGAACTCGTGGATCAGAAAGAGTGGAATACATCATGATCAGAGTAAAATCCCTGAAATGGCAATGGGCTGGACATACTGCCAGAAGGACAGACCATCGGTGGACAGCCGAAATTTTAGATTGGATTCCAAGGGACAGGAGAAGACCTAGAAGAAGACCACACGGGAGATGGGTGGATAAAATTCGAAAGTATGCGGGAGTGACATGGAGGAGACTGGCACAAGTTAGACCGTTGTGGAGGAAACTTGGTGAGACCTTCGTCCAGCAGTGGATTGATAATGGTTGACAATGATGATGATGATGATATTAAGGTTTATTAAATTCATGTGGTTAGGATATCATAGTTTATTATTCTAGCACAGACTGTAATTGAAAAGTACCAAAATCTGTCACCTCAATAATTTTACTCTGGTTTTAATTTTCCAAAACAACATCATACACTCAGTAGAGAAAACGTTACTGATAGGGGCGATGGGCAGTTGACATGGGCATCCCTCATGCAGAGTGGAATTGACCCAAACCAAATGCAGGTGATAAATAGGTATGTGGCAGAGCTCCTCGGCAGGGTATCACAATTGATGAACATGGGTAAACACAGTGATTTGAGTGACTTTGATCATGGACACACTGGTGCACAAGACGGACGAGTCATTCTACCACCCAAGTTGTAAGAACCCGAAAACCGTATCTAGGGTGTACCACAAGTATACCATCGATGGACGGACCATCACCCAGAGAACAAGCAATGGCCGTCCACATGCCATTGATGACTGGGGTCAATGGCATGTAATATAAACTGGCAGAAAAACCTGAGAACTGCTTGCATTTTAAAAATACATTTTTGTGCCTCTGTGTGATTAACACGCAACTGATACAATAATAAGCAGTGGAACAGCTGCTCTAAATCAATCAAAAAGCAAACTGTAAGATAGTTTTGTGACCTTTTGCCAGTTACAGCTATCCTAACCACATGAATTTAATAAACCTTAATATATATCAGTGGCGTATAGTCAAGGGGATCTAGGTAATCGCAAATGGACCAACTATTTCTTTGCTTTTTAACAATTTTTGGAATTTTTCGCAACTGTTTTTTTAGAACAATTCACGCAGAGCGTAGAGATGTATTCAAGAAAAAACTTTATTCGCAAAGCGTTTTAATAAAAAAAAAAAAAAAAGAGAAATCCTTCATTCAACCTGCTGTCAGAAGCGTCAATGAGCAGCTCCAAAGGCCATCTCATTTCGGAGAGAGGGCGCAAGAGACCACGTGACCGAGGACATCTCACTCCCGCTCAACGTGTGGTTTCCCTGCCCTGCAGAGAAAAGAAGCGTTAATGCGCACGCGTTGCTTCAAGGTGATAGGCAGCCAGGGCCATCTCATATCAGGGAGATGCCGCAGGATTTTTCAGTGTTACAGAGTGTGTTTGCTTGAGACTGTATAACGAAGTAAATTTCTCCGTCATTTTTGGTCTACGCCGGGATTCGAACCCGAGGCCGCTTATTCCGGAACAAGTCGCTCTACCAACTGAGCTACGCAGACATTTGTTCTGATTCCTGTCTGCCTTTATGTCGTGTGCGTCCTGCTGGCAGGTACGTCACATCTCCTGGTACGTTACATCATCTCCCCCTTATTTTTTTTTCGAAGTGGTTGGAGAAGGGATTCTCTGATTTTTCCTATCTCGCGGTGTGGAAATAACATCACACCATTGCGAGATTTTCAACGGTCGGGTCATCCGGATAGTTCGGGCGCCATTATAACGAAGTAAATTTCTCCGTCATTTTTGGTCGACGCGGGATTCGAACCCAAGGCCGCGTATTCCAGAACAAGTCGCTCTACCAACTGAGCTACGCAGACGTTTTATTCTGATTCCTATCTGCCTTTATGTCGTGTGCGTCCTGCTGGCAGGTACGTCACATCTCCCCCCCCAAAAGAGGGCCGGGGCATAGCCCACGGGTCAGCCGTGACCATGAATCGTTGCAGGCAGCCATCCACTGTAGAACGTGAACTTGAGAACTCCCAGTCAATCTGCTGTGTGGAATGCAACATCACACATTTTTATTTTTCGAAGCGCTGGAGAAGGAATTCTCTGATTTTTCCTGTCTCGCGGTGTGGAAATAACATCACACCAATGCGAGATTTTGAACGGCCGGGTCATCCGGATAGTTCGGGCGCCATTATAACGAAGTAAATTTCTCCGTCATTTTTGGTCTACGCCGGGATTCGAACCCGAGGCCGCTTATTCCGGAACAAGTCGCTCTACCAACTGAGCTACGCAGACATTTGTTCTGATTCCTATCTGCCTTTATGTCGTGTGCGTCCTGCTGGCAGGTACGTCACATCTCCTGGTACGTTACAACTGTTTCGTTACTAATTCTGTTACTTATTTATTCGTCTGTTTTTGTTTCATGATTTTTCTTTATCAAGACCTGTATGGCGTGCCCGTGTGTTACAGATGAATTATTAAAAATATCTTTTGGAAGCAAACCATTTCAAGAAAACTTGGCATTTATAAGAAAAAGGCAACCAGTTCCTAAACTTCCAAATATCTCTGCATTATACAAGGACAAAAACCGTTCTTACACGCGGCATTTTACTGAAGAAAATTATGAGAAAACATTGTGGTTAACAGGCTGCTGAAATTCGAAAAGATTATTTTGCTGGCCTTGCCTATTGTTTAGTATCGAGAAGTCTGTGTGGTCAAATGGAGAATTCTGTGACCTGAATAATTTGTGTAAAGCTGTGGGAAAACATGAAGAAACCAGAGCTCATACAAATTGTTGTTTCTTAAGTTACGAACTTTTGGAGATTCAAGCAGCAGGATTGACCAGTTGGATCATCAGAGAGCTCTAGAAGTCACCAGACACAACGAAGAGGTGAAGAAAAACAGACACATTTTATCATGTTTAATAAAAGCCGTTTGTTTTTTAGCAAAACAAGAACTGGCCTTCCGTGGACGCAGTGAGGCGGATGATTCCCTAAATAAAGGAATTACGTCGAACTTTTAAACTACACAGCCCAATATGACGCTCAGCTGGAAGAACATTTAAAAACAAACTCTTTTCAGAGGTACATCCCCTCAAATACAAAACGACCTAATTGCTGCAAAGATGTTGCTCGGGGAGATTAATAAAACTGAGTTTCTTTCTATTTTTTTGGATGAAACATCTGATGTAGCAAACAAATTTCGATTATAGATTTGTAACTGTAATGTTGACGAGGAAGTTGATATTCAATTGAAAGATTTTTGAAGTTCACTAACGTGAGTACCAGTAAGACTGCTGGGACACTTTTGCAGCTTGTGGATCAAGATATTTGTGAATATGAAGTGTCAAATAAAATCATAGGACAAATTTACGATGAAGCTCTTATCATGTCGGGAGGGGTTGGAGGTGTACAAGCCAAAATTAAAGAAAAATATCATGAGGCTTGATTTGTCCACTGCTACAGTCATGTCTTGAATTTAGTTCTCCAACAATTTGTGCGCAATATTACAGAATGTGGTAATTTTTTTACTACACTGTCTGGAAATAGCTCATTTTTCTCCAAATCGCCTAAAAGGACAAATGCTCTGAGTCTCTTTATGAATAAAAAACTGCCCATTATATATAAAAACACTGTCCAGAAATTCCCTACCAGTGGAATTTTTCATCTTGCCCAGTGAATATTGTGAGAGAAAACAGAGTCCACTTGACAGATTTTTTTAAAGTATTGTAGATAGTTCAGATGAATGGGATTCTGAAAGTATTCTACAGGCTAGGATATGTGCTTCGTTTTTGAATAGTTTCAAAGCATGTTTCTTGTTGGACGTGTTTTTTCCATTTCACACACAGATACTTCGTTTGATGTCCTGCAAAACAAAAGTTTGGATGTAGCATATTGCTGCAAAAAGGTTGAAGATGTAAAAAATGTAATAAAAGAAAAACGCCAAAATTCCTTCGATGATTTCTGGAAAAATGTTTTGGAAAATTCCACTAAACAGCCCAAGAAAAGAAGAAATGAAGACCCAGAAGTATTTTACAGAAGTTTGTTCTACGAAATCTTAGACAACGTAATTGAACAACTAACAGACCGATTTGGAAATTACAAAAATCTTGAATTCAAAACAATATTGGAGACACACAGATTTTCCACAGATGAAAGAAAAATTTCCTGAAACAGAATTTAGTTCCCTTTTACAGACTTATAACAGACATACAGACATTTCGATTCAGTACGCCTACAAAATGAACTTATTGAGATATTATTGAAAATCTTTTGAATGTAAGCCTAAAAATATTAGCTAAACTTTGACAATCATCGAAAAATATAACCTTTAAAAAGAGAGAAAAATGAAGCTAAAGCACGTTCAGAATTTCCCTTTCTCTGAACTAGAGATTAGGGATAGGAGAAAAAATCGATGTCGTCCCACTCTGTCATGTAAACACACACAGACCCCCACCTCACTGCAGACACCTTCCGTACCCCACTCTATACACACGCTCAGGGTCGAATATTTTTGCTGTCAACAAGCCCCAAAATGGTTTTACCATCTTAGTACCTGTAGATTGGTAAAAACACTTGAGTGCTTCTCCTTGCTTTTCTGATTACGCTCTGGGCTATGTCATGGAAGTAAGTAATGTCAGCTAAACAGTTAAAAACACCAGGAAATCGGGGAACACGACTTTTTTCTTTCTTTACCATTGCGATAAAAAGAATGGGTCGACTTGGCCCGGTCCGTTGCTTTGTTCTCTAAATTAAAAAAGGCCCGTCGGGCCGGGTTCGGGCTTGGCGGGCCAGCTCGGCCCGTGCAGACCTCTACAAACCCCTTAATCTCATGTTGAAGTACGTGATTCAAAAGAAACTAAATCTAGTGATGCCTGAAACTTATAGGCTCTTCTTACTTATTCTTACAATACCAGCAGCAACAGTAGAACGTACATTTTCAACTTTGAAGAGAATCAAGACTTTCACAAGATCTACCGAGGGACAGGAAATGAAGGAAGTTGAGCATTAATTATATTTCAACTTTGAAAGCAGTTTTAAAAACCATGAATTCATAAAAAATATTTTTTTTACATTATGTGATAATTTTATTAACGAACTTTATATATATATACCTTGTATATATACACGAATTGTGATTTTTTATTCGGGTGGGGGTGGGGTGGGGGTCAAAAATGTGAGATTACCAACTGTCTGAAATCACCCTACGCCACTGATATATATATATATAGTGACTCTTTCGTATTTTCTATAACGGTAGGGAAGACAGAATGCATCAAAATTTACAACACAAAATTTCAAATTGGATATCCATTATTGCTTTTTTGAGATTTTTGCATTGTCATGAAACCTGAACTGAACTTGTGTGCTCAGGACCTCTGGATGTCTTTCCCTGAAGAGTGATCCAGGGGTTCTGAGTAAACGTTTTTTTCATATATATTTTCTTAACATTATTTCGTCATTTTGTTATTCACTTCAGTTTTTTTTTCTAAAGGTTTTTGGCCCTATTTGTTTGTTTATGAGGGTAGATTGCTTGTATGTTAATGTTCTTTTACTTACACTAACTACATCTAATACTTGCAGCATTGCGCAGTTTTGTTGTGGTTTATATTATATTCCATGAGTGAAAATTTAACTTCCCTTTGCTATGTATATATATATATATCTATCATCATTGTCAACCATTATCAATCCACTGCTGGACGAAGGTCTCTCCAAGTTTCCTCCACAGCGGTCTGTCTTGTGCCAGTCTCCTCCATGTCACTCCCGCATACTTTCGAAGTTCATCCACCCATCTCCCATGTGGTCTTCTTCTGGGTCTTTTCCTGTCCCTTGGAATCCAATCTAAAATTTCGGCTGTCCATCGATGGTCTGTCCTTCTGGCAGTATGTCCAGCCCATTGCCATTTCAGGGATTTTACTCTGATCGTGATGTATTCCACTCTTGTCACTCTTTCTGATCCACGAGTTCCTCTTCTTATCTCTCCTGGTTACACCAAGCATGCACCTCTCCATGCTGCTTTGAGTTATCTGCAGCCTTTGTATGTCTCTGCACCATACGTAAGCACTGGAAGGATGCATTGATCAAACACTTTTCTTTTAAGACATAATGGCATATTGCTCTTGAAAATTATACTGTTTCTTCCAAAAGCTCTCCAGGCAAGTTTTGTACGCCGATTAATTTCTTCATAAATGTGACCCTCACTTGATATCTGCTGTCCAAGATAAATGTACGTGTCTGTTATCTCCAGCTTTTCTCCATCAATCGACAAATCTTCATTTCTTGTAAAAGCATTGAACATCACTTTTGTCTTCTGAAAGTTCATTTTTAATCCCACTTTTTTACTCTTGTCAGCAAGTTCCTGGATCATACTCTGCAGCTCTGATGGGGTAGTTGCAAAAATGACTACGTCATCAGCAAAACGAAGGTGGGTTAGATAATCTCCATTAATCTTTATCCCTTTGTTTTCCCAGTTCAGTGATTGAAAGACATTTTCCAATGTGCATTAAAGAGCTTCGGAGATATGGTGTCACCTTGTCTCACTCCCTTTCCAATTTTTATGTGTGTTGTATTTTCAAACAGCCGAATCTTTGCACTTGCATTTTCATAGATGTTATTAATAATATTAATGTATGCATCTTCAATACCGCAGGATTTCAGAGCCATATATATATATATATATATATGAAGGCGGTGTTGACATTTGTCAAGGAGAGGCTGTGATGTTACGCATCACTTGACCTTACAATCAAGAACATGAAGCGAGGAAAAGCTCCAGGAGAAGATGGAATTACTGTAGACATCATACAAGAAGCAAGTGGAGAAATCGAAACAGTACTCGCCCAAATTTTCACTCGATGCCTTAATGAAGGAAAGATTCCTGAGGATTGGAACACCGCTACAATGATCCTGCTACATAAGAAAGGTGACATTGAGGATCTCGGAAACTACAGACCTATCAGCCTCCTATCAGTAGTTTATAAAATCTTCACTAAAGTTCTTTCACACCGCTTGAAGGTAACACTGGACATGGCTCAACCGAGAGAACAAGCTGGATTCAGGAGTGGCTACAGCACAATAGATCATATCCACGTGCTGAGAGAACTAATTGAAAGAGCGAGGGAATATGAACTTCCATTGTGCATGGCTTTTATCGATTATGAAAAAGCCTTTGATTCGGTGAAACCATCAGCAGTTACAATGGCTCTGAAATCCTGCGGTATTGAAGATGCATACATTAATATTATTAATAACATCTATGAAAATGCAAGTGCAAAGATTAGGCTGTTTGAAAATACAACACACGTAAAAATTGGAAAGGGAGTGAGACAAGGTGACACCATATCTCCGAAGCTCTTTAATGCCACATTGGAGGGTGTTTTTCAGTCGCTGAGCTGGGAAAACAAGGGGATAAAGATTAATGGAGATTATCTAACCCACCTTCGTTTTGCTGATGACGTAGTCATTTTTGCAACTAGCCCATCAGAGCTGCAGAGTATGATCCAGGAACTTGCTGACAAGAGTAAAGAAGTGGGATTAAAAATGAACTTTCAGAAGACAAAAGTGATGTTCAATGCTTTTACAAGAAATGAAGATTTATCGATTGATGGAGAAAAGCTGGAGATAACAGACACGTACGTTTATCTTGGACAGCAGATATCAAGTGAGGGTCACATTGATGAAGAAATTAATCGGCGTACAAAACTTGCCTGGAGAGCTTTTGGAAGAAACAGCATAATTTTCAAGAGCAATATGCCATTATGTCTTAAAAGAAAAGTGTTTGATCAATGCATCCTTCCAGTGCTTACGTATGGTGCAGAGACGTGGACCTTAACTAAAAGAGACATACAAAGGCTGCAGACAACTCAAAGCAGCATGGAGAGGTGCATGCTTGGTGTAACCAGGAGAGATAAGAAGAGGAACTCGTGGATCCGAAAAATGACTAGAGTGGAAGACATCATGATCAGAGTTAAATCCCTGAAATGGCAATGGGCTGGACATACTGCCAGAAGGACAGATCATCGATGGACAGCCGAAATTTTAGATTGGATTCCAAGGGACAGGAAAAGACCCAGAAGAAGACCACATGGGAGATGGGTGGATGAAATTCGAAAGTATGCAGGGGTGACATGGAGGAGACTGGCACAAGACAGACCGTTGTGGAGGAAACTTGGGGAGACCTTCGTCCAGCAGTGGATTGATAATGGTTGACAATGATGATGATGATGATGATATATATGAAATTAACAAACCATTTCAACTTTATAAACCTAATTATCCACTTTATTTTACTAGTGCACAGTGAAATAATGTGCAGTAATATATGCAAATATAATGTATGCAAATGGAAAATTCATTCAAAAGTAGTCGCATTCCTCTTGTAATAGCGGTATGTTTTGTTTATTACTTATCTGAGAAATTAACTTCAGCCCTGGTCTGTAAACAGCAATAAATTAGGTGTTACAGTACTGTCACATGTAAACTGATGGAGACGGACAAGGATTTACTTTCCAAAGAGCTAGATAAGATCTTCTACAGGAGTAAAAGTTTGACAGCCTACTCTGAGGAAAAAGTATTGCAAGTATCAGGTGAAACTGCAAAAACATTAATAGCCACTGTAAAAGAAAATGAAGGATCTGCTTTGGCATTTAATTTCAGTACTTAAACATTTCTGATAGCACAGAAATAACATTTTATAATTACTTTATTAATAAAACTTGTTAAAAATATGGTTCGTGTGGTCTGCAGGAAAGCTTACAGCCAGTTTAATGGCATGTGGTCAGCCATTGGCAATGGAGACCTAAGCACTGACCACTTGGCAATGGAGGCCAAAACAGTATCAGTGAGCAAATGACATGGCAGATTCTGCATATTCTGAGCTATAGGAGCCGATGCCCTATTTGTGTACCACTTAACTGCACCTCATTTGACTGGCTTCTGCCTTGAACAGAATTGACCTAGCAGAATGGTCAGATGAATCTCATTTTCAACGGTACTAAGCTGATGGGAGGGTACGGATGTGGCACGTCTGACGGCTTCGACATCCTCTATCGCTGATTTTCTTTGGTCTGCTGGTATGTTTTGCTGCTTCAGGTATGCCATGTGTCTTCCACTTATTCAGCACGTCCAAAACAGTTGACTTGGGTATGTTTAAACGCCTCTCTGTTTCTCTTATGGACAACCCACTAATATAACACCCAACAATCTTTCCTTTCTCAAAGTCAGTTCTCTCCCGCTGCAACATTTTAACTCGACCTCAGAATGTGATATGATCACAGTCAGCTGCAGGCTTGTTTTTATACCATTTGCAGCTGCACCGTGCATCTTAACAATGCAGCATATATATAGTGTACTATGTTAACAAAATCAACAGACACTCCTTCAAAAGCAAATGCACAGATCCGCTGTGTTGTTAAGATTCGCCAAAGGGTATAAAAACAAGCCTGCAGCTGACAGCGATCACATCGCACTGTGAGGTTCAGTGAAAGTGTTGTGGTGAGAGAGAAACGAAACATTTTTTTTTATTGGAGGTTTAACGACCACTGTGAGCAACTCATTGGGCTATAAGCAGTCGTCCGTCCCTAATTTAGGGTCACTGGTTCCAGGGAAGGGAGAGAGCCAGTGCCGTAAGACAAACACAACATCCATGCCTGACGGGATTCGAATCCGGACCTCTTTTAGACGAAATGATCAGAGGCCATCGCTTAGACCACTGGGGTGGCTGGAAAAATTGTAGGGTGATACATTAGTGGGTTGTCCATAAGAGAAACTGAGAGGCATTTAAACATACCCAAGTCAACTGTTTTGGATGTACTGAATAAGTGGATGACACATGGCGTGCCTGAAGCAGCAAAATATACCGGCAGACCGAAGAAAATCAGTAATAGAGGATGTCCAAGCCTCAGGAGAGTCGTTACAGTTAATCGACAGATTACTTTACAAGACCTGTGTACAGGTGAGTAAAAATGCTGGAACCTCGGTATGTACACATACCATTCGCAAAGAACTTCATTCCATGGGTTACAGTGATTGTGCAGCTACTCATAAGTCATAAGCTTTTCATCTCCACTCGTCATTTAGCATGGTGTAAAGAACATTTATCGTGGACCGTAGATCAATGGAAACGGGTCCTATGGACTGATGAATCCAGATACACGATCCGTCAGTCTAACTGTGGTGTGTGGGTATGGCGGCAACCAGGGGAACACTGTTTATCACAGTGTACTACTATTCCTATGGTCAAGTTTGAAGCTGGCAGTATACTCGTGTGGGGTATATTTTGTGGTATGGTCCCGGCCCATTGGCTATCGTGGACAAACCTGTTAACCAGCACGTCTACCTCAATATTCTGGACAATTGTGCCCTACCAACTCTGTGGCAAAACTATGGAACCGTGTCTTGTTGGTACCAGCAGGATAATGCACCGAGCCATAAAGCAAGGACTGTTATGGCGTGGTTTGACAATAATTCCGTATTGCGTGTGGACTGGCCATCACAGAGCCCTGATCTTAATCCCACAGAACACCTATGGGATTAATTAGAGCATCGCATAAGAAGTTTGGAACCAAGGCCAACTACTAAGCAACAGTTAGCAGCAGCATTATGTACTGAATGGAGGCACACAATGGCATACTCAGAGGGGGTGCAATGGGCCATATGCACCCCCGAAAAGGATTTTATCTAGTATTAAAGATTGATAAAAATTGTCGGTGACATTATTTTTCTAGTGTCGCCATTCTGGTTTTCCTTAAATTGTCAATAGTTACTTCTTTATTTGGAATAATCAGACGAGATCACACATGCTGCTTATTTGTTAATGTCCCCCCTCCCTTCCCGTGCACGTTTCCCTCTTGTATGCCACCAAAGAAAGAAGACAGTGAATTGGTGTTAAATGTTGTTGTGGTCAGGGCGTCAGTCTAATGAATGGTGGGACTGGGGCCTGGGGGAGGAAGGGGGTAAGCCTTCTGTTTTGAGTACATACCGTAGAAGGTAAACAGTAATGTAGACTGATATTACTTTGTAATTAATAGTATTTGAGAAAATACAAATGCCTGTCCTCATGCACATTTTTTCGTCACTTTAGGAAGCAATGATATCGTAGCTGCAGTGATAAAACCAAAATTGTGAGAATTTTTCGATTGTTGACTTGACATCATATAAAATTTTATTCACTGATGTATAATACAGATGCAACTTGATGTAAATGTTATGTATAGTGCTTGAACAATCTGATGCAACTGCAAAAGTGATTCTTTGATCAAATTTAATTTTTAAAAAGAGAAAATTCAAACTACAAAATTTTGCATTGCTGGTTTTGACATTCCGGCGACGATATGCACCTCCCAAAATTATGTTCTGGGTACGCCACTGGAAGCGCATACCTATCGCTGTGTTCTAAAACCTTGTCGAAAGCATGTATCGAAGGGTCAGTGTATGCATTAAGGCCAAAGGTAGACAGACACCGTATTAATGTATGTCAATAAATGATATGTTGTGTTTCTCTTTAGGTGTCTGGTGACTTGCCAATGTAGTGTATGTGTAAGGCTCGATTCAGTCAAAATTACATCATATAATGGAGTGTCTCTTTTTTATTTTGGCTAAATCTCCAGCAGTCATTCTGACCGAGCATGTATTTTAAGATGGTCTTAGATTGAAGAAATCACTTTCCAGAAAATGAATTTCCATTTAAAATATAATATCATTAAAAAGGCAGTTAAAAGAAGTTATAATATGGAAGAAATGCCATGCAGCCAGTCAATCTCAGGCCTCAGACATCTCTGTACTTCTAATTTGCATATGTAATCTCACACCTGCACTTTATGTCAGTGGTATGCATTTCATAATTATCAGTTCCTGTGAACATAACCCTGACATTGAGCTATTTCAGTAGATACTGCTCTGACAGTGAATACTTCATCATCAGGAAAGTTCAAAGTTGATGGCAAATTGAGAATGGTTAATAATTACAAGGGAAATATGTGTTTTTTTGTGTTGAATTCTTATTCAGCATAGACACTGATTCTTGTTTTTGAATATAGGACATCATTTATCCATCATTAAAGAAGGGGCACTAGGGCAGTGGTGATCTCATGCTGTTGGTAGAAATCACACTGCTATACATCAAGGTCAAATATACACAAGATTTTACCTTCCTGCTATGAGCCAGTTCCTCTTAGTACACCTGTGTTACAATCTGGTGGGTTTTTAAGAAACTCCTTCAGTTTCCATGTCTTCAGATTTCCAGAATATGCAAGCATTACATCCACAGTCAACATTTTGCTTTTACTATAATCCACAAGTATATTAAAAATTTACTAGTATCTTTAGATACCAGTAAATTTTGAATTGATCCTTTAAAAAAACAACTGCTGTAATGTTCCCATCTCCTGCTGAACTCATCTCAATGCATGTTAACATACAAGGGGCATCCTGAAAGTAATGTCTCCTCCTTAATAACTTTAAGTGATTTTAATGAAATTGCACTGACAAGTGTGTGTACTATGATGTTACCAATGTGGGAACAAATTGTTTTTAGAATCGGAAATAAAGATCACGAATGACAGAGAAAAGCAGCGAGCCGCAATTGAATTCCTGGAAAAAATGGGATGTGAGGCTCCAGGAATTGACAGAAAACTCCTGGCGATGTATGGAGCTACCACAATCGATATCAGTAATGTCCGAAGATGGATGAAGAGGTTTTGAGAGGGAGAAAGTTCAGTGTTGGACAAACAATGGAGTGGAAGACACGCAACTGCAGTGACAGAGGTCAACAGGCAACAAGTGAAAGACCTCATCACAGCTGATAGTCATGTCACCATCCAGGAGTTGTGTGATGCAATTCATTGTGGTCATACTGGTATGGAAACATTAATTAGGGATATGGGCTACAGAAAAACTTCTTCGATGTGGATCCCAAGAAACCTAACCCGTGAGCAAAGGGTGGACATGTGCTAAAACCTCTTGGACTGTTACGAGAAGGAGGGTGGGGTGTTTTTCTCTAATGTTGTGACAGAGGATAAAACCTGGGTGTTCTTCCATGATCCCGAAACAAAATGTGCGTCAATGGAATGGCACCGCATATCTTCATCTCGACAGAAAAAGGTGAAAACAACTTGCTCCGCAGGGAAAGTGATGATGGTGACAATTTTCTAGGGCAAACATGTCATTTCGACTGATTTCCTTGAACAGGGTACAACAATAAATAGTGTTCACTATGTGCAGACATCGAAGAAGCTATCGAAAGGAAAAGACGAGACATTCCACTTCATTATGTTGTTTCACACTATAACGCACATCCCCACACCTCAATCGAGACTTCACAAGCTATTGCCAAAATGGGGTGGGCGGTGATGCCCCAATCCCCCTACAGTCCTGATTCGGCTCCCTTAGACTTTTCCCTGTTTGCCCCTTTGAAAAACACCTTTCATGGGGAACGTTTCGATGATATGACAGACGTTAAAACTGGCTGTGAACTCGTGGGCGAAAGTCTGAATTTTTCCAAAATGGATTTTATCAATGGGGGAATGTATAGAAAGTGATGGACAATACTTTGAATAGGCTAGCATTATTAACAATATGTCCAAGTATTTTGCCATCAAGTTTCACATTTCTGTTGCTACAAATAAAAATTTTGTGAGGGACAAGGCATTACTTTCAGGATGCCCTCTGTATATATATATATATATATTTTTTTTTTCTCTTGTATCATGATCTATACATTAGTCGGCATAACCCTAACTGCTCATACGTGTATAGATTAGATCTGTGATAAACTTTTTTTCTGGCTGCCATTAGGCCCTTGTTTCCATGGACAACATACACAAACCTCAAACAAGGATGACGGAAAACTTTCTGTAAATGAGGGTATTTAGTGGATGCAGTGGCCAGCTAAATCTCCAGCCCTCATTCTGGCGGAGCATGTGCGAGATATGGTGGATGAGGTATCAAAGCTTTTCTTTGCTAGGAACTGCTATCAGCTTGTATGGTGCATTAGTCATCCTTGTCACAAAGTATTTTCAGTGTCTTGGTAAACAGCTTCACAAAGAGGTGATTTGCCACCTACCTTTGTGTTATCAGATGCCATTCTTTCCATTACTGTCCCCCTTGATAGTACAACTGCACTTCATGTTGGAAATCACTCTCCTGATTACGACGTGCATCACTTCAATTATATTTGAAGCCCTACATCTTAATAGTAATCATGGTGTACGATAGACAGGTGATTCAACTCTGTATGACCGTCGTGCTGGAAAAAACGTCCCTTAATGTAATGACCACTAGAGGGCGTTAAAAGAAATGCGGGTCACTCGAATCTCCATCCTCTGCGTCTCGAATCGTCATGTGAGTAAACAAATCGAAGGTCTTTGTTACAGGATGTTAGAACAAGGTAAGTAACTGAAATCTTTGCCTTTTCTATTTCTTGACCTGCTTTGAAATCAGTGTGAACTGCCTTATTTCTTTTGTCGGTTGTTTTTTACTGAAGCGTTTAGTTTTTCGGAATTTTTAATTCCTGCGACATGTGACGAAAATGTTTCGTTCCGAATTGCTGTTCTGGTTATGCTAGTAGTGAAGAACATGCTTCTTTATTTAAAGCACTTAAAAATGAAAAAAAATGCTTGCTAAATGGCAGAAAGCAATCCCTCGAGCCGATCGGAAACTCAGCACTAACGATTTTGTTTGTGAGAAACCTTTCCTCTCCCATGATGTAATTAGACGCAGGAGTGAGACATTCAATGGCCAAGTTTTATATGATGTACCTGTCCGTGTCAGACTTAACTCCACTGTTATTCCTGAATGTACAACCTACCTTTCAAAGGAGGCAGCAAAGTAATTACTTGGTAAATGTGTAGTTTAGCGTCCTAAATTATTTCGTCGGATTTCAAAAACTTGAGACGTACAGATTTTAAAGTATGCAATTTCAAGGCAAATGGTGAAAAAAGTCATCATTATGATGCATTTTAAAGATTTTTAGCGTAATATGTATGTGCAGGTACGATGCTGTGAACAGAAGCTGCGGCACGCCTAACACAACGCCGCTGCAACGACTTTGCTCCGCCGCCATTCTGCTGGCGGAAGAGTACAGGAGCAAAAGGGAACGTTCTTGCCAGGAAAGCGATCCAGTTTGTAGTGTTACCTGACAGAAAATAGTTCATTTCTGTCGCAGTTTTTTAAAACATAATGAAAGTTGCTTTGTTCTTGTGCATATGATTCCCTGGTACGAAGTAGAAAGTATGCAAATGCCTTCCTTTCTTCTACCAAAGCGTTAAAATAGAGGCCGTGTTCTCTTCAACGGAAAATCAAAGTTTTGCTCCTCCTGTTGGCTGTTGACAGCATTGTTCGCCATTCATTGAAATTGGATAACAAAAAGAAAAGGCTCTCAAAGAAGTGAGTTCATAAATTGTGCATTAAAGAATCATAAGCAAAAAAACCCCAAGAAATTCTCAGATTCTATTATTAAAATGTGAGACAGAAATGGTCTATTTTCTGTAGCGCAGCACTACAAATTGGATCGCTTTCCTGGCAAGAACTTTCCTCTTGTACTCTTCCACCAGCAGAATGGCCGCCGGAACGAGACTACAAGGAGACCTTCATTTCAGCAGAGCAAAGTTTGATGTCGCCGCAGTGTGCATTAGGCCTGCCGCGGCCTCTGTTCACAGCGTCGCACTGGCACGTAAATATTACGGTAAAAATCTTTAAAATACACCATAATGATGAAAATTTTTCACCATTCGCCATGAAATTGCATACTTAAAAATCTATACTCTCACGTTTTAGAAATTCTTTAACATTTCCGACGAAATAATTTAAGAGCTAAACTACACATTTACCCATTGCGTATTTATATGGTATACCAAATATATATACAACTTATAATTGCTCAAAAAGCAGAGGGCTTTTGAATACTGCTAAGGAGCATTCAAAATATTGCACACTTAAATTTAAGAACTTCTCATTGATATATTTCATGTATTATACACAATGATATTTTGCGAGTTATTTAGAAGTAAACAGCTACTGTTGCTACATTATCAACACACACCATCACCTTTAAATGCATGCAGGGAAAGCTAGAAGTATATCTGCTGTATAAATTCACAACTACATTAAAGCAAAAAAGTATTATAAATTTATGTGTTCTATATTTATCTAAAAAAGTTTAAAATAAGTGATTCAAAATGTTACGCGACCTTAATTATGACGCTGGTACCTTTCTGGAACTGTATATTAAATTACATCTGTAACTGTTTTTATATAACGGAAGCCTACCTTGTCCTATATATATATATACACACACACACACACACACACACACACACACACACACACACACACTGTCGAACCTCGATATGTCGAAATTTTTTATATGTCAAAATCTTTTATATGTCGAAATATTTTCATTTCCCCTCACGCGTAATAGAAAACTAATGTAAAACAAACTCGTTAACTCGAAATGTTTTTAATATCATTCTCGATATATCAAATTTTTCCCTTTGTCATCATTGAATAAAGAAAAAAAAAGAACTCCCAGAATATCCAAGAGTGTTCGACCGTCACACAGGAAAAACTTGAAGCTGGTAGGAAACCTGATAGGAGCTTAAGCCTTCAGAGTTACCCTTTCAGCAACCACCCTACCCCCGACACAGGAGAAAGCATCAAGAAAAATTGCAGTTGTTTAAATCACCTGGGATGGCGACAGTCTGTCATGAAGTCATGGGAACGCAAAGTGTTTCATCTCAGCATCAATAGATAACCCCTCCAGCCATCGCAACCAGGCCACCCAAGGATGAGACTCACTGGGCTGCCAAAGCTTTCCTTCCATTCTTTCAACGGACGGCTATCTGAATGCCGCTAAAACGATGTCAACTAAACGTAAGTTGAATATTCTCTAGATAGCTGATAAAATGCGAGTCATAGAAGCTGTAGAGAAAGGTGGTAAAAAGAAAAATGAGATCGCGAAAGATTTCGAAATCCCTAGCAGTACTTTATCAACAATTCTGAAAAATAAAGAAAATATTGTAAAGAGTTTTGATGACAACCATGGGAAAAGAAAAACAATTAGAAGCTCTGAATACCCGGATGTTGAAACATGCTTAATGAAATGGATTAGCAAATGCTGTTCACAGAACTTGCCGCTTGGTGGAACTCTAGTAAAAGAAAAAGCTGAAGATTTTGGAAAAAAGTTGGGACACACAGATTTTAAAGCGAGTAATAGTTGGTTCGAGAACTTCAAGAAAAGAAACAAAATAACTTTTCTGAAGATGTGTGGTGAAAGTGCTAGCGTCGACCAAGAATTGTGCATGGACTGGAAAAAGGGTATGCCGCCCCGGTGGCGCAGTGGTCTAAGCAATGGCCTCTGATCATTCGTCCGTATGGGGTCCGGGTTCGAATCCCGTGAGGCATGGATGTTGTGTTTGTCTTACGGCACTGGCTCTCTCCCTTCCCTGGAACCAGTGACCCTAAATTAGGGACGGGCGACTGCTTATAGCCCATTGAGTTGCTCACGGTGGTCGTTAAACCTCCAATCCAAAAAAAAAAAAAAAAAAAAAAAAAAGGTATTGTCACCAGTCCTGGAAAAAATACGATCCAAAAAATGTTTTCAATGCTGATGAGACAGGATTATTTTTTAAGTGTATGCCTGATAAAACTATGGCCATTAAAGGTGAAGCATGTCATGGCGGGAAAAGAAGCAAAGAAAGATTGACTTTGCTGTTTTGTGTTAATATGGATGGTTCTGAAAAGTTCACACCTATTCTGATAGGTAAATCTGCTAAACCCCAATGTTTTTCGGGAATCAAAACTTTTCCAATGACTTATTTAGCCAACAAAAAGGCTTGGATGACTAAAGAATTTTCACTAATTGGTTAAAGGAATTAGACAGAAAAATGTCTGGTGAACAGCGCGATATTGTCCTTTTCTTGGACAACTGTACAGCGCATAATAGAGTGTCTAAATTGAAATCTGTAAAAATTGAGTTCATGCCACCAAACACAACTTCAGAATTACAGCCACTAGACCAAGGTATTATTCAGAGTTTTAAGGTAAAATATCGTCACAAAGTTATACAAAAATGCATTGCTGACATTGATGAAGGAAAGTCAACTAACGTGGACATTTTGCAGGCGATGCATATCTCTGACCGAGCTTGGAGGGACGTCACTAAAGAAACCATAGTTAATTGTTTCAAAAAGGCAGGATTCGTTCGAAATGCTGAAAATGGAAAGCAACCAGATGATCCTTTCAGCGAAAATGAAGACAATCAACAGCTAAATGAAGACCGGCAACGTGTCTTTCTAAGACATTACATATTGAAGAAAGTGGGACTTTTCAAGATTCTGTTGAAGTCGATGGAAATGTTGCAGTGACTTCGGGAATTAAGTGACGATGATATTATTGCTGAAGTAAAAGTTGTATCAGAGGAAGAAGATGAAATTGAGGAATCACCTTTACCAAAAGTGACTTGCCGAGAAGCTAAGTCATTAATAGAAAAACTTCAAAATTTCGTAGAGTCAATGCCGAATATGACGCCAGAGACTTTCCATGCCCTTGCCCAATTAGAAAATGTGATTGAACGATCCAGTATCTGTTACCAAACTGTTATAGATGACTATTTTGAAAAGTGAAGAAATGTAAGATTATATTTTTGTATGTATTATACATGTACATACAGTACAACATGTACATATAACATAGTATTGTACTACAGTACATACTACACTATACCATCGGGATTAGAGGAAATGCTATCCCACACTCACCAACCCGCTTGGCCAGCGTGGTGAGTTATGGCCAAACCCCTCCAAAATGACTCCACAACTTAAATCTTGGCCCTCAGTCTCCGGCAGCTGGAATGTACCTGGCCAAAGCAGCGGCCAGTGCGACATGAAGGCAGAGGGTGCTAAGAGTCCCCGGAGGACCGGACTAGGCTGCCATCTGATGCTGACCTTGGCTACATATAACGGACGCTAACTATCATCTGATTCAAGGCTTCTTGAATTGGAAGAGGAACTACAAAGGATCAAGTGGGACATCGTCGGGCTAAGTGAGGTAAGGAGAAAAGGAGAAGATCTCATTGAACTGAAAAGTGTGTTGGATTTATAATAAACAAGAAACTGAAGAATAAAGTTGTAGAAGTTAAAAGTTCCTCTGACAGAGCTGCACGACTCGTTATCCAACTCTCGAGAAGATACCAGGCTCAAATTATTCAAACTTATGCACCCACCACAAGTCATGCTGAAGAAGAAATTGAAGAATTTTATGAGGAAATTCGTGATCTAAATAATAAAGGTAAGCAGCACTTGTAGATAATTATGGGATATTTCAATGCAAAAACAGGGCAACGGCAACAGAATGAAACTTCAGTAGGTAAATTCGGTCACGGCAACAGAAACCAGCGAGGAAATACTCTCGTAGAGTTTGCAGAGGCAGAAGGGTTTTTCATCTTGAACTCCTTTTTCAAGAAAAAGCCACACAGGAAATGGACATGGAGACATCCAAATGGGACGACAAGTGAAATTGATTTTATTATGTGTAACAAAAAATTCGTCATAGAAGACTGCAGTGTGCTAAACAAGTTCAACACAGGCAGTGACCATAGATTGGTGAGATGTAAGATGCACCTCAACACTAAACTCGAACGTAGCAAGCTCATAAGACAAACAAAATGTATTGACATAACAAACCTTAAAAAAACACCATTATACCTTCAAATTGGAACTGAAGAACAGGTTCTCTGCTTTAGAAGGCCTAGCATCGGAAGAAGTGGATATTTCTGAAGTTAACAGAAAAGTAACCAAAGCTCTTATGGAAACAGCAACAAAATTAGCTGGGTCTAAGAACAAATTGCATGTGAACAAATTATCAGGAAAAACCAAAATGTTGATGCAAAAAAGAAGAGAGATGAGGACAACTAAAGAAGATGTGACTTCCAAAGTGGAATATATAGAGCTATGCAAGACAGTACGAAAAAGTATCACTGAAGACGTAAGGAAATTCAACTGTGAACTAGTAAGGAAAGCAATTGAAAACAACCAAAGCCTAAAGATAGCAAAGGGACATCTCAAGTAAGGGAAAAAAACAGATTATGGCACTGAGAAAAGAAGATGGTTCTGTAACAAGAAATAGAGGCGAAATTTTGACAAGAGTGAAAGATTTCTACTCCAAATTATATGAAAGGGATGATACATGTACTCCAGACATCATGAAAGGTACCAGTACCAGAGTTCTTCCAGTCCTTCCAGCAGAAGTTGCACATGCAATCAAGAACATGAAGCAGGGAAAAGCTCCAGGAGAAGATGGAATTACTGTAGACATCATACAAGAAGCAAGTGGAGAAATCGAAACAGTACTCGCCCAAATTTTCACTCCATGCCTTAATGTAGGGATAATTCTTGAGGATTGGAACAACGCTACAATGATCTTGTTACATAAAAAAGGTGACATTGAGGATCTCAGGAACTACAGACCTATCAGCCTCCTATCAGTGGTTTATAAAATCTTCACTAAAGTTCTTTCACACCGCTTGAAGGTGACACTGGACATGGCTCAACCGAGAGAACAAGCTGGATTCAGGAGTGGCTACAGCACAATAGATCATATCCACGTACTGAGAGAACTAATTGAAAGGGCGAGGGAATATGAGCTTCCATTGTGCATGGCTTTTATCGATTATGAAAAAGCCTTTGATTCGGTGAAACCATCAGCAGTTGCAATGGCTCTGAAATCCTGCGGTATTGAAGATGCATACATTAATATTATTAATAACATCTATGAAAATGCAAGTGCAAAGATTCGGCTGTTTGAAAATACAACACACATAAAAATTGGAAAAGGAGTGAGACAAGGTGACACCATATCTCCGAAGCTCTTTAATGCCACATTGGAAAATGTCTTTCAATCACTGAACTGGGAAAACAAAGGGATAAAGATTAATGGAGATTATCTAACTTACCTTTGTTTTGCTGATGACATAGTCATTTTTGCAACTACCCCATCAGAGCTACAGAGTATGATCCAGGAACTTGCTGACAAGAATAAAGAAGTGGGATTAAAAATGAACTTTCAGAAGACAAAAGTGATGTACAATGCTTTTACAAGAAATGAAGATTTATCGATTGATGGAGAAAAGCTGGAGATAACAGACACGTACGTTTATCTTGGACAGCAGATATCAAGTGAGGGTCACATTGGTGAAGAAATTAATCGGCGTACAAAACTTGCCTGGAGAGCTTTTGGAAGAAACAGCATAATTTTCAAGAGCAATATGCCATTATGTCTTAAAAGGAAAGTGTTTGATCAATGCATCCTTCCAGTGCTTACGTATGGTGCAGACACGTGGACCTTAGCTAAAAGAGACATACAAAGGCTGCAGACAACTCAAATTAGCATGGAGAGGTGCATGCTTGGTGTAACCAGGAGAGATAAGAAGAGGAACACGTGGATCCGAAAAATGACAAGAGTGGAAGATATCATGATCAGAGTTAAATCCCTATAATGGCAATGGGCTGGACATACTGCCAGAAGGACAGACCATCGATGGACAGCCGAAATTTTAGATTGGATTCCAAGGGACAGGAAAAGACCCAGAAGAAGACCACATGGAAGATGGGTGGATGAAATTCGAAAGTATGCGGGAGTGACATGGAGGAGACTGGCACAAGACAGACCGTTGTGGAGGAAACTTGGGGAGACCTTCGTCCAGCAGTGGATTGATAATGGTTGACAATGATGATGATGATGATATATAACACGAGGGATGTAAGGTCAGGTGATGCGTAACATCACAGCCTTTCCTTGACAAATGTCAACCCCGCCTTCTCGTGGTACATCCTGTTCCCACTAAAGGGGCTCTGACGACCGCCAATAGCGGTATAACTATACCATCGGGATTAGAGGAAATGCTATCCCCTACTCACCAACCCGCTTGGCCAGCGTGGTGAGTTATGGCCAAACCCTCCAAAATGACTCCACAACTTAAATCTTGGCCCTCAGTCTCCGGCAGCTGGAATGTACCTGGCCAAGGCAGCGGCCAGTGCGACATGAAGGCAGAGGGTGCTAAGAATCCCCCGGAGGACCGGACTAGGCTGCCATCTGATGCTGACCTTGGCTACGTATAACGGACGCTCCCTATCTTCTGATTCAAGGCTTCTTGAATTGGAAGAGGAACTACAAAGGATCAAGTGGGACATCGTCGGGCTAAGTGAGGTAAGGAGAAAAGGAGATCTTATTGAACTGAAAAGTGGACATCTCTTCTACTATCGTGGGACAGATACTGGCAGAACTAGTGGTGTTGGATTTATAATAAACAAGAAACTGAAGGATAAAGTTGTAGAAGTTGAAAGTTCCTCTGACAGAGCTGCACGACTCGTTATCCAACTCTCGAGAAGATACCAGGCTCAGATTATTCAAACTTATGCACCCACCACAAGTCATGCTGAAGAAGAAATTGAAGAATTTTATGAGGAAATTCGTGATCTAAATAATAAAGGTAAGCAGCACTTGTAGATAATTATGGGATATTTCAATGCAAAAATAAGGCAACGGCAACAGAATGAAACTTCAGTAGGTAAATTCGGTCACGGCAACAGAAACCAGCGTGGAAATACTCTCGTAGAGTTTGCAGAGGCAGAAGGGTTTTTCATCTTGAACTCCTTTTTCAAGAAAAAGCCACACAGGAAATGGACATGGAGACATCCAAATGGGACGACAAGTGAAATTGATTTTATTATGTGTAACAAAAAATTCGTCATAGAAGACTGCAGTGTGCTAAACAAGTTCAACACAGGCAGTGACCATAGATTGGTGAGATGTAAGATGCACCTCAACACTAAACTCGAACGTAGCAAGCTCATAAGACAAACAAAGTGTATTGACATAACAAACCTTAAAAAACACCATCATACCTTCAAATTGGAACTGAAGAACAGGTTCTCTGCTTTAGAAGGCCTAACATCGGAAGAAGTGGATATTTCTGAAGTTAACAGAAAAGTAACCAAAGCTCTTATGGAAACAGCAACAAAATTAGCTGGGTCTAAGAACAAATTGCATGTGAACAAATTATCAGGAAAAACCAAAATGTTGATGCAAAAAAGAAGAGAGATGAGGACAACTAAAGAAGATGTGACTTCCAAAGTGGAATATATAGAGCTATGCAAGACAGTACGAAAAAGTATCACTGAAGACGTAAGGAAATTCAACTGTGAACTAGTAAGGAAAGCAATTGAAAACAACCAAAGCCTAAAGATAGCAAAGGGACATCTCAAGTAAGGGAAAAAAACAGATTATGGCACTGAGAAAAGAAGATGGTTCTGTAACAAGAAATAGAGGCGAAATTTTGACAAGAGTGAAAGATTTCTACTCCAAATTATATGAAAGGGATGATACATGTACTCCAGACATCATGAAAGGTACCAGTACCAGAGTTCTTCCAGTCCTTCCAGCAGAAGTTGCACATGCAATCAAGAACACGAAGCAGGGAAAAGCTCCAGGAGAAGATGGAATTACTGTAGACATCATACAAGAAGCAAGTGGAGAAATCGAAACAGTACTCGCCCAAATTTTCACTCCATGCTTTAATGTAGAGATAATTCCTGAGGATTGGAACAATGCTACAATGATCTTGTTACATAAAAAAGGTGACATTGAGGATCTCAGGAACTACAGACCTTTCAGCCTCCTATCAGTGGTTTATAAAATCTTCACTAAAGTTCTTTCACACCGCTTGAAGGTGACACTGGACATGGCTCAACCGAGAGAACAAGCTGGATTCAGGAGTGGCTACAGCACAATAGATCATATCCACGTACTGAGAGAACTAATTGAAAGAGCGAGGGAATATGAACTTCCATTGTGCATGGCTTTTATCGATTATGAAAAAGCCTTTGATTCGGTGAAACCATCAGCAGTTGCAATGGCTCTGAAATCCTGCGGTATTGAAGATGCATACATTAATATTATTAATAACATCTATGAAAATGCAAGTGCAAAGATTCGGCTGTTTGAAAATACAACACACATAAAAATTGGAAAAGGAGTGAGACAAGGTGACACCATATCTCCGAAGCTCTTTAATGCCACATTGGAAAATGTCTTTCAATCACTGAACTGGGAAAACAAAGGAATAAAGATTAATGGAGATTATCTAACTTACCTTTGTTTTGCTGATGACACAGTCATTTTTGCAACTACCCCATCAGAGCTACAGAGTATGATCCAGGAACTTGCTGACAAGAGTAAAGAAGTGGGATTAAAAATGAACTTTCAGAAGACAAAAGTGATGTACAATGCTTTTACAAGAAATGAAGATTTATCGATTGATGGAGAAAAGCTGGAGATAACAGACACGTACGTTTATCTTGGACAGCAGATATCAAGTGAGGGTCACATTGATGAAGAAATTAATCGGCGTACAAAACTTGCCTGGAGAGCTTTTGGAAGAAACAGCATAATTTTCAAGAGCAATATTCCATTATGTCTTAAAAGGAAAGTGTTTGATCAATGCATCCTTCCAGTGCTTACGTATGGTGCAGAGACGTGGACCTTCGCTAAAAGAGACATACAAAGGCTGCAGACAACTCAAATTAGCATGGAGAGGTACATGCTTGGTGTAACCAGGAGAGATAAGAAGAGGAACACGTGGATCCGAAAAATGACAAGAGTGGAAGATATCATGATCAGAGTTAAATCCCTGAAATGGCAATGGGCTGGACATACTGCCAGAAGGACAGACCATCGATGGACAGCCGAAATTTTAGATTGGATTCCAAGGGACAGGAAAAGACCCAGAAGAAGACCACATGGAAGATGGGTGGATGAAATTCGAAAGTATGCGGGAGTGACATGGAGGAGACTGGCATAAGACAGACCGTTGTGGAGGAAACTTGGGGAGACCTTCGTCCAGCAGTGGATTGATAATGGTTGACAATGATGATGATGATGATATATAACACGAGTGATGTAAGGTCAGGTGATGCGTAACATCACAGTCTCTCCTTGACAAATGTCAACCCCGCCTTCTCGTGGTACATCCTGTTCCCACTAAAGGGGCTCTGACGTCCGCCAATAGCGGTATAACTATACCATCGGGATTAGAGGAAATGCTATCCCCTACTCACCAACCCGCTTGGCCAGCGTGGTGAGTTATGGCCAAACCCCTCCAAAATGACTCCACAACTTAAATCTTGGCCCTCAGTCTCCGGCAGCTAGAATGTACCTGGCCAAGGCAGCGGCCAGTGCGACATGAAGGCAGAGGGTGCTAAGAATCCCCCGGAGGACCGGACTAGGCTGCCATCTGATGCTGACCTTGGCTACGTATAACGGACGCTCCCTATCATCTGATTCAAGGCTTCTTGCATTGGAAGAGGAACTACAAAGGATCAAGTGGGACATCGTCGGGCTAAGTGAGGTAAGGAGAAAAGGAGAAGATCTCATTGAACTGAAAAGTGGACATCTCTTCTACTATCGTGGGACAGATACTGGCAGAACTAGTGGTGTTGGATTTATAATAAACAAGAAACTGAAGGATAAAGTTGTAGAAGTTGAAAGTTCCTCTGACAGAGCTGCACGACTCGTTATCCAACTCTCGAGAAGATACCAGGCTCAGATTATTCAAACTTATGCACCCACCACAAGTCATCCTGAAGAAGAAATTGAAGAATTTTATGAGGAAATTCGTGATCTAAATAATAAAGGCAAGCAGCACTTGAAGATAATTATGGGAGATTTCAATGCAAAAATAGGGCAACGGCAACAGAACGAAACTTCAGTAGGTAAATTCGGTCACGGCAACAGAAACCAGCGTGGAAATACTCTCGTAGAGTTTGCAGAGGCAGAAGGGTTTTTCATCTTGAACTCCTTTTTCAAGAAAAAGCCACACAGGAAATGGACATGGAGACATCCAAATGGGACGACAAGTGAAATTGATTTTATTATGTGTAACAAAAAATTCTTCATAGAAGACTGCAGTGTGCTAAACAAGTTCAACACAGGCAGTGACCATAGATTGGTGAGATATAAGATGCACCTCAACACTAAACTCGAACGTAGCAAGCTCATAAGACAAACAAAATGTATTGACATAACCAACCTTAAAAAACACCATAATACCTTCAAATTGGAACTGAAGAACAGATTCTCTGCTTTAGAAGGCCTAACATCGGAAGAAGTGGATATTTCTGAAGTTAACAGAAAAGTAACCAAAGCTCTTATGGAAACAGCAATAAAATTAGCTGGGTCTAAGAACAAATTGCATGTGAACAAATTATCAGGAAAAACCAAAATGTTGATGCAAAAAAGAAGAGAGATGAGGACAACTAAAGAAGATGTGACTTCCAAAGTGGAATATATAGAGCTATGCAAGACAGTACGAAAAAGTATCACTGAAGACGTAAGGAAATTCAACTGTGAACTAGTAAGGAAAGCAATTGAAAACAACCAAAGCCTAAAGATAGCAAAGGGACATCTCAGCAAGAGAAAAAAAACAGATTATGGCACTGAGAAAAGAAGATGGTTCTGTAACAAGAAATAGAGGCGAAATTTTGACAAGAGTGAAAGATTTTTACTCCAAATTATATGAAAGGGATGATACATGTACTCCAGGCATCATGAAAGGTACGAGAGTTCTTCCAGTCCTTCCAGCAGAAGTTGCACATGCAATCAAGAACATGAAGCGGGGAAAAGCTCCAGGAGAAGATGGAATTACTGTAGACATCATACAAGAAGCAAGTGGAGAAATCGAAACACTACTCGCCCAAATTTTCACTCGATGCCTTAATGAAGGGAATATTCCTGAGGATTGGAACAACGCTACAATGATCTTGCTACATAAAAAAGGTGACATTGAGGATCTCAGGAACTACAGACCTATCAGCCTCCTATCAGTGGTTTATAAAATCTTCACTAAAGTTCTTTCACACCGCTTGAAGGTAACACTGGACATGGCTCAACCGAGAGAACAAGCTGGATTCAGGAGTGGCTACAGCACAATAGATCATATCTACGTACTGAGAGAACTAATTGAAAGAGCGAGGGAATATGAACTTCCATTGTGCATGGCTTTTATAGATTATGAAAAAGCCTTTGATTCGGTGAAACCATCAGCAGTTGCAATGGCTCTGAAATCCTGCGGTATTGAAGATGCATACGTTAATATTATTAATAACATCTATGAAAATGCAAGTGCAAAGATTCTGCTATTTGAAAATACAACACACATAAAAATTGGAAAAGGAGTGAGACAAGGTGACACCATATCTCCGAAGCTCTTTAATGCCACATTGGAAAATGTCTTTCAATCGCTGAACTGGGAAAACAAATGGATAAAGATTAATGGAGATTATCTAACCCACCTTCGTTTTGCTGATGACGTAGTCATTTTTGCAACTACCCCATCAGAGCTACAGAGTATGATGCAGGAACTTGCTGACAAGAGTAAAGAAGTGGGATTAAAAATGAACTTTCAGAAGACAAAAGTGATGTTCAATGCTTTTACAAGAAATGAAGATTTATCGATTGACGGAGAAAAGCTGGAGATAACAGACACGTACGTTTATCTTGGACAGCAGATATCAAGTGAGGGTCACATTGGTGAAGAAATTAATCGGCGTACAAAACTTGCCTGGAGAGCTTTTGGAAGAAACAGCATAATTTTCAAGAGCAATATGCCATTATGTCTTAAAAGAAAAGTGTTTGATCAATGCATCCTTCCAGTGCTTACGTATGGTGCAGAGACGTGGACCTTAGCTAAAAGAGACATACAAAGGCTGCAGACAACTCAAAGAGCATGGAGAGGTGCATGCTTGGTGTAACCAGGAGAGATAAGAAGAGGAACTCGTGGATCCGAAAAATGACAAGAGTGGAAGACATCATGATCAGAGTTAAATCCCTGAAATGGCAATGGGCTGGACATGTTGCCAGAAGAACGGACCACCGATGGACAACCGAAATTTTAGATTGGATTCCAAGGGACAGGAAAAGACCCAGAAGAAGACCACATGGAAAATGGGTGGATGAAATTCGAAAGTATGCGGGAGTGTTATGGAGGAGACTGGCACAAGACAGACCGTTGTGGAGGAAACTTGGGGAGACCTTCGTCCAGCAGTGGATTGATAATGGTTGACAATGATGATGATGATGATATAACACGAACGTATTATCAATTCATAAACAAAATTCATTTCATCCCTAGCATCACTGTTGTTGTTTAAAGGCGTGTCATTTCTACGTGGAAATCTGCCTTAAAAATACGTCCTCTTTTTTAATTTTTATGTTGGCCTACTTGATGTGCAAGGACTAATAACATTTGAGAAGTACAATACGGCTATTTTCACGCTTAAAAAACACATTGCAATAACAAACCTATACATCATCGTGATACAGACTCCTGGAATTGATGGCCCGCATCTCCCCAGCGGCATCTGGTGGCCGATTACATTAAGAGTCCACATTTTAGCTGAGAGTTGAATCATCTGTCTGTCATACACCATGATAGTAATTGTGTAAAAATCATTCATATCCCTGTGGATTACTGCATTAGGATCCATTAAATTCTGTTGAGAGTATACATTGCTTGTGATATGCTCATTTATGTATTTGTCACTTTAATTTTGAACTAAATATATAGTGTGCACAACATTTATTGAACGCTTAACTGCCTATACTGTCCAACTCCTTCCCCTAAAACTGAAATTCAATACACAAAATTTGTTTATATTCTTTTTTAAACTTAAAATGCGCCGCCCCGGTGGCGCAGTGGTCTAAGGCGCTGGCCTCTGATCATTCGTCCGTAAGGGGTCCGGGTTCGAATCCCGGTCAGGCATGGATGTTGTGTTTGTCTTACGGCACTGGCTCTCTCCCTTCCCTGGAACCAGTGACCCTAAATTAGGGACGGGCGACTGCTTATAGCCCATTGAGTTGCTCACGGTGGTCGCTAAGCCTCCAATCAAAAAAAAAAAAAAATTCAATACACAAAATTTGTTTATATTCTTTTTTAAACTTAAAATGCGCCGCCCCGGTGGCGCAGTGGTCTAAGGCGCTGGCCTCTGATCATTCGTCCGTAAGGGGTCCGGGTTCGAATCCCGGTCAGGCATGGATGTTGTGTTTGTCTTACGGCACTGGCTCTCTCCCTTCCCTGGAACCAGTGACCCTAAATTAGAGACGGGCGACTGCTTATAGCCCATTGAGTTGCTCACGGTGGTCGCTAAACCTCCAATCAAAAAAAAAAAAAAAACTTAAAATGCATTTTTATACAGGAAATCATTGAGTGCACAGTGGTTTAAAATAACTGCTCTGCTTGAAGAATTCTTTTAGTGCTTACCTCTACAGATATCTAAACTGTAAGATTTCTAGTTTTCCAGAAATAATTCATATTAATTAAAAGCTTATTATTTTGACCAAAAAACCATATTAACTTTGGTAGAGCATTACTTCTTTACAGACTATTTTCCACAAGTGTTTATGTACATCCCACATAATTCTGGCAAACAAAAAGTTTTCTCCCCTTGACAATACGGTACAAAAAAAAAAAGTCCCCCAGTGGGCAACTAGCATTGAGAAATCATACAATATTTTTATTTTTATTTTTTTGGCTCCAAGACATGTTCTTCAGAAAGTTTAGAAATTCTGTTGCCTTACAGAAGAAATTGAACTTACCAGTTTCCATCCCAGTGTATCACCACTACACCACCATTTCTACACAACTGGTGTGTACTATATGGATCTAAATAATGTTTCACAGAGTGCTCATTGAAGTGGTTACAGATTTGTAACAACAAACGATATATCCAATACTCTCAAGGCTGCATCCCATAATAGGCATCAGGGTCAGAAACCAGCTGTTGTTCAAATAGTAATATTGTGGAAATCTTTCAGTATTTAATTTCCGCAGCACATGTCACACTCAGGAAGTTTCTTCAGATTCACATACAGGTTTCATTTACTTGAAATTGTCCTTGATGGTGTAATGGTAATATACTCTGATGAAAATCAGGGCAGGCTGCTATTTGATTTCCTCTCCAGGAAGATAAAAGTTTTCTAGGGAGTTTTAACTCATGAATGACAAATGATAGCTTTCCAATGTCAAAAAATAATGATCTTATATGATTGACATTTCTCTGGATATAAATATCCGGTTTTTTTTTCAAGCAATTTAAAAAAAAAAAAATTGTAAAATGAATTTTCACATCTGATGAAAAGTGTAGTTCAACCTTTAAATATCAGAGACAAATACACATTATAAAATGCCAGAACCCAGGATGTTACAAGAATAGCAGCAATAAATGACACTGCACAACCATGATATTTATAATTATGAAGAATAAAATTTGTTTAAAATATTGTGACGAGACTAACTGAAAACCCTTCACATTATATACACTATATTGACAAAAGTCACCAGACACCCCTTCAAAAGCAAATGAATGGATCCGCTGCATTGTTAAGATGTACGGTACAGCTGCAAACAGTTAAAGGTAACTTGATCACACTATGTTACAAGAAAAGAACTTTTACAAGAAAGTTCGTAAGTTAGGAAGCTTTCGACCTTATCTCAGGTCTTCATCACGATAATGGAGGACTAAGATTGTGGCCAGATTCTACATTTATATATATATATATATATTTTTTTTTTTTTGTTGTTGCCTAATTCAAGTGTAGAATCTGGTAACAATCTCAGTCCTCCATTGGTATAATGAAGACCTAAGACAAGGTCAAAAGCTCGCAACTTACGAACTTTCTTGTAACATAACTAGCGTTACCAAGTTACCTTTATCTGTTATTATTGTAACGTGTTTTGCCCATCATCATGCTGCAAACAGTATAAAAACAAGCCTGCAGCTGACCGCAATCGTATCGCACTCTGAGGTCGAGTGAAAATGTCGCGGCGGGATAGAACTGACTTTGAGAAAGGAAAGATTGTTGGGTATTATATTAGTGAGTTGTCCATAAGAGAAACCGAAAGGTGTTTAAACATACCCAAGTCAACTATTTTCGATGTCCTGAATAAGTGGAAGACACACGACGTGCCTGAAGCAGCAAAACGTACCAGCAGACTAAAGAAAATCAGTGATAGAGGATGTCGAAGCCTCAGGAGAGTCGTTACAGCTAATCGACAGAGTACTGCACAAGACCTGTGTACAGGCGAGTAAAAATGCTAGAACCTCAGTATGTACACGCACCATTTGCAGAGAACTTCATTCCATGCATTACCATGGTCGTGCAGCTGCTCATAAGCCTTTCAGCTCCACTCGGAATGCTACTCGTCGTTTAGCATAGTGTAAAGAACATTTATCGTGGACCATAGATCAATGGAAACGGGTCCTATGGACCAATGAATCCAGATACACGATCCCAGCAAAAACAGTATTGCTGGGCCAGCAGTGGGCCATTGCTGGCAGCGAGCACTGCCATCAATGGCCCAGCACTATGTTGCCACTGCCGAACCGTCAATAAAATGTCCGGGCGGCCAACAGAAGGGTCAGCAGTTCAGGCCAACAGTTGGCACCCCATCAGTTGTCATATGCCACAACAGGGCCATCAGTGGTCCATCACAGGCAGTAGCTGCCACAAGTGGCCCTTCAGTGGCCCTGCAAGTACTTGCCAGAAATGATGGCTAGCCTAATGTGGTCCGCTAGTGGGCCGTTAGTGGCAGCCAGCAACCACGTGACGTAACTGGTGGCTTGCCGAATCTTGTCCGCCAATTTCCCAGTAGTAGCAATAAAAATTAAAAAAAAAAAAAAGCAAGGACAACCGCAGTTTCCTTGGCCACTTCCTGCACTTTCACTGCCTTGGGACAGTCTTAAGAGCACTGATGTAGCTTTAGACTTTGCTTTTGATGTTGAAATCCCCTGTTTTGTAAAGAAAAGAAACAGCAGATCAATTAGTAGTGACCCCCTCAGTGAATTCGTATCCACCCTCCTGATTAGCCCCTGGCCATAAAAACATGAAAAAGCGACTTAAACTAAGGAATTGGAAGAGTGAAGAACAATCAAATTTTTATGGCCTTTCGGATGGCATTTTGATAACCTTTCTACGGAGATGTAAATAACACAATTTTACGGCGAAATACAGAGAGTTACATGATATAAAACACAAGACTTATTCTGGGCTGTTTACGTGGAAGCCACGCTCGCTACCGACCGGACTAATTCACAACGCTCGTCTACGTGCTGGAAGCTATCTCTTTGGTATGCAATTTGCAAACGAATGCTTCCCTCTTTCATTTTATAATATTGCGAGGTATTTTTCATAAAAGTCAGTTTCATATAATGGATAAATTAATTTTTTCAACGTAACGATAGTTTTTTTTTACCTTAAGGGAACTTCACTCATTTTCAAGGCGTGTACATACTTAGAGTCGCTTTCCAAAGTTTTGTACTGTCCTTGCCGTCTTGAAAAGAGATTGTTGAATAAATATATATTTACCCGGGTTCATGTCACATTCTGTTACATTTTTAACGTTGTGTCTTTCCTTTCCGTTGTCCGAAGCTACATTTGTTTTAAAGAGTAAAAGATATTTTATTTTACTTCTCGTTATTTTTAGAAGCGAATTCCTCCCAGTCTTGTGTATTCAACCCATGGATGAGTACACCACATAGCGTTGCTTTTTTTTTTCTTTCAAATAATTAATAAATTTCGTATGCGTATAATTCTTTTTTTTTCCAACAAACGCTATTTTAATGGTTTTCCAGGATATGTGTTTCAAGCGGTTTCAAATTTTTTCTTGTTATTCATCCACTCCATTCCATGAATTGTTATTCATGGGAATGGAGTGGGTGTATTTCATGGCTGTAATCTAGTATTTCACGGCTTAATCTGATATCTTCGTCGACGTAAAATTTCATTAGGAAATTAATTCAACTCTCCACATATGGATTTTTTTCTTAACATCCACTAAAATAACATGATGGCACACAAGCGCCGTCTTCAACTAACTGGTACCATGAGAGACACAGCAAGTGTTGCTTCTGCGCATGCGCAGTCCCGATGCTTCCACCTGCTGTTGTGGGTTGCATTGGTTGCCAGCAACGGGCCACTAGTGGCACTTGCTTGGAGGACCACAATTCACGGCGATGCTGCAGGGCCATCAATGGCTCGCCAACTGATAGCGCTGACACCAACGGACCACTACCGGGCCGTCAGCGGCAGATTTCAGCCAGCAGTGACCCATCACTGCCAGCTGGTGGCCAGCAGTTTCCCAGCACTTGTGTTTTTGCTGGGATCCGTCAGTCCGACAGTGGTGTGTGGGTATGTCGGCAGCCAGGCGAATACTATTTACCACAGTGTACTGTTCCTACGGTCAAGCTTGAAGCTGGCAATGTACTAGTGTGGGGGTGCTTTTTGTGGTATGGTCACGGCCCATTGGTTATCGTGGACAAACCTGTTAGGCCGCTCCGGTGGCGCAGTGGTCTAAGCGATGGTCTCTGATCATTCGTCCGAACGGAGTCCGGGTTCGAATCCCGGTGAGGCATGGATGTTGTGTTTGTCTTACGGCACTGGCTCTCTCCCTTCCTCGAACCAGTGACCCTAAATTAGGGACAGGCGACTGCTTATAGCCCATTGAGTTGCTCGCGGTAGTCGTTAAACCTCCAATAAAAAAAAATCAAACCTGTTAGCCAGCATGTCTACCTTGATATTCTGGACAATTATGCCCTATGAACTCTGGGGCAATACTATGGAACCGACCGTTGTTGGTACCAGCAGGTTAATGCACCGAGCCATAAAGCAAAGACTGTTACGGCATGGTTTGACGATAATTCTGTATTGTGTGTGGACTGGCCAGCACAGAGCCCTGATCTTAATCTCATAGAACACCTATGGGATGAATTAGAGCGCCGCATAAGAAGTTTGGAACCAAGGCCTACTGCTAAGCAACAGTCAGTGGCAGCATTATGTATTGAATGGAAGCGCACGCATACTTATTGCAGTGTTCCAAAACCTTGTCGAAAGCATGTCTCGAAGGGTCAGTGCCTGCGTTAAGGCTAAAGGTGGACCGACACCATACTAATGTATGTCAATAAATGCTATGTTGAGTTTCTCTTCTAGGTGTCCGGTGACTTTTGTCAATATAGTGTATATACCATGTTGCCAAAACTACTCTGACACTTGTCTGATTATGAAAATTCTGGATTCTTGTACTATCCTGCACTTGTTTTGTGTCTGTGAGAGATCCGCATTAAAAATGGGGATCTGCTGGAGAAGTAACCGTGTAGCAGAAGTCAATATGCCACATACAACAAAAAGACTTTTCAGTGTGGCATAATGGTGGCTGAATGCCACATTACTAACGTTTCTGTTTGAAAACTGTTTTAATATATGAAAATCTACTATAGCTGATGCACACTGCTGGCCACCCAAAATGCAACACCAAGAAGGACACGAGATAGCAAAGCCAGATTTACTGGGCACATAACATATACAAAGATGAAACGATTGAGCTTATAGGCCCGTGCGACTTGTGGAACACGCAGACATCAATAGTTCGTGTGGCCCCCATTTCTGGCAATAACGGCCGCTACACGCTGCAGCATTGATAGAAAGAGGCTTTGGATGTGGGCTTGGGGTATGTCGGTCCAGGCTGCTTCCACACGTTGCCACAGTTCATCAGGCGTATCCACGGGTGGTGCTTGCAGGGCCACGGCAGCAGTGACACCTGGTGGGCCGTGAAGAATTGTTGCACGATGCGTGCCACGTGCGGGCGCGCATTGTCCTGTTGAAACGTGGTTGCTGGCAGGTCCTGCAAGTAAGGGAGGACTCCAAAACATCGGACATGTAGCGGTGGCTGTTGAGTGTACCGGCAATGTGTACCAGAGGGGTGCGGGTGCCATATCCAATTGCGCCCTAAACCATAACGCCAGGTGACGAACCAGTACGGCGATGCATAATGCAGGCGTCATACAGTCTCTCGCCGCGGTGCTGCCACACGCGGATCCGACCATCGCGGTGTTGCAGGCAGAAGTGGGATTTGTCAGAGAAGACAATGTAGTGCCATTCCGTAGTCCAGGTGCAGCGTTCAACAGCCCACTGCCGCCGCACTCGCCGGTGGGTTAACGTCAATGGTAATCGGAGCAATGGGCACCGTACGACAAGTCCCCGCTCCTGCAGACGATGTCGAATGGTACGTGCTGACACAGGTTGTTGCGCAACACACCCTCATTCCTGCGCTAACGTTCGTGATGTGGCGGTGCGAGCCGTCAATGCCCGCCACACAACATGCCGGTCCTCTCGTTCGGTGGTGTGCCGTAGCAATCGCTCACATCGGTCCCTCCTGCACCCACCGAATCCATACTTGCCTCACTGTGGCTGGATGTCGTCCCACACGGGCGCCGATGTCTCGGTATGATAAACTGCTGTCGCGATAAGCCACTATTTGTCCTCTGTCGAACTCCCAAACGTGCTGGAATGACTGCCGTATTCTGCGACGAGGCATCAGGAAGCTTCCCACGCACAGGTCCGGCAGCACAACTCACTTCTACTACTTACACCCAGCCTTCTGTGAACCCTTCTCAAGTGCTTCTCGGTGGCGTGCCGGGCGCACATGATTTGCATATGCCCTGCAATGCTAATCGTTTGCATGTCCTCTCGCGGACGACGCATGCAGCGAATTTCAGGCCAATCGAATGGTTCCTTCTTGGTGTTGCATTTTGGGTGGCTAGCAGTGTGATTTAAAGATGGACAGCCAATCTTGCTACCACAGAAAAAGAGAAAAAATAAAAATAAAACTGGCAGGCTATGCTAACTTATGAAACGGGCCCAAAGATCTCTGATGCTAAGAATCTGAGAGCATGTCATCAGTAGCAGAAATCTCTGCGATGCTTGACAATGCTGTAGGAACATGTCAGAATTAGAACTATTCATAGAGTCACATTCCCTAGATTTTAGTGGTACAAGGCAGCTGTTCACAGGTTTTAGTCACTCTGTAAATGCTGAACAATATTTGAACTGTCTTTTCACTGTTCCTGGACTGTATTGCAATGGAACATGGGTTCTTTGGAGCCACAAATACTTCATACTGAAACAGAGGTCATTGCTCTTTCCACGTTTATAAGCGAGTCACGGAAAAATTCTCATTGGCCGCCACCGGGAATCGAACCCAGGGTCATCCAGTTACGCGCCGGATATGCTTACACTGCACCACAGCGGCCTCAAATTCCTCCAGACTCACACACACACTGTCAAGCCAATTTGGCAGGTTGCTTCTTGGAGCCCCGCACAATGCTGGGGATTCATCAAAGATGGTAAGCAGCAACTGAACAAATAATTAGAAGGCGAATGAATAATTAATACATACATTTGACGTGGACTAGGAACATCAAGAAGAGGTCATCGCTCTTTCCACGTTTATAAGCGAGTCATGGGAAACCTAAATTCCGCGACTCACTTATAAATGTGGAAAGAGCGACGACCTCTGTTTCATGTTCCTGGTTCATGTCAAATGTCTGCATTAACTTCATACTGGTTTGCTGCAATTGATGTGTTTGGGACTGTAACTGATGGGCAAATGGTACTGTGAAGACTATTTCATCCCAACTGTCAAGTTTGGTGGTGGCTTCCAATGGTTTGGGACTGTTTAATCTGGATAAGACTTCGGCCATTTTTTTTTTTTTTTTGATTGGAGGTTTAACGACCACCGTGAGCAACTCAAATGGGCTATAAGCAGTCGCCAGTCCCTAATTTAGGGTCACTGGTTCCAGGGAAGGGAGAGAGCCAGTGCCGTAAGACAAACACAACATCCATGCCTGACCGGGATTCGAACCCGGACCCCTTACGGACGAATGATCAGAGGCCAACGCCTTACTTCGGCCATTGGTGGCGGTAGTGTGTGAAATCAAAAGTCCACCCCCACCCGCCCCTCAAATGTTCTGGACAATTCCATGCTCCCTCTACTGTGGCAGTACTTCAATACAGACTATTCTTTCAGCATAACAATACTCCATCCACATTACATGATGTGTACAAGACTAGTTTGTGAAGGACAATGTCGACATGTTGGACTAGGCACCTCAGAGTCTGGACTTTGAGCCAATAGAACACCTTTTCGAAGTACTGGAATGCTGAATCAGATCTTGTGCACAGCAGTCATATTCCAAATCAGCTTTGGCAGTAGCTTTACAGGAAGAGTGGAAGAATATTTCAGTAAAGACTTAAAGAAATTTGATAGAAACATGCATTGCCGCTGTCATTAAATCCTGAGGTTGCTCTTCTGTACACTACGTTGAATTAAAAGTGCTTGTTGTAATTACACGTTGATGATCACCCATTTGAGCATGGCTACTGTAGGCAACCAATTTCAGAAACTTACATAAAGGGATTCTGTTTCATACGGAGTAAGATATGTGGTTATGAAATTTTATTATCAGTGCTCATATTATTGAATTCAGGGTTTCCTACAGGAGAATCACTTTGAGCTAGTGCCAGCCTCTTCGTATAAGAACCCTTTATGTCACACAATAAAATACTTAAAGAAAGAAAATTTAAATTTATTTATTACTGGATAACTATTCCATTTCTACTTTTCACCAGCAAATTTAACATTTGAAGTAATGTTTTTTTTTTTTTTTTTTTTTTTTTGATTGGAGGTTTAACGACCACCGTGAGCAACTCAATGGGCTATAAGCAGTCGCCCGTCCCTAATTTGGGGTCACTGGTTCCAGGGAAGGGAGAGAGCCAGTGCCGTAAGACAAACACAACATCCATGCCTCACCGGGATTCGAACCCGGACCCCTTACGGACGAATGATCAGAGGCCAACGCCTTAGACCACGGTGCCACCGGGCGGCAAGTAATGTGTTCATGTATCTGGCCTTCCTCATTGGTGCAACACAGCAAATAAATTTATCACACAAAAAAAAAAAAACTCTTAGGGAAAGTAAAAAGCAATATTCGAGAACCAAAATATTTATTTTCTTAAAAACAGGCACCAGTAACAGGGCTTGAAAAATATCTGCCCAAGTAGTAAAAGCTAGATACCCAGGAAAATTTAACTTTCAAGATAATAACTCAGAACAACATTTATTCCTTTAAGTTAAAAAATATGAACTTTTTTTTTTTTTTACGTTTTGCATTTCAGTTTCAAGGGTCAGTATTCAAAATGTTCAATGCACAAAAGCGTGAATCTCAAGTTTAAAGATGATGATGCTGAAATTGGTATGATAAAATTGGTATTTGAGAAATTTAGCAATTCCGCCACGTTCCTTTCGTTAAAGTTTTCACCCTTTGTCATTAAACACTGGAGGCTAGTTCCAACAGAGGGTATCCTGTTGCTGACTATAAACAACATTTGGAGCACAACTACATATGGTTCCAATTTCTAGACCTAGAGCATAATACAGTATAATTAAAGAAGTGATACTCATCTGTCCTTGGGACTCCACAACAATACTACTACTTCTGGTAATCAGCAGTAAAATGAAACATGACATGTGACGACTGCCTTTTTTTCTTGTAGTAGGGAATTCTATTCCAATTTTTTTGATATTTTAAACTTAGTTGCTGCTCTGGTGGCATAGTGGTCTAAGCATTGGCTTAAGACCATTCATCAGAGTTGGGTCTGGGTTCGAATCCTGGTGAGGCATAGACGCTGTGTTTGTGTTATGGTACTGGCTCTCTCTTTTCTATGGAATCAGTGGCCCTAAATTAGGGATGGGAGACTGCTTATAATCCATCAAGTTGCTCATGGTGGTCATTGAACCCCTCAACAATATATATATATATATATATATATATATATATATATATATATGACCGCCAATAGCGGTATAACTATACCATCGGGATTAGAGGAAATGCTATCCCACACTCACCAACCCGCTTGGCCAGCGTGGTGAGTTATGGCCAAACCCCTCCAAAATGACTCCACAACTTAAATCTTGGCCCTCAGTCTCCGGCAGCTGGAATGTACCTGGCCAAGGCAGCGGCCAGTGCGACATGAAGGCAGAGGGTGCTAAGAATCCCCGGAGGACCGGACTAGGCTACCATCTGATACTGACCTTGGCTACGTACAACGGACGCTCCCTATCTTCTGATTCAAGGCTTCTTGAATTGGAAGAGGAACTACAAAGGATCAAGTGGGACATCGTCGGGCTAAGTGAGGTAAGGAGAAAAGGAGAAGATCTCATTGAACTGAAAAGTGGACATCTCTTCTACTATCGTGGGACAGATACTGGCAGAACTAGTGGTGTTGGATTTATAATAAACAAGAAACTGAAGGATAAAGTGGTAGAAGTTGAAAGTTCCTCTGACAGAGCTGCACGACTCGTTATCCAACTCTCGAGAAGATACCAGGCTCAGATTATTCAAACTTATGCACCCACCACAAGTCATGCTGAAGAAGAAATTGAAGAATTTTATGAGGAAATTCGTGATCTAAATAATAAAGGTAAGCAGCACTTGAAGATAATTATGGGAGATTTCAATGCAAAAATAGGGCAACGGCAACAGAATGAAACTTCAGTAGGTAAATTCGGTCATGGCAACAGAAACCAGCATGGAAATACTCTCGTAGAGTTTGCAGAGGCAGAAGGGTTTTTCATCTTGAACTCCTTTTTCAAGAAAAAGCCACACAGGAAATGGACATGGAGACATCCAAATGGGACGACAAGTGAAATTGATTTTATTATGTGTAACAAAAAATTCGTCATCGAAGACTGCAGTGTGCTAAACAAGTTCAACACAGGCAGTGACCATAGATTGGTGAGATGTAAGATGCACCTCAACACTAAACTCGAACGTAGCAAGCTCATAAGACAAACAAAATGTATTGACATAACCAACCTTAAAAAACACCATAATACCTTCAAATTGGAACTGAAGAACAGATTCTCTGCTTTAGAAGGCCTAACATCGGAAGAAGTGGATATTTCTGAAGTTAATAGAAAAGTAACCAAAGCTCTTATGGAAACAGCAACAAAATTAGCTGGGTCTAAGAACAAATTGCATGTGAACAAATTATCAGGAAAAACCAAAATGTTGATGCAAAAAAGAAGAGTGATGAGGACAACTAAAGAAGATGTGACTTCCAAAGTGGAATATATAGAGCTATGCAAGACAGTACGAAAAAGTATCACTGAAGACGTAAGGAAATTCAACTGTGAACTAGTCAGGAAAGCAATTGGAAACAACCAAAGCCTAAAGATAGCAAAGGGACATCTCAGTAAGGGGAAAAAAACAGATTATGGCACTGAGAAAAGAAGATGGTTCTGTAACAAGAAATAGAGGCGAAATTTTGACAAGAGTGAAAGATTTCTACTCCAAATTATATGAAAGGGATGATACATGTACTCCAGACATCATGAAAGGTACCAGTACCAGAGTTCTTCCAGTCCTTCCAGCAGAAGTTGCACATGCAATCAAGAACATGAAGCGGGGAAAAGCTCCAGGAGAAGATGGAATTACTATAGACATCATACAAGAAGCAAGTGGAGAAATCGAAACAGTACTCGCCCAAATTTTCACTCGATGCCTTAATGAAGGGAAAATTCCTGAGGATTGGAACAACGCTACAATGATCTTGCTACATAAAAAGGTGACATTGAGGATCTCAGGAACTACAGACCTATCAGCCTCCTATCAGTGGTTTATAAAATCTTCACTAAAGTTCTTTCACACCGCTTGAAGGTAACACTGGACATGGCTCAACCGAGAGAACAAGCTGGATTCAGGAGTGGCTACAGCACAATAGATCATATCCACGTACTGAGAGAACTAATTGAAAGAGCGAGGGAATATGAGCTTCCATTGTGCATGGCTTTTATCGATTATGAAAAAGCCTTTGATTCGGTGAAACCATCAGCAGTTGCAATGGCTCTGAAATCCTGCGGTATTGAAGATGCATACATTTATATTATTAATAACATCTATGAAAATGCAAGTGCAAAGATTCGGCTGTTTGAAAATACAACACACATAAAAATTGGAAAAGGAGTGAGACAAGGTGACACCATATCTCCGAAGCTCTTTAATGCCACATTGGAAAATGTCTTTCAATCACTGAACTGGGAAAACAAAGGGATAAAGATTAATGGAGATTATCTAACCCACCTTCGTTTTGCTGATGACATAGTCATTTTTGCAACTACCCCATCAGAGCTACAGAGTATGATCCAGGAACTTGCTGACAAGAGTAAAGAAGTGGGATTAAAAATGAACTTTCAGAAGACAAAAGTGATGTACAATGCTTTTACAAGAAATGAAGATTTATCGATTGATGGAGAAAAGCTGGAGATAACAGACACGTACGTTTATCTTGGACAGCAGATATCAAGTGAGGGTCACATTGGTGAAGAAATTAATCGGCGTACAAAACTTGCCTGGAGAGCTTTTGGAAGAAACAGCATAATTTTCAAGAGCAATATGCCATTATGTCTTAAAAGAAAAATGTTTGATCAATGCATCCTTCCAGTGCTTACGTATGGTGCAGAGACGTGGACCTTAGCTAAAAGAGACATACAAAGGCTGCAGACAACTCAAAGTAGCATGGAGAGGTGCATGCTTGGTGTAACCAGGAGAGATAAGAAGAGGAACACGTGGATCCGAAAAATGACAAGAGTGGAAGACATCATGATCAGAGTTAAATCCCTGAAATGGCAATGGGCAGGACATACTGCCAGAAGAACAGACCATCGATGGACAGCCGAAATTTCAGATTGGATTCCAAGGGACAGGAAAAGACCCAGAAGAAGACCACATGGAAGATGGGTGGATGAAATTCGAAAGTATGCGGGAGTGACATGGAGGAGACTGGCACAAGACAGACCGTTGTGGAGGAAACTTGGGGAGACCTTCGTCCAGCAGTGGATTGATAATGGTTGATGATGATGATGATGATGATATATATGTAAATAAATTATCAGGAAAAACGAAAATGTTGATGCAAAAAGAAGAGAGATGAGGACAACTAAAGAAGATGTGACTTCCAAAGTGGAATATATAGAGCTATGCAAGACAGTACGAAAAAGTATCACTGAAGACGTAAGAAAATTCAACTGTGAACTAGTGAGGAAAGCAATTGAAAACAACCAAAGCCTAAAGATAGCAAAGGGACATCTCAGTAAGGGAAGAAAACAGATTATGGCACTGAGAAAAGAAGATGGTTCTGTAACAAGAAATAGAGGCGAAATTTTGACAAGAGTGAAAGATTTCTACTCCAAATTATATGAAAGGGATGATACATGCACTCCAGACATCATGAAAGATACCAGTACCAGAGTTCCTCCAGTCCTTCCAGCAGAAGTTGCACATGCAATCAAGAACATGAAGCGGGGAAAAGCTCCAGGAGAAGATGGAATTACTGTAGACATCATACAAGAAGCAAGTGGAGAAATCGAAACAGTACTCGCCCAAATTTTCACTCGATGCCTTAATGAAGGAAAGATTCCTGAGGATTGGAACACCGCTACAATGATCCTGCTTCATAAGAAAGGTGACATTGAGGATCTCGGAAACTACAGACCTATCAGCCTCCTATCAGTAGTTTATAAAATCTTCACTAAAGTTCTTTCACACCGCTTGAAGATAACACTGGACATGGCTCAACCGAGAGAACAAGCTGGATTCAGGAGTGGCTACAGCACAATAGATCATATCCATGTGCTGAGAGAACTAATTGAAAGAGCGAGGGAATATGAACTTCCATTGTGCATGGCTTTTATCGATTATGAAAAAGCCTTTGATTCGGTGAAGCCATCAGCAGTTACAATGGCTCTGAAAACCTGCGGTATTGAAGATGCATACATTAATATTATTAATAACATCTATGAAAATGCAAGTGCAAAGATTAGGCTGTTTGAAAATACAACACACATAAAAATTGGAAAGGGAGTGAGACAAAGTGACACCATATCTCCGAAGCTCTTTAATGCCACATTGGAGGGTGTTTTTCAGTCACTGAGCTGGGAAAACAAAGGGGATAAAGATTAATGGAGATTATCTAACCCACCTTCGTTTTGCTGATGACGTAGTCATTTTTGCAACTAGCCCATCAGAGCTGCAGAGTATGATCCAGGAACTTGCTGACAAGAGTAAAGAAGTGGGATTAAAAATGAACTTTCAGAAGACAAAAGTGATGTTCAATGCTTTTACAAGAAATGAAGATTTATCGATTGATGGAGAAAAGCTGGAGATAACAGACACGTACGTTTATCTTGGACAGCAGATATCAAGTGAGGGTCACATTGATGAAGAAATTAATCGGCGTACAAAACTTGCCTGGAGAGCTTTTGGAAGAAACAGCATAATTTTCAAGAGCAATATGCCATTATGTCTTAAAAGAAAAGTGTTTGATCAATGCATCCTTCCAGTGCTTACATATGGTGCAGAGACGTGGACCTTAACTAAAAGAGACATACAAAGGCTGCAGACAACTCAAAGAAGCATGGAGAGGTGCATGCTTGGTGTAACCAGGAGAGATAAGAAGAGGAACTCGTGGATCCGAAAAATGACAAGAGTGGAAGACATCATGATCAGAGTCAAATCCCTGAAATGGCAATGGGCTGGACATACTGCCAGAAGGACAGATCATCGATGGACAGCCGAAATTTTAGATTGGATTCCAAGGGACAGGAAAAGACCCAGAAGAAGACCACATGGGAGATGGGTGGATGAAATTCGAAAGTATGCAGGGGTGACATGGAGGAGACTGGCACAAGACAGACCGTTGTGGAGGAAACTTGGGGAGACCTTCGTCCAGCAGTGGATTGATAATGGTTGACAATGATGATGATGATGATGATGATATAATTATTATTTTTTTTCTCTTTAGGCAACTAGTTTTTATTTACCTGCCCAGGCTAATAATTTACATGCCCTCGGCATGTAAATTAAACTTGTTTCCATGATTTAAACTAGAAACAGTTAAAAATATATATAATCTTCACTAAGCCACAAAAACACTCAGAACTATATAATTACACTCAAACACAACCTTCCTCACAGATGTCTGGAGTGAGACTAAAGGAATAAGGTGGGAGGCCACTAGAGGATTTATCCTGTTAAGACAGGCTGACTCATGAAAACACTGCCATCCAATGCATGTTGCTGTTGTTTTTTTCCTGTTAAGATAGGCACACTCATATAGACTTATTTCCTGAATCCTTTGGTTTCATTCACAAGAAATTTGTTAGATTTTTTTTTATCTGTAAGTTAAAAAAAATTATTTTTGCTGATTCAGAAAGCTTATATTGCATACACTGGCCAAAAAAGTATCATTGACCATATTACATGCATGGGAAACAAAGTAGATTTGACCACACAGAAGTGTTTTACACAAAATTAAATGAACGTTCCAAGACATATTTTGTTTTTATTAATAATTAATACAACTTAATTTTTTTATTTTTTGTAATCTCTGATTTTTAAAATATAACAAGTACTTGATTAGCTCATTCTACAAAAAAAGTATGATACATGTTAGTAGTGGTTTGCACTCTATGGCTTATTGAACCTAGCAAGGTACAAAATGACTAAAATTAACTTCGAATGCTTAGTGACCCTTTCCTGTTGCACTTAATAAAAATTTTATACCTTATTTTGAAAGAGACAAAAATTGGCTTTAATTTGGTACCAAAATGAGACCAATTGGTTGAAAAATAGGCAAAACAGGAGTTTTTTTTATAAACTGATGCAAAATTAGTGTTAGTCTACATTGTGTGAAAATCAAAATTTAAAAAAATTTCTCTGAGCCCAATTTTGGACCAAACAATCTTTAAAAAATTAATTTGTTATCTCATGGGTATCTATACAAAAAAAAAAAAAAAATTGAAAAAAAATCTGATACATAAGAGCAGTTTAATATTAAAATCAGGTTTGTCATGGAATGACCCATATATACATATCATCATTGTCAACCATTATCAATCCACTGCTGGACGAAGGTCTCCCCAAGTTTCCTCCACAACGGTCTCCCCAAGTTTCCTCCACAACGGTCTGTCTTGTGCCAGTCTCCTCCATGTCACTCCCGCATACTTTCGAATTTCATCCACCCATCTTCCATGTGGTCTTCTTCTGGGTCTTTTCCTGTCCCTTGGAATCCAATCTAAAATTTTGGCTGTCCATCGATGGTCTGTCCTTATGGCAGTATGTCCAGCCCATTGCCATTTCAGGGATTTAACTCTGATCATGATGTCTTCCACTCTTGTCATTTTTCGGATTCACGTGTTCCTCTTCTTATCTCTCCTGGTTACACCAAGCATGCACCTCTCCATGCTGCTTTGAGTTGTCTGCAGCCTTTGTATGTCTCTTTTAGCTAAGGTCCACGTCTCTGCATATACATACATATATATATATAATAGAAAGCCAGATGGACACGTAATATTTTGTGGTTTGCCTCGGGTGCAGAAATGCCTAGTTACACCTCTGTGGCCACACCATGAGAATTGATCCTAATGAACATGTGACACCCATAAAACCTCAAGAAGTGACTCCACCCACTGTAATGTGGGTTACAGTGCTGTCCCATTGGAAATAGTCATGACTTTGTCTTTCAACACCTGAATGAACTACTTGAATATACTTTGGTATTGCCTGACAATATGGCTTATGTTTAAAAACACCTTCTGAAGCATTAGTCTCACATCTATGTGGTCACCATTGCAGATTTTCTTTCATCACTCACTTCTGTCTTGCATCACCCGACTTTTCTTCTCTTTTGTCATGTTTGAAACAGTCCTTCCACTTTATCTTAGGCCTCCCTCTGTTTCACTCTCCAGGTGGCTCAGTGCCTATTACTGTTTACTCCATGTATTCCCTGCCCCTAAAACATGTTTGCACTATCACAGTCTTGCTTCTTGGGTGTTCTTTGAAACCACCAACTTCAACTGTTGCTCTTATCCTCTCATTCCTATTTCTATCATTTCTAATGACACCATACATCCATCTCAGCAAGGTTTAGCTCTTTATCTAAACATCTTTCCATTGACAAGTCTGGGCCCAGTATAGCATTGCTGGTCTTACATCAGCCTTTAAAACCCAACATTTCAGCCCCTCTGGTATCTTTCTACCACACAATACACCTAAACTTCATCTCTGGTTTATTTTGCTATTCACTTAACTCCCTTCAGATCTCCATCTTTCTCCAACATTAATCTTCAGTTTAAATCTCACACCTCCTTGGATATTAACATCTTAACCAGATTTTCTCCTTTTTCAAAACAGCACAAGTAAAGTATTTTAATTTCACTCTACTCATCTTCAATTCCCCCTTCCTATTTTTTAATATTCTTCTTAAATTTTACTTTCCCTGCTTTTTTAAGGCACATAATTAACCACATAACGTTCACACAGCATGGTCCATGGCATTACAGCTATCATCAACAGTGAAATTATTTTAAATTATGGGTTTTGTAGAGGTAATTTTTAATACACTTGGTTGTCAAATTTTCAAACCAGAACCGAGTTCATCATCAGGACTCGTACTGGAATAGTTGTTGCCATTTGGTCGGGAGTGCCCAACTGCAATTATTGTCAAGTGTGGTACTTTTTGTTATTTCTATAACTTCTTCAAGTTTCCTCTTTACTACATGTGATTGGTGGGTGATTATACCTGCGGAAACTCCATAAAATGGGACTCAATAGAAATAATCACCCACCAATTACATGTAGTAAAAGAGAAAACTGGAAGAAGGTATAAAAATAGTGAGAAATACTTAATTATGACTGTAGTTAGGCATTCCCAACCGGGGTGGCAACAACTACTCCAATGGTAGAGTTCTGATGAGGAACTAGGTTTTAGCTCAAAAATTTCACAACCAAATGCATAAAAAATTACCTCTATAAAACCTGTAATTAATTTTTTTTACTGTAGATTAATTATTGGGAGTGACATGGTAATCTGTAAATTAAACTCATCTTTGTTTTGTGGCTTCCTAGATTACTATATTCAAACTTAATTAACTTTTATTATTTTTTATTTTTTTATGGGATTTTTTTAGGTAAAGTTACAAATTTTCTGCAAATTTTCGGAGAAAACTCTCCTCTTTTGTCAGGCAGTCTTTCAATCTAATCTTTGTCATTGTCTTTGGTTACAGTCAACTTTGACAGTTATGGTGATTCTACAAAATATCTTGCCAGATGTTAGGCAGCATTAATCCCCTGCAATCATTTATGATAGAGTTCTGGTATTTTTCAATTTCATCTTTCAATTTATGTTTCAGGAAGTTGGTTTGAAATCCAATGACCGTTAGAGAGTCCCAGTCCATGTGGTGTCCTGTTGCTGTAACGTGTTGGTCCAATCCTGTCTTGTTCAAAAAAGCAAGTTAAAAATCCCCAAAAGAACTTTGAAAGCAGCCAATTAAGTGCTTTGAAATAATTCAAAAGGAATGAAAATTTAGTTGCTTTGAAAACTGACAAGAGTAGATTAATTACAATTATGGATAAAAAGGATTGTCGAAAAAAATGGAAGAGCTAAAAATAAGCCTATTTACGAGGAGATAGAAGAAAACATTGACCTGAATTTATTAAAAAAGTTACAAAACTTATAACCGAAGAAAATAAAAAAGGCTAACTCCCAGACAACTTTAAACAGTACTCAAAGTTACAATTCAGATTGCCTCAGCTCTGTGGAATTATAATACAGTGCCTGCCGCTTATTATGATCACACCCGTTCCAACGATATTTGAGTTTATAAAGTGGCTGATTTCTATAACCAGCGATTCGAAATTTAGTATTTTTATGAAATCAAGTATGTATGTAACTTGGAATGACACTATGTACGTATAAATAAAGTCAAAGTGATTAAAAGTGTTTAACTTTCAAAATGATTTATAAGTATGCACGTGTACATTAATTAAACCAGTAAAAATTACACATACATGTAGTATGATACATTTACATACCTCAATCAAGCTTTCTTAAAAAATTGTCCCATTGTAGTTTGTGTGGTAAAGTCTATAGTTAATCTTTTGATTGTGTTCGTAAAAGCGTACAATTGACTAACTATCTGCGTCACCACCTCTTTGTTCCAGTGTTCTTCTTAGAACTTGCAAAGCTTGTCAGGCTTCGGCTGCAGTTGGCCGGCAATCTCTTTCCCTTCATCCTAGTCACTTTTCTGGTATGGCGGCTTTTTTGAATCCAGAATTTCTTCCGCAATTTTAGAGTCATTTTTTCTGACTGATGTTTGCAGATGATCATCAATTGAAACATACTTCAAAAATTCCTCACTGAATTCATCTTCAGCAACAGTAGAGTCGATTGCATCTTCTGGTGCGATGGTTTCTTTGGGCATATTCAAACCGCATTCTTTGAATCAATTGGTGATCGTTTTTGGTGCACAAGAGTCCTAAGAATTTTTTATTGCATGCATTGCATCTAAGAGCGTGAAGAACTTTGAAATGGCATTAGCGGAACGTGACTCAAAAGAACAGGAGGAATCAATCTCTTTGATTACCTTTTGAACCCACTTGTTTTATATAGTGGCACTTGAAGAATCTGATGATGCCCTGGTCCAGTGGTTGCTTAATGCTGGTGGTGTTAGGGGGGATGAAACACTAATTTAATGTTCCTTAATTCGAGGTCAGCAGGATATGCCGAACAGTTGTCCAACAAGAGAAGAATTTTGTCCCTCTTCAGATCTCTGTCCCACTGAAGGAAAAAAGTCCGCAAACAGCTTGCTGTCCATATCCAAGATTTGCTGTTGCACGAGTAATTCACTGGAAAACTTTTAACACCTTTAAAACAACGGGGCTTTTGGCTGGATCCGATGACCAATGGAGTTTTCTTCACTGATCCGGTCATATTGCATGTTAAGAGCACAGTTACTCGTTGTTTAATTTTTTCTCCTCCTCCATTCGATTAATTTTTGAACATTAGGGTATGTTCAAGCAGAGCACGGTACAACAAGCCAGTCTCATCCGCATTAAAAATTTGATGCGGTTTTTAGTCTTTCAACACTTTAGGCAAAACTTCTTGTTTCCAAGTGTCTGCTGATTCACAGTCTGCATCTTGCTTTTCGTCGTGAAGCTTCCTGTAGACGATGTCGCGTTCCTTCCATCGTGTCAGCCATCCACCTGTAGTCGTAAAGTTTTCGACTCCAAGGAGGTTAGCAAAATGTTGCGCTTTTTCACACAGAATAGAGCGGGAGATGGGAACCTTCATCAGTCTGGCATTCTTAAACCACTCTACAAGTGCAGATTCAATTTCATGACTTTCCTTTATGTTTCTGCTTGTGAGATAAATTCCTATTTGTCACCACCTGATCAGAAAATTTTCCTCTTTGTTTCAATAAGTTACATATTGCTGATTGAGAAATACCCAATTTTGAAGCAGCCTCTCTTTAACTACATTAAGGCAAGTCATCGTATTTCAGCAACATTTCTTGCTTTTCCCTAACGCTCAAATCCTTTCGCTTAGACATGCTGACTTAATCTCCACAACTGAATGTCAAATGACCACATGCAGAAAGAAAGCTTTCGCAGGCTGCCCAGAACTAGTTATGGAACCAGTTTTCTGCCCCTCCACATTCTTCACAACGACCTTCCTCCACCTTTGACCTTGATTTTTTTTGCTGTTGCTTGAAGTTATCACTAAAAATGTTTGATTTTTTTATAAGTGGTGGTGCTGATTTTATTAACCGGCAATTTTACAATGATATTGCATTGGTTTGAATGTGTTCCTGGGAATTTGAGTTTATAAAGTGGCCGATTTTATTACCGGGAGTACTGTATTACCTAAGATTAACAACCAATCAGGACAATTAGATTTTAAATGCTGAATACTTTAAAATCTGAACTATTTTTTTAAGTCTCACCTTCAGGAGTTATTAGAAAAACCTCATTCCATAATAACAAATTCCTCAGCCCTAAAAGGAAAATTAGAGCAGCTTCCAAAGATGGATTCTCCTGTTATTGGTAGCCTAGATATAGTTTCAATGTATACAAGCATAAATTTAGATCAACTTGTAGTTTTTAGCAGATGACCTGGCAGACAAAATTGTGTTTCATGATCAGTCTAAGAATTTATTAGTGGGGATATTTGAAATGCTTATTTTTCTTTAAAAAACAACTTTTTTCAATTTGAGAAAAGATTTTTGTCTTGAAAAGTCTGGACTAACAATAGGCTCCCCGCTCTCCCCTCTTTTAGCAAATTACTATGTAAGAAAGCTGGAGGGAAAAGTTCTAATTCAACCCTCATATTTTTGCTTATATAGCAGATATATGGATGATATTTTATTCATTATAGATAGCAAAGATGAAGATCTGACAGAAAAAAATCCTTGGATGCTTTAATAAGTTGGATGATTCAATCTAGAAATTCAAAAAGAGGAAAAGTTAAACTTCTTAGATTTGACAATATATGTAGAAGATAAGTTCCTAACTAAATAATACAAAAAACATTTGGATACAAATAAAATACTAGATTATAACTCCTATCATCTATACTCAAATAAAGAAGAATATTGCAAGTCAATTTTTAGAAAAAATAAATAAAATGGTCTCCTTAGAAGATTTGTAAAAATCCCACATAGATGAACTGGGAGTCTTGCTGGCAGAAAATAACTACCTTCAAAATGAAACAGATAAGTTAGTCACAAAAAGAAATGGAAAAATACAAACAAGCAGGATTTTAAATTCACTAGAAAAATTGCGCATCAAAAAGGTTTGTTCGAATCTTTAAAGAGAATAAGCAGTAAATATCATATTAGATTAGCTCCTAATTTGGACAACAAGGTTAAGAAATTTTGCCCAAGTTTAGTTAAAAAGAAGAAACCTTGTTAAAAATGCAAGGAGTAATTTATAAAGTATCTTGCAGCTGTGGAAAATTCTACAAAGGTGAAACAGGTCGTAGGCTGGAAACTCGCATCGCCCAGCACAAAACAGCAATAAAAAATTTTTGCAACAAGACAGGATTGGACAGACATGTTAGAGCAATAGACCACCACATGGACTGGGACTCTCTAACTGTCATTGGACTTCAACTTCCTGAAACATAAATTGAAAGAGGAACTTGAAAAATACAAGAACTGCATTATAAATAACGGGATTAACGGATTAAGGGGATTAACGCTACCTAACATCTGGCAAGATATTTTGCAGAATCACTGTAATCGTCAAGGTTAACCATAACCGCAGACAGTGACAGAGATTAGATTGAAAGACTGCCTGACGAAGAAGAGTTTTCTCTAAAAATTTGCAACTTTACCTAGAAAAATCCCATAAAAAAGTTAACTAAGTTTGTTAATGCACTAAGCACTAAGATTTGTGACCCATATCTATGTATTCTGGCAGCTCATGTACTTTATGTATTCATTACAGTAAAACCATGCTTGACCTAAAAAAAAAAAAAAAAATAGTACAGAGAATCTCTTCACCACTATGAACATGTTGTGGAAAACAGTTAAGTAAACTGCTTTCTCATGGTTTCTGGCCCACAGCTGCTGAATACTTGGAATTTACATGGATAAAATTTCAATTCTTTATGTGACATGCCCCATATGAAATATCAGCTTACATGGAAATCACAAACTTCCAAGGGGACTGTTCAAGATGAGTGTGATTCGTATCTTCCACTGTGGTAGCAAAAACCATGCCAACAGTTGAGAAGCATGTCCTTCATGCAACTTTTGCACAGGAATTCTGTACCAAACCATGTGTGATGCTCTCCATAACCTTTTGGTGTTACATTATTTTCTTATATATAATAATGTACCATAAATCTTATTGGGTATATTAGTCTTATGCATAATAAGATTATTATAAATTTTATAATAAATCTATAAAATTATTATAAATCTCATTATGCATATGACTGAAAGCATTGACTATGGTGTTCTCTTATCAGTCAGTAATGGTAGTGTATTTATCATAAAAATAACATGACTTAATTTATTCAAAACTTGTAAAGAATTAAGTTGCGAGATTTCATTATCGCACAGCGGAACCAAAACTCACTCTTATTTTATGAGATTACTATGATGGCATATTATTATTGTTTGTCAGATTGTACTCCAACACATCATCAGGACTGATTCAAGTTAGATGTTGCCATTCATGTGGTAATACCCAGCCTATCTGGAAATTAATCGTGGCTCCTCTTTTTTCAATTTTCTCACCTTCCTTTTCACATCAGTGCTGCTGATGTGATACAATTTTTATGGATTCACAGTTAATTGAATGTCCAGTGTTTTGAATGCATCTTTTTTCAACTAGTTGCAGTATTGTTGGTGACATTTTTTGTAGTGACTTTGTTTCACTACAAAGGTTAAAATGCAACACAAAAAATTGATGAATGATAATAAAAATTCACCTTCATAATTATTCCTCATAAAACAAATGTAAAGTTTAGATCATATGTCACTATGGCTTGCAGTGATTTCATTAATTAAAAACACTGAGTTGCAGTGAAATTTTTGTCAACATTACCCATTTACAAATTTTACAGGGTTTGCAAAGGAGAATTACAAATCTGTTTTCTGGCTGTGTTTTAAATTAATATTTGTTTTTTATTAAAGTGCATTTTTAATGCATGGCCACAAGCATCTAAAATCCTAACTATGGCTCCAACTTTAAGTTACCATTGAATATAGTCCCTTTATCAATGAATCACTACTGAATGACATAAAAACACCCTTGATCTACAAAGAATCCACCTTAAAGCAATTTCAATTTACTTTTATGTTGTTAGTATTAACTACAGAACTAAAACAGATTCATTGGACACCCAGCTTATAATGTAGGAATGGAAATCCAAAGACCATTGGAAAGTCAATAACTAAATTGCACTGTTTATCAACAGTATTTATTTTTCTGAAAGCTGTGGCATATTTCTCCTCACCAAAAACTGTTTCACCAGGTCTCTCTATATTCCAGGGATCCAAAATTCTGCCTTAGAACCTGGCAGTCATACAATGTTATGGAACTGGTAAGCATCTGTAAATTCATTTCTCCTCTGATACAGAAAAACATATACTGTAAATGTATATCTTAAACATACTTTCATTCTTTAATTTGATATTTTGTACTTTTGCATAAAATTCTGTTTGAAGAAAATTTGTCAATAAAGTAAACATAAAAAAGTAGTTTATTTGTTAACAATGAAACATATGTAACAATGTTATTAAATACACACAGCATCATTACCACAGTATCTTTTACCAGTTATCATATACTACTGGATAAAATTAATCTACTGCAAAATTTAATGATGGGGAATTACAGTAACTCAAGCCTTTTTCTCCACATCAAATTTTTTACCCCATTTGATCTCAGCTATAGCAAACTAGTTGCAGAATTTAGCACATAGGGTATATTTTCATTGTAGGATAATGTGGCAGATAACTGCGAAAGAAAAAGATTCTCCGGTAAAGTAGTAAAAATAAGAAAAAAAAAGGCAGGTTACAAGTGCTTTTTTTAAGGGGGAGGGGGAGTTGTGTTGTGTATTTTACCAAATAAACATTCAATTCATCATGCTGTCTTCATAAATGCCCACTTGGAGCAACTATCATAGCATACTTTTTGACTGTAGCAATGCATTTTTGGAAGCACCTATATATCATGCAGTATCATCATCATCATCATCATTGTCAACCATTATCAATCCACTGCTGGACGAAGGTCTCCCCAAGTTTCCTCCACAACGGTCTGTCTTGTGCCAGTCTCCTCCATGTCACTCCCGCATACTTTCGAATTTCATCCACCCATCTTCCATGTGGTCTTCTTCTGGGTCTTTTCCTGTCCCTTGGAATCCAATCTAAAATTTCGGCTGTCCATCGATGGTCTGTTCTTCTGGCAGTATGTCCAGCCCATTGCCATTTCAGGGATTTTACTCTGATCATGATGTCTTCCACTCTAGTCATTTTTCGGATCCACGAGTTCCTCTTCTTATCTCTCCTGGTTATACCAAGCATGCACCTCTCCATGCTTCTTTGAGTTGTCTGCAGCCTTTGTATGTCTCTTTTAGTTAAGGTCCACGTCTCTGCACCATACGTAAGCACTGGAAGGATGCATTGATCAAACACTTTTCTTTTAAGACATAATGGCATATTGCTCTTGAAAATTATGCTGTTTCTTCCAAAAGCTCTCCAGGCAAGTTTTGTACGCCGATTAATTTCTTCACCAATGTGACCCTCACTTGATATCTGCTGTCCAAGATAAACGTACGTATCTGTTATCTCCAGTTTTTCTCCATCAATCGATAAATCTTCATTTCTTGTAAAAGCATTGAACATCACTTTTGTCTTCTGAAAGTTCATTTTTAATCCCACTTCTTTACTCTTGTCAGCAAGTTCCTGGATCATACTCTGCAGCTCTGATGGGGTAGTTGCAAAAATGACTACGTCATCAGCAAAACGAAGGTGGGTTAGATAATCTCCATTAATCTTTATCCCTTTGTTTTCCCAGTTCAGTGATTGAAAGACATTTTCCAATGTGGCATTAAAGAGCTTCGGAGATATGGTGTCACCTTGTCTCACTCCCTTTCCAATTTTTATGTGTGTTGTATTTTCAAACAGCCGAATCTTTGCACTTGCATTTTCATAGATGTTATTAATAATATTAATGTATGCATCTTCAATACCGCAGGATTTCAGAGCCATTGCAACTGCTGATGGTTTCACCGAATCAAAGGCTTTTTCATAATCGATAAAAGCCATGCACAATGGAAGTTCATATTCCCTCGCTCTTTCAATTAGTTCTCTCAGTACGTGGATATGATCTATTGTGCTGTAGCCACTCCTGAATCCAGCTTGTTCTCTCGGTTGAGCCATGTCCAGTGTTACCTTCAAGCGGTGTGAAAGAACTTTAGTGAAGATTTTATAAACCACTGATAGGAGGCTGATAGGTCTGTAGTTCCTGAGATCCTCAATGTCACCTTTTTTATGTAGCAGGATCATTGTAGCAATGTTCCAATCCTCAGGAATCTTCCCTTCATTAAGGCATCGAGTGAAAATTTGGGCGAGTACTGTTTCGATTTCTCCACTTGCTTCTTGTATGATGTCTATAGTAATTCCATCTTCTCCTGGAGCTTTCCCCCGCTTCATGTTCTTGATTGCATGAGCAACTTCTGCTGGGAGGACTGGAAGAACTCTGGTACCTTTCATGATGTCTGGAGTACATGTATCATCCCTTTCATATAATTTGGAGTAGAAATCTTTCACTCTTGTCAAAATTTCGCCTCTATTTCTTGTTATAGAACCATCTTCTTTTCTCAGAGCCATAATCTGTTTTCTTCCCTTACTGAGATGTCCCTTTGCTATCTTTAGGCTTTGGTTGTTTTCAATTGCTTTCCTCACTAGCTCACAGTTGAATTTCCTTACGTCTTCAGTGATACTTTTTCGTGCTGTCTTGCATAGCTCTATATATTCCACTTTGGAAGTCACATCTTCTTTAGTTGTCCTCATCTCTCTTCTTTTTTGCATCAACATTTTGGTTTTTCCTGATAATTTGTTCACATGCAACTTGTTCTTAGACCCAGCTAATTTTGTTGCTGTTTCCATAAGAGCTTTGGTTACTTTTCTGTTAACTTCAGAAATATCCACTTCTTCCGATGTTAGGCCTTCTAAAGCAGAGAATCTGTTCTTCAGTTCCAACTTGAAAGTATTATGGTGTTTTTTAAGGTTGGTTATGTCAATACATTTTGTTTGTCTTATGAGCTTGCCACGTTCCAGTTTAGTGTTGAGGTGCATCTTACATCTCACCAATCTATGGTCACTACCTGTGTTGAACTTGTTCAGCACACTGCAGTCTTCGATGACGAATTTTTGTTACACATAATAAAATCAATTTCACTTGTCGTCCCAATTGGATGTCAAGTGAAATTGATTTTATTATGTGTAACAAAAATTCGTCATCGAAGACTGCAGTGTGCTGAACAAGTTCAACACAGGTAGTGACCATAGATTGGTGAGATGTAAGATGCACCTCAACACTAAACTGGAACGTGGCAAGCTCATAAGACAAACAAAATGTATTGACATAACCAACCTTAAAAACACCATAATACTTTCAAGTTGGAACTGAAGAACAGATTCTCTGCTTTTTCTGTTAACTTCAGAAATATCCACTTCTTCCGATCATGCAGTATAATATAATATATATACACCGTATATCATACAGCGCATTGAGCTTTTACCTAAAAAAATTCATAACTGTAAACATTTCTTTTGGAGAAAACATTTAGGTATCTTAATTTTTGCAAGAATTGTCATAACATGTCTTTTAGGGCAAGATACAAAAATCTATGCCATTAGGGTGCACACACTTCAAAAGAGAGAAGAGTATCTACTGAATTTTTTTCAAGTAAAGGTTTTTACATTTCTCATCCTCAAAAAGTCAAACAAAGCACCAACACCACTATTTTAGAAATATATGCATAAATACTTTATTTCAAATCATGAACAATGTTAATAGGAGTAAGTTTCTAAACAAATATAATTTAACATTTCATTTTTTTTAGTTGATTTAAACGGCCATTTCAGCAAAAAGAAAAATGGAGAAACCGAACAAAACCTGATAAATTATACTAAAAATAAAATAAAAGATTAGGACTTAGTGACAAAAGCTTTTAATTTACATAAATTTTAACTGTACTTTCCAATTTACACGAATTTTGTCTACATTCCCCATGATGTCTGAGCATGATTTATTAAACACATCTAATATTCATGCTGACTCTTCAGTTTACTATTATATATCTAAGTGCAGTTCCTCTTAATGATAAGCTTGTACGCCAACGGCAGCAGCAAATGCTGTAAGAGCATCTGCTACTTGCTTTGTTTCTAACAATAATCTCAACTCTGCAATCCAGTCTTTAGCCACATTTTTGGGCTCACCTCTGAGTTGGTTTGCGTAACGAAGTGCCTGCTCGAAATCATTATGTTCCACACAAAAATTTACTCTTGATAAGATATCAAAGGTGTCCCACTCAGAAGGATCAACAGCTACTTTTCCCTCTAGTTCTGCTTTTGGAATACTTTTGGCCTCAAATACAAGGAAAGATTGTAAATAAGATAATATATATTTAAACAGACTACCTCCATTTTCAATAAGGGCAACTCGACGACAAATTTTGTGCACTTTCTGAAATCTCTCTTTTAGTGCTTGCTCTGAATAAACTCCTCTCTCCACTGCTTCAAGTGGCAAACCAGCCAGAACAACAGTGACATATTGATTTTCATCTCCAGATGCATCTTTGATTGCAGCCAATTCTTTTGATATTGGATTTGGGTGGCCAGAATTGGATTTTTTGATTGTGTACTTCATTGCCTGGCATGCCAACCACAAAGACTGTGCTTTCCTTGATTCCTTGTCAAATTCAGCACGTGCTTTTAAGTGCCCTTCAACAGAGGCTAGTCTTGCCATACTCTCTGACAACTTGGAGATGAAGATTCCCTTCTGATGCAACAACTTTGCTTCAGAATCTTGCTTGTGTTTCTGATGCAATTCTTCCTGTTGCACTTCAAGAGCTTCTTTAATATGATCTGAATGAGCTGCAGCTTGTCGCCTCAATTGCAGCCTCATTTCAGCTTCAAATTCTTCTTGCAATCTGGACAGATGCTTCTGAAAATCTAACTCTAGTTTTTTTTGCTGCCTCTCAACTTCTAGAAAAATTTTGGAATCTGTAACTTTTTCGTCCTCATACCTTTGAAGCTTCACAGCTTCACGTATTCTCTGTATTTCAGTGACTTTTTGTTTTGCAAACTGTCTTTGCAACTGTTCTATCTTTTTGTGAGCATGAGCAATAAGTAAACTCACCTCCTCTTCAGATAAGTCTTTCAGTGGCTTGCTTTCACCTAGCTGGTTCTTGGGTAGCACAGCTTCAAGTTCTTTCATGAACTGCTCTTTGCCTTTATCCACCAAGTCTTTATAGTCTGCTGCAATTTTAGCATCAGTTTCAGCAGCAGCTACATGTGCTTCTGCACCTTCAAGCTGCTGAACAACTTTATTTATTGTCTCCTCACCAGAAATAACAAGTGGCAAACTTCTGGCTAAGTTGTTTTGGGGTACCTTTTGTATTTCTCTTTTCAGTGCATCTACAGTAGCATTTGCTTCCGATTTTGTTTTATTGGCCAAATTCACTGCCTTGATTCTGTTGGTACTAGCTATATGAGCCTGATTCCAAACTTCATTTTCATTATTAATATCAGAAGTGTCTAATGCTGAATATAAAGCACTTGCATGTAATTCAATGGCAACAGCTGCAGCTTCTTGAGCTTTTAAGGCTTCTTTAGATAGTTTATTTGTTTTCTCTATTAGCTCTTTTATTGACCTCTCTAGCTGGGAATCTAGAGCCAAAGATTCAGCTTCCTTTTTAGTTTTGCTAGGAGTATCACTAACTATGGATTTAGAAGGTTTAGAAGAGGATGTCACACTTGGAGATGTAATCTGACTGTGGTCACTGGTTTTACTTACAGCTGGAGCTACAACTTTTGGTTCTGTTTCTAATTGAGATTTTGATTCTTGTTTCAGCCTATCTTGTTTCTTTTTCAATAATCCAGATTCAATTGCTTTCTCTTTTAGATTTTCTTTTGTAAAAATAGACTCCTTGGGAGGTGTACTATCACTTTCAAAACTGGGGAGATTTTTTAAAACAACATCTATATATGGAACATTTTCTTCTAACACTTTTCCAAATTTAGGGTCATACTTTGCATATGCAAGTGTTCCACCAATACCTAAAACGGCAGCACTTGTCAAGATTATTACACCTTTTCCTTTGTTGCCACTTGGCGATGTAGTTGCAAAAGAGCACTTTGGACAATCAGTCTTGGAAAAACGCACACAATTTTTGGACAAAACTCTAACAGGCCGCCACATGTTGCAAACAGGTCAGCAAAGCTATTTTCTACTTGACAGGAAACTCCACAGTAGCGCAGCACTAAAAAAAAAAATGTAAAAATTAGTGCCAAGAATTGAGATTATTATGCACACATAATATACATATATATACCAAACATGTTTGTTTCAAAGAAATGTTAAGCAAATATTAAGTATTTTGTTTTCAAAAATAATACACAATTCTAAATATATCAAAAAAAAAAAAAAAATCAGACATACCAACTTTCAAAATCTGAAATTTGGGAGATTTTTACAGCTCATGAAACCACACGAGTGCTATTTTTTTTTTTTTTTTTACCAACATTTTTCAGATGTAGGAACAATTCAGCAGTTTTTCAGATGCTCCACTAAAAGTTCTGGAGAGAAAAAAACCAGCATGAACACCCCCCCCTTCACCACCCTGAAATTCGTTTTTAGGTACATTGATCCTGCAAGACAATGAAAACCTAAAATGGCCCACATGTTTTTTTACGAATAAAGTGGCAGCAAACTGTTTTTAGTTTTTTTCTTTAGGTTGTGTGCGAAGGCAAAGACAACAAAAAACATTGTACCAACATCACCTTTCATTACACGGCGAGGCAAACTGTAACTTACTCCCTTTTGTCATTAAGTGAATTCGCCGCAACTCAACTGTTTATCGTCACTGAGAATACGTGCGCGGCTCCGTTGAGGAGAGGGGTTGAAAGACTGAATTGCAAGAGGGCAGAACACCTCCTGATTACTGGATTTGCTGCCTTGTATCGATGCAGAAAGAAAAAGACTTCAGAGGCATTTCGAAATCATGGTGGTTGATGGAATTTCGACCATCCTAACGGCTAATTCTCAGTGAAATCAAGAGAATTTGACATTAATCTGGAAAGTGGGAGGAAGGACTGAAAATTAGGAGTCTCCTGCCTAAATCCGGAGAGTTGGCATGTTTGCACAAACTGAGAAACCAAAGAGATGGAAACAAGAAAACTGTATATTCTGAAGAAAGACTATTTCTAAACTGTGTAATATGTGAAGTTACTGAAGTGTGCAATGTTTAAAAAATAATAATGATAATAATAAGGAAATCCTGGAAAGCACAAAACAGAGTATTTATCGTCACTTACAGGAACAATGGCTGTCTTAAGACCCTTTCAGTCTGCTTTTAGCAGCAGACTGAAATCTAAGATGCATTATATATGTAGGTCATGTATCAACGCTTAAACTGCACAATTTTTCTAGTACAGAAATTATGTGTCCTTACTGATAGGGGAATACTTTCCTGCACAAGTAATTTATCATGCCCACTGTGCTTGTTTCATTTGTTCTTAACTGCAATAGTGTCCAAGTCAACCACTTTTAAAGGAAAGTTAATTTTATTCACAATATTGCATCCACAATATGTGTTAATGAAGTACACTGTAATACTTATCAAATTAAATTTTAGAGAATAAGTATCAAGAAACACATTTTTGGAACTTATTTTATGCATGAAAAAAACCTGATGTTGCATTGTTGGTGTAATAATTTAAAAACATCGATATCATATCTGCCAACCAACATCAGCAAAAAATTTTGAAAACTATTTTAAAAAATCAGAAAGGTTTTTTAAAAATCAAGAAAATATGGCACAAAACTCAATGCATTCAGCAGTTTGCTGTTATGTTGCAACACACTCCTGCTCCTCACCCTGATTGTTCTTAGCAAGCATATTTGAGTCCTTTAGGCAATGCCAGTGGAGTGAAAGAAAGTTGGTTTTGGTTCTCAGGCTTTCTTTGTGATGCTAATACTGGCAAACTTAGGGCGACATGACACAAGTTGTTGCATAGCAATACAGTATCAATATTTGCATCTTTATGGCAATTAACTACCATTCAAGTGACGCGCAAGTCAATAACGACTTCAAAACTAGAAAGAAATCCAACTTACCCTTTAAGGTGGATGTCAATTTCGCTTCCTATACTTCCAATGGAAAAACTTCTGTACACATTTTATTCACAATTAATGCGTTCCCAGGAATGAAAACGTCGATTAAAACAGCTTCATTTTATAACTTGGAATACTCGATATTTTCTAAAACATAACCAGAATTATGCAATCCAACATTTGTTTGTCTACTGACATCATCACAGTACAGGTCGCGCCATCTTTTTTCTGGTTTTAACACCAAAGAAAAAGTTATTGATTTTTAATATAATTATGGTTACGTTTTAGATAATATTAAGTACTCCAAGTTATAATATGAAGTTATTTTAATCAATGTTCAAAATTGTCATCCTTGGGAACACATTAATTGTGAAGAAAATGTGTACAGAAGTTTTTCCATTGGAAGTATAGGAAGCAAAATTATTTGACGTCCACCTTAAGGCTGTGTCTTCTTTCAATGAAACACTTCATGCACGTCAGCCAAAATGATTCTTATGCGACTGTCCTTTCGGGCTTTAACATTCTTCTTATCCGCGTGCAAGTTGCTGATGTTATCTGACAGACTATGAATATTTTTTGTTTCATTCTTAGAACACTGTTATATGTCGACTACTTTCATTAGTTTGATACTCGTGATAACTCTTTATATTGCAAACATATTCACTAGCATTAAAGTGTTTCTTGTTTTCTTCTCATTTTTTTTTGTGTTTTATATTACCTTGCTTTCAAACACACACACAACTGAAAACCAAAACTCCTATCATTAAATACATACATACTCAATAAATATGCACTTAAATTTAATTCACACATATTCTTGAGGCAAGGTTTGGCGAGATATGGGGCAAGTAAGACCGTAAGACGCTATATGAATTATAGTTGACGGAAGTTTGACCACCGTGATGTAATGAGTGTAGTATAGGTTGTGTAGATAGATATTTTAATAATGTATTGAGTGAATGCAGTGTGGAACTTGCCCATAAGGTGTTTTTATTGAATGGTATATATGTGTGAATTAAGTGCATACTTATTGAGTATGTATGTATGTATTGATAAGAGCTTTGATTTTCAGTTGTGTGTGCATTTGAAAGCAAGGTAATATAAAACGAAAAAAAAAAAAAAAACGAGAAACATTTTAACGATAGTGAATATGCTTGCAATATAAAGAGTTATCACTAGTGTCAGTCAAACTAATGAAAGTAGTTAACATATAATAGTGCTCTAAGAATGAAACAAAAGATATTCATAGTCTGTCAGATAACATCAGCAACTTACATGCGGATAAGAAGAATGATAAAGCCCGAAAGGACAGTCGCATAAGAATCGTTTTGGCTAACGTGCATGTAGTGTTTCATTGAAGGAAAACAACCTTAAAGGTAAGTTGGATTTCTTTCTAGTTTTGAAGGCAATACAGTAGGTTCATGCTAATTGGAACACATTGGGCTAGCACATTTTGGTCTAATTGAGAGGCTGCCCCAATTATGCAAAGTTTTATCCCTAAGAGCTAATTTGGGATGTTCTTTAAGAACTGCCCCCTCCCCCAATGGCTGCCCCGATTAACTCATGGCCCAATTAACCAGATTCTACAGTACTTCCCCAGAATAAGCAATTTGGGATAAAGAAAATCCAGAGGTTTCTGCAAAAGAATCAATCACTCCCTCTGTCTGGCACTAGAGAGTGAAAAGGAATGCTGAAAAGGAGTGGCAAAAATTTTTTAATTCATTTACCCAATTTTAAAAAAAACATGAAATTTTTTTACAGTGACCCAAGATACATCAACATAAAGTTCCATTTTAAATTTTGCTAAAATGTTTTTAGAACTTTAGCAGTTACACAAGCAATATTTAATTTTTAATAAGGCTTGTTCATACATCACAATAAAGTTGCTTTTTAATAATTTTGTAATGATTCAACATATTTTTGAGAAACTTAAAAGGGCATTTTTAATTCAGTGAATCTTGGTGATTGTAAGAAATTTACTGAACTTTTTTTTTTAAATTATGATAATTTTTTTTAAGTTTTTTGTGGTGTGCTGCTATTGGATGCAATAAACGCTATGTGTGCCAGAAAATGTGCAAAAACCTGCTTCAAACAAGAATTTATTTTTTGTTTTGTACAAATCTTGAAAATATTCATAATCAGTGACTGCACAATTAGTTATGTGGAACAATAATACAAATATCTTTAAAATATTTAGGTATTTTCATGAGGACACTTCTGTTTGTGTGTTGTTTCTTGTGTTACTTTTACATTGAGGAAGTCATTGGATAGACTACCCTGTGGATGAAGTGATAGTGAAAAGATTGTATTCTAAATTCTTGTACAGGATTATAGTTGTTTTAAAACATTACAGCAAAAGCTTTAACCTGACTCAAGCTTTTAATGCCAAAACAACACATGAAGAACAGAAAGAAATGCCTTCATGAAAATACTTTATTTATAAATGAACTTTTCCTTGGTTACATAAGAGATAAATCCATTCTTTTCTCTGTCAGTTTGAATTAAAACTAAACACAATTACTAAGTTTCATATGAAAAAACTGACTGAATCAGGTCTTCAGCCTGTTTGGATAGGTTGTATGTTCTTCCTGTTGCAGTGTTTATCTTAACCAAACATAATACGTATCAGAGGAACTTCACAATCATTATTAGACCAATAAAAAGATGGAGAAGGCCCATGTAGGTGCATGAATTTAACAGTCACATCACCTTCATCATAGTTAATCTTTTCAACAAATCTCACATAGCAACAGGAATCATATACACATGCTACGCAGCAGTTAGCATGTAACTGTAACTCATTGTGAAAATTAGTTACACTGATTTCGGAAATAATACTGTAATATTTATCAGAACTTAATCTCTTAGCACCAATTCCGAAATTGGGAAGTGGTGTAAAGTGATGCTTTGTGCATGTACCAAGAAGAGCTTTTGTTTTCTCAAAACGGGGACTAAGCTGATTATGCACTTTGTCCATCTCTTCTGCACACACAAAGAAAAATGTGATTTCTTTTATATTATCTTTGCAGATGTTATACATTGCTGCAGCAGATGTTATTTGCTGAGCTAAAGGTCACTGCAAACTGGGTTTTGTTATTAGCCTTTTTACAATCTGCACAAATACCATCACATGATGACTTGCCATGGCTTGTTGCAAAAAATAACCACTTCCCTACCAATCTAAAAAAAAAAAAAATCCTGTTCATGACAGCGCAAGTTCAGAAAATTCTGGCAGTTTTTATTAGGTGTACAAATGAGTTTTAAAGCATTGTTTGTGTGACGTATACTGCCAATTTACATATCCGACATTCCCTCACATTGTTGTCATGCTACTGTACACTGGTCCAGAGCAATAAAATGTGACACAGAAATTTGCCCCACAGTCAAATGCACTTGCACGTCGGTATGTGAAAGATGGCAAGCGATACTGCATTTATTCAACACTGTATTCGTTACAAATTTCATCAAAGAAAAAATGCTGCAAAAGCATGTACATCGATCTGTTCTGTTCTGGGAAAGAATATTGTATTGAAAAGCACGTGCAAGTTTTGGTTTAGATGGTTTAAAGCAGGTGATTTTGATGTTAGTGATCGAGAATGTAGCGGCACCCTGCTGAAGGTTGCATATGAGGAACTGCAAGCACTGCTGGATGAAGATTCATCTCAAATGCAAAAAGAAATAGCTGAACAACTGGGGGTAACTCAACAAACCATTTTTAATCATTTACATGCAATTGGAAAGATTCAGAAGGAAGGAAAATGGGTGCCACATGACTTGAGCCAGAGGAACAAGAATTAGTGTGTCATGAAGTGTTTAAATCTGTTGAATAAACAACACAAAAAGTCTTCCCGGTGGAAAATCGTTACAGGTGATGAAAAGTGGATACGGTACGACAATACCAAACGCAAAAACATTGGTTAGACCCTGGTGAAGCAACGACTTCGACAACAAAACATACTATTCATTCCAAGAAAGTTCTGATGTGATATGGGGCATGCTCTGTTATGAACTATTGAAACAGGGTCAAATTGTTACGGCTGATTGCTACAAGCAACAATTGCTGCGACTGAACCAGTTAATCTGTCAGAAACGCCCATTCACAGGCAAAAGACTGCGTCCCGTGAAATCACTGCATGATAACATTAGGCCGCATGTCGCAAAATCGGTCAAGGAAACATTATTGACGTTCGGATGGGAAGGTTTGGATCACCCAGCGTATAGTCCCAACATAGCCCCTTTAGACTTATCATTTGTTCTGATCGATGCAACATAGTTTGTCTACTGTACGGTTCCGGACATGTGACAAGTGCAAAAATGGGTTGACAACTTCATCGCGTCTCATGACGAAGTATTCTTCATGGCTGCCCAACCCATGGTGGTGCATATTTTGATTCGTAAATGTATTGTTGTTTTCTCTCAAATTACACACTACATTGTCTTAAAATGCTTCAAAACTTATTTGTACACTTAATATATTGTGCAGAACAACCACCATCAGTGAAATACTCAATATTTTTCACAGTCTGTGGTAATGTACAACTTTGTTTCTAAACTGAAAGAAGTAGAAACATTCACAATGACTAGAAATTTCAGTAGGAGGCAAAAACAGAAATAGCAAGTGAGGATAGAACTTTATTTTGAAGTCCTGTAAAGAGGAATGATTTGGGGAAGGGGGGGGGGCTCAACATTATTTAGTACTTATGGCAAGCATTTCATAAATGAGTGGTAGGCAATGCACGTAACTAACAAACAAATTAAGAAGAAGGTAGTGTAGAACACGCTAAGTTACATATAAAAAGTTTAAGGCAAATATATTTCAGCCATTACTATGGCCTTCATCAGTGCGACTACGGTTGGTTTTCGTTGCCAGATTGGAAAGGTAAGTTTTGTAATGGTAAACTCCGGGTGACGTGATGCAATGAGGGATTTCCAGATGTCAGATGTAAGGAATGAAAATGGGAAGCTCAGAGTTGCAATTTTTGGAAAATAAAATTTCCAAACTTTAAACCTCAGAGCATACCGATTTTGGAAGGGAGCCAACTTTTAGTATCAGACTAAATTGGAATAGCAGAAGTGTCAGCCATGGTAAGAAGAGACAAGGAAGAGGAAGGTTTTCCAAATTTCAAATCAGATTTGTGTTCCTGAAGTCTTGAGAGAATTTTTCGGAAGGAACTTCCTATGTACGCGATTAATCTAACGTTAGTCTTGATCGGAATTTTATACACTCCAGGCGAAGAAAGCAGAGGTCTTGGGTCTCTTCCATTTTGTTATCCTCCATAATGAAAGAGACCGACCTCCGCTTTCTTCGCCTGGAGTGTATAAAATTCCGATCAAGACTAACGTTAGATTAATCGCGTACATAGGAAGTTCCTTCTGAAAATTCTCTCAAGACTTCAGGAACACAAATCTGATGTGAAATTTGGAAATCCTTCCTCTTCCTTGTCTCTTCTTACCATGGCTGACACTTCTGCTATTCCAATTTAGTCCGATACTAAAAAGTTGGCTCCCTTCCAAAATCGGTATGCTCTGAGGTTTAGAGAAAGTTTGGAAATTTTATTTTCCAAAAATTGCAACTCTGAGCTCCCCATTTTCATTCCTTACATCTGGAAATCCATCATTGCATCACGTCACCCGGAGTTACCATTACAAAACTTACCTTTCCAATCTGGCAACGAAAACCAACCGTAGTCGCACTTATGATGACTGAAATATATTTGCCTTAAACTTTTTATATGTAACTTAGCGTGTTCTACACTACCTTTTTCTTAAGCATTTCATCATTGACACAAAAAAATTTGGACTTTTTTTTTCATTTTCTTAAAAGTAGTTACATACACTGGATGAAAAACTAACTAAAGAAAATTCTTGTACCTTATTACAACTTTACATTGAACAGCTTAAATTACTTTTATTTGACTGCACATTTTAAATATGAAAGTAGAATATTTCTCCTTGTTGGGTTTATGTACTATGCACTCACAAAAAAATCTGAAGATCCAAAATAAATCATTTTATTTGCTGATGATATGAAACGTGCGTGCGTGGTGTGCATGTTCTCCAGACTTACGTTCTCCATGGCTGAAAACTACTAGCCATAGTTATTACACAAAAATTCCCAATTTGGGGTTCCAACACCCCAATCACCTTCACAGTTCATCAAAAATGGTGATTTATGCTTGCGAGTATTGCAGATTTCAACACTATTTTAAGCAAGATTAAAAAAATATTTTCGATCATTTCTACACATTTTCTGTAAGCCTAAAATGTTCTTTTTGAGGTAGTGAAAACCAAAACTTTTGATCTACAATAAGAGGAAAGCAATTTCCTTTTTTCAAAACTATTGTGAGGCCCTTTTTGTCCTGCTGCAGAAAAGAAAAATGAACCTATATCCAAGATGGTGGCATATAAAAATAAAATAAAAATTGTTTTGAGCTACTCACTGATAGGGTTAAACACTATGGGGGGAAGGGGGGGGGGGTATAAAATGGTCAAGCAACCACTTAATTAAAAAATTGGGTAATATGTTTCTTATATAAAACACACCATTTTGGATTTTTTTTTCTCTTGCCAAAATTGCAAATTGCCCAAAGTATTTTTTTCTCCTGCTAAAAGGTTACATTATAATACACACATGAAAATATTTTTAACAAATTTGAAGTGGAGGCTCATTTTGGAAAAAACTGTTTTGTTTAATAAAAAATATGCCCTCGTTTTTCCATGTTTTAAAAAAAAAGTTCTTTTAATTCTGAAAATGTGCAGAACAAGTTGTTTTCAAATGTATGGATCATGCAGATCATTTAAGAAAAAAAAATTATGTGGCTACAAAAGTTATATGTGAAGTTATGAATGTTTTTGTCCTACAGTGTAGTGAAAACTCATAGCATGAAAACTTTAAAAGGCAGAGCTACCCAATTTTTAAAGTGGCATTACTCAAGAACTACTAGACAGACTGACTTAAAATTTTAACAGGTTTCATATATCACCAGTACAATACTTTGTATCAATTTTCACAAAAATCTGAGATGGGTGGGTGACATCTCATGAAAATGCTGGGTGATTTGGCATGGAACGACCCAGGTACTTTCTACAAACATTTCATTAAAACACTGGCCAGTACTGTTTGTGGGAAATGCTTTGCAAAACAAAATCTCTTCCACGATACAATCTTCTGCTTCGAACCGTATAAAAGCCACAAATTCAGCACAATCTGAAATATCCGTCGATTCATCTAGCAGCAAAGTGATGTGTGGGCTCTTATTGATTTTTTTCAATTAATTCCTCGCAAATATCAGCTACCATATCACTTATTCTATGCTGCATGGTATTATCGGAGAGCAGAATGCTTTTAAGCTTGTCTGCTTCCTGTTTACTGAGCATAATTTCTGCCATATCTAGGGCTGCTGGCAAAATAAGTTTTTTAGCAATTGCGTGCTGCTTTCCTGCTTCGCCTGGGCAAAATGCTACTCGGTAGCTTGCTAACAATGCCTTCTCATTTATACTGGATACTTGGGTTATAGTAGTTTGTCATTTGTGAACAACTTACAGATTTCTTTAAAAGAATTCCAGTGGCTTATTCTTCTCACTTGGATGTTTAGTTGTGAGGTGACAAAGACGTTTTGAAGGTTTCATACTTTCATGGGACAACACAAATTATGCATTGTGGTTTGTTATTTATAACAGTAAAACCAATTTCATGTAATTGTCATCATACCATCTATTTTTTACACATTGGATCCTTACTAGCACCAAAACCAGGAGTTGAAGGCTGCATATGTATTTTGAGAAACTTGTCCATTTTCATCAAAGGTGGGCAAATAAAAATTGTGATTCCACGAATACGTTGAGACAAGAAATTACACATGAATAGCGGACAAAAGTTGAACCGACACTGCAAGCAGGCAACACAACGTTTTGCGAACCACTTGCAGGAACATATTATGAAGCCTCCATTTATTGTATCGCAGCAGAATTATATTTTTGAACTTTTCGTAATGTTAATTCTTAATAATTAATTTTTTAATCATATTTTTCAAATATTATGAATTCTGTAACTCCATTGTACACACTTAAAATGCTTTTAATGCAAATTAATTTTTTTACTGAACATAGGGGGGGGGGGGGCACACCATCAAATAGTTTGGGAAATGTTGGTTTAAGCAATTCAGAGATGGTCAACAGTAAATTGATAAAGATCTCTGTGTTTGGAGTGGCTCTTGACAACTGACAACACTCATGTGGCTCAAGTTTGCGAAATCATACGTTCAAATAGTCAAATGACTGAGAAATCACAGATTACTACAACATTTCAATTGGATCGGCCATCACATTTTGACTGAAAAATTGGAAATGCATCAAATTGCTGTAAGGTTCATCCCACATCTGATCAGAGAGACAATCGTGTTGCAATCCATCAAGTACTTTTGGATCACAAAAATTTCATGAAACAAAAATACAGTCTTCACAGTGGTTTGGAAAAAGTTCACCAAGACTGAAAAAACTCAAACATCTTGAAAACTGTAAAACATGCACAAGTTCTTAAACAAAGCAAGGCAGCATGATGACAAATAACAATAGAAAGATACACAGTTTCTCAATGCAATCTTGTCAAAAGCTTCTGGATTGTTTAGGCAACATGATAACAAGCGTCGTTGTGAATGTGTGAATGAGTACTAGTGGACTGTCTTTAATTAAATGTGGCTGCTTCTTTCGTAGAGCTGTGCACAGATATTTCTCCAGAAACTGTCAACAGCACTCGGCATTCACAGTTTGTTTCTCAGGAACAGCATGATAATCCCAGTGAGGCATAGATGTTGTGTCTGTCTTGTGACTCTGGCTCTCTGCCTTCCCAGGAACCAGTGGCCCTAAATTAGGGAAGGATGACTGCTTATAGTCCACTGGGTTGCTCACAGTGGTCGTAAACACCCCCCCCCCAAAAAAAAACAAACAACCCCAGCATTATTTAAGGCCTTAGTGGTCCCCTAGACTAAGACATTTGAGTGGACCCCAAGGCTAAGACATCCGAGTGGTCCCCCAGAGAACTCATGACAGGGTATAATTGTGAAGTTCGTTCAAACACAAAACTGTAACTACTAAATTATCTGCAGAGTTTTCATAATAAGTCACTATATTTTTCATTGCCCTCACAAGAACACCAGTTAAAAGCTTGAGATTCCTAGATTTTGTCTTGGATTTTGTAATGATTTAGCATTGTATATTTTTCTTAGTGCATCTTTTTTGTTATCCAATGTGAAGCAACAGTGGACTTCGACTATTAATGGTTCCCAGTGCAAATTGGGAGGTGTGGGTAGATGGTAGTGAAAAAGCTGAAATTGTCTTGCCAACCCCAATGTATACAGTGACATGAAACCTTTTATCCTTGATGAGTCATGGTCTTGAAATCTGTTAGTCTTCCAGCCTCTGCTTCTGATCATGTAAAAATCATATAAGGCAAAAGTAAAACTAATTTATAAACCTCTCTCTCTCTCTCTCTCTCTATTATTTGGTACAAGCGTGCCTCCTGGGCCTTTGGTCACAGTGGGCCTCAAGGCTATAGCCCCTATAAGACTTCCCCTTAATCCGACCCTGCCCAGTATGAAGTATTACACCATCCATGTCATAGGCAACAATCAGCATTACTTTGACTTTACTGGATTCCTGCCATAATTTTTTCAGGCTAGGGGATCCCTGATGCCACCATTCATTTGATTGCCATTTGAGTGCCAGCTTGTATGCCCGTGCCAAAGTTTCGTTGATAGCAATGATTCGACAAAAAATGCATCACCCTCATTATGATATTGGCCCAGATGGAGTTTTGCTAGTGAATCAGTGCCACTTTTGCACTTCTGTGAGATGATGAGAGATCCACACTGCTGTGACTTTTCGCATGCCAAGAATATCGCGCAGATTGTGGAGCATGGTGAAATCACCGATTCCAACTTCATTTGCCAACTGGTACGTCGTTCAGTGCCCATCACAATCAAGTAAATATTGCATGAGCTGCACCTTTTTCCCATGGGATGTGTGAGCATCCCAGTTGTTCATTATCTGCTGATTGGTCAGATTCTGTCTTAAATCTCTCACTTACCACTCAACTTTTGACTCACCCTGGGTTATTACTCCATAAAATAATACAATTAATATTGTTAGAAAGAGCAATGATTATAGAAGTGCAATAAAAAAGTGTGTAAAACTTTTAGGAAGTGGGGGTGGTAAAGCTCTATTCCCCAGCATCTGGTGCTCCTTGTTGTACCTTCTACATAAGTATTAAGTACTTGGTCCTAAAAAAGTGACAATTTTATGTTTCTTAACAATGATATGTTATAAAAATGCATGACTAAATTGCCATAATGCTTGGCAACATTCACAGGCTATCGCAACTGCTTAAAATTTTGAGAAAGACAAAATTGATGAACCACACACAGCAACAAGAATGTGCATTGCAGTTTCAGTAAAATGATGGCAAAATATCTTTATGCCAAAGTTTCACATAATTCAACTGATAGTCAAGAATAAACAAACGAGAAAAGCAAATAAAACATTTTAAACAAATCATATTATTTGCATCTTCATAGGCAATAAGCACCAAAAAATGCACTATTTATGTGCAAGTCATTAATAACTTAACAATCAGAAAGGCCAAACACTTACCTAAAAGCTCTTGGCTTCATTCCTGTTATACACTTTGTGCAAGTCAATGAGAACATTTTGTTATGCAGCTGGCCTTTTAAGGTTGAAACTTTCATCATATCTGCTCACAGGTTGTTGTTACTATATTTCCTCAGGTCATGAAACATTCATATTTTGATGAAGGATGATTCGTGTTAAAAATGTTGAAAGTTAAAATATCACTCCAACGTGGTTATAAGTTTGCGTACCCAGAACTTGCACCCAACCTTTTTTCTGTCGTGTCTCAGATCGAAACCTTGATCCATGGGGTCCCTCCTGAAGAACAGGAGCAAATGCATTACAGAATGGCTAAAGCTCTTCGCAGTCGGGAACGACATTTTGACCGACAACTTAACAATACATTCAATTCTGAGCGCAAGGCATTAAAGGAACTTCGTGACAACCCACAGCTAGCTATAATTTCGGCGGACAAGTCGAATCAGATCATTATTTTAGACAAGACGGAGTATCACCAGAAAACGTGTACAGCAATTTCCAAGATCAATACTGTTGTCATCCAGACTGATCCCACCCAGGCTACTATATCAGCATTGGCTCGTATGAAAACCCTTGCAAGCCTCCCTTCGTCTTTGATTTCAGCTTTATCTCCTCTGTGTGGCTCCAGAACCCCTGAATTATTTGGACAACTCAAGTTGCATAAAGCAGATCTACCTTTGAGACCTCTTGTTTCTAGTTTGTCTAGTCCTACCCACCCACTGGAATCAACCCTTGCAGCATATTTGAAACCATTAATTTCTAATCCCATGTATTCTGTTTCTAATTCATTTCAGGCCTTGACCAGGATCCGACCATTTCTTCAACCTGAGTCTAAGTTTTTGATGGCCTCGCTCGACGTAGAATCGTTATTTCCCAGCATTCCTGTCACATTTGTTCACGGAATTACTGAGTCCAAGCTGTTAGCAGCTGACATTCCTACACTGGAGGTTCAGGCTGTGCTTGCAGCGTTGCGTCTTGTTCAGACGAGATCCTATTTTAAGTTTAATGACATTATCTACCGTCAGGAGAGTGGGGCTCCTATGGGCTCCCCCTCTGCCCCATTCTTGCAGAGATATTGATCGAGTCTTTGGAGGAGGACATCTTATCAGTCTACCCTCAAACTCCCTTATTATTTGTGAGATACGTGGATGATATTTTGTTGTTTTGGACATATTCCGTTTCAGATCTAGTTTTATTTTCTGAGTATTGTTCCTCAAAAGTTCCATCTATCAATTTCACCCTTGAAATCGAACAAAACCGGAGTTTACCGTTTTTGGATTTTATTTTGGAATGGACCCCCTTGAATCACTTGTAGTTTTCTGTTTTCAGAAAACAGTCTTCCAGTGTTGAAATGATACCATTCTGGTCTTATCACCCGACTAATTACAAATTTGCGTCTATTCGGTTTTTATTACGTAGAGCATTTTCACACTCGTCCAACCCTAGATTACGACATTTGAAACTGGTCAAGATTAAACAAATTGCCTGTCATTATGGATACGAGCCCTTGGTGGTGGATCGCTAGCTCCGGCAAATTAAGAACTCTAATGTTTCGACTCTCCCTAGAGACTTTCGTAAACCCCGTTTTGTGGGATCACTTTCGTATGTGCCCAGGATTGTTAATGTACTAAAAAATAAGTGTAAACCATATAATATTGACTTTGGCCTCACGACTAGAAATATTTATGCATTAATCAAGAAGGATCAGGACAAGGTGCCTCCACATACTAGACATGGCGTATACACCATTCCTCTACAAGCCGGTGTTCCAGACACTAAGGGTACTTGTATATATTGGTTCCACAAAAAGGAACTTGAGTACCAGAGTCAGGGAGCATAAATATGATGTTTGTAATGGCAAGTTAACAACTGCCTTGTCTCGTTTGGTTGCGGCCGGTTTCTATACTCCAAGATGGAATGAGGTATCCATTATAAACTCTCCAGGTAAGCTCTCACTGTTATTATTTATGAAGAGCCTATATATTGCATCATTCGGATCTCGTTGCAGTAATGATTATGTCCCTAAAGTTATATCGGAACCATGGACTATTTTATTTAAAAATTTTCATGATTTATTTTAAATGCACTGTGTAAATAATAGATGGCGTTGCGTTATTGCTGGTTTATGACGATGGTGTTGTGTATATATGTATATGTATTTTGGTCTTACGTGTGAATGTAACATCTGAGGATGGGGACGTTGTGATCCTCGAAAGATCTCATGTGGTGTGTGTTTTCATCAGTAAAGCTTAAGTACATGTATTGTATTGTGTGCTACATATGTGTTTTATCGTATTCAGTCGATATTTTAACTTTCAACATTCATATTTTCATTCACAGGACAGTAAAAAACGCTGAATTTTGGCTGCTGTTTGACATGCATGATAAGCTTGTCAATGCTAGATGCATACTCACTATTACGCGAGTGTTGTCGACTTTCATTGTGCCCTTTTTTTTTTTTTTTTTTTATTATTATTGTATTTTACTCCTTCCTTCACTCCTCCCTCAGCAACTTGCCCCTAAAATTCACAGTTCCATAAAACGGTACTCAATTCTAAAACACATAGCCATACACCTAATAAATACTCACATGCATCACACCCATATTCAGTTCAATACCTATTTCACCTCATAATAAAGTTGCTCACTTGATCTGTGGTTAGCACAGCAGAAGGATACATAGACCTCCTGAAGACGACAGGGTAACTGTTGAAAGCGCTTGGGGATTGTGTGTGACTGGCCGATTGAGGTTAGGGTTTGCTGCAGGGTACTTGCGATGTATGAGGCAAATGGAACGCTATGTAAATCACAGTTGACTGTGGTCTGACTGCCGTAAAATGTAAATAGTGTTGTAGATAGTGGTTTTTAATGAGTGTATGAATGTGTTGTATATATTGTACGTAAATATGTTAGTACGAGGTACGTAAATTTTATGAGGTGAAATAGGTATTGAATTGAATATGGGTGTGATGTATGTGAGTATTTATTAGGTGTATGGGTATGTGTTTTAAAATTCAGTACTGTTTTTTGGAACTGTGAATTTTAGGGGCAAGTTCCTGAGGAAGGAAGGAGTAAAATACAATAAAAAAAGGCCTAATGAAAGTCTACAAAACTCACGCAATAGTGAGTATGCATCTAGCGTTGACTAGCTATCACGCATGTTAAACAGCAGTCAGAATTCAGCGTTTTTTACTGTCCTGTGAATGAAAATATGAATGTTTCATGACCTGAGGAAATATAGTAACAACAACCTGTGAGCAGATATGATGAAAGTTTCAACCTTAAAAGGCCAGCTGCATAACAAAATGTTTTCATTGATGTGCACAAAGTGTATAACAGGAATGAAGCCAAGAGCTTTTAGGTAAGTGTTTGTTTAAAATGACTTAACAATTGGAAAGGCCAAAGATTTAGAAGCCAAGATAAATCAAGGATTCACAGTGGCGCAGCCAGGAATTGGTCCAAGGGGTCCGGACCCACGCCAGGGACCCCCCTCCCTCCCACACTCAAATTCAACTTTAGCTGAACTATAAGAATAACAAAGTCTTTTTTTTTTCAAGTGAAATTATGAAATGCTTTATTATTAGACTATTAAGCAATGATTCTCCAGGAATGTTTTCTATTAAGAATATATTTCATTATGTTAGTTTCAATATGTTTGGGTGGACATAACAAGCCCTAATAGAAATGAATTCCAATTAGTAGTTCTAATTCTGACTATTTTATAGCTCTAATCATTCTACTATTCTCTTTTACGTGCGATATTTCAAAGTAACTTGTACAAAATTCTAGCAGATAATGCTTACCTTGGCATTCCTTTCTAGCGATGGGAACATTTCACACACATGTTTTCCTGTCTTTGTTGATGTTATTGTCCTAAATTCCGTTGTATGCGATGACTGGCTTCTCACACTTTTCGCTGGGTATACTCATTAGATCTTTGCCTTAGGATTCAAACACATTAATTTTTACCGTTCTTTATACTCGAAATTTTCGCCCATACTCTGGGCATCCTCAGGAGCGTGGCGACTTTACCACCGATGTTCGTGGTTAACTTCGCGCTAATGGAGTCCGATACTCCATGTTGCCATTCGTCGGATATACTTTCCTGGATATATTTCGTTATCAAGCCCGGCTGGCACCATCTATGTTTCATTAAAACTTTTTTGTTTTGAATTAAAAAAATTTTTTTTTCTTTTCTCCTATCCTGGTTTTCTTGTCTTTTTTGTCGGTTTTTCTTTTGTTGTTGTTTTTCTTGTCTTATTAGTTCTTTCCACAGGCCCGATAATGTGCTAGGGTCGTTCTGGTTACATACCCTTGCTTTATTTTTATAGATTAATATTGCTTCTTCCATCCTCATTTGCCTTTCCGATTTTTTATTCTTTTTTAGCATTTTAATTTCATCGAATTTTGGGAATGTCCGGTTTCCCATGCAGAATTGCACTAAAGCAGTTTTGGCTTCTTTTTTTTTTTTGCCAATTAGATATGTGTTGTTTAAGTCTTTTTTTAATCTGTTTTTTGTACTTCCAATGTACGATATTGGGGGTATGTGTGCAATTGGAATTCATAGGTTCCCGATTCTTCTAGCATTTTTTCCACTGTTTTTTTGTTGACAGTCATACTTTTCACGGTGTGCACTGAGCTTCCTAGTTGTAAGTCATATTTAGCACAGTGCCTATTGATTTCTTTACTCACTCCTTCCAAGTATGGGAAAGCTCCAATGTATTTCAATTTTTTATTCCTCATCTTCCTTTGGTTGTGCACTTCTTGGCCTTCTTTACTCTGAGTCATATGCTTTTTACTCTCATGTATCCATTTATTAATTAGCTTGCTCGGGTACCCGCACTCTTGTGATATTTTCGAGATAAACTCTAGCTCTTGATTTTTTAGCCTGTTGTTAGATGTGTGTGTGTGTACGCTCGCCATATCAAGTTTACTATGCTGTTTTTTTTTTTTTATGTATCACTGGATGGTGCGACGAGTATGGTATCAGTACAGGTATGTAAGTTGCTTTTCTGAACACAGAGTATTCAAAGCTATTTTTGTTTTTCTTTAGTTGAATGTCCAGGAAGGATAGGCGATTATCCTCTTTAAACTCAATAGTTAGCTTTATGGTGTTACAGATTTTGCTAAACCGCCGTGCTAGATCTTGTAGCTCGGCTTTGTTAAGTTTAGACATTATAATAATGTCGTCTACATATCGAGCATAAAGTATTGGTTTTTCAGGTAGATTTTGAATAATTTCTTTTTCGAGGCATGCCATAATCACTTCTGCGTATAATGCCGATAATGGGGATCCCATAGGGCCACCTTGCATTTGTTTAAATATATTTCCTTCAAAATGGAAGATGTTTTCCTTGATGAAATATAAGGTATTCTTTAGCTCTTTCAGTTGTAACTGAAATTAATGAAATAGTCGAAAGCCAACAAAAGGCGGCAGAAAGCTCAACTGCCAAGAAATTTAATGCTCTTTTAGATGGAATCAAAATGAGGGGTGATGAAAGTACAGAATACCCAGTGTTTGTGAATCAATCATCGAGAGCGCTAACTTTTAGTGAAAAGGCAGTGCTACAACGTGGGAAAAAATACGCATTTCCACCTAAAACCCCAAGAACAGAAGAGTACATTCCTATCTTAGAAGATATTGTGCAGCGAGTACATCCAGAGCATGCTACCGATCTAAGGTTTAAACTATTCAGAATCATGCTTAAAGAGTATAACGCTAAGCACAAAAAAACTGCAAGATTAATAAATTGAAGTATGACAGAAAACAACTAGTAAATCTTTGCAAAGACCCCACGATCAAATTCTGCAAAGCGGACAAAACAGGGCAAATTGTTATTATGGACACTTTGGAATATAATGATAAAATGCAGACGGCCATCTCAGAGCTACAGTGAGATAGCATCAACAAAGATCCCACCGACAAACAACTTACCTTCCTGGCTAATATAAGGAACCACAGCACGTTACCAACTGAAATAAAAAATGCAAACCCTCCAATGGGAGCAGGGATGCCAAAAATATTCTCAAAAATTAAAACACATAAAGAAAACACACCTTTAAGACTGATTCTATCGAAAAAAACTCGCCACTCATCAACCTAGAAAAAAGATATGCAACTATCTAACCCCAAAATTCATGATGAATCAATATACATTAAAGAATAGCTATGAGTTTATAGAAAAAATCAAATTAATTAATCAAGACCTAGAGCAAATAACTATGGCCTCCATGGACGTTAAGGCGTTATACCCAAACACTCCTGTCGAGCTAGCCATCGAATTGATTATGCAACAACTAAGCATCAACAAAGAACTAAACTTGTCACAACTGAAAGAGCTAAAGAATACCTTATATTTCATCAAGGAAAACAACATCTCCATTTTGAAGGAAATATATTTAAACAAACGCAAGGTGGCCCTATGAGATCCCCATTATTGGCATTATACGCAGAAGTGATTATGGCATACCTCGAAAAAGAAATTATTCAAAATCTACAAATCTACCTGAAAAACCAATACTCGATATGTAGACTACATTATTATAATGTCTAAACTTAACAAAGCCGAGCTACAAGATCTAGCACGGCGGTTTAGCAAAATCTGTAACACCATAGAGCTAACTATTGAGTTTGAAGAGGATAATCGCCTATCCTTTCCTTGACATTCAACTAAAGAAAAACAAAAATAGCTTTGAATACTCTGTGTTCAGAAAAGCAACTTACATACCTGTACTGATAACATACTCGTCGCACCATCCAGTGATACATAAAAAAAAAACAGCATAGTAAACTTGATACGGCGAGCGTACACACACACACATCTAACAGGCTAAAAAATCAAGAGCTAGAGCTTATCTCGAAAATATCACAAGAGTATGGGTACCCGAGCAAGCTAATTAATAAATGGATACATGAGAGTAAAAAGCATATGACTCAGAGTAAAGAAGGCCAAGAAGTGCACAACCAAAGGAAGATGAGGAATAAAAAATTGAAATACATTGGAGCTTTCCCATACTTGGAAGGAGTGAGTAAAGAAATCAATAGGCACTGTGCTAAATATGACTTACAACTAGGAAGCTCAGTGCACACCGTGAAAAGTATGACTGTCAACAAAAAAACAGTGGAAAAAATGCTAGAAGAATCAGGAACCTAAGAATTCCAATTGCACACATACCCCCAATATTGTACACTGGAAAAACGAAAAACAGATAAAAAAAAAAAAAAAAAAGACTTAAACAACACATATCTAACTGGCAAAAAAAAGAAGCCAAAACTGCTTTAGTGCAATTCTGCATGGGAAACCGGACATTCCCAAAATTCGATGAAATTAAAATGCTAAAAAGGAATAAAAAATCGGAAAGGCAAATGAGGAGGGAAGAAGCAATATTAATCTATGAAAATAAAGCAAGGGTATGTAACCAGAACGACCCTAGCACATTATCGGGCCTGTGGAAAGAACTAATAAGACAAAAAAAAAAAAAAAAGAAAAACCGGCAAAAAAGACAAGAAAACCAAGATAGGAGTAGAAAATAAAAAAATAAAAATAAAAATTGTTTTAATGAAACATAAATGGCGCCAGCCGGGCTTGATAACGAACTATATCCAGGAAAGTATATCCGACGAATGGCAACATGGAGTATCAGACTCCATTAGCGCGAAGTTAAACACGAACATCGGTGGTAAAGTCGCCACGCTCCTGAGGATGCCCAGAGTATGGGCGAAAATTTCGAGTATAAAGAGCGGTAAAAATTGATGTGTTTGAATCCTAAGGCAAAGATCCAATGAGTATACCCAGCGAAAAGTGTGAGATGTAAAGCCAGTCATCGCATACAACGGACTTTAGGACAATAACATCAACAAAGACCGGAAAACATGTGTGTGAAATGTTCCCATCGCTAGAAAGGAATGCCAAGATGTTTGCAGTAACTAAAAAAAAAAAAACCTACTTCAGCCTAAAGCATTGTTCAGGAAAAAATAGGGAAAGTTAGCACACTTGGATTTTTTTAAAGAGAAATCACATTTCTTTCTTCATGGAAAAAACTACTGTGTTCTTAATTTCTGCAGCTGAGAAAATATCTTGTGTTGTCATGTTGATATATGTATAATCTGAGACAATTACAAAAGTACCTGCAGCTGGGGGGGGGGATTTTTATTGCATGGGGTTGGTCGTCAACAAGACCAGTATGAACTGTCAAGCAGGTGGGTTATGACCACAGATATCATAGCTAATTGCCCCTCTATGCCAAGCCTAATCTTTTCCCCTTCACAGGCAGTAGTTTGCAAAATGCGCGACTTTGCTCAGGCGAAAGTCGTTCACAACGTCCAAAGTCTAAACACAAGTGTCTGTCCAGAGATCCCACACACTGCTGTCCTTATTCTTTTCCACATAAGTAACAGGATGTAACTTTTATTTGTGCTTATGCCTTATGGGCAAACAAGCTGCTTAGTCGTCACGATTCATTTCCAACTACATTGCGTTTTAGTATTTTACCCGAAATTATTAAGCTCCTGGTTGGCGTTTTTTGTAACAACATTCATTAATTTTCTTATTGAGTTTACATTTGTGAAACCCAGTTTTAGTTCTTTCAAAACTTTTAGATGAAAACTTTGCTGTGCTTTGTAGTGTGTATTCTACATACAGTAGAATGAGTCAAGAACTAAGAGTAGCGTCACTTAAAAGACCACGAGTAGTAAATACAGTGGATCCCACTTAAGAAGTTCCCGCTTAAGAAGTTTTATTTTTAGAGTCCTGATTTTTTTCCATAGTGCTAATGTTAATTTTTCCCACTTAAGAAGTAACGATGTTTCAAGTTTTCCCGCTTAAGAAGTTGTAAGTGTCACAAGTTTCTAAATAAGAACATACGATTTTGGAACTTGTACAGCAGATAAGTACATGTCAAAGAAGTTGGGAGGAAACGTTTCCCCGTACATGAAGCAAGCGAAGCCCCTGCCAGCTTCCCATGGTCAACGCAGGGGGTCAGTTTACTCCCCACTTCTTCTGCATCTGCTCTTTATATATCACAATCGCCTTAACTTTGGGGCTGGGAAAAGGCTGGGAAAGGAAATACCTGCTGAAAGTTAGTCGTTCTGTCAGAGTTAGGTTCAGATGTTGCACCTCGCATATGTGGAGTTAAACGTTTAGTTTTATTGTTGAAATGCATAGCTAGAAATATGGCGTCTAAAGACATAAAAAGAAAAGCTTTATCTGTGGTTGAAAAACGAAACATTATTACGCAAGCTGATGAAAACCCGCATTTAATTAGGGTGCAGATAGCAAAAGAACTAAATTTACCTATTATAACCCTCAACGGCATAGTGGCAAAATGTTGACAAAGATCTTCCCACTTTTGAAATGCAAAATATCGACGATATTCGTGACATCGAAACGCAAGAGGACAATGAACCAGAAAGCTAAGAAAATGAGTGCAGGCCAATTCAAACTTCAGCTGAAGCTGGTAAAGCACTAGAAACTTTTTGCTGCTTTATAGAAAGCCACGAACGTGTTCCAACGGACATAATGAGAAATTTGAGAGAAATGGACACGTACTTTGTGAATCTAACGGAAAAAAGGAAGAAACAAATGCTTTTAGATCAGTATTTTTGTAAACCTGTAGCATAATAAATGTAGCTTTCAATCCTCATATTCAAGTTTAAATGGGTAAGTTGTGAAATTTTTTGTTACTTTAAAATTAACTAAAATGTAATTTCTGGATTTAATCTATGCAACATTTTTAATCACTAAAGTCTTACAAAACCCAATCACACACTTCCCATTTAAGAAGTTTTCCCATATAAGAAGTTTTCATCACTTCGTCCCAACAGAGACTTCTAAAGCGGGATCCACTGTCATACCATTTTTGAATACTTCAAAAAGAAGACTGTTGTAGAATGTGCTACAGCATCTATGTAGTGTTCTCCCTACAGCCTTTTTACTGGGCCGCCTACCCAGATAATTTTCTCTTCCACCAGCTAAATTTCCTTTAATGAACATTTTTACAACACACATAATATAGTAAAGGTAGGAAACTTATTCCTACATACACCATAAATATTGATGAAAACTGGCTAAAATCCAGGTCAAATATGATTTATTAGTAAGTAAATGAATGTGGAAAGAAACTGGTTTATTATCTGTCTTTCAAAGTTTTGTAGCATAATTTCTTCCTAACTACAACTTTTCAATTATTCCAGCTAGACTAGGCAATCCCCCAAACAGAAATCCTGGCTGTACTACTGAGGATTCAGCATGCTGATTTGCTATGTTTTTGTCACAGTTATAGAACGTGATCTGTGTGTGGCACCAGCATTTTCATGATAAAATTTTGTTTCGTATATCCAACAATGCTAAATAATACTGATTTCTACAGAATATTTAAAAAACTGTACCTCTGCAATGCTTCCTTGCAAGTAATAACCCGGATTACAATAAAATCTATAAAAAAAGTGAAACAAGTCCCCATACACGTTGAAGAGATGTACAGTCATCAAAGTAAGCAAATGAAATCAAAACAATATTATATACAGTCTATAGTTATTTATAATGAGAGAGTCAGATTCTTATAGAAGAAATGTTAAACATATGTTCTAAACCTTTAAATTTGTGAGCACACATATGCTTCAAGAAATGCCAAATTGTGGATCTAATATAAGTACTTTTGTGAGATTTAGGTCAGGTGTGGCAAACCTGTAGCACACTTTTTTTTTTTTTATGCAGTACCACCCCTCGATTGTTTAAACTACACCCATAACAAATATATAATGATTATCAATAATGCAGAAAATTTCACGCATGTTTTATTACATGGGTCATTCAGTGTCAAATCAACCAATGAAATGGCCATTTTCAACCTGACCCCTTTTGATTTCCTTGAAATTTGGCGTGATTGTTAGGAATGTAGACTTACACAATTCATAAATCTTAAATTTTAGCCCTGTCCACCCGCAGGTTTCAGATTACATGACCTTGAAAATTAGAAAATAGTGACCTCTGGAGAATCTTTGAGCATTTGTATCTCGTTACCCAATTGCGCTAGAAGGTTGAAATTAGAGTCTTCTTATAGCATTTTATATGAGCTTTTAAATCATGTGCTGAAAAATAAAAAAAAATTAGGTTGACCTTGTCGAGGTCACCAAAATAATCTTTGACCTTGAATATTTTAAAAACTAATTTAAAAATTCGGAAAAAATTACATGGCATCGTTAGAGTTTTGTTTTACTAGTATGCCAATTTTCAAGTTGGGACCGCACTAGGATCACTATTTATAAAATATTTCACTGAAGTTAATCTCAACCAAAAATTCTCCAAAAGTGACGAAATGACATTTAAAGTATTTGACAATTAATTAACAAGATTAGCCTGATATATTTATAAAATGCAAAGTTTGGCCATCATATGAAGTAATAAATGCATCTTTAATTACACCTTTCCATTGCATGTATTGCATATGTGAGGGGAGGAATCAGGAAGACTGCTGGGAATAAAAATAAAAGCGATGCTCAGAATAGATCATTTAAATGCGTTTTTGTGGTTGATTGAATTATTTTTTCCCCCACTTAATAGCATAAGATTACAAGTTCCATGATTTTTTTGGCACCAAGTTTTTCCCCATGTATCACACTGTTTTCACAGGGTGGCATACAAACCATAAGCGTAGCCAAGGGGAGGAGGGTGGCATACAAACCATAGGCGTAGCCAAGGGGAGGGTCCTTGGGTCCGGACCCTTTCCCTACTTGAGGGTGCATTGAATATGAATTTAAAGCAGTATATACAGCCCATTCCATTTCAAATCTGGCAATTTTGCAAAAAGTGAGTCGGACAACACTCAGGAATTCTCCTGAAAAAATTATATTTGGAAGGCCCTAGTCATACAATAGCAGAAAATATCACATTTATTTCTGAATTTTTTTTTAATGCAAATTATGACATTTTTAAAATGGTGTGTGTGCTGCAGTGAAGCCTTCGCGACAGAGAGAAATTTCTGATTTTTAGGAATCAATAACTCTTGAAAATTTTAAAGCTACAGCTACGATTTTTTTTCTTGGGAAACATAATGTGGGGGCTTTAACATGCATCATTACTTTTAATGTGGCTGTACTTGCAAAAAAATAACAAAATGTGAAAATATTTTAAAAATGCAATTTGTAAATTTTTTTTTTTTAATTATATAATTGTTTCACCTTAAAAATTCATGTGCAGGTGGTTCCTCCCTTTGCTCATGTTAATTTTAAAAAATGCTTTGTCTGCATGTCAATTTTAGTTTTGCAATGATAAACATCCAAATATTCAGAAAATGAAAGATTTAACAAAAAGTAGTTAATTTCAAAAAATTACATATAAAAAAAGCCATTCTTGAAAAATCTGAAACTTAGGTAGATGATAGTCATTATAAGCTACTATAAGATAAAGCAATAAAAAAAGGTAGATTTCAGTTGCAATTTTTTTATAGTCAGCCTAACATGGTACACATAAAGAAATTTTCCTTAGTGAAAAGGGCAGTTAGCTTAGGAAAACAATGTAAAAATATGTACATATTTTACGCATAAAAAAATCTGCATTATATGCATTAAATATTTAAAATTAAAGACTTACATATCATATCAATACTTCGATTCCTCAAAAAAGGAGTTGACACGAGACTGTTCTGAAGCATCAATAAGTATGCAATCTTCCAGAGTTAACAACTGGAAGTGGTGGAGTTATAGTTGCCAAAATTTTGTCAGTTGGTATATCACAGATGTCATCCTGTAAAGGCTACCTAAAGTTATTTGATAGGCCATGAGGATGCATAAATTTAACTGTTACATCTTTGCTTTTAAATGAAACTTTTACTATTTGCCCAATCCACCAGTTTTCTTCATAAAAGCAGTCAACAAAATCATCTCTTGTTAAGCAACCAATTGCTACTTCTTTCTTAGTTTTAGGGCAATATTCGGCAAATACCTTTACCAGTTCATGGTTAACAGTCCTACTTATTTTTGTTATTTTATCAGCAATCCATACATGTGAAGATCTGATTCCCAGACATGGTTTTATGTGCTCCCAATATTCCCACATTTTCTTTCTAAATTGAGTTATATCTGTAAGAGAGAATGTCAAGAAAACTAATTTTCAATTTACTTCCGATATTGGAGGTTATATTTTAACGTGCATTAATGCATTTGCATTTTTGAACTTCACTTTTAGTTGGTAAAGTTCGATGAACACTTACTTCACTTTTAGTTGGTAAAGTTCGATGAACACTTACCGCACGTGGGGCTTGGCTTTCAATTCATATTTTCGTTATGTGGATGCGGCACGGGGTTGTTGCTTTTTTTCCATTTGGCCACGGTTCACCTTTTTTTTTTTTTTTTCCGTTGGAATTATTTTGCCTCATCACCAAATGAGTTTTTCCTTTGCTGCATCCTCATTTACTTCAATATTTATTCTTAACCCGAGTACTTTCGGTACTACTACTATACCGTCTTCGAGGGGACATTTTGCTCCAACTAGCACGGACCGTGTCAGCTGGGCATTTCGGTGGTTCTCGCGGGCTGCTTCTGTCATCTGCTATCGCTTCTTCTTGGGCGTTGTGGCGCCATCTCTTGTTGGTCAGTGATCTCCTTTTTCGAACTTTTTCTTTTTTTGCTCAATTTTAATTAAATTTCTCCAGCTGTTTCTCAAATTATTAGGGTCATTGTGGTTGCAAACTTTTGTCCTATTTTTTCAATCATTACCGACTCTGCTATTCTGAGGTGTTTTTCGGATTTACAGCTTTTAATGATTTTTATATTTTCGAATTTTGGATATTTTTGGTTATCCAGACAGTATTGAATCAGTGCTGCTTTTTCTTCTTTTTTCTGCCAGTTTTTTATGTGTTGTTTTAATCTGTGTTTAAGCTTATTTTTGGTACTTCCTATATAAGCCATTGGAGGATTTTCAGTAATAGGAATTGAATAAATACCTGCTTTTTCTAACATTCTTATTTTATCATTATTTTTTGTTACTATATTTTTGATGGTATTTACTTTTCCTCCAATTTGAATGTTATGCTTTTTACAAATATTATTAATTTCATTGGTAGTGCCTTTAATGTAAGGAAAACCATTTAAATATTTGATTTCTTTTTTATTTACTACAGCATTATTTTTTTTTATTTTCTTTATTACTTCTGTGTCCCATTTTTTTATTAAATGGTTAGGATAACCAAAGCTGCTTGCAATTTTTTTTATGAATTTGATTTCTTCATTGATGAACTGACTATTTTCAGAATGCGTATATGCTCTTTTAATTAAGGTTTTTATACTATTGCATTTTTGAGGATATGGATGTGCTGAATTGTATGGGATTAGGACCGGAACAAATGAACTTTTCCGATAAACTCTGTATAGTAACTTATCTGTGGATTTGATAACATGTACATCCAAAAAGGCTATTGCATTATTTTTTTCCATTTCAACCGTGAGTTCTATAGTTGGATATAATGCGCTGTAACGTTTTGTTAATTTTTTTAATTCTTCTTCGTTCAGTTTTGATAGAATGAAAATGTCATCTACGTATCGACAGTACACTTCTGGTTTTTCTTCCATATGATGTAGGACATTTTCTTCAATTTCGTTCATCACAACCTCAGCATATAGAGTTGATAATGGTGAGCCCATTGGGCCTCCTGAATTTTGTTTGAATATTTTGTTCTTGTATGTAAAAATATTATTTTCATATAAATAAATTCTTAGCGGATATAAGAAATCATAGCACATTACCTGATGAAATCAAGCGCTCGTTTCCACCAATGGGAGCAGGCATACCACGTATCGTTGCAAAGATAAAAACGCACAAAGATGGTGCTCCAATGAGACTGATAGTTTCAAAAAAAAACTCACCTTTGATAACATTAGAGAAAAACATTTACAAATTCCTAGCACCCTTTTTCATGAACAACAAGTTCACCATCAAGAACACATATGAGTTTATAAAGAAAATTAAAAATGTAAAAACTGGCCTAAAGGACTTAAACATGGCAAGCATGGATGTTAAAGCATTATATCCAAGCACTCCAGTTCCAGAAGCTATTGAAATCATCATTAAGAAGTTGCAAAATCTTAAAATTTTAAATAACACACAAATTCAAGAATTCAAAAAAGTTTTAGTTTATTTATATGAAAATAATATTTTTACATACAAGAACAAAATATTCAAACAAAATTCAGGAGGCCCAATGGGCTCACCATTATCAACTCTATATGCTGAGGTTGTGATGAACGAAATTGAAGAAAATGTCCTACATCATATGGAAGAAAAACCAGAAGTGTACTGTCGATACGTAGATGACATTTTCATTCTATCAAAACTGAACGAAGAAGAATTAAAAAAATTAACAAAACGTTACAGCGCATTATATCCAACTATAGAACTCACGGTTGAAATGGAAAAAAATAATGCAATAGCCTTTTTGGATGTACACATGTTATCAAATCCACAGATAAGTTACTATACAGAGTTTATCGGAAAAGTTCATTTGTTCCGGTCCTAATCCCATACAATTCAGCACATCCATATCCTCAAAAATGCAATAGTATAAAAACCTTAATTAAAAGAGCATATACGCATTCTGAAAATAGTCAGTTCATCAATGAAGAAATCAAATTCATAAAAAAAATTGCAAGCAGCTTTGGTTATCCTAACCATTTAATAAAAAAATGGGACACAGAAGTAATAAAGAAAATAAAAAAAATAATGCTGTAGTAAATAAAAAGAAATCAAATATTTAAATGGTTTTCCTTACATTAAAGGCACTACCAATGAAATTAATAATATTTGTAAAAAGCATAACATTCAAATTGGAGGAAAAGTAAATACCATCAAAAATATAGTAACAAAAAATAATGATAAAATAAGAATGTTAGAAAAAGCAGGTATTTATTCAATTCCTATTACTGAAAATCCTCCAATGGCTTATATAGGAAGTACCAAAAATAAGCTTAAACACAGATTAAAACAACACATAAAAAACTGGCAGAAAAAAGAAGAAAAACAGCACTGATTCAATACTGTCTGGATAACCAAAAATATCCAAAATTCGAAAATATAAAAATCATTAAAAGCTGTAAATCCGAAAAACACCTCAGAATAGCAGAGTCGGTAATGATTGAAAAAAATAGGACAAAAGTTTGCAACCACAATGACCCTAATAATTTGAGAAACAGCTGGAGAAATTTAATTAAAATTGAGCAAAAAAAAGAAAAAGTTCGAAAAAGGAGATCACTGACCAACAAGAGATGGCGCCACAACGCCCAAGAAGAAGCGATAGCAGATGACAGAAGCAGCCCGCGAGAACCACCGAAATGCCCAGCTGACACGGTCCGTGCTAGTTGGAGCAAAATGTCCCCTCGAAGACGGTATAGTAGTAGTACCGAAAGTACTCGGGTTAAGAATAAATATTGAAGTAAATGAGGATGCAGCAAAGGAAAAACCTCATTTGGTGATGAGGCAAAATAATTCCAACGGAAAAAAAAAAAAAAGAAGTGAACCGTGGCCAAATGGAAAAAAACAACAACCCCGTGCCGCATCCACATAACGAAAATATGAATTGAAAGCCAAGCCCCACGTGCGGTAAGTGTTCATCGAACTTTACCAACTAAAAGTGAAGTAAGTGTTCATCGAACTTTACCAACTAAAAGTGAAGTTCAAAAATGCAAAAGAAAACTAATGTTGGGCAATTTCTTACTGACAATGTTCACAAAAGAATTTCTGTTTTGTATATTGTCTAAGACATCTAGATTTAAGAAATTATGTTGAGTTGCATAGTGCTTCACAAGACCTCCTACACCATCAGAAGGTCCTTTTTTCATGGCCACTTGCACTGACTAACCACTTCATTTTATTGCCAATTTTTTTTAAATGACTGAGCTGATATCTATTTTTAAAATGGGCAGCAGCTCCATCGGAAATATGAGTTGTTTGCTTAAATTCAATTTGATCATTGGATTTAATCCACTCTTCAATTTTACTGATGGAAAGCAAAGCATGAGCAGAATCATGTACCATGTCATCACAAACAACAACAAAACTTTGTTTTCCTCTGTAGTATGTATGCTATACATGTAAATATTGATACCTGGGTATTTTTCCCAGTGATATGCCTGGATTTCATTTTACAGTATAATATTCCAGTTCTCAGCAAAATCAAAGTGTAAAACACCAGGAGAAAAATCATTTTTTGTTTTATTTTTTTCTTCTGAAGCGCCACATCTCTGAAGTTTACGAATGTAATCATGGGCAATTTTTTTCGGTGTCCACTTTTGTACTTCAGAAAGGAAATTTTCCAATGGGACAGTTTTTCTTATTACACCTCCATTTTCCCATATTGCAAATGTAATTTCATCCAATTCACATTCATTTAGTTTTAAGGTACACAACATACTACCTGGACACTCTGCACATTCTTGTAGCCAACAATTATCTGATGGTTTATGGCACATACATAAAAGCAAATAAATCTGATGCTTGGACAGGTACATTGCACAGATTTTGCAAACTCACACAAAGAAGATTGACATTTGAACAGTAAATGCACCCACATACTTGTTGTTTTGGCTGACTTTTAACCCACTTTGGTCTCAGTGTGTAAAATTTTGAAATACCCATTTTGATCCCTGTGTGTTCTTTTTTCATCAAGGAAAAGGTTTAATAAGAGAGATGTTGTGACAGTTTCAGCTGTCCTAGCTAAGGAAAAGAGGTTTCCTTGATTGTTCAGGTCATATACCTTTTCACTTTTTTAACAGGTTTTCCATTTTCTGATACTGTCACAACATCTCTCTTGTTTGGACTTAGACGTGAGCACTCCATGTCATCATTTAGATATTTCATTGCTAACTGAATATCATCATAGTTTACTGAATGACCTGCATAGACATCAAGTTGTGGCCAGATGCCTCTTTCTTTCCTCATGGATCTTGATTTGCCTGTCATGTATTTTGTGACATATGTGGGAAATTTTGTAGCATTTCTTCTTTAGTTTGACTTTCTGGAACCAGGGTTAGCAACTGTAAACATTCTTTCTTCTGTTGGATTTCAGCTGTCCTAGCTAATGCTGATGAAATATTTTTTGTCCATTGATCACAAATGTTACACCAGTTTTCTTTCTCTTGGCTTAAACTAGGCTGCTGCTGAATGGCAACATCATATAAAGTTTCCAGTTTCTTAGTCATAGAAACAGAAATTTCCTGAAGCTTTCTTTTTCCATAGTTTTGTCTTCTAGCGGAGAGTACTTTAGTAGGTAATTTTAGGGGTGATATGTTTTGTGTGACATCAATGGTGCTTAAACTTTGGTTAACTAACTCAACTTCTGCATCTGGTGGTAGATATACAGCTATGTCTGTAAAGCAAGCTTCAGATTTTTCAGTTGCACCATCTGTTTCAGCTATCTTTTTCATATAGCGCTTGTAGCAATTTAGGCATAGTTCATCATTACTGGATACTTTTGCATTTCCTTTGAATAGCTTATGCAGTAATTTTGTCAAATTATCATCAACCTTTTCAAATGTCTTATTTTCCTTTTTATAGATTACAGATTTATGTCGTTTTTCATCATCAGCACAAGGAAGGCACTTAGTACTGAAATCTTGGGACATAATGAAGTTTACTTACTTCTTTCCTTAATCCAATATACTTGTACATCCACAATGAGTAATGTATTTTTTGTTTGTTTTACAGTTTAATATTGATGTTACTATAGCACTGGATAAAGCCACTATTTTTATTATATACAGGTAACCGCTGGATTTCAGTATAATAAATTGATGAAACATAGCTGTATAAAACTATCCTCCTGTGCCTGAAACTGCTATGCTGCAACAGATTGCACTTTTCAAATGCCTTCCTTGTCAATGACACATGCCCCTTCCTCAACCTCATAAATTAGCTCCACCCCAAACACAGGAGAAACCACAGATGTGCAAACAGAATTTCCCCTTCCACATGAGGTTGTTTAGTTTTCTACCCAGCTCAAAGTTCAAGACCTGTCTTTTAACCAGTTCATGAAATAGGTCTACAAGCTCCACAACTCCTTCAAATTTTAAAGCAACAGCTAAGATTTTCTTTTTTCAGGAAGCATAATGTGTGGGCTTTAATATGCACAATTACGTTTAATGTGGCTGCACTTTATTGTCTATCTAAAAAAAAAAAAAAAGTAGCAGAATGTTAAAAATTATAAAAAATTCAATTTATCCAGTATTGGTTATTTTAATTGTTAGGTTGAGTATTAAAAAATTACAACTGAAATACTACCTTTTTTTTATTGCTTTATCTTATAGCAGCATATAATGACCATCATCTACCAAAGTTTCAGATTTTTAAAAAATGGCTTTTTTTAAAATAATTTTGTAATTTCCCACTTTTTTTAAATCTTTCATTTTCTGAATATTTGGATGTTTACTACTGCAAAACTAAAATTGACATGCAGACAAAGCATTTTTTAAAACTAACATGAGCAAAGAGAGAAACCACCTGCACATGAATTTTTAAGGTGAAACAATTATATAATTAAAAAAAAAAATACTTAAAAATTGCATTTTTAAAAATATTTTCACATTTTCTTATTTTTCTTGCATATACATGAGGCACAGCCACATTAAAAGTAATGATGCATATTAAAGCACCCACATTATGCTTCGAGAAAAAAAAAACTTAGCTGTAGCTTTAAAATTTCAAGAGTTATAATTAAAACAAAAATCAGAAATTTCTGCCTGTCGCAAAGGCTTCATTGCAGCGCACCCCTTTTAAAAATGTCATAATTTGCATTAAAAAAAATTTCAGAAATAAATGTTATGTTTTCTGTTACTGTATGTATGACTAGTGCTTCTAAATATATTTTTTCGGAAAATTCCTGAGGGTCACTGAACAGGCCTCTGCCTGATTTGAAATGGTATGGGCCATACACTATATTGACAAAAGTCACAGGACACCTAGAAGACAAACATAACATAGCATTTCTTGACATACATTAGTACGTCCACCTTTGGCCTTAATGCATGCATTGACCCTTCGAGACATGTCCACAAGGTTTCGGAACACAGCGATAGGTATGCGCTTCCATTTAGTACATAATGCTGTCACTAACTGTTGCCTTGGTTCCAAACTTCTTATGTGGCACTCTAATTCATCCTATAGGTGCTCTATGGGATCAAGATCAGGGCTCCGTGTTGGCAGGTAAACACACGATATGGAATTATCGTCAAACCATGCCATAACAGTCCTTGCTTTATGGCTCGGTGCATTATTCTGCTGGTACCAACAAGGCTTGGTTCCATAGTATTGCCACATAGCTGGTAGGGCATAATTGTTCAGAATATCGAGGTAGACATGATGGTTAACAGATTTGTCCACAATAACCAATGGGCTGGGACCATACCATGAAAAACACCCTCACATGAGTACACTGCCAGCTCCAAAACTAACCGTAGGAACAGTACACTGTGGTAAATAGCGTTCATCCGGCTGCCGCAATACCCACACACGGCCATCAGACTGATGGGTCAATGTATCTGGATTCATCAGTTAATAAGACCCATTTCTATTGATCTATGGTCCACAATAAATGTTTTTTTTTTACACCATGCTAAAGAACGAGTAACATTCCGAGTGGAGGTAAAAGGGTTATGAGCAGCTGCACGACCACAGTAACCCATGGAATGAAGTTCTCTGCAAATGGTACGTGTACATACCAAGGTTCCAGCATTTTTACTCACCTGTACACTGTGGTCTTATGCAGTACTCCGTCGATTAGCAGTAACAACTCTCGTGGGGCTTCAATGTCCTCTATCACCAATTTTCTTTGGTCTGCAGGTGCATTTTGCTGCTTCAGGCACACCATATGTCTTCCACTTATTCAGTACATCCAAAACAGTTGACTTGGGTATGTTTAAATGCCTCTCTGTTTCTCTTATGGACAACCCACTAATATAACACCCAACAATCTTTCCTTTCTTAAAATCAGTTCTCTCCTGCCGCGACATTTTCAGTCAACCTCACAGTGCGACATGATCGCGGGCAGGCTTGTTTTTATACCGTTTGCAGCTGCACCGCGCATCTTAACAATACAGCGGATCCTTTCATTTGGTTTTAAAGGGGTGTCTGGTGACTTTTGTCTATATAGTGTACGTATACACAAGGCTTTAACCCAATGAACTAAATCCATGGACCCCCCCCTCTTTAAGAAATTTCTGGCTGTGCCACTGATGCTATCCCTTCTAAACCAGGAATAACTTCGGATATGACCAATAGCAAGTTTAGTTTTCAGTTTACTTTTGACTTTTATTACTTAAATACAGCTTTATTTACTTTCATCAGTCAAATACAACAGTCAGCTGCAGCCATCTCACACTTTTAGTTTCATTCTGTTAGTTGTTACACAAAGTCTTTAATATATCATGCCCTAAGTTGTAATGCTTTTTTCATTTTGTTTACTCTTCTGGTCTCAAAAGGTATTATACCAAAAATATACTGCACTTTAGAAGCAGTTTCTTTTTTTTAAAAAAACAGTGCTGTTTTTTTGGGGGGTTTGGAGGGATTATTGTTGAAATTATTCCCCCTCTAAGTATTTTCCCTCTTTATATTATTATTTATGTTTCCCCTCTTTAAGTCACAGATTTAAGACCTTTGTTATAACAAAGATTTGTGTAAGTGATTTAATTCCTGTTAAAGAGAGACCTTTATTATAATATAACTGTTTTTAAGAAAAGGGACACTACAACGTGAAAAAGAATATTGTCCTGTTCCTCAAAGTGGATGGTTAGACTTCCTATTCGTAAAAAAATCTGTGACAAGTTACAAAAAATCTATGAAAGAGTAAATACGCCTGTGAACTTTGAACTGATGACAGCCTCATCAGTTCAAAGTTCACAGGTGATGAAGCTGATACTTAGCATATCATAATAAGCCAGAGTAGTGGTGAAGGTAAAATAGCTGCCCCAGTGGTCTAAGCACTGGCTTATGACCATTCGTATGCGATGAGTCTAACTTCAAATCCCAGTGAGGCATGGATGCTGTGCTTGTCTTACGGCACTGGCTCTCTCCTTTCCCTGGAACCAGCGACTCTAAATTAGAGACGGGCGACTGCTTATAGCACCTCGAGTTGCTCACGGTGGTTATTAAACCCACAATCAAGAAAAAAAGGGGGTGAAATATATACATATATGCTCACATACAGGATGATTCCTAAAGTCCTAAGTCACCTCAATAACTTGGGAACAAAGACAGCTACAGCTATGGAAGTAAGGTATGGTATATTAAAACACCCATGCACTATCGGATGAGTGACTGCAGCGCCCCTAGTGGCAAAATGTGGAAGTTAGCCCTCTTATCTCGGAAACCATGAGAGATACGGGAAAGAGATTAATTAGAAACTTGTTGAGCATCAACGAATTAGTAGGAAACGACATATGGTAGAAATGGCTGGGGCAAGTAGAAGGCTGGAAACGCGAACTTGTGCAAAGCCGGTTCGTGTCGTAACAGTCTAGCAGAGAGAAATGTATGACGTCTGCGACCGCACGCCTGTGCGTGTCGCATGCAAATTTTGGTGTGACCTAATGCGTCACCTGCCGTATCAGGTGTGGCATGGCGTGGCAATGTATAAAGCATCGTCGGTCAGGAGCTATGTCGTTCGTAACGTGAGTATCGGGTAAAGAACGAGCATGGCAAGCAAATCGAATGAACAGTATTGCGAGATGGTACTGCTATATGGAGAATTCGGACGCAATACGAGGGAAGCGTCATGCCAGTATGGCCTAAGATTTCCGACTCGTCCATCGCCGACAGCGCGGACCATCAGTCGTGCAGTTCAACGGCTATGAGAGACAGGCAGTATTGCAGTGTGTCCCCGTTCGGGCCAACCCACCGGAATAGGTAGGGATGTGCAACCAGTAGACGTTCTGGCATATGTTTTGGCCTACCCACACACCAGTACGAGGAAAGACAGTATGGCATGTGGCTTATCACAATCCCGTGTGTGGAACATTTTGCATCAGCATGGTGCCCACTCATACCGTACAGTACCACTGCCCGTACTGATGCAAGGGGATAACCAATGACATCTAGATTGGTGCAATTTTGTAATGAACACCAGAAGAAAATGCGGCCTTTCTATAAAACATCCTTTGGACTGACGAGGCACAGTTCACACATGCAGGGGTTCTGAACAAACAAAACACCCATTACTGGGCAGTTCAGAATCCATTTTTTTACACGGGAAATGAGGCATCAGGTGCGCTGGTCGATCAATGTCTGGTGTGTCATCTGGAAGGACCGATTTGTTGGGCCTGTGTTCTATGAGGGCGCATGAAATGGACGAAGATACCTGCAGCTGTTACAAAGCACATTACCCGAGTGGTTAGACGATCTGTCTCTGCAAGATGTACGCTCTTTATGGATTCAGCATGACGGCGCTCCGGCATATCAACCAACAGCAGTCCAGCACTTCCTGTCCGACACTTTCGGGCAACAGATCATCAGTTATGGCGGTACCGTAGCGTGGCCTCCACGACCCCCGGATCTAACTCCCATGGATTTCTTCCTCTGGGGTTACCTAAAGGATCACGTGTAGAGTGGAACCGACTAGTCTCCATGATCTCTGACTGCGTATCGTCGCTGCGTGTGAGAGCGTGGCACCTGTTATACTGGCGAACGTACAACGGGAAGTTCTGTCTCACATTCAAATGTGTATTGTGGCAGATGGTGGCCATATTGAACCCTATTTACGTTAAATGCAACATTATGTAAATACCACTGCTGCATTAAATACGACCAATGTATTCCATTTGTATTCATGCCCGAGTATAATAAACCTTGTGTTTCCCTCACGTTTCCAGCCTTCTACTTACCCCAGCCATTTCTACCATATGTCATTTCCTACTAATTCGTCGATGCTCTACAAGTTTCTAATTGATCTCTTTCCCGTATCTCTCATGGTTTCCGAGATAGGAGTGCTAACTTCCACATTTTGCCACTAAGGGCGCTGCAGTCACTTATTCGATAGCGCATGGTTGCTTTACTATACCATATCTTACTTCCATAGCTCTAGCTGTCTTTGTTCTAAAGTTATTGAGGTGACTTAGGACTTTAGGAATCACCCTGCATGTGTATATACTGTATATATACAATATATAAGCAAGGAAACATCTGAAGTACAAATTTTGAATGTATCTTTACAGTTACTTTGCTAAACTCCTGAAAAAAAGAAAAGACTGCACGAACAAAAATATCCCTATGAGAATTTGAAAAAAAACTACATGGTTTTTACTAAAGAAAGTTTTACATTAGTCTTTTCCTGATGCTGAACTCCCAACATCTGACCACAAAACAGAAATTATTGCTCAGCTTAAAGAAATGTTAAATGATACAAAGTGAAGAGCTTAAAAGCTGCAAATTCGTACTGTACTACCAAAATGTTGGAGCTTTTGAAACTTGCAGGATGAATTCAGTTTTTCAAATTACATGGCAAGAAAGGTAAAACCATTTTGCAAAACCTAAAGCTAAGAAAGATGTTACAATAGGAGGCAGCTGATCTAGTGCAAGTTTTTTATTGCCATGATTGCTTTGGCAGGGTAATGTCTGGGAAATAAGTTTGCAGTAACAATACTAGCAGAAAAGACATATTTACAAAAAAAAAAAAAAAAAAAAAAAAAAGAAAGGGGGGGGGGGGTTCTTATTAAACAATCTGAAAGACTTAAGATAATACAACTATACTAGTTATCCAAATTTATTGGTGTAGATAAAATCAAGGTTTCCAAGCTTTCTTCGCACATCAACCAGATAGATGGCTTTTTCAATCTACAGAATTAACCAAACATATCCTGAAACTGACAAAATCAGCAGAAAACTTTTTTTTTTTAAACCTTTTATGACTTAAAGGCATTGCTATATTATTATTTCTTTTTTTTTTACATCATTTTTAGTTAAAAAAATTATAGTTATTAAAAGTTAACTACTTAGCGTATCATGGAGATACCTTCTCACTGATGAATACTCCAAACTTAAATCAGCTCTTTAACCCTAAAACACTTTCAACTTTCATTACATTATTTTGAGGCCATTTTTGGTGCCGGTGTATTTAATTTTAATATTTTATAAATAGTGATCCCATTGCAGTCCCAACTTGAAAGTTGGCATACTAGTAAACAAAACCCTTAACGATGCCATATAACTCTTTACAGAATTTTAAAATTAGTTTCTTAAAATATTCAAGGTCAAAGGTTATTTTGGTGACCTTGAAAGGGTCAAACTTTTTTTTTTTCAGCACAACTTAAAAGCTCATAAAATGCTGTAAAAAGACACTAATTTCAACTTTCTAGTCCAATTTTTTTTTTATTGGAGGTTTAACGACCACTGTGAACAACGCAATGGGCTATTAGCAGTCGCCCGTCCCTAATTTTGGGTCACTGGTTCCAGGGAAGGGAGAGAGCCAGTGCCGTAAGACAAACACAACATCCATGCCTCACCGGGATTCAAACCCGGACCCCTTTTTGACGAATGATCAGAGGCCATCGCTTAGACCACTGCACCACCGGGGCGGCCTAGCCCAATTAGGTAACCAGATACTACTCAAATATTGTGCAGAGGTCAAAATTTTTTAATTTTCAAGGTCAGGTAATCTGAAACCCCGTGGGTGGATAGGACTAAAATTTGGGATTTATGCATAAGTCTACATGCCTAACAATCATGCCATATTTCAAGGAAATCAAAAGGGGTCGGGTTGTGAGCCTTGTTGATTTGACACAATAGTCAACAACGTACACTTTAGGAATAGACAGATTTGTAAGATCTTTCGGCTGCAGTATCAGCTTTGTTCACACTAGAAGCAAGCACTCACGTGGTTGACATTTCTTTAGCTGTTGCCAGTACAGATTTCGAAATTATCGGAATATTGCGTCCGAATTGCAAGTTTTTATTGAAGAGAATTTCAGTGCCTTCTCTGTAGCATAATGAAAATTTGTTTGAGAAGGGTGCAATCCTTTTAGTACAATTCCAGTTTGGAGAGGCAAAAGTATCTTCAATAGTCAGAAGAGAAAGTGCAGAAATCAGAAGACTTTTTCTGACATCTCTTTTATATTCAAAAATTCTGCAGTTTATTTTAAGAAAGGTACTACCAATATAACATTTTTTGCCTGAGGAAGTAAACACACAGAGATGAGGTATATCTCAGAACAGTCTAAAGGATCAAGAGGATCTCTGTCTTTAGATATTGATTGGATGGTAGTGGGTGGAGGATTGATTGCAAGCTTGTAACCAAAACTTTTGAAATTTTTGACAAGTTCATAAATACAAGAATGATGGTAGGGGATTGAACCCATAAAGGAAAGGGAGGGTTTCTGCAGAGCAGAAAGGTGACAGAAAAATTGATTGGCATCAAACTTTGTTGACAATTCTGAGAAGAAACTGGTGGTTTGTGGCAATTTCTTGGACGATTTCATATTCTTTTTGTAATGAGTATGGTTCATTGCAAATGACATTGGTGCAGTGAATTAGTCATTTTAGAGCAGCAAGCTTATAGGAAAGAGCAGTATTAGAGTAAAATGAGATGATATTTGTGGAAGAGCTGGGTTTTCTGTAGACAGATGTATGGAATTTGTTATTGATTATAGTTATTTGTACATCCAAGAAATTAATACAGTTATTGTTTTCATGATTGAAAGTGAAATTAATGGTGTGGAATTTTCTCGAGATAAGAGGTGAGATTGTGCAAGTCTTTTAGGTCATGCGGCCAGATTATAAAGATACTGTCCACATAACGAATCCAAAGTTTGGGTTGGAAGGGAGAGAGATTTACAATGCTATTTTAAAACTAGCAATATTTTGCATGAATATTTCTGCAAGAAGCGAGGAAAGAGGTGATCCCATCGATACTCCTTGGAATTGGCGGTAAAACTGTTTGTTGTAAGTGAAACAATTATTTTCTTGTAAGGTGTGAAGGCAGTCATAGAGGTCTTTAATGAGTACTCCAGATAAGTCTAGGTTTTCTATAAAGTGTTTTTTTTTTTTTTTTTTTTAATGAGGATCATAAATGCTTCAAAGAAGGGGACAGAAGAGAAAAGGAAAACAACATTGAGGGTTAGTAAAATGTCGGTTTTCAATGGAGGTGGGAAGTTTTTTTTAAAAATCCTAAAGTTTAGTACGCAATAAAACGTGCGTGAAATTTTCTGCATTATTGGTTTCTTCATATTATATGAAATGGCCTTTTTACCAATAATGATTATCATTACTGCCAGTTGAAGTAGCTGTCACTAAGGGATATTATCAAGTATAGAATGTTGGGGACAGTTTAGATATTTTCTGCAAAGGGTGAGAAAGAGCATCTGTTTCAGCATAAAGTAGGGTTCATCCTAGCTGTTTTTAAAAGGGTGCTGCACCCTGCCTGCCCTTTAATTAAAAAAAAATTCAACCCTGCCTGCCTTTAAAGCCTAAAATGACCATTCTACCCATAACAGTGTATTTAAAAGAGATGCGTGTATGCATTTATTGATCATTTGCATGAAACCATTTCTAGACAGTTAGAAAACCAGTCAATTATTACAAATCTTGGTATCTTAGAAAAGTAGGATCAGAAGCCTTTATGGCATTGATGAATAGAGCTGGCCAAATAATTCAACCTAGATGAAGATGAATTACTATCAGAGTGGGAAGAGTACAAATTAATGCTCTTACCTCAAACTGCTATTGAGAGTAGTAATTTGTCAGTTCCAAAAATATGTTCGATTCTGTCAAAATCAGAAGGAACCGTGTCTCAATTCAGAAACTTTTGAACATTGCATGTACCTTAGCAATTTCAAATGCTGAAGAAAGAATATTTTCTCAAATTAAACTAGTACTTATAATAATATATATAATAATATTTTAATATTTATAAAAGTGAATTACTGTTTAACTTTTCTGATGAAGTAACATGATTTATACAGTGTTGTTTTTGCAAGGTTGATGCTCTTGAAAGTGTAAGCTGCCTTTTTTAAGTCCTACGGATCAACCCAGCTTAAAGTGTCTTCGGGGAGATGCCCACCTCCCCCTCCCCTTCCCCCAAAAGAGGGCATCCAGCCAGATGACAGTTCATTGAGTTCATCTAAGAAGGTGTGTGAAAGGAATCTTTCTGGCATAACTCAAAGGAACATCAGGGGATAAATGAAGAGCGGAGAATGCAATGACCATAGTAGCATGCTGAAAACTTCCTCTTTCCTAACCAGGAAGAAGAGGGACCTGCTACTTTGCCCACACTCCCTTTGAGTGAGGGTGAGAGCAGTGAAAAATATTTACAGAAGACATCTCACAGCAACTTGGTGCCAGCTGGGTAAATGAGAAAATGTGTGACATCATACACATTTTGAAATCTTTGCAGATTTAGTGTATCATCATCGTCAACCATTATCAATCCACTGCTGGTCGAAGGTCTAGCCTCTTCCACAACAGTCTGTCTTGTGACATTCTCCTCCATGTTACTCCCGCATACTTTCGAATTTCATCCACTCATCTCCCATGTGGTCTTCTTCTGGGTCTTTTCCTGTCCCTTAGAATCCAATCTAAAATTTTGGCTGTCCATCGATGGTCTGTCCTTCTGGCAGTATGTCCAGCCCATTGCCATTTCAGGGATTTTACTCTGATCATGATGTCTTCCACTAGTCATTTTTCTGATCCACGAGTTCCTCTTCTTATCTCTCCTGGTTACACCAAGTATGCACCTCTCCATGCTGCTTTGAGTTGTCTGCAGCCTTTGTATGTCTCTTTTAGTTAAGGTCTACGTCTCTGCACCATACGTAAGCACTGGAAGGATGTATTGATCAAACACTTTTCTTTTAAGACATAATGACATATTGCTCTTGAAAATTATGCTGTTTCTTCCAAAAGCTCTCCAGGCAAGTTTTATACGCCAATTAATTTCTTCATCAATGTGACCCTCACTTGATATCTGCTGTCCAAGATAAATGTAGGTATTGGTTATCTCCAGCTTCTCCCCATCAATCGATAAATCTTCATTTCTTGTAAAAGCATTGTACATCACTTTTGTCTTCTGAAAGTTCATTTTTAATCCAACTTCTTTTCTACTTGTCAGCAAGTTCCTGGATCATACTCTACAGCTGTGATGGGGTAGATGTAAAAATGACTACGTCATCAGCAAAATGAAGGTGAGTTAGATAATATCCATTAATCTTTATCCCTTTGTTTTCCCAGTTCAGTGATTGAAATACATTTTCCAATGTGGCATTAAAGAGCTTGGAAGATATAATGTCACCTTGTCTCACTCCCTTTCCAACTTTTATGTGTGCTGTATTCTCAAACAGCCGAATCTTTGCACTAGCATTTTCATAGATGTTATTAATATTAAGGTATGCATCTTCAATACCGCAGGATTTTAAAGCCATTGTAACTGCTGATGGTTTCACTGAATCAAAAGCCTTTTCATAATCGATAAGAGCCATGCACAATGGAAGTTCATATTCCCTCGCTCTTTCAATTAGTTCTCTCAGTACGTGGATATGATCTATAGTGCCGTAGCCACTCCTGAATACAGCTTGTTCTCTCGGTTGAGCCATGTCCAGTTTTACCTTCAAGTGGTGTGAAAGAACTTTAGTGAAGATTTTATAAACCACCGATAGGTCTGTAGTTCCCGAGATCCTCTTTTTTATGTAGCAGGATCATTGCATTGTTCCAATCCTTGGGAATCTTCCCTTCATTAAGGCATCGAGTGAAAACTTGGAGGACTGTTTCAATTTCTCCACTTGCTTCTTGTATGATGCTTACAGTAATTCCATCTTCTCCTGGAGCTTTTCCCTGCTTCATGTTCTTGATTGCATGTGCAACTTCTGTTGGGAAGACTGGAAGAACTTTGGTAAATTTCATGATGTCTGGAGTACATGTATCATCCCTTTCATATAATTTGGAGTAGAAATCTTTCACTCTTGTCAAAATTTTGCCTCTATTTCTTGTTACAGAACCATCTTTTCTCAGTGCCATAATCTGTTTTCTTCCCTTACTGAGATGTCCCTTTGCTATCTTTAGGCTTTGGTTGTTTTCAATTGCTTTCCTCACTAGTTCACAGTTGAATTTCCTTACGTCTTTAGTGTACTTTTTCTTACTGTCTTGCATAGCTCTATATATTCCACTTTGGAAGTCACATCTTCTTTAGTTGTCCTCATCTCTCTTCTTTTTTACATCAACATTTTGGTTTTTCCTGATAATTGTTCACATGTAACTTGTTCTTAGACCCGCTAATTTTGTTGCTGTTTCCATAAGAGCTTTGGTTACTTTTCTGTTAACTTCAGAGATGTATATTTCATTGTTAATAATAGAAGTAAATCCTTCTATTATATTAACAATGGCTATGCTTAGATTTTTTTTCTATTGTTTGTAAGTGACCAGTGGATAAATAATAACCTGATGCTTAAAATTACCATGGGCACACAAGAAAATATTTTAGATTACTGCCAATTTGTACACACATTCTCAAAAGGGTTTGCCACCCCTGTCTTAGCTCCCCCCCCCCCAAAAAAAAAAGGTTTGGTTGTACTAATAAATATGGGTATTTCACTCCTGGATTAATAAATTCACTACATTAGAAACTTTTATATGCTGTAAATAAAACCATTTTGTCACTACATTTTATGCTTACAGTATGCTCTCTCTCACGTGCAATTACCAGTGCATCATCTTATCTTTGAGATTCATTAAATTATGACCTATAAATATAAATGCAGATATGTTTCTATGTGGCTTGCATAGGTAGTTGATGCCTACTCAGAATGATCAAATTTCTGTGGCCAACTAAGATCTCTGACCACCAAACCCATGCACTGGAAATTTTTGGGTCCTAGGGCTAATTTCGATCTTAGTAAACATTGGCGGTCGACTAATAAATTAACTGACAAAATTCCTAGGGGAGGGGACCTGGCAAGATCATCATAAGCACCACAAAATGATATAATTACTTATATCTGAAGCATAGAAAATGCATTTTAATCAATACAAAAAGAATTAAAAAAAGGAATAATCAAACTCCTGTTTGATTAACCTGAAAGAGGAAAGGTATTCAAAATAAAAATGGGGAAATTGTGGCAACTGTAACTGAGTAAAAATAAATGAAAAATTTTTAGGAGTAAGTTCCCTTAACATTACTATTTTTCAGGCATACCTCTTCAAAAAAAAAAAATCTCCAACACACAAGCTTCATTTAATTTAACTTGAAACCAAACAAAGTAATTAAAATAACAGAATAATGGTTTTTAATTTTTTGAAACAACATTCAAAAAACAATAAATTTGTCTTTCACTTGTAGGCAACTTAAGTTCACGAACTTTAGTCTTTTGAAGTTCACTACCACTTGGGAAAGTCATAGCGAATGTTTTGTGAATGGTTTAAAAAATGTCTTTCTAACATTCGCTTTCTTAGGCAATGCAACGCAAGAGTTACAAATAAGACAAACATACTTATCTTTCACCATAATGAATAAAAACTCTTCCCATTTACTGTGATAGTGATGAGCTTTTGCTTTCTTACTACAACCGCCTTTTGCACTCATATTGCTCAGAGTGTACTGAATAACGTGGATTTTGGAGTACCACAAACAGCAACAATACATTCCACTGAACAGTAAGTCCACTGCAATGCTGTCTCTCAGCACTCAATCTCTGATGCACAAGTGCAGTGGGAGAGCACAATAGGCAGGGAAAGGGGGAAAGATTTGGCACAGCGGCCGCAGAGTCGTAACATATTTTTAGAGCACCGGAAACCAAGAAAATCCGTTGCGTTTCCAAAGGCCTGAATCCCGTGTTTGAGTTGCCAACAGAAGCATGACCATAGTAAAATTCTGCAAATAATACGATTTTCCACTGCGGGCTACTATTTTTTGCCCTGTGGTCAATGCCTTGGCCATCCCTGCTATATATGGTGTGCCTGCCTTAGGTGAGGCCCAACATAAAGCCAGTAATACTTGCTAAATCATGGAGGGAAAATTCTAAATGTAGATGATGACTTATCAGGTTTAAATGAAGAAAAGAACAAGAGAAATGCCTACAATAATGTATTTAGTGAATATTATAAGGTATAATCTTAAAGTTAGACAAAATTATAATCTCATACCTAATTAATCAAGTGAGGACAAGCATATCCATACACATACTTTCTTTGAGGTCTGTAATATATTTCCTTGTTATTAATCTTAAACATCTAAATCCATACATTTTAAAATTCTTGAAAATTAATAACTTCTGCTGTAAAATCCTGACCTTTAACCAAATTTTAACACCTATATCTTATATAAAGCACATGGTCTTAAAGCACTGGGTTACCTAATACCATTTATGGAACATACAGTATATACAAGGTTCAGAAGATAAAGGTGCTAAATTCAGTAAAAAGGTAGGGTTTCAATAGTTAGTTTTTAATTTTCCAATTTTAAAATGTAAGAATTTAAAATTTCTCAAGAGAAAAATGTAATTCAGACCTGGAGGACTACCATGGATTATATGAGCTATGTTTCTTGCCACTTTGTTACATAAGAGATTATAATCTACCTGTCTTCAGGATTATATGCTTTACTTGGTTATTTAAAGAAGCCTAAATACTTTTTCATAAATTTAAGTTGTGAAAATGTTAACAATGCCCTGATGAGTGACCTTTTCTTGTATCAGGGTTTAACGAACCAGGAAAACCTCTATGTAATAGTTATAAGGGGGTCAACCATCCTTAATTTAGGGCCACTGGTTGCAAGGAAGGGAAATAACCAGTTCCATAAGACAAACTTAACATCCATGCCTATGGGATTTGTACCCTGCCCAATCTCGAATAAATGGTCAAAAGCCAGCACTTAGACCACAGCACCAGATACAGATTTTATTACCATTGCTACTAACCAAACTGACAAGGATGGAAGTGAAGAAATCAACATGTACAACCATCACTGGACAATACTACAGCATGTTTATACTTTGAGTATATGACTGATTACAAATTTGAATGTGATGACAACATAGCTGTAAGGAAAGTTCAACTGATGCTCGGAAACATCTCAGGGTTTCTTGAAAATATGCAAAAATATAGCTTATCAATTAATTTGTTGAAAATTGTAAAGTAAAATATAAACTTTGGATTACTAACGTTTTCAGTTATCTATGCATTCCCTCCCCTGCATTAGTTCGAATAATCGAGGGTATACATTTCCAGTTTGTTGAAATTAATATTCACTGTCATAAATTATAGTTCTTTAACGCCTACTTACCACACGAGCATACTGCATTTGGTATAGCCCGAGAATGTTTACGTTCTAGTTCCACAACGCTGAGCATTACCCCATCTTCCCAATTTAAAGCCAGTAATTAGTCATGGACAAGTTCATGCAAAATCTTCTAAAAACTAGTGTTTATAGAATATTCACAAATTTCTTGTACCCAACAGGTTCAACAACTACTGTTGCTTTCCTTAACATTTTATGAGCACATCAGAGGGCCTAATTCATTATTACAAGGGCGTTTCCAAAGTACCACATCAAGAAACACTTATAAAACCAGCCTGACTAATAATACGATAAGTGACAGAAACTGAATTACATTTGTTTATAATCCTATATTTGAATAAGATCGGCATATTTACCTAGGGCACACAGCGCATGAACGGTGAAAAAAAAAACACGGAAGGTCGGCGAGGTAACGATATCGATGAAAGAGTGTTTATGCAGTAAGCTCCGTTGCTTCTGACTTGCTTGACACGTGTATTCAAATAAATATTCAATATTAGTTATGCTCCGCCCATATTCCTCAAAATGATCTTAGCGCAATGCAAAGACCTTGGAGGGAAATAGATTGTCAAACGCAATCCTAGCGCTTCGGAGCGGGGTGGTCGAGATGAGATCACGTCAGATCTCGACGGCCCCGTTCGGAGGCGTCCGGCATCACTTGAGATAGCGGCGGCATCTGTGATTTCGGGGAGTGCATAGTTATCGGAAGTTATTGGAAAGGGACCAAAGACCTTGGAGAGAATTCACTGGCAAACGTAATACTATCCCTTTGGAGTAAGGTGACCAAATATTGAAAGACTGATTTGAGCACAAAAGGGCGTGGCGTCCCCAAATCGGCAGTTCATTTGGGGACACATATGTACTGAAAATAAATATGCAAATCTTTTTGTCACAAAACTGCATTCCTTCAATAACTGTGATATTACACATGAAAATTTGTGTCTTAAAACGATATATCCTGGACAATGTTGGTAATTTGTACTGGCCGCCCCGGTGGCGCAGTGGTCTAAGGCACTGGCCTCTGATCATTCGTCCGTAAGGGGTCCGGGTTCGAATCCCGGTCAGGCATGGATGTTGTGTTTGTCTTACGGCACTGGATCTCTCCCTTCCCTGGAACCAGTGACCCTAAATTAGGGACGGGCGACTGCTTATAGCCCATTGAGTTGCTCACGGTGGTCGTTAAACTTCCAATCAAAAAAAAAAAAAAAAAAAATTTGTACTGACAAAGTAAAACTATGATGGCAAGAACATCTCAGCAAAAGTGAAATGCTTTACCTTAGGTATATGTGCCGAATTAAAATCAAGCTGCACGCCAAAGTAATTGCATGGCGAATGTTTCATTTTGCCAAGATTTTATGAGAAGTTAGTACAGCCGAAATTTGACCGCGCCAGTGGTGCAGTTTCCGAATGCTGGCCACTGACGATTCGTACAATTTGGTACAGGTTCGAGTCCCGAATGAGGCATAGGTGGTGTCTTTGTCTTACAGCACTTTCTCTCTCCCTTGACTAGAACGAATGTCTCCAAATGGGAGACAGGTGACTGCTTATAATTCTTAGAGTTGCTCGCGGTGGTCGTTAAACTCTAAAAGAAGAAAAAATACAGTCAATATTTGTTTCCACAAAAAGCATGTTGGAAAATTAGTGCAAACGAAAATTATTTGAAAAAAAACATTTTTCATTAGAAATCTAACGAACTAATGAGAAAGTGTAAATTCGAGGACATTTGAGGACAAACATCAGATTTGGAGGACAGTTTCCGTCCCCAAAGGCATCAGACGTTTCTGGGGACAGTAAACTAAATTCGAGGATTGTCTTCAAGAATTGGGGACTTCTGGTCAGCTTACTTCCGGGGCAACGAGCAGCAATTGAGACAGCAGCGCCATCTGTAACCACGAGTACATGGTGAGAAACACGGGTCTACGACATAACATCGCAGATCAAAACATCGCACGACATATGATCGCCGACATAACATCGCAGGTCAAAACATCGCACGACATATGATCGCAGACATAACATCGTATGTCAAAACATCGCGGCACCATAACATCGCAGGGCTAAAACATCGCGGCACCATAACATCGCAGGGCAAAACATCGCGGCACCATAACATCGCAGGGCAAAACATCGCGGCACCATAACATCGCAGGGCAAAACATTGTGGTACCATAGCATCACAAGTCATAACATCGCAGGTCATAACATCGCAGAAATCCCTAAATAAATTGCTTTAGATAGAGTTAGATGAATTGCAAAAAAAGTATATTTAAGGGGAGGGGAACTTCATGGAAATTGATGTCCAGACTAAATTTTGGTAGAAATCGGGGTTCCCGTACCGCTTTTCCAACAGTGCCCAGGCCCGGGGTCCAGAGCCACTCATTCAAAATTATCGTAAAATCTACAGTTTACAATTTAAAACCACCAGATTCAGTATACTATCTCATGGTACTTAAACTTAGACGGTAGACGGTTTTTGGAACGGATCGGAGCCCGGGCTTTAGGGGGTCCTCTACAAAATTTTCGTAAAATCTACAGTTTTCGATTTAGAACAACCATATTCAGTATCCTACCTCGTGGTGCTCTAACTTAGACGGTAGATGGTTTTTGGCACGGGTGGAGGCCCAGTCCGAAGGGGTCCCCTACAAAATTTTCGTAAAATCTTCAGTTTTCAATATACAACAACCATATTTAGTATCCTATCTCATGGTGCTCTAACTTAGACGGCAGACGTTTTTTTGGAACGGGTCGTGACCCTGGGTTCAGGGCCCCACATTCAAAATTATCGTAAAATATACAGTTTTCAATTTAAAACCACCAGATTTGGTATGCTATCTCATGGTGCTTTAACCTAGACGGTTTTTGGCACGGGTGGAGGCCCGGTCCGAAGGGGCACCCTACAAAATTTTCGTAAAATCTACAGTTTTCAATTCAGAACCACCAAATTTCGTATACTATCTCATGGTACTCTAACTTAGTCCGTAGACGGTGTTTGGAACAGGTAGGGGCCCGCGATCAAGGGGCCCCATACACAATTTTTGTAAAAAGTTCCATTTTTTACTCTTAAGATCTGCAACACAATTCATTACTCCAATACCCGACCAACGGTCTAAGTGTGAGACCGTAGATAACAATAAAGTACAAAAATATCCGGTTAATGGTGTATTAAAATCACAAATTAATAAACGTTAGCTTTCACCACCAAAGGGCGGCTTATCAGGCAGAAATACAATGTAATATAAATAGAGAGTTCCAGATATTCCAAATTTAAAACGGTAAGAAAAAGACGATCAATGTCAAGTAGCATGGACGCAGCATCACACAGGTGCATTGCATTTCAGTGTCGCGGCTACTCTCGGAAGCACACGCCAGATGTATGGCAGTTCTATAGATGTCTCCTCGGAGATAAGTATTTCCATTCCTCTTCCTTTCTTTTTTGTTTCATAAAATTAAATTAACTAAATAAAAAATTAAAGATGAGTTCACTGGAAAATTACAGAAATATCTTATTCATTCATTAACTTTCACCCGCTGAACTTGGTGATTCCACAGATAGTAATATTTATCCGGGAAATACCACCCTGCTAATACAAATTACATTAATGATTTCTTTGCATCCAGTTCCATTAGTATGTCCATAAGAGCGTTTGGGGCCGTATAAAAAATACATGGTTGATTTCAACGTGAGCCGCTCCGGTGGCACAGCGGTCTATGCGCTTGCTTCTGATCACTAGTTTAAGAAGGGTCCGGGTTCGAATCCCGGTGAGTCATGGACGTTGTGTTTGGACTTCTGGCACTGGCTCTCCCCCTTTCCTGGAACCAGTGACCCAAAATGACTGCTTACAGCCCACTGAATTGATCACAGTGGTCGTTAAACCTCCCAACTAAAAAAACAAAGATTGCGACGTGTCCATTGCTATCTGTTATGGAGCCGCGTGAAAAGTACGTTTTTGACATCAACGTGTCATCTTCCATGTGGGCTGGCCACAAAATTTTAAGGGACAGTACAAAATCGCACTTTTGTTTCACCGTGTCCGCGCTTGGGTATATGGTTGAAGTACACGTATATATAGTTGGGCCATTTCAGCACGTAGTATGGTTTATATAGAAAATAAAGATAATATTACACTTTTACTATGCTACAACACATTAATCCCAAAGGCGATTTCTTAAAATTTTTTATCCGTCGTGCTCATATTCACAACGTTAGCATAACATGCCAAGTTATTAATGTTGCACTTTTACTCTGTCACAAAATCTTAATTGCAAGACATTAGATTAGGCCTAGCCTTATTTTAGGATTTTTTTGTCCGACGAATTCATAAGGTTTCGATAACAGGCCAAGGTTATGGTACTGCGTTTTTACACAGGCACAAGAATTAATAAACAGGCCTTAAGCCTTTTTATCAGTTTTCCATCAACCCCAACCGTGCTCATATGCATAAAATTTTCACAGAAAGTCAAGTTTATTGTGCTGCGCTTTTACTCGAGTACAAAACTTTAAATAGCCCCTACTAGGGGCGGATCACCGCACAGGCGCAGGAAGCACGCGCTTGGGGCCTCGGAACCATAGGGGCCTCAAAATACCAAAAAGAAAACTTAAATCTTATTTTTTTATTTCCGTTGTTGTGTTAATCGGTAAAAATATAAAAAAATAATAACGCTAATAAAGGCACATTATCACGTGTTTTGTGACGCTATTTTCATAGAGGGTACCAGTTTCATGCTACGAAAGGAACCGCGTTCAGCGTCTTGTTATTCCTGCCGTGGCTGTCTTTTCTACGTCCCGTGTTTTGTAAGTGAAATATCCGTTAGTAGAATCTAAGAACACTTAAAACATCGGGGAGGCCAAAACTCGAATGTTCACTATTCCCAGGAGCAATGTTACAAGGTCACACAGGATGTCCCCTGTGTCTAAACAATTGCGTCCGCCGTTAGTTTTAGCTCTACAGAAAAGGAATGAGGCTGATCAACAACGAATACGAATCCTTGAACTGTTCCCGTCTGCTCTAATCAGTCCTTCAGCAAAGCCTAAATTTGATCCACAGTACAGAGCAAAGCCGGCTGGACCATAAGGGCAACTGGAGTTTTCGCCCCGGGCCCCATGCCTTCAAGGGGCTCCGCAGTTTAGGAAAAAATTATTTTTGGAAGAATTTTTAACAATTATTTTTTTTTGTGTATAAGTTTTAGGGTGCGAAGCCCTTAAAAAGTTCTTTTTTAAAAAGTTTTTTTTTGTTTACAATCCCTCCATTTTTGAATAGGTTATCGTCGTTCGCCGTACAAATACTGAAATTTGGGAATTTTAAGTGATTATTGAAACTACGTTTCTATTTTCCGCATTGATAAATAGCAAATTAAATTTCATCATTTTGTAGCCCTTACTTTTATGTATTTAACAATTTGCGTGCAAACCAGATTCTTAAATTTAAAGAAATAAAAAGAACAATATCAAAGTTGATTTCGGGTTAGATATAGAGGCCATTTATTCAGTGACTTTAAAAACATTACTGGAAATAAAGAAAAATCATATATGAGAGCGTATAAAAGTTTAAACAGTCGCTAATTTGTCACTTGCTCCACTTTGCGTTAAAAATCAATCACTAAAACCTTGTATCAGGGAAAAACAACTATTTGTACGAATTTATTTTAAAGGAATCCTTATTATTTCCTACACTAAAATATTCGCAATTCAAAAAATTTTGCTATGCAGGTATTTTTTTTATCATTTTGTAAGGAAGTTTTTATGAGTCATAATACAACCTCAACTCCATCTACCAGGAAAGAAAATCGTAGATTTCAACACTTTTTACTCTCTCTCTCTTCCTCCCTCTTCTCTCTCTCTCTCTCTCTCTCTCTCTGTATATCATCATCATCATCATCATTGTCAACCATTATCAATCCACTGCTGGACGAAGGTCTCCCCAAGTTTCCTCCACAACGGTCTGTCTTGTGCCAGTCTCCTCCATGTCACTCCCGCATACTTTCGAATTTCATCCACCCATCTTCCATGTGGTCTTCTTCTGGGTCTTTTCCTGTCCCTTGGAATCCAATCTAAAATTTCGGCTGTCCATCGATGGTCTGTTCTTCTGGCAGTATGTCCAGCCCATTGCCATTTCAGGGATTTAACTCTGATCATGATGTCTTCCACTCTTGTCATTTTTCGGATCCACGTGTTCCTCTTCTTATCTCTCCTGGTTACACCAAGCATGCACCTCTCCATGCTGCTTTGAGTTGTCTGCAGCCTTTGTATGTCTCTTTTAGCTAAGGTCCAAGTCTCTGCACCGTACGTAAGCACTGGAAGGATGCATTGATCAAACACTTTTCTTTTAAGACATAATGGCATATTGCTCTTGAAAATTATGCTGTTATATATATATGAAAATTATTCTCTGTATATATATATATATATATATATATATATCTCACTCCATCTTCTTTCTTCCTCCATCTCTCTCTCTCCCTCCCTCTTCCCTCTCTCTCTTTATCTCTCTCTCTCTCTCTCTCTCCCTCACTCCTCTCTCTCTCTATCTCTGAACTTTCAATCATATTAGGGTCTTTTTCTTAAGCTTAAAGCAAATATTTCTTTGACATAATCATTTCGTCTTTATGATAGTTTTCTTTATGACATATTACAGAGGTGAAGCACATGTCAAGACGGAGAAGTTGCAACAATAAATTCTTTCGGTGTAGCTTAATTAATAAAGCATTCGGCTCTGGAGTAGAGGGATAAGGATTCGTTGGCACCTTCAAAATTTGTGAATTTCACATCGTGTGTGTTCTTTGAGGACATTTTTCACGTAACGACTTTATTAAAATATGAGATTTATTTCCTAGTGCCAGCAATGAATTTTTGGTCCGTGCCCCGCAATAAAATTTCGCCCAAGGCTCTGTAAAAGCTCCCGCCATCCGGCTCTAGTTCAGAGGGAAGAGGTCGTGTGTAGACTATTTTCTTTTAATATCGGATCAAATATTCGATGTATTGCAGCTAGAATCAAATATTGATTATACCTATTATCGGCAAAGTAAGTCTGTTATTCTTGAGTAGAACTTTATATGTTTTAACAAACTTGATATAAAATTTCCCTATCAATCACAACCCCATAACGGCTGCGGAGAACTGGCCACATTGGAATTTCAGTGCCACAAAATTGTTCGGCATAAACAAATTTCGTGTGACTATATTCCCCACTACTTGAGCAACTATTGTTCATAATTTTTTTTTAATATTTCATTTTCAGTAAGAAATTTAGACATTTCCATGATTTTCGGGCAAAAGACAAAGAGGAGAACTGACCACCGAAGAAGTGGCCGCACGAAGAACTGGCCATAAAAATTTTAAAGGGCCGTATAAAAATAACGTTCTAGACTGCTCCGTGGCTACGTCTCCCAAGATATCTGACACACATAAAATTTCCATGATTTCGTATTTTCTTATTTACGATATTTTTCTAGGTCTATAGATTACAGCTAAACAAATTTTCTGCTAGTATGTGCAAACACAGGAAACTCGTCGTCGGTGTGTGTGGGGGGAGGGAGGAGGGGTGGGGGTGGGTGCTTAAAACCTAAAATATGAAATATCAAGAATTTCCGGTGCGATCGGGAGATTTTCAGCGTTTTACAAGCTGCAACTCAACAAATTGTCTGAGTGCATGTGCCTACCCAGGAAACTTGTCGGGCAGGAGGGGTAAATACTAGAAGTGTAAAGTCTAAAATGTAAAGAATTTCTTGTCCGATCGAGAGATTTTCACCATTTATAACCAGAAATAATACTTTGTTTTATAATTTAGGTATTACCCCCTCCTCTCCGACAGGTTTCCGGAGTCAGCACATGCCCTCACAGAGTTTGTCGAGATGTTTTTTTTTTTTTTTTTTTTGATTGGAGGTTTAACGACCACCGTGAGCAACTCAATGGGCTATAAGCAGTCGCCCGTCCCTAATTTAGGGTCACTGGTTCCAGGGAAGGGAGAGATGTAGGTTGTAAATGAGATGTAGGTTGTAAATGCTGAAAATGTCCCAACCGGATCAGAAGTTCTTTATTTTATATACTTTTGGTGTTAACCCCCCCCCGACAGGTTTCCTGAGGCAACACATGCCCTCAGAAAATTTGTTGATTTGTAGGCTCTAAATGCTGAAAATCTCCTGATCGCGGACCAGAAATTCTTTACATTTTACACTTTTGGAATTTAACCCCCCCCCCGACAGATTTGCTGAGTAGGCACATGCCCTCAGATAATGTGTCGAGTTGTAGCTTGTAATTACTGAAAATTTCCCGATCGGACCAAAAATTATTTCTATTTTACATTTTTGGCAATACCCCCCGCACAACCGCACAACAGGATTCCTGAGTCAGCACTCAGCACATGACCACAGATAATTTGCAGACTTGTGCGTGCTTTGTAAACCTTGAAATCTTTTGTTGAGTTGTAGATCATAAACATTTTTATAAAGAACTACATTAATTATCGCAATTAAGAAAAGACGAAATTACGGAAACTTTATATGACTCAGATAACCAACCTCTGGGAGTCGTGGCCACGAAGCGGTCAAAAAACGCAATTTTTATACGGCCCCTTAATTTTTTTGTGGCCAGTTCTCCGGTGGGCACTTCTCCGGGTGGCCAGTTCTCCGGTGGCCAGTTCTCCTACACCCCAATCACAACGGGCCTTGTAAACGCTTTGTTCCGACATATAAAAGTACTTTACCTGGGTCAATCACATGTTACCAAGAGCTCAGTGGCGCATTCCGGATTTCTTTATGGGGTATTCCAAAATATTGAAGATGCAAATGAAAATACCAAGAATAAAATATCTCCCAAACTAATGCAAACAAATGAAAATATATTCGACATATTAAAGGTCATTTCCAATTATGGTTAAATATATATTTTAAAATTTCAACAAATATATTAAAAATAAGCACACCTATAACAAAGTTATACCTCATGTGGGTGCGCCTATTTTCTGGGTTACACTTCTGAGTGCGCCATTGCAAGAATTCACCCTCCCAAATCTACATCTGATTCCCGATCATGGGAGTCTCATAAACCTTCTAGAATCTCTATATAAAACAAAATAGGAAAATGTGAGTGTTTCCGTAAGCAAATGTTCGACCACTTCTAAATGACCTATAGATCTGAAAATTAGTATGCTGATAGGTCTTAACGTACGTATACCTAGAAAAGTTCAAAAACAAACAAAACAAAAAATCAAAATAGTGGCTATGGAACATTGTGCGCTTGAACTTTTCGCAAATTGTTCGACCACTTCTAAATGAACCAGAGATCTGAAAATTGGCATGCTGAGAAGTCAAGGTGCTGATACCCAGGAAAGTCAGGAAAAAGAAAATAAAAATTGCGGCTTTGGAATATTGTCTGCTTGAATTTTGCTGTCACTTCTACAACTACAAAACTCTGAAAACCAAAAAATTCAAAAGTGAGGCTTAGCTTTACTGTTCAAAATGCTGCTAGGTTTAAAATACCATTATACCAGAAACTTTGAAATGCTGTAAAAATTCCATGAAATTTTGATTTCAAATTAAGGACTGCCAAAACCTGCTCCATTTTACGTCAAACCACATGCATTGACGTCACGAACCCGATTCTAAATCGTGAAACAATTACGGATCTTAAATTACTTTGCTGTCCCTTAATTACTTTCCTCTTTCTCTAATTTTATGTTCAAAAATGATTTCATTAATTTACCGTCCGGAGAGCGGGTATAACTGATAGTATGTCAAGGTCGTACAAAAGTAATGAGACTGATTTTACTTGGGGCAGAAGTGTAATGCAATAAATTAACTGACAGTTTAACACTTTCGAAGTGCTCTTCCTCTACCTGAATGCACCGGTCCCACCTTTTTATCCACTTCCGGTAGGTGTGTACGAAGCCCTTCCTAGACATGTAGTTAAGGATACCCATTACAGCCTTGTTCAGCTCAGTATTTGATGCAAACCGATCCCCACGAAGTTGTTTCTTTACTTCAGGGAATAGGTGGAAATCGCACTGCGCCAAGTCCGGTGAATAAGGAGAGTGCTTTATCATTTCTATGCCCAGATCTTGAATAACCTGCTGGATAAGCTAAGCATGATGTGCAGGGGCATTATCTTGATGCAAAATCTAACCAGTCTGCACCTATTCAGGTCGTTGTGGGGATTTCCCCCCTCAGAGTACTTTTAAAAATTCCAAAATAACAGGAGTAGTATAAAATGACGGAACTGGGGCAAGGATGCATCCTTCAAGGAGAAGGATGGGGCGTGGCTTGCAGCGGAAGGAGCAGGGGCGTAGCTTGTGAGAGGAGGATGAGAGGGCGTGTCAGGTGGCACTAGTGTGTTGGGTCGATGCTGATGTGCTGCCCCTATCGGTGTTTCTTGGAACTTTATTATCACGTTGGACCTTTGTTTTTGAGGGATGGCAACGACCGAGTGGGGGAAAGGGATGTGTATGCGATGTGTTGCCCCTAGCGGTACTTTTTGGAACTTTATTGTTTTCTCGGGAGATTTATTGGACTTTGACAAATTTTTGAAGGAAGTTTTTTCAATCGAAGTATTTCCTCGAATTTGTTTTATTAAACTTATATTTTTAGAAGTTCCGTGAGGTGCTAGGAATTTTTATAGACGTTGCATTGTTTATTTATTTTTGATTTTCTCGGGTGATTTATTGGACTTTGACAAATTTTGGAGGAAATGAAGCAGAAATGTGAATTCTGAGTTTTTCTCCCTTACAATTTTTTTACGCTGATGCTACTGCCTCCTAGCGGTGCTTTTTGGAACTTTCGATGGAATTTTGAGGGATGACAACGACCGAGTGGAAGAAAGGAGACGTCAACTCTACGTGCTACCCCTAGCGGTGCTTTTTGGAACTTTATTATTTTCTCGGGAGATTTATTGGACTTTGTCAAATTTTTGAAGGAAGTTTTTTTGTCGTTTCCAATATTTTTTGTTTCCTCGAATTTTTTTATTAAACTTATATTTTTAGAACTCCGTGAGGTGTTAGGAAATTTTATACACGTTGCATTATTTTTTTAATTCTTATATTTGTCCTCCCTCCAATTTTAATTTAGACGAGGAAAGACTGAAAAGATTTCGATCCTGTTGATTCATGTTCCGCTATCATTTGTCCGCCATTTTAGTTTTACCAAGTTGTCATTTTGTGAGCCATGTGTTTTGGGATGAGTCACCATTTTCTCTTTGTCTCAGACCATACCATTTTGTATGCCACGTGTTTTAGGACGAGTCACTATTATGGGCGACGCCGCCGTGATAGCAGACAAAACCATGACATCAGCCAACGCCATTTTCTGCCCCGCGGGGTCAGCTGTTGACGTCATTTGAGATTCTGTTAGACACATTAAGCTCCAAGACTGATTTGTTTTTCAATAACTTGATCATTTTGCAACGAGTTTATTCCTTATTTTTTCTCCATAATTTCCCATTTTATATCCATAATTTTTCAACGTAACGATTTTTTTAGTTTCTTTGAGGAGACCACGCATTTTCAACGGACATACCAACATAAAGACGTTTTTCAAAGTTTTGTGCTGCAGACATAATCTAAAAACGCGATTGTTTATTAATGTATTTACGTGTTCATTACATTTTCTGTTACATTTTTTAACGTTGTACCTTTTTCCACCGTACAAAGACACAATGTTTTATGCATAGTTAAAATGTGTTTTTTTATTTCTTCATAATTATTCAGTGAAATGTACATTTTAATGCATTTTCTTAATCTTTTTTTCTAAATGCTTACGTACTCGTTAAACTTCTCGATGTACCAACATTACTTTCTTTTCTAACTTTTCAAACTATCAATTACTTTTTCGAGGCTTTATTTTTTCTGATTCAAACAAGCAAACGTTTCTTCATTATTATTTCTGTTTCCTATGCAAACAACTTTTCTTACTTGCTTTTAATGTATGACTTAATCTGGTTTTCTATAAAGCTGTTTCATGTTTGCGCAAGAAATATACAGATCTATAGCAGTTAGCTATGCATAACATTCGTTCGTAACAGTATCTTTTTTTCCCCCGATTTAAACCAGCATACACTTCTCAACGACTTGATATCTGTTTCTGGGGAACTTTTCTTTTTCCTTTATTCAATTTTATTCCAGATCATGAGACGAGGAAATGTTTCTTTAGAAACGATTTCGTTCCTGTTCGCAGGAATTATTGGACTTTGTCAAATTTTTTGTGAAGTGACTTCATGCTAATCCTGAGTCTTTCGCCTTTGCAATATTATTTTCTCGTAATTTTTTCGTGTGTTCAAGAACTCTACAGGTCTTTCACAGGTAAAATTCTGATGAAACAATATTTTCTTACTTTATTTCGCATATCATTATAGCTTCCCAATTTCGCTATTTTACTTCATCTCTTTTTAGAAATTTCGTAAAACTTTTCAGTATGTCAGTAATTTATTTCTTACTTGGTCAAACTTATGACTCCTTTTATTTAGACTATTTTTTTTACATTTCATTTCAGCAAAACGATTATTTTAGATTTGGAAAATCATCAGATTTTTGTTTCCTTATATATCATATTTTCCAACTTGCTTTAAAGTATTCCTTAAAGCTTGCATGTAGTCAAATATGCATTTTTTTATTCTTTCCTAGTTTGCTATACTTTTTCGTAGACTGCCCCAACAAGAAAGCATTCATTGTCAAGACATAAAATCTAAAACCTTTTTTCTTACGATAAAATTTGTATTCTTTGGGACATATTTTCTGTTATTTTTCTGTCTCGTCCGAAAAAAAAAATTCATTCTGGAGACAAAGCGAGTAATTCCGTTGTTCCACTAAGCATTATTTTTTTACGTGTTACTAACTCCCCAGAAAAGCAGTTATTCCCCAACCCATAGCGAAAATAAAGAAATACTTACTTCTGTTCCCTACATATCGACTCAATCTATTTCTTTTCGAAATGCTGATCATGACATTTCAAATAAAATTTCATACTTTCACCAAAAATCATATTCTTAAACGAGCTATTTTTTTTACTTTATTTCATGTATAACTAAATTTTTATTGTTTACTCACCTCATCAAAGTCAATAAGAACTCCCTAATCTCATTCCTTTTCCTCATTTAGTTCGCTTTAAATTGAGATGTTTCAAAACTTCGCGTATATATTCATTCACTTAATGTCCAGTTCTCCCGTATTTGTCCCTTCATTTTTAACTTCTGTGCTTGCTGCAGTTTTTCTTTAGACATTTAGTTTCATTGACCTTTTTTTCGTTTTAATTAGGTTTTCATTATCGTATATTTTATTCTAGGGTCCAGTCCGGTAGGGCATGCACATATGCGCATGCCCTACCATACCGGACCCTAGTCTATCTCCTTAGTGGTCTTTCGGTCTGTTCTTGCCTGCTCGTTCCGCTGTTATGCTAATTTGTCCTCGTCGTCCTTAATTTTTGCACACCAGTGTAGCTGATGAGCTTTTTGGGAGGATTCGCATTTTTGTACATTTTGCAAATTTTGTAACGATATAACTATTGCCACGTAGATTTCTCGAAATCTCAATACCGCTTCATGCTTATAAACCCAACGTTTTTTGCACAATGATATTAACGCCGTGTGCCTGGAAGCTGGTGATATTTTCTTGATGAAACCTTTGAGAGCTTCGTTATTTTTTGCAGATGAGCTAAAAAAATTCCAACTGACTGAATTGTGCATATACAGTTTTGTATAGATGAAATTGTACAAGATTCCCCGGTATCACTCGACTGTAAAGACTTTGGTTTTGCATTTCTCTTATGTTTTTCGACAGATCTCCATAAGAGTGGTATCAATACAATCTTCAGTTCAGAGGAAAGAACGTTCACACAAAAAAAATTTAGATAGACAACGGATTTACCTTTTTTAAGCACCTCAAAGTAACCTCACTCGCTTAAGCAGCCAACGCCAGCCACCTCGTTAAGCCTAACCGTCTGCTATCGTTAAGTTACTTTCACGGCAAAGCTTTCTTAAGCAGACGCTTCCACGGGAAAAAGAGACGACACTTCCTGTGACGTACCGACTCCGAGGCTGGCGATTAGGTTGAAAAATTATCACAGTATCCTACGTCTGGGTCCAGAGTATTGTTTCCAGCGACGATGCAGATGTTTGCAACAAAGCCCGGCAGAGGTGTTCCCACACACTGTTTTATTGTCGTAAACGGCCTCTGGCACTTACAGCGCCATATGGTCGACTTGCCCAGTGAGCAGAATCGCCTGTGAAAGTTGTTCAATGTTCAGTCAGTCACATCGTTCTTCATATCTTGGCTTTGTAAGATGGCATGCCAAGGATGTCGAATAACATTTTTCTGTCCTGGTCAAATGGAAGGCGTGGCTTTAACGAATTTTCTAGTTAGCCACAATATTTTCAGTGAAAACATAAATTGTCCCAGATGTGGACGACTCCTAACTTTAAATAGGAAAAGTATGCTATATCGATGTGGAGGATCTTTTTTGGCACCTGCACCGAGGAAGCAGAAAAGAGTTAGAGTCCAATGCAATTACAAAGGATCTGCAAGGATGGAAACGTTTTTCGCGTCCCGCAGGTTAAGTATTGAGAAAATATTTAAATTCATTTTCCTTTGGTTGACTCTGGAGTTTCCAAGGCAGAAGAGGCTAGAACAGTTTTGTGATATGAGTTCGAATACTGTGGTAGATTGGTCCAATTATTGCCGTGAGGTGTGCCTGCATTGGGAGAAGAGAAATAAATCAGCGAAACTAGGTGGACCCGGCAAGACCGTCGAAATCGACGAATGCCTCCTAGGTAGAAGGAAAAATCACAGAGGTCGAATCCTTACAGGAACATGGGTATTTGGAGCAAAAGAAAGGGGCACTGGGCGATTTCGTATTCAGCCCGTTAAACGCCGCGATAGAGTAACACTCTTAGCCCTCATTAAGAAATGGATTCGGCCAGGCACCACAATCATTTCCGACTGTTGGAAGGCCTATCACAGTCTTCATCGGCATAGGTATAGACACTTCACGGTAAACCATCGGTACTATTTCGTGGATCCAGTCTCCAGAGCTCACACAAACACCGTGGAGCGTCTCTGGAGAGACGTTAGAAGCAAGCTGCCTCGTTTTGGAAGAGTCAAAAAACATCTGAAGGGATATTTAGCAGAGTTTTCTTTTAAGAAGAAGTTCGACAAAGAACTTGAAAGACCACATCATTTTCTCAAGGCAGTCTCTGCTCTATACCCGCCGAAATAGGTCACCATCATAATCATTGTCAACCATTATCTATCCACTGCTTGATGAAAGTCTCCCCAAGTTTCTTCCACAACGGTCTATATTGCGCCAGTTTCCTCCATGTCACTGTGGCATACTTTCAAATTTCGTTCGTCCATCTCCCATGTGGACTTCTGGACGTTTTCCTATCCTTTGGAATCCAATGTAGAATTTCTATTGTTCATTGGGGCTCCGTTCTGTCAACATGTCCATCCCATTGCCATTTTAGTGATAGGTAGGTTTACGTAAGTATTTTTTGCATGAACTGTTTTTTGTAAGAATAAAACTAAATTGATATGCACCCAAAATCCTTACTGTCCAATTAATTATTGCCTAAATATCGTTTTGTTTTCCCTGCTATGCTAAACTGAATTGCATGTTATGCTCCTGAAATTTAATGTGCAAGTAAAATGAGTGTTAACAGTAAGCACGAGAAACTTTTCCTCTAGGGAGGGTATTAATGAACAGCATGAACAGCGAGTACAGATCCACCCATGCTGGATCTGTACTCGAATTCGGGCCCATCTAACGGCAGCAGCATCTTGCCTGTCCTGGGCAGAGAACAACTAGCATTTCCTTGCACTATCTTACTAACCTTACAAATTGTGATCTGCGGTTTTTAAAAGAAAATTAATAATTTCAATAGTTTCGTAAAATATTTCCTCTGTGGTTGCTGCATGATAATTAACAGTGAATGTACAGCTGGAATATACGTTTGCACGATAAAATTAGCAAGAGTGCATGTCTGCACGAAAAAAAAAAAAATAGTAGCAATGCACGTCTGCACGATAAAATTAGCAAGAGTGCATGTCTGCACGAAAAAAAAAAAAAATAGTAGCAATGCACGTCTGCACGAAAAAAAAATAGCAATGCGCGTTTTAATGTCTTTCCATATCATATACAAAAAACAATGCATGAACTCTTATTCTACATTTTTGCTATTCATTCAACTTTGCAAATCGTTACCTACTAAAAGAAAAAGGATCGAAAGAAGTGCATATTTTTTCTCATTTTCCCTATTTTTATTACGTTCAACAACTAGTTTATTTTTTTGGTAATTTATTTTCTTGTATCGCTGCTTAATACATTTTATTACTAAAAAAGCATTTCATTTATTATTACTGTGTGACAGCGGAAAAATATTAATTCTTAAAATGCAGTGAATCCTTTCTGTCTCTATTCCTTAGTATTCATTGGCAAACGTTGCATCAATGCAAAGACAATCTGGCCCCGCATTGTTGTGGGGTATGAAAGGCACTGCTAACAGCAAGTGGAAAAGGGAACAACTGATGTGTATTTCTCTTTGTTCCCTATTATGATGCATACCAAATTTTTCCTCTTCCTTTTAATATTATGATCATCCGGATCAGAACGCAATGGTTTTTGGGGGCTTAGCCCACCCCTTAGAACCGCGTTTTGTGAAGCCACATCAAGTTGCCATAGAGCCGTCTAATATAGGCGGTTTTCCATGGTAATGCACCTTGAAACAGAAAAAAAGGGGCCACAAGCAGAGAGTTCTCCTCTGCAAAGAACGCACGCACACGCTTACACAATTAAAATTTGAAACACTGATTTGTTGGGGAAGAGATGTTGTCGTATCACAAGAGAAACGATCGGTTTTAAATTGCATGCATAGAATTCTGTGACAGAACAGTTTTCTATGTTGGACGGGAAAAAAATGAAGAAAGAAAAAAAAGCTAATTTATGTGTAAAAGTATGCAGCGGAAACTGATAGTAGAACAAAAGGTGGAAAAGAAATAATTTTTAACATGTTTCAAATATTTCTAACAAAACCAAAAATTTAAAGAACTTCAAGTGAAGAATGTTCATAACATACTTTTCAGGAGGTGGCAAGCGGAAAATGTAAATACAAATAATATTACCAAAAACTATATGCAAAGATTCACTGTGACTTCTCTGTGGTCTAACCGGTTTTACTACACACGCCACATAAATTTCATAAAAAGCCACAAGACCGAACAACTACATACAACAGGAAATTTGGCTGCATATTGGGACAATAGGGAAATTTATTTGCTATTCGTTTGGGGGTTGTGCCTTAGGCTAGCAGGCCCTGTTTAGGCTCACTTGTGCCTGGTGTACTACGAAAATCCAGCGATCACTCAATCAATCCTCAAAAAATTAAAAAAAATATCTTCAAGATTAAATTCTGGGAGAAACATCGGGAGACTTTTGTCCAGCAATGAATGGCTGCTGCAAATGAGAAAATTTCCCCCCACTTCTTTGCCTTTGATACTTTTCCATACTACAGTATGTACTCGTACATACTAAGTGTAAGACTATACTTTTCCATACGAGGGTATAGGAGAACTGGTCACCGGAGAAGTGCCCACCAGGAGAACTATCCACAACAGTGTTAAGGGGCCGTACCAAAATTGCGTTCATGATTGCTTCCTGGCCACATCTCCCTAAGCCAGGGTTGCAGTCGCGGCCTGGTGCCGCCAGGCCACTTTTTTCCAAACCCTGGAAGCGACAGGCTACTTTTTGCCGAACTGTATCAGACTTTTTAAAATTATTTATTCAATCGTCGCCCCCAATGTTGGTTCGGAACAACATACTAAAATTTGGATCAATCCATGTATTTTCCCCCAAGCAATCATGCAGGAGATCGGGAAATAAATCCCGGACCTCTGTTCTGACCTTTGATCCCATTTCGACCATTTTCAATAGTTTTCGTGCCCAGGTTGCTCGAAACAACATACTAGAATGTCATCGAAATCGTACGATACTTACACGAATTATCGGGCAAACAAATAGACAAACGGACAAAGCAGGATCATATGCGCTTCTTCAACTAACGGTTGGGAAACGTAAAAAAAACACCTGCATTGAGCCATGTGCAATAGTTTAAAAATTATACACTTAAAATTGGCAAACTGCGAAAAATTTTGTCTTTTATATTTCGACGGAAATTTAATTACGGTCAGTTATATTTCCGCTATTATAATCGGAAACTGCAGCTGTCGCCCTCCAGACGCTACGGAGTACGGTAAAAAATAACCCATGATTTTTATTTAGGTGTATTGCATGACTTTTGAGAGACCACTTTGCTAATTTTAGTCAGAGAATTTGGGAAGGTGGTGCTTGACCCCTCGAAGGGACGCCCTTGATCAAAGTAACCTCCCGTGTTTCTAACAATAGACAGTATTGCAAAGTCTTTGAAATTTGAAATTGCGGTTGACCCACTGCTCCAACTAACGCACCCTCTCCGTACTTTGGCAGTGTTTCACATTTGCCAGACCGGATGTAGGAGACTGCCAGAGCACATTTTTGTTGTTTTGTACTTTTAGCGGACTGCACTAATATATATATACACTGAAGAGCAATTGAAGTACAGACAGCTGGCGTTATGCAAATGTGGCGCTGTGGGCAGCCCTGTAAACGGAAACCACATGACGTGTGCAGCAATCCGACAATATAAGGAGTGATGCGACGGGAATCAGTAAGAGTCGGACGCAGTATGGGTGAGACGATGGATCTAAGCGCATTTGATCGTGGGCAAATTGTCGGGGTCCGACGAATGGGTCACTCCATCTCGGAAGTCGTGCAGCGACTGGGATTTTCACGAGCCACTATGTCACGGGAGAACCGTGAGTACATCGAATCCGGTAAAACCATCCCTGCAAGGGCCAACTGCCGTGGACAACAGCGTGTGGATGAGCGGGGTCATTGTCGACTAGCTCGCATTGTAACAGCGGATAGACTGACCAAAGTGCAAGAAATCACTCGGCAATTTAACGCTGGTGCACAAAAACGTGTAAGCAGCCACACCATCCAGAACCATCTCCTCGCTATGGGGTACAGAAGCCATCTTACCACGAGGGTACCGCTGCTGACCGCACATAACAGGGTGCAAATATTAGCATGGGAGCGGGAACATCGCCACTGGTCCCTAGACATGTGGGGAAATGTTGCCTATACTGATGAGTCGAGATTCACGTTGGTACATGCGGATGGCAGGATACGAGTACTGCTCAAACCACATGAAGCGAGGGATCCTTCTTGCCAGCAAGGTACTCTTCAAGATGGTGAGGGTGGCATTCTTGTCTGGGGACTGTTTACTTGGACTGAAATGAAACCCCTGGTACGTGTGACATTGTCCCTCACAGGTCAACGTTACCGGGATATCCTGGACGATTATTTGCTCCCATTTGTGCGTCTTCAACATCCCACTAGGGACCTCATCCTGCAACAAGACAATGCACCGTGCCATCGCTCCCGAATTGTATCCGAATGGTTGGATGAACACTCCACAGACGTGACCTCGCTTCCTTGGCCAGCTAGGTCCCCTGACCTCAATCCCCATCGAGCACATCTGGGATGCAATCGAGAGAGATGTTCGAGGTTCTGACCCCCCTCGATCAAATCTTCATAAACCGTGGGAGCTTGTTCAGGGGTCGTGGATCCGTATGACTTCCGGTGTCTTGTACAGTCCATGCCGAGACGAATCGCCGCCGTCATCAGGGCGAAAGGTGGTGCTACACGTTACTAGACAGGTATCTCTAATTCAATTGCTTTTCAGTGTATATCATCATCATCATCATTGTCAACCATTACCAATCCACTGCTGGACGAAGGTCTCCCCAAGTTTCCTCCACAACGATCTGTCTTGTGCCAGTCTCCTCCATGTCACCCCTGCATACTTTCGAATTTCATCCACCCATCTCCCATGTGGTCTTCTTCTGGGTCTTTTCCTGTCCCTTGGAATCCAATCTAAAATTTCGGCTGTCCATCGATGATCTGTCCTTCTGGCAGTATGTCCAGCCCATTGCCATTTCAGGGATTTAACTCTGATCATGATGTCTTCCACTCTTGTCATTTTTCGGATCCACGAGTTCCTCTTCTTATCTCTCCTGGTTACACCAAGTATGCACCTCTCCATGCTGCTTTGAGTTGTCTGCAGCCTTTGTATGTCTCTTTTAGTTAAGGTCCACGTCTCTGCACCATATGTAAGCACTGGAAGGATGCATTGATCAAACACTTTTCTTTTAAGACATAATGGCATATTGCTCTTGAAAATTATGCTGTTTCTTCCAAAAGCTCTCCAGGCAAGTTTTGTACGCCGATTAATTTCTTCATCAATGTGACCCTCACTTGATATCTGCTGTCCAAGATAAACGTACGTGTCTGTTATCTCCAGCTTTTCTCCATCAATCGATAAATCTTCATTTCTTGTAAAAGCATTGAACATCACTTTTGTCTTCTGAAAGTTCATTTTTAATCCCACTTCTTTACTCTTGTCAGCAAGTTCCTGGATCATACTCTGCAGCTCTGATGGGCTAGTTGCAAAAATGACTACGTCATCAGCAAAACGAAGGTGGGTTAGATAATCTCCATTAATCTTTATCCCCTTGTTTTCCCAGCTCAGTGACTGAAAAACACCCTCCAATGTGGCATTAAAGAGCTTCGGAGATATGGTGTCACCTTGTCTCACTCCCTTTCCAATTTTTATGTGTGTTGTATTTTCAAACAGCCTAATCTTTGCACTTGCATTTTCATAGATGTTATTAATAATATTAATGTATGCATCTTCAATACCGCAGGTTTTCAGAGCCATTGTAACTGCTGATGGTTTCACCGAATCAAAGGCTTTTTCATAATCGATAAAAGCCATGCACAATGGAAGTTCATATTCCCTCGCTCTTTCAATTAGTTCTCTCAGCACATGGATATGATCTATTGTGCTGTAGCCACTCCTGAATCCAGCTTGTTCTCTCGGTTGAGCCATGTCCAGTGTTACCTTCAAGCGGTGTGAAAGAACTTTAGTGAAGATTTTATAAACTACTGATAGGAGGCTGATAGGTCTGTAGTTTCCGAGATCCTCAATGTCACCTTTCTTATGTAGCAGGATCATTGTAGCGGTGTTCCAATCCTCAGGAATCTTTCCTTCATTAAGGCATCGAGTGAAAATTTGGGCGAGTACTGTTTCGATTTCTCCACTTGCTTCTTGTATGATGTCTACAGTAATTCCATCTTCTCCTGGAGCTTTCCCCGCTTCATGTTCTTGATTGCATGTGCAACTTCTGCTGGAAGGACTGGAGGAACTCTGGTACTGGTATCTTTCATGATGTCTGGAGTGCATGTATCATCCCTTTCATATAATTTGGAGTAGAAATATTTCACTCTTGTCAAAATTTCGCCTCTATTTCTTGTTACAGAACCATCTTCTTTTCTCAGTGCCATAATCTGTTTTCTTCCCTTACTGAGATGTCCCTTTGCTATCTTTAGGCTTTGGTTGTTTTCAATTGCTTTCCTCACTAGTTCACAGTTGAATTTTCTTACGTCTTCAGTGATACTTTTTCGTACTGTCTTGCATAGCTCTATATATTCCACTTTGGAAGTCACATCTTCTTTAGTTGTCCTCATCTCTCTTCTTTTTTGCATCAACATTTTCGTTTTTCCTGATAATTTATTTACATGCAACTTGTTCTTAGACCCAGCTAATTTTGTTGCTGTTTTCATAAGAGCTTTGGTTACTTTTCTGTTAACTTCAGAGATGTCCACTTCTTCCGATGTTAGGCCTTCTAAAGCAGAGAACCTGTTCTTCAGTTCCAACTTGAAGGTATTATGGTGTTTTTTAAGGTTGGTTATGTCAATAGATTTTGTTTGTCTTATGAGCTTGCCACGTTCAAGTTTAGTGTTGAGGTGCATCTTACATCTCACCAATCTATGGTCACTACCTGTGTTGAACTTGTTTAGCACACTGCAGTCTTCTATGACGAATTTTTTGCTACACATAATAAAATCAATTTCACTTGTCATCCCATTTGGATGTCTCCATGTCCATTTCCTGTGTGGCTTTTTCTTGAAAAGGAGTTCAAGATGAAAAACCCTTCTGCCTCTGCAAACTCAACGAGAGTATTTCCACGCTGGTTTCTGTTGCCGTGACCGAATTTACCTACTGAAGTTTCATTCTGTTGCCGTTGCCCTATTTTTGCATTGAAATCTCCCATAATTATCTTCAAGTGCTGCTTACCTTTATTATTTAGATGACAAATTTCCTCATAAAATTCTTCAATTTCTTCTTCAGGATGACTTGTGGTGGGTGCATAAGTTTGAATAATCTGAGCCTGGTATCTTCTCGATAGTTGGATAACGAATATATATATATATATATATATATATATATATATATATATATATATATATAAAAGTTGTGGGAGTTGAAAGTTCCTCTGACAGAGCTGCACGACTTGTTATCCAACTCTCGAAAAGATACCAGGCTCAGATTATTCAAACTTATGCACCCACCACAAGTCATCCTGAAGAAGAAATTGAAGAATTTTATGAGGAAATTTGTCATCTAAATAATAAAGGTAAGCAGCACTTGAAAATAATTATGGGAGATTTCAATGCAAAAATAGGGCAACGGCAACAGAATGAAACTTCAGTAGGTAAATTCGGTCATGGCAACAGAAACCAGCGTGGAAATACTCTCGTTGAGTTTGCAGAGGCAGAAGGGTTTTTCATCTTGAACTCCTTCTTCAAGAAAAAGCCACACAGGAAATGGACATGGAGACATCCAAATGGGACGACAAGTGAAATTGATTTTATTATGTGTAACAAAAAATTCGTCATAGAAGACTGCAGTGTGCTAAACAAGTTCAACACAGGTAGTGACCATAGATTGGTGAGATGTAAGATGCACCTCAACACCAAACTTGAACGTGGCAAGCTCATAAGACAAACAAAATCTATTGACATAACCAACCTTAAAAAACACCATAATACCTTCAAGTTAGAACTGAAGAACAGGTTCTCTGCTTTAGAAGGCCTAACATCGGAAGAAGTGGACATCTCTGAAGTTAACAGAAAAATAACCAAAGCTCTTATGGAAACAGCAACAAAATTAGCTGGGTCTAAGAACAAGTTGCATGTGAACAAATTATCAGGAAAAACCAAAATGTTGATGCAAAAAAGAAGAGAGATGAGGACAAATAAAGAAGATGTGACTTCCAAAGTGGAATATATAGAGCTATGCAAGACAGTAAGAGAAAGTATCACTGAAGACGTAAGGAAATTCAACTGTGAACTAGTGAGGAAAGCAATTGAAAACAACCAAAGCCTAAAGATAGCAAAGGGACATCTCAGTAAGGGAAGAAAACAGATTATGGCACTGAAAAGAAGATGGTTCTGTAACAAGAAATAGAGGCGAAATCTTGACAAGAGTGAAATATTTCTACTCCAAATTATATGAAAGGGATGATATATGCACTCCAGACATCATGAAAGATACCAATACCAGAGTTCCTCCAGTCCTTCCAGCAGAAGTTGCACATGCAATCAAGAACATGAAGCGAGGAAAAGCTCCAGGAGAAGATGGAATTACTGTAGACATCATACAAGAAGCAAGTGGAGAAATCGAAACAGTACTCGCCCAAATTTTCACTCGATGCCTTAATGAAGGAAAGATTCCTGAGGATTGGAACACCGCTACAATGATCCTGCTACATAAGAAAGGTGACATTGAGGATCTCGGAAACTACAGACCTATCAGCCTCCTATCAGTAGTTTATAAAATCTTCACTAAAGTTCTTTCACACCGCTTGAAGGTAGCACTAGACATGGCTCAACCGAGAGAACAAGCTGGATTCAGGAGTGGCTACAGCACAATAGATCATATCCACGTGCTGAGAGAACTAATTGAAAGAGCGAGGGAATATGAACTTCCATTGTGCATGGCTTTTATCGATTATGAAAAAGCCTTTGATTCGGTGAAACCATCAGCAGTTACAATGGCTCTGAAAAACCTGCGGTATTGAAGATGCATACATTAATATTATTAATAACATCTATGAAAATGCAAGTGCAAAGATTAGGCTGTTTGAAAATACAACACACGTAAAAATTGGAAGGGAAGTGAGACAAGGTGACACCATATCTCCGAAGCTCTTTAATGCCACATTGGAGGGTGTTTTTCAGTCGCTGAGCTGGGAAAACAAGGGGATAAAGATTAATGGAGATTATCTAACCCACCTTCGTTTTGCTGATGACGTAGTCATTTTTGCGACTACCCCATCAGAGCTGCAGAGTATGATCCAGGAACTTGCTGACAAGAGTAAAGAAGTGGGATTAAAATGAACTTTCAGAAGACAAAAGTGATGTTCAATGCTTTTACAAGAAATGAAGATTTATCGATTGATGGAGAAAAGCTGGAGATAACAGACACATACGTTTATCTTGGACAACAGATATCAGGTGAGGGTCACATTGATGAAGAAATTAATCGGCGTACAAAACTTGCCTGGAGAGCTTTTGGAAGAAACAGCATAATTTTCAAGAGCAATATGCCATTATGTCTTAAAAGAAAGTGTTTGATCAATGCATCCTTCCAGTGCTTACGTATGGTGCAGAGACGTGGACCTTAACTAAAAGAGACATACAAAGGCTGCAGACAACTCAAAGAAGCATGGAGAGGTGCATGCTTGGTGTAACCAGGAGAGATAAGAAGAGGAACTCGTGGATCCGAAAAATGACAAGAGTGGAAGACATCATGATCAGAGTTAAATCCCTGAAATGGCAATGGGCTGGACATACTGCCAGAAGGACAGATCATCGATGGACAGCCGAAATTTTAGATTGGATTCCAAGGACACAAAAAAGACCCAGAAGAAGACCACATGGGAGATGGGTGGATGAAATTCGAAAGTATGCAGGGGTGACATGGAGGAGACTGGCACAAGACAGACCGTTGTGGAGAAACTTGGGGGAGACCTTCGTCCAGCAGTGGATTGATAATGGTTGACAATGATGATGATGATGATATATATATATATATATATATACTTAAGAGGAAAACTCTATATCATAATCATAAACCACTATCAATTCACTGCTGGATGAAGGTCTCCCCAAGTTTTTCCAAAACGGTCTATCTTGCGTCATCTCCTCCATGTGACTTCCGCATGCATTCGAATTTCATCCACCCATCTCACATGTGGTCTTCTTCTGGGTCTTTTCCTGTCCCATGGTATCCAGTCTAAAATTGTCCATCGGTGGTCCGTTCTTCTGGCAACATATCCAGCCCATTGCCATTTTCAGGGATTTTACTCTGACCATGATGCCTTCAACCCTTGTCATATTTCTTATCCATGAATTCCTCTTCTTATCTTTCCTGGTTACACCAGGCATGCAACTCTCCGTGCTTCTTTGAGTCGTCAGTCTTTGCATGTCTTTATTAGTTAAGGTCCATGTCTCTGCTCCATACGTAAGCACTGGCAGGATGCATTGTTTAAACAGTTTTCTTTTAAGACATAATGGCATACTGCTCTTAAAAATTTTACTGTTTCTTCCAAAAGCTCTCCAACCATATGTTTTATACGTCGATTAATTTGTTCACCAATGTGACCTTTGATTGATATTTGCTATCCAAGGTAAACATATCGGTTATCTCCAGCGTTTCCCCATCAACAGATAAAGCTCCATGTCTTGTAAAAGCAATGTGCATCAGGTTTGTCTTCTAAAATTTCATTTTTAATCCCACTTCTTTACTCTTGTCAGCAAGTTCCTGGTTCATACTCTGCAGCTCTGAATCACCGTCATCAGAAAAACGAAGGTGAGTTAAATATTCTCCATCAATCTTTATCCCTTTGTTTTCCCAGTTCAATGATTGAAAGACATTTTGCAATGTAGCATTAAAGAGTTTGGGAGATGTGGTGTCACCTTGTCTCACTCCCTTTCCAATTTGTATTTGTGCTGTATCCTCAAACAACCGAACTTTTGGACATGCATTTTCATAGATGTTATTAATAATGCTAATTTATGACTCTTTAATACCACACGATTTCAAAGCCATTGTAACTGCTGATGGTTTCACTGAATCAAAGGCCTTTTCATAATCGATAAAACCATACATAATGGAAGTACATATTCCTTCGTTCTTTCAATTTGTTCTCTCAGCACACAGAAATGATCTATCCCAGCAAAAGATCAAGTGCTGGGAAAAGATCAAGTTACGTCACTTGGTTGCCGTCTGCCACTACCGGCAAACTAGCGGACCACATTATGCCAGCCATCATTTCTGGCACGTGCTTGCAGGGCCGCTGAAGGGCCGCTGAAGGGCCACTTGTGGCAGCTACTGCCTGTGATGGATAACTGGTGGCCCTGTTGTGGCATATGACAACTGATGGGGTGCCAATTGTTGGCCAGCTGTTGGCTTGAACTGCTGGCCCTTTTGTTGGCCGCCCGGACATTTTATTGACGGTTCGGCTGCGGCAACATAGTGCTGGGCCAGGAAGACTGTTTTTGCTGGGATAGTGATGTAGCCACTCCTGAATCCAGCTTGTTCTCTCGGTTAGATCTTCCAGAGTGGAGAATCTGTTCCTCAGTTCCAATTTGAAGGTATTAAGATGTTTTTTAAGGTTGGTCAGGTCAACACACTTTGTTTTTTTTATGAGTTTACCAAGCTCGAGTTTAGTGTTAAGGTGCATCTTACATCTCCCCCATTCTGTGATCACTCCCTGTGTTAAACCTGTTCAGCACACTGCAGTCTTCTATGACAAATTTCTCGTAGCACATAATAAAACCAGTTTCACTTGTCATTCCATTGGGATGCATCCATGCCCATTTCCTATGTTGTTTCTTCTTGAAGAAGGAGTTCCGGATGAAAAACCTTACTGCCTCCGCGAACTGTACGAAAGTATTTCCACGCTGGATTCTGTTCCCATGTCCGAATTTACCGACCGAAGTTTCATTCTGTTGTCGTTGCCCTATTTTCGCATTGAAATCACCCATAATTATCTTCAAGTGCTGCTTGCCTTTATTATTTATAGATGCCGAATTTCTTCGTAAAATTCTTCAACTTCTTCCTCAGGATGACTTGGGAATAATTCTTGAATAATTTACATGTGAATTAAGGCTTTAATAATTTAAGCCTGGTATCTTTTTGAAAGTTGGTAACGAGTCGTGCAGCTCAGTCCGAGGAACTTTCAACTTCTATAAATTTATCCTTCAGTTTCTTGTTTATTACACTATCTACCAACAAGTAATTGGACACCTGTGATAGCAAAGGAAAACGAAGTTTATTCACCTTCAATAGTTGGTGGAGCCTCCACGAGCGGCGATTACAGCTGCGACTCTCCGAGGCATACTCTCAACCAGGCGTTATACGACGGCTAGCGGTATTTTCCTCCACTCGGCTTGGAGAAGACAGGTCAGTTCTTTCACCGATTTCGGACGGTGGGGGCACCCCTTAAGTCGACGCTCCAACTCGTCCCAGAGGTGCTCGATAGGGTTAAGGTCCGGGCTCTGCGCAGGCCAGTCCATTCGATTAACCCCATTGTCACCATACCAAGCCATCGTAGACCTCGCAACATGACAGGTGGCATTGTCATCCGGAAAGTAACATGGGTCCACCCCGTAAAACTGCCACAACGTAGGAAGCGCATGGTCATCCAAAATGGTGCAGTAGGTCTCGGCGTTGAGTCTACCAGGAATTGCGACCAAGGGTCCCGTGCCATGTCAGGAGAAACACCCCCATAGCATAATTCCACCGCCGCCGAACTTCACAGTTGGCACAAGACATTCCGGCAGGAGGCGTTCTCCAGGCAGACGCCAAACCCAGACCCTGCCATCCGAACGGTAGAGGGTGAACCTTAATTCGTCGCTCCAGAGAACCTTTTTCCACTGTTCAACGGTCCACTGTCGACGTTCTTTGCACCACGTTAGCCGAGCAGCGCTATTGGACTTGGTGATCAAAGGCTTGTGGGCGGCAGCTCGTCCGTGATAACCGAGCAGATGGGCTTTGTTACGGATGGTATTCATCGAAAGAACACTCCCGGATGCCTGTTGAAACTCCTCGCGGATGTAGCCCATCGATTTGGTGAGGTTCTTCCGAATTTCTCTGGCTAGCACCCGTCGGACTCTAACTCCCAGTTTCTTGGGTCTGCCGTGTCGGGGCACATTCCGAGAGTCACCTCTCATCTTTCACTTGCCAATCACGTAGGTCACTGTCGATTTTGGGTACTTCAACTCGCTGGATATGCCACGTATGGATCGGCCATTTCTGTGATACCCGACGATTACACCTTTCTCGAAATCAGAGAGCTCCGAACTGCGTGGCATCGTCCATGCGACTATTTGCGTTGTTGTTTCCCACACGATATTTAACGGCGGCGGCCGTGACGTGTATCAGGACCGCAGATATCGTCGATTTCAGGGGTGTCCAATTACTTGTTGGTAGATAGTGTATAAATCCAACATACACTAGCTCTGCCAGTATCTGTCCCACGATAGTAGAAGAGATGTCCACTTTTCAGTTCACTGAGAACTCCTTTTCTTCTTACTTCACTTAGAACAACGATGTACCACTTGATTCTTTGTACTTCCTCCTCCAATTCAAGAAGCCTTGAATCAGAAGTTAGAGAGCGTTCATTGTACGTAGCCAAGGTCAGCATCAGATGGCAGCCTAGTCCGGTCCTCCAGTGATTCTCAGCACCCTCTGCCTTCAGTTGTGCTTCCGTCAAGAGTATGTCGAAAGTTGTGCCTCCATCAAGAGTACGAAATGCCTGTTCAGATACGTGTACAAGGGACATGACTGTGCTAATGTAGCAATTGAACGCGATGAACTTCGGACTTTTATGGATTTCAGGTACTTTAACGCTCCTGAGGCAGCATGGAGACTCTTTGCTTTCAACAAGCATGCTCAATCTCACACAATCGTGAGACTTCAAGTTCATCTTCCTAATGAGCAATATGTCTATTTAACTGAAGACAACATGCAGGCTGCAGCAGAAAGAGAAGCTGTCACGCGATGCTAATCTAACTGCGTGGTTTAAATTAAATGAAGAAGATGAAAATGCTAGAAACCATTGGTATATTGACATTCCACAGCATTATATATTTGATGAAAGAAATCGTAAATGGAAGCTTCGACAAAGAGGCAAAGACAAGACTATTAGGCACATGTACACTGTAAGTTTGAACGCAGACACAGAAAGATTCTGTTTGCGCCTTGTCTTGCTTAATGTCCCTGGAGCAACTTCTTTTAACTATTTGAAGACTGTTGAAGGTATACTATATCCGGATTTTGAAGGAAGTAGCCCAAAAGCAAGGACTATTTAATAGTGATGAAATTTAAGACGATGCCCTTTCTGAGGCAGTGATTGAAAAAATGCCCCGACAGTTGCGAGAACTGTTCACGTATGTTTGGGTCCTTGCTGTGCCACCAAATGTGCCTGAACATTTTGCGAAGGACAAGAAAGGTCTTTGTGACAACTTTGCAAGGCAACATAATGGTCAATCAGATGACTGTACCAATTGAATTGTGAAAATTTTACCCTTAAAGAAATTCAAGATGTGTTTATTATTCGCGGTAAAAAACGTGCTGACTTTGTACTATCCACTCCTCCAGCAAACCTTCGAGTTGCTCCTGCAGCTTTCTATTGTATAATGCGCAGCAAGAGAGAGAAAGAAGTGAAGCAATGAAGTCATTGTTGAATGCACAGTAAAAGCTAGCATACGATTAAATATTAGCTGTAAAAAAATTAAAAAAGGGAAAGCAGATACTTTTCCTTGACGGTCCAGGTGGCAGAGGCAAAACATATATGTACAAATTGCTCCTCAGTACCATACGAGGAGAAGGAAACATTGCATTGGCCACAGCATCAACTGGCATCGTTGTAAATCTTGATGGTGGCAGGACATACCATTCCGAATTTAAAGTGCCTGTTCCTGTGTTTGCAAACTCCGTTTCAAATATGACGATGGCCAGCCCTAATGCCGAGCTTATTAGAGAAGCCAAAGTTTTGACCTTGGACGAAGCTATACAACGGCTCCTAACAATGCAGTTAATTGTATTAACAAACTCCTTCCAGAGATCGCGAAGACCATAAAGCTCTTTGGCGGTATAGTTTTCATTCTTGGAAGAGATTTCAGACAAACTCTTCCTGTCGTATCCCATGAAATCAGGTCGTTAGGAAAAGTCGAAATATACAGTATTTTCCTGAACCGGTGTTTAGCTACGGTCATCTCTATGTGGAAATGTCAAGAGTACGACGATGTCAAAATAAAAATAGTTCATTTTGGGGGAAACAGATACAGGGTTCACACTCAGTGTACACGAAAAATGTTGTGTACAAGAAAGTGTTGACGAAATAGGGACTCAAGAATTTACAAAACACATAACAGACAGACGGGCAAGCAGATAGACAAACAGACAGATAAACGGACGGACAAAGAAGCGATGGAAGATCAAGCTACTCGCGCTGCAACCTGGTTAACGCTAAAAGATCTACCAAGTTCAGAGTCTTATGCCCGTCGTAGGACGGCTTTTTTTTTTTTTGCTATAAATAAATAATTTAAAAAAATTGCTATGGATATCTTATTTTCCTCGGTCATTAATGACGGGCTTTCACCTATATATTCAATAAATACATAATTTAAAAACATTGCTCTGGATGTCATATTTTCCCCCCGTCATTATTGATAGACAAATTCTCCGCGGGCATCTGTTACTGCTGGAAACCTGCCTGTGGAAAGGGATAACCCCCGACAGGTTTCCTGCGCTAGCACATGCCCGCGGATAATTTGTTGAGTTGTTGTTTGTAAACGCTGAAAATCTCCCGATGGGACCAAGCATTTTTTATATTTTATATTCCAGACATGTTTGCTGCGTTTTCACACCCAGCAAAAACAGTATTGCTGGGCCAGTACTGGCAGTCAGCAGTGGCCCAGCACTATGTTGCAGCTGACCAACCAACAATAGAATGTCCCGGCGGCCACCACATGGGCCAGCAGTTCAGGACAACAGCTGGCCAAGAGTTGGAACCCCCATCAGTTGTCATATGGCAGAATAAGGCCATCAGTTATCCATCACAGGCAGTGGATGCCACAAGCGGCCCTTAAGCAGTCTTGCAAGCACCTGCCGTAAATTATGGTAAACGGTAAAAATACCCCCGAAAACTCAAAAGCGGAAAAAAAGCCCCCGGAAGAAATACCCCAGAACAAACGGTTCACTGTAAACTGCCACACAGGAACACTGATGTGTGGCAGTGTTCCTTTGTGGCAATTTACCGGCAACCCTGCCACACATCTTTCAGCAACTTGGCTACAAAAGTTCAAAGGGGGGAGGGCTATAAAGATTGCCGTTTCTGGGCCTACATTGATAACTGAATTGGGAAACGAATTTCGCGAAAACTTTCCATGTAAGCCAAGCGAGAATTGTACTTTAATTTGAAGAAATAAATTGCCGAGGATCCGAGGTACACTTGGGGGGGGGCGCTCAACCCCCAACTTCCGTAATATTAGATTCTGGGCCGCTGGAGTCTGTCAGTGTATTCAGGCTGTTCCCCTTGAAGCGCCCGCTAGGTCCGCGAGTTTGGGGGGGGTGTCCCCAAAATGTTGTAATGGCCGTAGAACTGTAAACATTAGAAGTATGCTTTACATAATGATTCTCTACACGATCACGAATTTTCAGGAGGGTGGGGTGCAAGTTTCTAAGAGCGCAGACAAGTCTTCAAGGTAAGGGATTTGTTCGCAATTTCTATGCTTCATGTTGTGTTTAATGGTAAATTATGTATGCCCTTCCCCCTCCCCCAGAAATTTGGTGAAGCCTGTGAGAGGGATACGAGATGCTTAGTTTGGAGGGCTCTAACCCCAACTTCCGTAATTTTATATTCTGGACCTCTAGAGTCGGTCAGTGTATCCTCGATGTTACCCCTGAATAGCTCTTAGAAATGGGGGGGCACCCCACCCTCCTGAAAATTCGTGGTCGTGTACAGAATCATTATATAAAACATGGTACTAATGTTTACAGCTCTACGTGCATTTTAACATTTTGAGGGAAAGCGCCCCCCCAAGCTCATAGACCTCACGGACACTTCAAGTGGAACTTCCTGGATACACTGACAGACTCCAACGGTCTAGAATATAATATTACGGAAGTACGGGGTAGAGCCCCCTCCCCCAGTGTACCTCGGATCCTCGGCAATTTATTTCTTCAAATTAAAGTACAATTCTCGCTTGGCTTACATGGAACGTTTTCGCGAAATTCGTTTCCCAATTCAGTTATCAATGTAAGCCCAGAAACGGCAATCTTTATAGCCCCCCCTTTGAACTTTTGTAGCCAAGTTGCTGAAAGATGTGCGGCAGGGTTGCCGGTAAATTGCCACACCGGAACACTGCCACACATCAGTGTTCCTATGTGGCAGTTTACAGTGAACCGTTTGTTCTGGGGGTATTTCTTCCGGGGGTATTTTTACATACATCCGTAAATTATGGCTGGCCTAATGTGGTCGACCAGTTTCTCAGAAGGGGCAGCCGGCAATCACGTCATGTAATTAATGGCTTGCCGAAACTTGTCCGCCATTTCCCAGTAGTAGTCATAAAAAAAGAAAGACAGAAAAAGATAATTACAGTTCCCCGAAGGCACACCTACTCTTTCTTTCCCAAGGAAACTTCTGCATGACGGCACGGCGCTGTGGAAATGTCATCAAAAGGTCCGGAGTAATGCTCGTTCGAATCAGGGAGCATCGAACACACGACAGCTTGTTTCCTCTTTAAATTTTTGCGGTCAGTTCTCCGGTAGCAAACTCTTCTGCCAGAGTTATACGGGGGCCAGTTCTCCGGTGGCCACTTCTCCTACACCCCTGTAAACCGCCACACAGTAAAAGTGCCACACATGTTCAAGCAACTTGGAAATGTGCCACACACGGGAATAGTGCCGCAACGGTAAACTGCCACATATTTTTAATTAAGGGACCGGGCACAGCTTGCTTTTCCTCCGAGGAACACTTTCAATGTGTGGCAGTCTTCCAAGTTTCCGAATTATGTGTGGCAGTTTTCCAAAGTGCCTAACGACGGGAAGGAGCTCTTTTGTTTGTCTGAATTTCCAGGATGGTTCGTACAAGCTTAGGACAACAAGCTACAAAAGTTTAAGGGGGGAAGGAGCTTATAAAGATTGGCGTTTCTTGGCGTATATTGAAAACTGTATCGGGAACACCAAACAAATTTCGAGGAAACGTTCTGCGTAAACCAAGCGAGATTTGTATTTTAACTTGAAGAAATAAATTGCCGTGACTTAATTACATTTTTTAAAACTACGGTGTTCGACGGAACAACAAATTACAGCATGATTCATGCTATGTTAAAAAAGGACGATAAGGTGGGATTATTTAATAATGCTGCGCTTTTACTTAGGCACATATTCAGAACGTTTACGTAGGACGTCAAGTTAATATTAATTACGCTTTTACTTAGGCACTCAATATAAATTCATTAAACTCATAAGCCCTAGGTATTGAATTTTTAACATACTACGGATGTCATATTCATAACGTTTACATTTCAAGTCAAATTAATAGCACTGCGCTTTACTTAGGCATTAAATACTAATTTCTCGGCCCTATAGGCCTAGGTCTTTTAAACAGTTTTCACTCCGTCGACTTCATATTTATAACGTTTATGTATCAAGCCAAGTTGATAATATTGTGCTTTTACTTAGGCACGAAGTATTAATTCATAGGCCTTAGGTCAAGCCTAGGCTCTTTTAACAATTTTTATTCTAACTATGTCATATTCATAACGTTTATGGATGAACTCAAGTTACTCCTATGACATGTGTAGAATAAAAACTGTTAAGAAGGCCTACAGCCTATGAATAAATATTTCGTGCCTAAGTAAAATCACAATGTTAACTTGACTTCATACGTAAACGTTATGAATATGTGCCTAAGTAAAAGCGCAGCATTGTTAAAAAATCTTACCTTTTTCTTCCTTTTTTAACATAGCATGAGTCATGCGGTAATTTCGTTGTTCCGTGGAACACCGTAGTTTAAAAAATTGTACTTAAGTCAGGGCAATTTTCTTCAAGTTAAAGTACAATTCCCGCTTGGTTTACACAGAACGTTTTCTCGAAATTTGTTTGGTTTTCCCAATACAGTTTTCCATATACGCAAAGAAACGGTAATTTTTATAAGCTCCTACCCCCCCCCCCCCGCCGCCCCGGTGGCGCAGTGGTCTAAGCGCTGGCCTCTGATCATTCGTCCGTAAGGGGTCCGGGTTCGAATCTCGGTGAGGCACGGATGTTGTGTTTGTCTTACGGCACTGGCTCTCTCCCTTTCCTGGAACCAGTGACCCTAAATTAGGGACGGGTGACTGCTTATAGCCCATTGAGTTGCTCACGGTGGTCGTTAAACCTCCAATCACCCCCCCCTTAAACTTTTGTGGCCACTTGTCCTAAGCTCGTATGAACCATCCTGAAAATTCAGACAAGCAAAACAGCTCCTTCCCGTCGTTAGGCACCTTGGAAAACTGCCACACATTCAAAGTGTTCCTCGGAGGAACAGCAATTTGTGCTCGGTCCCTTAAGGAAAAGCGTGTGGCAGTTTTCCTGTGTGGCAATCTTCCGGTGTGGCAATCTTCCGGTGTGGCAGTTTTCTTGTGTGGCAGTTTTCCTGTGTAATGGTTTACAGTGAACCAAAAGGCCCATCTAAAACCTTTTTCCTAGCCTTTTTTACCACGTTTTTCGTCTCTGAGTTTACCGATTGCCTGGAAATGGTGACCCCAGAAATCTCCCCCATGTCCGATATTGTGTGTCAAATGTCATATGTGCATGGTCCCTAACTTAAAAATGTGTGGGTCTTTTCCTGTGGGGGTGTTTTCCGTCCATCTACCGTAGTAGCTATATTTGCACTGTTTTGTAAAACGTATTCAAAACGTTGGCACATAACTTTGATTACAAACAAGTTCGGGTTTTTGATTTACCTCACTTTCCATCTAAAATGCTGCCCTTCTGATTTTTTCGTGTTCAAACGAAAATGGATATCAAGCGAAAAAATTTGTGTTCATCGGATTGAAAGGTTGTACAAGCGTACGATATCTGTGAATATTACGTTTATCCATTGCGGATACAAGAGCTTTCGTTTCACCGGCCTCAAAAATTGAAAATTGTGTTTTTGTAATAATCTTCAAATCACCTTTAATAACCTTCATCTTTTTTTTTTAGTGATCTTTTTACTTGTAATATCTGAAATCACTGAAAGGAAGCTATGAACCTTTTAGTGAAGATAATTTCTATGTAACAAGGACTTCCTCAAACTTTAATTCCATTTTTAAGAATCGCAATTTTATATCCCCAGTTTTACACTGATTATGTTGAATGTTTCTTCTTCTTTTTTTTTTTTTTTTGAAGAGTTTGGGACGAGTATTGTGATAGAGTGTGTGGTGTAATCCAAACTCCCTCCCCTACTGCCTGCTTAAAGTAACACCTCTCCTCCAGTTTCCCCCGACTGTCAATTTATTGTTTCTGTGTTGGGAGAAACTTCTTATCTCTTCTTTCCCTCCCATAGCTGGACAACATTATCCGAATGCAGCTTTTCCGGAACTCACCGTATCTCATTGGATTGATTTATTGTTTTATTGCGTCGTAGAACAAACGCGGCCGTCGGTGTGTACATACGATATTTACTGTGAACGCAAGTGGACAGGAAAACCGCCTTTGAGATGGAAATCGCTGATAGTACTGTACTATATACAATGACGCCGAAGCTGTTTTCTTTGATTTCAGTCACTCCTTGTTGCCACTAAAACCCCATTAGTGCGGATACATTTTGAGAGACCTTGAGATGAGGTCCGTTGTGAAGGATCATTTCAACTTTGAGCAAAAGTCTTTCTATTTTTTTTTAACTTTTAGGTAACAACTAACAATATTAACTATAAAGTATTAAAATTCTGTAATCCGCAAAATTTCCCCTTAGGAGCGATCAAGGGAACTGATTGTTTTACTAAACCATTCTGTACAGGGGGTGGGAAATGGCCTAAATAAAGCTGAGAACTGTTTTTTTTTTTTTTTTTTTAACGCATACGTATGCGTAACTTCGTTTAAAAATCAAAATTACCTGCACATAAAAATCTTATTTCTTAATTTATTTTTTGTGATTATTAACATCCTTTATTTTACATCATTATTAGGAGAATTATTTCAAGGAAAAGTTTTAGGCTTTTTTAAGAAATGTAGTTGGCAAACGTATGTGCATTGCCAATTCTGTGCATTTTTTCGCTGTTAAGATTTTAGGAAAATATTTCTCCTCTGTTCTTGATATTTTAGATGAGGATTTAGCCTACACAGGAAACATAACTCAAATTTACGTTTCAATGTTTACACGGCGGTATACACTATCCACCATCGAAACAATTACGTAGGCTAATTTGTATGTTGCACAGTCACAGATTTAAGAACAAGTGGTAATCACATTAGAAACTAATACTTTACATGGAATAAACCTACAACAACGATAATGAATACCCATCCCCACACCCTATTCTTCCGGGTGTAGGAGAATAGGAGAACTGGCCACAGAAATTTTAAGGGGCCGTATACAAATTACGTTTTTGACCGCTTCGTGCCCACGACTCCCAGAGGTTGGTAATCTGAGTCATAGTTTCCGTAATTTCGCCTTTTCTTAATTGCGATAATTAATGTAATTCTTTATAACAAATGTTTATGATCTACATCTCAGCAAAAGATTTAAGGGTTTTCAAACTACTAGTCTGCAAATTATATGAGGGCATGTGCCTATACGGCAAACCTGTCAGGGAGGGGGAGGGGGCTGCCAAAAGTGTAAAATATGAAGAATTTCTCTTCCGGCACGGAGATTTTCATAAATCATATGCCCTCAGATAATGTGTCGAGTTCTAGCTTGTAAACGCTGAAAACCACCTGATCGGACAAAAAATTTTTCGACGTTTTCAGAGTAGTAACGTGCGCTCAGATAATGTGTCGAGTTGTAGCTGCCAAATGCTGAAAATCTCCCGATCGGAAGAGAAACTCTTGATATTTTACGATTTTGGTATTAACCCCCCCCCCCCCCCCCCGACTAGTTTCCTGAGGCAGCAGATGCCCTCAGATAATTCGACGAGTTGTAGCTTGTAAACGCTGAAAATCTCCCGATCGGACCAGAAATTATTTATATTTCATATTTTAGGTTTTAAGCTCCCCCCCCCACACACACACCCGACAAGTTTCCTGGGTTTGCTCATACTCTCAGAGAATTTGTTTATAGTTATAGTTTATAGAAAAATATCGTAAATAAGAAAATAAGAAATTACGGACATTTTATGTGTGTCAGGTAACCAATCTCGGGGAGACGTAGCCACGGAGCAGCCCAGAACGCAATTTTTATACGGCACCTTAAAATGTTTGTGGCCAGTTCTCCGGTGGTCAGTTCTCCGCTTACTCTTAGCTCCGAAAATCATGGAAATGTCTAAATTTCTTACTAAAAATGAAATATTAAAAAAAAAAAAAAAAAAAATTATGAACAATAGTTGCTCAAGTAGTGGGGAATATAGCCACACGAAATTTGTTTACCCAGAAAAATTTTATGGCACTGAAATTGCAATATGTCCAGTTCTCCGGTTGCCAGTTCTTCGTACCCGTATTCTTCCAAGTTCAGCAGACGCACATCACTTCCGAAAATCACAGTTTATAAAAATGAAAAAGTTCTTACATCTGAGGGTAAAGACAGAATGCCAAGGAAAACATCATGAAAGTAAATCGTCTTGAAAGAATATTTGCTTGAACACATTGGGCTCTAACCGTAATCCGTTTATACACATACCAGATATCTAGGTTGTAACTTAAAATTTTCTAAAAAGGCCCGCGGCTGAAGTGGCGATAAACGGTAAAAATACCACCAGGGGAAAAATTACCCCGGACAAAATACCCCTGAAAGCTGAAAAGTGGCAAAAATACCCCAGAACAAGCGGTTCACTCTAAACTCCACACAGGAACACTGATGTGTGGCTGTGTCCCGGTTTGGCAATTTACCGGCAACCCTGCCACACATCTTTCAGCAATTTGGAAAATTGCCACATGTTTTTCATTAAGGGGCCGAAGAACACTTTGATATTTTTCCAGTGGGGCAGTTTTCCAAGTTTCCCATTTATGTGCGGTAGTTTTCCAAGGTGCCTTACGACAGGAAGGAGCTCTTTTGGTTGTAATACTAAATTTGGTGGTTCTAAATTGAAAACTGTAGAAATGTTTACGAAAATTTTGTATAGACCCCTGGCCCCAACATCATCCCATCACCGTGTTACGGCTAAATCAGAGTACTATGAGACGGTATACCAAATTTGGAGGTTCTAAATTGAAAACTGTAGAAATGTTTAAGAAAATTTTGTATGCCCCCCCCCCCGAGCCCCCGGGCTCCGACCCAATCCAAAAAACCGCGTACGATCTAAGTTAGAATATCGTGAGATGGTTTCCCAAATTTAGTGGTTCTAAATTGAAAACCGTAGAGTTTTTTACGAAAATATCGTATGGGGGCCCCTTCACCCCGGGCCCCAACATCATCCAAAAACCTCCTACGGTCTAAATTAGAGTACCATCAGAACGTATACCAAGTTTGGTGGTTCTAAATTGAAAACTGTAGAAATGTTTACGAAAATTTTGTATGCCCCCCTGTCCGACCCATCCAAAAAAACGTCTACGGCTAAGGCAGAGCACTATCAGATACAATACCAAATTTGGTAGTTTTAAATTGAAAATTGTAGAAATTTTTACGCAAATTTTGTATGGGGCCCGATGGCCCCCGGGGTCCGACCCCATTCAAAAAACCTCCTACGGTCTAAGTCAGAGTACCATGACATAGTATACCAGTTAGAGTACCATCAGAACGTATACCAAATTTGGTGGTTCTAAATTGAAAACTGTAGAAATGTTTACGAAAATTTGTATGGGGACCCCGGGCCGCAACATCATCCCAACACCGTGTTACGGCTAAATCAGAGTACTGTGAGACGGACGGTATGCCAAATTTGGTGGTTCTAAATTGAAAACAGTAGAACTTGTTACGAAAAGTTTGCATGGGGGCCCCCTGACCCTCCGGGCTCCGCCCCCATCCAAAAACCGTCTACGGTCTAAGTCAGAGTACCATGACATAGTATACCAAATTTAGTGGTTCTAAATTGAAAACCGTAGAATTTTTTACGAAAATTTCGTATGGGGGCCCCATTCACCCCGGGCCCCAACATCATCCAAAAAACCCTCTACGGTCTAAGAGTACCATGATATTTTATACTAAATTTGATGGTTCTAAATTGAAAACTGTAGAAATGTTTACGAAATATTGTATGGGAGCCCCTTGACCCCGGGCCCCAACATCATCCCAACACCGTGTTACGGCTAAATCAGAGTACTATGAGACGGTATACCAAATTTGGTGGTTCTAAATTGAAAACCGTAGAATTTTTTACGAAAATTTCGTATGGGGGCCCTCTTCACCCCGGGCCCCAACATCATCCAAAAACATCCTACGGTCTAAGTTAGAGTACCACCAGAACGTATACCAAGTTTGGTGGTTCTAAATTGAAAACTGTAGAAATGTTTACGAAAATTTTGTATGCCCCCCTCCCCCTTGTCCGACCCCATCCAAAAAAAAAACCGTCTACGGCTATGGCAGAGCACTATCAGATACAATACCAAATTTGGTAGTTCTAAATTGAAAACTGTAGAACTTTTTACGATTTTTTTGTATGGGGGCCCCATTGACTCCGGTCCCCAACACCATCCAAAAACCGTCTACGGGCTGAGTCAGAGTACCATGAGACGGTTACCATTGGTGGTTCTAAATTGAAAACTGTAGAACTTTTTACGATTTTTTTGTATGGGGGCCCCATTGACTCCGGTCCCCAACACCATCCAAAAACCGTCTACGGGCTGAGTCAGAGTACCATGAGACGGTTACCATTGGTGGTTCTAAATTGAAAACTGTAGAACTTTTTACGATTTTTTTGTATGGGGGCCCCATTGACTCCGGTCCCCAACACCATCCAAAAACCGTCTACGGGCTGAGTCAGAGTACCATGAGACGGTTACCATTGGTGGTTCTAAATTGAAAACTGTAGAACTTCTTACGAATTTTTTTGTGTGGGCCCCCCATTGACTCCGGGCCCCAACACCATCCAAAAACCGTCTACGGCAAAATTAGAGCACCATCAGATAAAATACCAAATTTGGTAGTTCTAAATTGAAAACTGTAGAAATTTTTACGCAAATTTTGTACGGGGCCCGTGGCCCCCGGGGTCCTACCCAATTCAAAAAACCTCCTACGGTCTAAGTCAGAGTACCATGACACAGTATACCAACTTTAGTAGTTCTAAATTGAAAACCGTAGAATTTTTTACGAAAATTTCGCATGGGGGCCCTCTTCACCCCGGGCCCCAACATCATCCAAAAATACCTCCTACGGTCTAAGAGTACCATGATATTGTATACTAAATTTGATGGTTCTAAATTATAAACTGTAGATTTGTACAGCGGACAAACAAGCATTCAACTTTTATATATTAGATCTCACCTATTTAATTTTCTTGAAAAAATTCATGGCTTTTAAAGACTAATGAGGGAAAAGTGATAAAAAAAAAAAAAATAAACAAATATATCTACGCCATGTTAAGAGTTCGCCGATAATGCATAGTCATCGTCGCGGGAAACAATACTCTGGACCCAGACGTAGGATACTGTGATAATTTTTCAACCTAATCGCCAGCCTCGGAGTCGGTACGTCACAGGAAGTGTCGTCTCTTTTTCCCGTGGAAGCGTCTGCTTAAGGAAGCTTTGCCGTGAAAGTAACTTAACGATAGCAGACGGTTAGGCCTAACGAGGAGGCTCGCGTTCGCTGCTTAAGCGAGTGAGGTTACTTTGAGGTGCTTAAAAAAGGTAAATCCGTTGTCTATCTAAATTTTTTTGTGTGAACGTTCTTTCCTCTGAACTGAAGATTGTATTGATACCACTCTTATGGAGATCTGTCGAAAAACATAAGAGAAATGCATTAGAGAAACCAAAGTCTTTACAGTCGAGTGATACCGATTCCCCTAGTGCCAGATTTAGAGAATGTGCTCCACAATGGACGTATAAGGCCATCGGGTGTTCTTTTCTAATATAAGCCTGAGCTCCATGTAAATAGCAGCTCAAAGATGCCGCGCCATCGTATCCTTGCCCTGCCTACAAGATAATCGCAGTTGATGTTGAGGAATTTAAAATTTTTAAGAATCAAGGAGGATAGGCCATGACCTGTGACATCCGTCGCAGGCGCAAAAAGCCTTCACAAAATTTCTGCTCCTCTCTGTCCACATAACGCGCGCATATGGTTAACTGTCCTACTCCAGAAATATCTGTCGTTTCGTCACATAAAAGAGAAAAATATCGGGCTGAGCTCACTTTGCGCACTATCTGTTCTTGGATATATATATATATATATTTTTTGATTGGAGGTTTAACGATCACCGTGAGCAACTCAATGGGCTATAAGCAGTCGCCCGTCCCTAATTTAGGGTCACTGGTTCCAGGGAAGGGAGAGAGCCAGTGCCGTAAGACAAACACAACATCCATGCCTCACCGGGATTCGAACCCGGACCCGTTCGGACAAATGATCAGAGGCCATCGCTTAGACCACTGCGCCACCGGGGGCGGCTTGGATATATTTTCCGCATAGATCGATTAATTGATTGTGTATAGTAGGACTTGTGTATTGCGAGTTCCAGGGTCCGTGCTCTAAGCGCTTCAATAAAATAGAATCGCCGGCGTCCACGCGAAAACGTAAAAGTGATCGAAAATTCCCATCATTGACATCACTGTTTTGAAAGAAGACGTTTCCGTAGTCGCGCGTTCCACGGAGAGCTATTTCTTGTCGACCGCGCAAAATCACCGTTTCAATAATTGATTTAAGTACAGTCCGCATTTAACAAATCTTGTCTACTTCTTTCTTTATTAATATGGTTTGTGACATATTGCTACTTTCCTTTTGCAACTCTTAAAAAATTGTCGACATATTCACAACATGCTTGATGATACATCGTTTTTGCATGACTTATAAAATCCTCTTTCGCATTCTTCCACCTTGAGTATGGTTTCTTTACTAAGGCACCAAGACCTTGATGCCCTCCTTTACCACATTGTTCAGGAGAAAACACAACGCAAAACTTACAAAAAGCTCCTTGAAGGTGTTTGGAATGCGCCAACCATTTAAATTGATTTAACCAGGACAGCTGAAATCTTAAATTTCTTTTGCCGACCTGTTTTGCTGGAAAGGAAAAGCTTTCAGATGGAACCCAACTGTTGAGCAATAAATTTTCTCTAATAAAATCGTCCAATTCTGTCTGAGTATATCGTCCAATATCCCACTGTGCCGAATCCACTGCATCAGCGGTCGGTAAAGGTATGGGTTCATTTTGAAATGCATTTGCAGTAGTCATAATTAGAGCTGTATCACTCGTCGATACCGATAGAGCATGCTCAATCTGCGTTATAGCGATATCAAGATCAAGCCGTTGTTTTTTAAAATACTTAGTAATATCCATTTTACCTGATATTACTGTGGCGAGGTGGAATGCAATCCGCATCTAAAAGTAAGTTGGAGAAGTCAGTTCAAGAAAAGACAGGGGTGACTCGCTTTGTTGTATAACATAGAGCAGGAGATCTCTTTCGGGAGGCATGAGAGAGAGAGAGAGAGAGAGAAAGGGAGGCGTTTCTGTGACGCACCCAACTTGCCCAGGAGCGGGACGTCCGAAAGGCGTGTCATTTGGTGATTTATGAGAACCCCGGAGACTATCTTGTAGCAAATGCACTGACCGGATTGACTGATGACGAGAGAGCTGGGTGAAATCGCGCTTTAGACCAGGAGCCCAGAACATTTGGTGAGCACTCTCTTTTCCTCCAAGGGCAAAGACGTTAAGGATTTTTCCCTGACGGCTGCGGTCGTCAAGCTAGTGGGATTGTAGATCGAGTGGCCGAGGTCATGATCATGATCATATGTAGAGGATTTTAAGAAGGGAGTGTCTGACCCTAGGTCTTAAACAGCCCTTAGAAACAGGAAACTAGGAGATCTGGGCCAGAGCGCCCGATAGGAAAGTGATACGGAAGCAAAGTAGAAAGGGGAGGAAGACGCCCTTATTTATTACCGGGGGCCAGTACCCGGGGTCCGACGGCTTAACGTGCCCATCCTCCGCACGGCGGATATTTAGTGGATCGAACCTGATGCCTTTTCCGTGGCAGTCACGAACGTTGCCCACTAAGCCACCCGTGGCCCTGGCCGAGGTCATTCATGAAATACCTACAAATATAGTGGAGATCACCTAAGTACTGCGGTACAAGTAAAATTTGACAAGTAGATATATGCATTTTTCCTGCCCCGTTACAAATAAATAAATGAAAAAATAAAAACATGATTTGTTGAAGTTCAGTTGCGAAAAGGTGATCGGGATTTCGGGGAGGGGGACCGGTCCCTTAGACCCCCTGGCTACGGCACTGGTTCTGCCTCTTTCTTTGATTTTTCAAATCCATCGATTCTGTATTTTTCAATTACACTTTGTGTAGTATTTATGAGTTCTATTGAGGTGTCCAATTGCATGCCTTCTTGTTGAAATACTTTGTTGATATGACAAAGTATACTGTGCCATATCACAATGCATAGAATAGAGAAAACTTGAATGTTGTGATTCCTTTGAGCAGACTATATGCTTCACTAAAACACATGGGATCACCTTTGCAAGTTTCTTTTAATTCTGTTAATGCAATTTTTACCTGATTCAGTTCAGATCTTATAGCCTTAATACTCGCACTTCTGGCTTCTCATCTTGTATCGCAGTGGTTTTAGTGTTAGGTTTACATGTTTCGTGAGTACTCCCCAGCGTTTCGGAGATGCAGAAAACAACATGAACAATCTTTGTACTACACCAAACAAATGTAGCGCAATTACCGAAGATTTAACTGCATCGCTAACAGCCAAGTTCAAGCTATGAGCACAACAAGGATAAAACGAACTCTTGGATTTTCTTTAAATGACGCTAGCTTGAGCGCAGCTCTTTCCCCTTTTCATGTTACTTCCATTGTCATATGATTGACCACGACAATCTGCAAGGGATATGCCAAGTTTAAATAGTATTTGAAGAAATGATTCAGTGAGACCTTTTCCAATACTGTCAGTAACCTCAAAAAATATTCTTCAATAGTAACCGGTTTTGAAAACACATTCACCACTCTTAGAACCATACTTAATGGTTCTTTGTGGCTTAAATCTGGTGTACAATCCAGTATCATGGCATAATATTTGTTTTTGAGTATATCATTTGTCATAATAGATACAATTTCATTAGAAATTATCGCAATACTTTAATTTTGTTTGTACTTCCTCAAATATGTAACCAGGTTTACCTGCACGACAATATGATCATTTAATATCGGATCGAATTTAGAAAGTTTCCATTAACTGGATTCCGCAATACTTCTTGGTCACCCCTTAAAGGAAAATTTCTTTCTGCAAGAGAGCATATTATAGAAAATAATCTTACTAAAACTAACCTCCACTTTTTTTCTTCCTGATCAATCAGATCTTGTGTTATACCTGATTAATTAATTTTAAGTTTTGGACTCTTTGCAAAAGTTCTTTCCACTTGCACATGTCTTTGATATGGTTGCGTGACAGTTCCTGGTTCGAGAGCATTTTAGATAGGCTTTGTCAGTCCCTAAATCCATTTCCTGTGAGGGTGCCAGCACGGGAATTGAACAGTTTGCAGCAAAAACAATAAACAGGACCTTTTGTTTGTGAATAAATGAGCCAAGTTAGCTTAACTGTTTCATCATTTGAAAGACGACGGAAGCAAGTATAAACACTAAAACACCTTCTTGTCTGCTCGTCCACAGGGAAAGTTAAGTTTTGATCAGAAATGCCTACAGGGCCTTCCCTAATTGCTTTTATTCTAAAATCATTATTTATAACCCCTGGCCAAGTTCCTGGGTCGATATAATGTCATCTATATACTGAAACCTGTTTCCTTCATCTTCACCAGATGAATTTTTTTCTTCTCGATGGAGTTGGCCTGTAGCAGTTTTTTTTGCACTAACCCAAGGTGTATTCAATAGTTCTGCACTTTCATTTTCCACTGGCACTTCCATGGAATCTGCAACACTCTTCAGCTGATAAGAATTTTTGCCTTCGCATTACATTCTTTCGTTAGATCACACTGCCTATTATTCACAATCACATCCACACGACCGCCATCCGTTGGCGTTAAAATTTTCCTTAACGAACCTTTTTTTGTCGTAGTTCTTCCTTTAAGATTCCTTTTTTGGGCACCCGATGAGCATTACCTATCCATTTTGCCCTCTAATCTCGAATAAACTACGTCCAGACTTGGGTGTAAACGAAGCGCAGGTATATAAACTAAGTTTACAAAGAATAGGGAACATTTGTCTCACTGCTTCACGATGGCGACTCTGTCGCGTTCAAAAGAGCAAACAAATGAGAATGCAAACGCAGGACAGCAAATGTTATTCATTAGCCCTGTGTCACATGTACACTGTCTCCTTACCCCCAGCCATCGCCTTCCGAGAATTCCCGGGGCTGACCTTGAATTCGACGGCTAGCTTGGCATGGCGCTAGATCTCCCCAGGCACACAAAGCTGGAGAACCCAGGATTGGACTGGACAGTTGAAAGGGAGACAAAGGCAAAAAGAATCTAGCCTTTTCTCAGCTCGAGTGGGGTGGGGGTTCCACGACCTTGCCAGGACACGCGTCGCGGCACGAGTGTCTGGTGGGTGACCGCAACAAAAGTGATCAACTAATTCGAAACGGATCCTAGATTAATAAAAGGGGCCCCCAAATTAAGTTTACACAATAGAACTTATTGTCTCATTTCCTTTAAAAATTAAAATAAAATACGGCAATTCTCTCTCTGTCTGTTTATTATACAGGGTGTCCGAGAATTATTGGACACATTACAAAATTATATAAAACAAAACATTAAACAGATAGAAAGAAACTGACTGTACTAACTTACAATGTAACTACACAAGTTAATAAATTTCGATGTGAGATCCCTTGGCTGCTCCTAGTACGTTAAAGCGATACTCGATTTCATGCCATGTATTAGCAAGCATCTGAGGAGTTATGGAATTAATAGCAGCTGTGATACGCTGCTTCAGTTCCTGCAAATCAGTACAAGGCGCCTGATAGGCACGATCCTTCCCATAACCCCACATGAAATAATCCAATGGAGTTAGATATGGAGAGCGAGGAGACTACGGAATGGGACCACCACGCCCAAGCCATCTGTTGGGGAAATGCTCATTTAGGCACTTAGGTACACACGTTGACCAATGCGGAGGCGCGCCGTCTTGTTGGAAAACGACGTTGTCATATCTTTTGATCTGGGGTATAGCGGAATTTTCTAGCATATCCATTTATGGTTTTCGCAGAAGAAAGGGCCAATCACTTCTCTTTTTGATAGAGTGCACCATACATTAACTTTTGGAGAATCACGTTGCAGTTCAATAGCAGCATGAGGCGGTTCACTGCCCCATATCCTACAATTGTGGCGATTCACAATACCTGATACATGAAATGTGGATTCACCACTAAAAATTACAGTACTGAGAAAGTTTTCGGCGTTTTCCACTCAATTCAGCACAACCACAGCGAAATCGTATAGCAGAGTGTGATCATTTACATGCATCTTTTGCACTATTTCAATTTTATAAGCATGAAATTTTAATTTCTTGTGCAAGATATCGTGAACTGTCGATTTTGGAATGCACAATTCTCTGCTTGCTTTATGAACGGATTTCTGGGGCTTCGTCGGAAACTTTCATTAACTTGGTCAACCGTATCACCGCTGACGCTAGGCCTACCGGCTCCTCCAGGATGTTCCACATTGCCAGTTTCTTTAAACTGTTGCATCCACCGCTTAATTGAATTCGTTGACGGAGGATTACAACCATACTCTAAACGGTACCGCTTTTTAACTTTAATTTCGAAGTCATACCACACACATCGCCTTCTGCTGTACGGATGACATGCCCTAATGATTGCGCATTTCTCATACATTCCTCATCAGGCCACACCTAGCGCCATCTATCGGATTCTGGGAATAACAATTCTGCAAAACAAAAGTATAGAAACCGTGTTAGTAATACGTGACATAAAAAAACGGATAATGCTCATAGTTTTTTTCGTACATAATTTTGTAATGTGTCCGAAAATTCTCGGTCACCCTGTATAAAAAACATTAATGGAAGAGATCACCGCAGGGCTCCCCGCAACTGCGGTTGCCTTAAACCGACCCTGACTGGCAACATTAATGGTCAAAGTCCCCTGAGACTTCACATTATACAACAAAAAAGGTGCACTAAGAAAAGTGTACAATGCTAAATCATTAGAAAATCCAAGCCAAAATCTACGAATCTTAAGCTTTTAACTCGTATTCTTGTGAGAACAGTGACTTGTGAAAACTGTGTAGATCATTTAGTAGTTACAGTTTCGTGTTTTAATGAACTTCATAATGATTCCATCATAATTATTTGAGGGCTCACTCAGACGTCTTAGCCTTGGGGCCCACTCAAATGTCTTAGCCTTGGGGCCCACTCAAATGTCTTAGCCTTGGGGACCACTCAAATGTCTTAATCCGGCCTGTTCCCAGTACAAAATAGGAGGTGTGGATGGATAGTAGTGTAAAAGCTGAAACTGTCTCGCCGACCCCTCTGTATACAGCCACATGACTTTTACCTTGGCGAGTCACTAGCTTGAAATCTGTTCGTCTTCCAGCCTCTGTTTTTGGACAAGTGGAAATCATACGAGACAAAAGTAAAACTATTTTATAAACCCATCTATCTGTAATTTGCCCAGGCATGCCTCCTGGGCCCTTGATCATGGTGGGCCCCAAGGCTATAGCCCCTACAGACCCCACTTAATCCGGCCCTGGAGAGGGGGCTAACGACCACCGTACGCAACTCGATCGTTCCTAATTAAAGGCCATTGCTTCCAAGCAATGGAGAGAACAGGTTCCGTAAGACAAACCCAACATCCGTGCCTCACGGGATTCAAACCCGGACTCATCTCGAACGAATGGTCAGAAGTCAGCATTTAGACAGATCGCTCACTGCGCCCAGGCGGCCCTTTTCTGTGGCGTGATTACTAGCTCTCAGAACTCTGGAAGTAGGGGTGTAACTGATGGCTTCCTCATTGGAGGGGGCGGAGGGCACACGGATCAGAGGGCCTCCAGCCTCAGCAGGATTTTACAAAATCTTTTGTGGAAGCTATGTAAAATTGGTTAAAGAAATAGCCAGGAATTTTTGACGGCAGCTTTGAATAAAGTATAAAAAATGAAAACAATTTTTGGTCTGATTTTCCCTTGGTTTCAGTTTATAACAAGAAAAATGACACCAAATTTTCGGTTGTAATGAGCACATCTTTTGAATCCGTTCTGATGCGAATTAAATGTATCAAAGTTATTCAAAGTCAGTGGAATCAGTTAGAAAAACAATCAAACGTTACGGTTTCTACAATCGATAAAACATCCAGAAATAGAAACAGCTACTTACTTCCAGCAGCGGCTAAAAAGCATGTCACAAAAATTTATAGCACAAGGAAGGTATCAGAGACGAGATTTTCAAATCGAACAGTTAAAAGAAGAAATATAGAAGAAAAGAGGATGTAAGTCTACGCCTGTTAGTGAAAGAATTTTGCATAATGGAAAACTTGACAATAGGCGAAAAATATTCTTCATGGAAAAAGTTATGAAAGGAAAAAGAACCTTTAAAATACGTCACACAGAAGAAGAGATAGCAAAAAAAAAAAAAAAAAAAGTTTTGATTTGACCTTTAAGCATACATTAAAACTGAAATTTCTCAATAGGATTTTTGGAAGCAGACAAACAGCTGCAAACTGAAGAACAGAAAATGCCGCCCGGTGGCGCAGTGGTCTAAGGCGCTGGCCTCTGATCATTCGTCCGTAAGGGGTCTGGGTTCGAATCCCGGTGAGGCATGGATGTTGTGTTTGTCTTACGGCACTGGTTCTCTCCCTTCCCTGGAACCAGCGACCCTAAATTAGGGACGGGCGACTGCTTATAGCCCATTGAGTTGCTCACGGTGGTCGTTAAACCTTCAATCAAAAAAAAAAAAAAAAAAAAAAAAAGAACAGAAACACCATTACCGACAGAACTGTGAACTGCGAAATTCCTCATATACTAGCCTATAACTGTGAACTAGTGAGGAAAGCAATTGAAAACAACCAAAGCCTAAAGATAGCAAAGGGACATCTCAGTAAGGGAAGAAAACAGATTATGGCACTGAGAAAAGAAGATGGTTCTGTAACAAGAAATAGAGGCGAAATTTTGACAAGAGTGGAAGATTTCTACTCCAAATTATATGAAAGGGATGATATATGCACTCCTGACATCATGAAAGATACCAGTACCAGAGTTCCTCCAGTCCTTCCAGCAGAAGTTGCACATGCAATCAAGAACATGAAGCGAGGAAAAGCTCCAGGAGAAGATGGAATTACTGTAGACATCATACAAGAAGCAAGTGGAGAAATCGAAACAGTACTCGCCCAAATTTTCACTCGATGCCTTAATGAAGGAAAGATTCCTGAGGATTGGAACACCGCTACAATGATCCTGCTACATAAGAAAGGTGACATTGAGGATCTCGGAAACTACAGACCTATCAGCCTCCTATCAGTAGTTTATAAAATCTTCACTAAAGTTCTTTCACACCGCTTGAAGGTAACACTGGACATGGCTCAACCGAGAGAACAAGCTGGATTCAGGAGTGGCTACAGCACAATAGATCATATCCACGTGCTGAGAGAACTAATTGAAAGAGCGAGGGAATATGAACTTCCATTGTGCATGGCTTTTATCGATTATGAAAAAGCCTTTGATTCGGTGAAACCATCAGCAGTTACAATGGCTCTGAAAACCTGCGGTATTGAAGATGCATACATTAATATTATTAATAACATCTATGAAAATGCAAGTGCAAAGATTAGGCTGTTTGAAAATACAACACACGTAAAAATTGGAAAGGGAGTGAGACAAGGGGACACCATATCTCCGAAGCTCTTTAATGCCACATTGGAGGGTGTTTTTCAGTCGCTGAGCTGGGAAAACAAGGGAATAAAGATTAATGGAGATTATCTAACCCACCTTCGCTTTGCTGATGACGTAGTCATTTTTGCAACTACCCCATCAGAGCTGCAGAGTATGATCCAGGAACTTGCTGACAAGAGTAAAGAAGTGGGATTAAAAATGAACTTTCAGAAGACAAAAGTGATGTTCAATGCTTTTACAAGAAATGAAGATTTATCGATTGATGGAGAAAAGCTGGAGATAACAGACACGTACGTTTATCTTGGACAGCAGATATCAAGTGAGGGTCACATTGATGAAGAAATTAATCGGCGTACAAAACTTGCCTGGAGAGCTTTTGGAAGAAACAGCATAATTTTCAAGAGCAATATGCCATTATGTCTTAAAAGAAAAGTGTTTGATCAATGCATCCTTCCAGTGCTTACGTATGGTGCAGAGACGTGGACCTTAACTAAAAGAGACATACAAAGGCTGCAGACAACTCAAAGAAGCATGGAGAGGTGCATGCTTGGTGTAACCAGGAGGGATAAGAAGAGGAACTCGTGGATCCGAAAAATGACAAGAGTGGAAGACATCATGATCAGAGTTAAATCCCTGAAATGGCAATGGGCTGGACATACTGCCAGAAGGACAGATCATCGATGGACAGCCGAAATTTTAGATTGGATTCCAAGGGACAGGAAAAGACCCAGAAGAAGACCACATGGGAGATGGGTGGATGAAATTCGAAAGTATGCAGGGGTGACATGGAGGAGACTGGCACAAGACAGACCGTTGTGGAGGAAACTTGGGGAGACCTTCGTCCAGCAGTGGATTGATAATGGTTGACAATGATGATGATGATGATGAAGTGCTCTACAAAGTAAATGACATCCGGTGTTGAATTTTTGATTGAAGGTTTAACGACCACCGTGAGCAACTCAACGGGCTATAAGCAGTCGCCCGTCCCTAATTTAGGGTCACTGGTTCCAGGGAAGGGAGAGAGCCAGTGCCGTAAGACAAACACAACATCCATGCCTCACCGGGATTCGAACCCGGGCCCCTTACGGACGAATGATCAGAGGCCAGCGCCTTAGACCACTGCGCCACCGGGGCGGCTTTTTTTTTTGATTGGAGGTTTAACGACCACCGTGAGCAACTCAATATGCTATAAGCAGTCGCCCGTCCCTAATTTAGGGTCACTGGTTCCAGGGAAGGGAGAGAGCCAGGGCCGTAAGACAAACACAACATCCATGCCTGACCGGGATTCGAACCCGGGCCCCTTACGGACGAATGATCAGAGGCCACCGGGGCGGCTGCACATTTAGAAGCAGAGATATTGAGAAAAACAGATTAAACATTTGCGCTCCTAGCGTTGAAATTGCGTATTATTTTGGCAAGAAAATACGCACACAGTGTGAAAGAAGTGACATATGTAAATTTTTTTATAACAGACTTAACAGAAAGAATTATGAGCAAAACGTAGTGTCATTATTTCTTTTTTTGATTGGAGGTTTAACGACCACCGTGAGCAACTCAATGGGCTATAAGCAGTCGCCCGTCCCTAATTTAGGGTCACTGGTTCCAGGGAAGGGAGAGAGCCAGTGCCGTAAGACAAACACAACATCCATGCCTCACCGGGATTCGAACCCAGACCCCTTCGGACGAATGATCAGAGGCCAACGCCTTAGACCACTGCGCCTGTCATTATTTCAAGCATTTTCTGTAATCAAGGGTAAATAATTTAAGTAGTTTTGATTTTTTTTTTGTGAGACAATTCTTAATTTTTACTTATTTGTTTAATGTAGTTTCATGTAAATCGGAATTGATCATTATACAGTGTCGTACGGCAGTTATTTTTTGCGTTTGTGTGATGGTGAGGCATTTCAATAGCTGACCTTAGTTATCTTAAAATAATATGATTTGCATGACATGAAAAAATAAAAAGGCATTAACAGAAACCCGAAACATTTCCAAACGCCAGTCGAACTTTCCTTTCGGGTATTTTTTTTTTTTTTGATTGGAGGTTTAACGACCACCGTGAGCAACTCAATGGGCTATAAGCAGTCGCCCGTCCCTAATTTAGGGTCACTGGTTCCAGGGAAGGGAGAGAGCCAGTGCCGTAAGACAAACACAACATCCATGCCTGACCGGGATTCGAACCCGGACCCCTTACGGACGAATGATCAGAGGCCAGCGCCTTAGACCACTGCGCCACCGGGGCGGCCCTTTCGGGTATGGTGTCATTAGATTCAAATTCGCAGTGAGCCGCATACTCCAAAAAGTATAAATACAGTCACACATAAGAGTATTCCGCCGTCTGAGCACGATATGGCGGAATACTCTTGTGTAACTTATAGCACGAATTTTTGTGTGTATAAATACAGTAGTGTTGCTAGTGATGGTTGTACGTTACACACGAAATCTGTATCTCGCGCAGTGGGCTAAGCCATCACCCCCTAATAGCTTAACAGGCCCGCGCACCGATTTGTGACGTCACTAGAGTAGTCCGTAGTCGCGGAGAGGAGCATTACGGCGATGTGCGAACGAACGCGTCTTTACGTACACCAACTAACCAGGTCGTGCGTTCTTTTAGAGTTTCACTGCATTTAAATAAGAACTTGTGTGTTAGTTTTCAAATAACTGCAGAGTTAACAAGTTTGTTTAATAATCTTTTAAAATACAGAAGAAAAAGAAATTACAGCGTAAAATTTAGCGTAGCCATAATTTCGACTTGAAAGGGTAAGCAACACAGATTCGTCAACTTAATGAAAGCATCCCTGTCATTTCACTGGAAGTAATAAACCATTCCTATATTCGAAATTATAAACTGTTGTCGTAGTTTCACTTGACGTTATAGTGTCTTTATAGTTAGCCGAACGATTCCTGTACTTGTGAACAAATCGTTCTTGTACTTGAAAGATTAGTTTGAGGGTCCATTACGAAGTATCGCCGTCGTTTCAAAAGATGTCGATTGACATATTTAAGAAATCAGATTTTTCATTCATTGCAAACTTATGACTATGAAAATTTCAGTAATGAAATAATTCCTTTAGTGAAAATGTATTTTATATGCAATCCGTGATCACTAATATATAAAAAAAGGTCAAGAAAAACTGAATTTTTTTCTGTGTTTTTTAATTATTACCAAAGGCTCAATAAAACCCGTTTTAACATACATACAGTGAATTGCTGCTTGATCCATTGATTGCATCAAACAAATTAATATTTCAAGAAAATTATGCAATTGCTACATTATTAAACGTACAATAATGACATAACAAGTTTTCCTAATTTTAGTACCATCTAGTTATGTGTTTGGACAACTTCATTTTGATAAGCAAATATAAAGTTTATAATTTTTGTCTTCCAGAGCACTATTTCAAAAAAGTTACCTTGTCAATGTATTAAGTATATTAGTAGCATTAAGCAAAACTATTTGGATCCACAATATAAGCATTTCTTTTTATCTGGAAAAATACAAGTAACTTATTGGCAGAAATTTCCTGAAATTTGATTTTCAAGAAGTATTCAGGAAAACTGCCAATGTACATATAATTATGGTTGTGTAGTTCTTTGTGTATCACAAGCACAATTTGATTAAGTGTCCGTTAGCTGTTTCTTGAAGAATTTCAAAGACACGTTTCTAAGAAAATCTGAAATTTGTTCCAATAATTTCTTAAAGTATTTTTTCAGATAATTGTTATATTTTTTGAGAACGTGACAAATGCACATGCAGTTATTGTACTGAATAAATCTAAGCGATTGTTTTGGTACTATAGGATGTATTTTAAAAAATGTACATGTTTCATTATAAATTGACTAACTTGATGTACCATTTTCTCAGAAACTATAAAAAGCAATGGTATAAAATTTTGCACGAATGTTTTGTCATTGCTAAAGCTATTGAAAAAGATTGTTTTTTTCCTTTTTTATGATTTTGGTTTCAAAATAAATTATATGAAGGATTGAAGAAGTTTTTCCCCATACAAATATTGACACCCACCCTCACATTTGGAAGCACACTTTCCAGTAGTTATCGGATAATATGAGATATATTAGTTCCAGTTATTATTGCTGTAGCTTGTGAAGACACAGTGCAGGAAGTATGGAAACAGATAAGTCTAGATAAATGAATAAAAAGTTGATCTCTCATTTTAAGCAAATGTTTTCAAAAAAAAAAAAAAAAAAAAAGAAGCGAGTATATATTTCTACTTGTATTTTAAAAATCTTGTTTGTTTAGAACATAGTTTCCACAATATGTGGATTCATGTCGATCCACGTACTTTTTTTCTCTTAAAAATAACAATATCCAAGGCTTAAAAATACCATGCCCGAGATGCCCAGAGCATGTAAATCATTCGTCTGGGCAGGTAAATAAAACCTCTAATTGCCTGTGCATGGTAACTAAATTTTAAAATAAAAAAATTTGTAATAAAATTTCCTACTACACAAGAAAAAAAGAGAGTTATCACATGTCGTGTTTCATGTCATTGTTAATTAATGGAAGTTGTATTATTGTTACGAAGTACCAAGGAAAGAGTAATATCACACCTTTAATTATGTTATGCTCTACGCCCAGAAATCGGAAACCTAGTTTTGCTCCAAATTTTGTTTATAATCAACAACAGTATGCATGCCTCTGATGTAACTGGCCTCTCATGTTTAGTGACAAAGGGAGAAAACTTTAACAAAAGGAACATGGCATAATCACTAAATTTCCGAAACACCAGTTTCATCATCAAACCATTTCATACCAATTTTAGCATCAGCATCTTAAAAATTGATATACACACGTTTGTGCATTGAACATTTGTAATACAGACCCTTAAAATGGAAGTGCAAACATGTTAAAACAGTTCATATTTTTAACTTAAAAAAAAATAGGGTTCTGGTTTGTTATCTTAAAAGATACATTTTCCTGCGCATCCAGCTTTTACTACCTGGGCAAGTAAATAATTTCTTGCCCAGGTAGTACTGATATATTTCACCTAATTTTTAAGAAATTGAATGGTTCTGATAAATTCCCATCCTACCACAGATAGAGCATACACACTGCTCACACGAGAGTTCTTCAATGTGTTGGTTTGTAGAAAAATGCTTCAAAATCTTTAAACGGACATTTTAAAGGCAAACTTACTCCTGAACTATGTGTGAACTTCTGTTTTTGTGCATTCATATCTAATTTTTGCTGTCTATACTTGATTAGGTGTTTGTGTTCCTTTAGTAATAAATATTAAAAATGATAATTCAATGCAACTCTCCATGTCTGCAAACACAAAAGATGTATTTCACATGGCAACAAGGCCTTAGCATTTATATAAAGGACATAGGCATGTTAGATGTGTACATGACATACATATATTTCGTATAGGATATAAGTATTTTACAAGCACTTGTGCCCAGAAATAGGGACCCCAAAAAAGTTAATCTGGCACTGCCTAAACACTTAAATAACTAAGTACGAATGTATCAACATATTACTCTTGGGATCAAAAACATGCAACCCTTATTATTCTGTGTCCATAATAAAGTTTAAAATCCCTTCCTAAATATACATATTTTACTTTGAACTTATTTGATACATTGGCAAAAACATGTTATGGGTTACTATAACAACACAAGTAATCTATTCTTTCCATTACAAACATAAATTTCATTTTTCAAAAATCTTTTCAGTGCTTTGACTTCCCACTGTGAGATGCATTAGATTATAAAATTAGCCAAATTTAAATTTTCTAGTTCAAAATTTTTATTTTACGAGTAGTTTAAAATAAGGTTAACAAAAGGTTTCCACGTACCTTAGAGTTGAAAATTTTCACGCTTTATTGCTGTAATCCATTTTCTGAGAACCTCCCCATTAGTAAGGAATTGGAATACTTTTAATATTCCTCTATGAAAATAAATTTAGTTGACAATTTGAGCCCACGCACATCCGTAGTCACGCTTACACAGAGTGAGCAAGCTCATGCATGCTCGACCACCCACCACGGACATCAGCCTACTCTCCCCTACGTCACGCAGCTTCCAGCGTTCGGTGCGCGGGCCTGCTAAGCTATTAGGGGGTGATGTCTAAGCACTGGCTTCTGATAATTCGTCCGGGTATGATTTCCAGTAGGCATGGATGATGTGTTTGCCTTATAGTACTGACTCTCTCCCTTCCCGGTAACCAGTGGCACTAAATTAGGGAAAAGCGATTACTTATAGCCCATTAATTTGCACATAATGATCGTTTAACCTCCCAAACAACAACAAAAAGAGTTGTACGATGCTCTTCTTTTTTTTTATTGGAGGTTTAACGACCACAGTGAGCAACTCAGTGGGCTATAAGCAGTTGCCCGTCCCTAATTTAGGGCAACTGGTTCCAGGGAAGGGAGAGAGCCAGCGCCATAAGACAAAACACCCATGCCTCACAGGGATTCGAATCCGGACCCATGACCACTGCGCCACAGAGGCGGCGATTGGCTGTTTAACGATCACCGTAAGCAACTCAATGGGATGTAAAAAGTTGCCTGTCCCTAATCTAGGGTCACTGGTTCCAGGGAAGGGAGAGAACCAGTGCCGTAGGACAAACACAACAGCCATACCTCACAGGGATTCGACCCCAGACCCCTCACAGACGAATGGCCATAAGCCAGCCCTTGGACCACTGCAGCAGTAGGATGCTTTTCTGCATCTCATAGAATCTACACATACACTACTTCATATACTTGGTGTCATTTGAAAAAAAAAAGGTCACTTTACTAGATACTAAAAGATTCGTTTTTTTTAAGGAGGAGGGGAGAGAAGAGGAAGAGTGCATTTGACTAGCTTTGCCACAAACCCGAGGACTGCGCTGCTGCACGCTGAAACCCATTTGATTTTTGCTGCACTTATTTATTGACTCTCCTTTGTACCTTACTCACTAGTTTAGTTCTTTTTTTTTTTTTTTTTTTTTTTTTTTTGATTGGAGGTTTATTGACCACTGTGAGCAACTCAATGGGCTATAAGCAGTCGCCCGTCCCTAATTTAGGGTCACTTGTTCCAGGGAAGGGAGGGAGCCAGTGCCTTAAGACAAACACAACATCCATGCCGCACCGGGATTCGAACCCGGACCCCTTTCGGACGAATGATCAGAGGCCATCGCTTAGACCACTGCGCGGGGCGGCTTAGTTCTCTTCAAGACGAAGTTTCGAATATCCTAATAAGTGATTTCTAGAAGTAATGTGAAAATTGATTATATGCATCATAAAAACGCCATCACAAACTTTATTCATATAGTGAATTAGCCGCCCCGGTGGCGCAGTGGTCTAAGCGTTGGATATGACTGTTCGTTCGATGAGGGTTCGAATTCCGGTGAGGCATGGATGTTGTGTTTGTCTTACGGCACTGGCTCCCTCCCTTCCCTGGAACCAGTGACCCTGAATTAGGGACGGGCGACTGCTTATAGCCTATTGAGTTGCTCACGGTGGTCGTTAAATCTTCAATAAAAAAAATATATAGTGAATTCACAAAACCCGAAAACTGCATTATTCCATGGCAAAGCAATTTTCACAGTTTTCTGAGAAATTTCTTAAGTGACAACAGTTGGAGACATCATTCCTATGAATAAGATAATGATTATAACGCCTTCCTTTTAGGGGGCGGGGAGAGAAAAAATTTGTGACTTCCATAACATAAAATTAACAACTTTTTACATTACAATAGTGAAGGTAAGGGATTTGGAAAAATTCAAATTATACACAGAATTTTTATCCAATGCATCAGCACTCTGCTTGTTTGGTAAAGGGGGTAATAATCCAGGACATGAAATTATAACAGAAATTTCGTAAATTGTAGATTGTTTTGATTGAACATTTGAGAAAATTTAAATTTAAAACAGCAGTATGTACAGGTCAAAATGCTAAAATAAGTCTTCATAAAAAATTTAATAGATATATTTGTTTTTAACACCCTCTATGATTTTTTCATGTAAAGTTATTAATTTATGAATAACTTTAGGTACACTTTCTTTGCAAAAAAATGAGGCTACCTTTAGAAATACAGGAATCCTAAGATTAGAGTACAGTGAGAAATACTAATTTTTCTGTAAAATAACATTCCAAGTAATCAGTAGCTCTCTAAACACTGCCTATTATTTTTCAAAACTGCTTTAGAAAACTACTACTGTTAACAGTGTGAGAAATAAAATTGTCCAACTAAATATCAAAGAATATATACTACACATTTTATTACAAAAAGTTCTACATGTTATAAAAATTCAACATTTTCATTGTATAACAGTAACAAACAAAAATTGCTTCTGTCACATTTAAAATGACCTCATTTAAACAAATATGTAACATAGTAAGATATGCTATGCAATGCAATATTATGTATAGAGTAAAACTAGTCAGAATGGAAATTCAAGGGACTGAAAATACTTTCTGTCTTGAACAAGTTTATGTTTCACATAGGTTCTTCTGAAATATACAAATATTAAAGATTTGCAGATAGCTGTCTAATTATAAAAACAACTCAGAAATTAATCCCACGTATTTTCCTGAATAGAGGTGGAAAAGTCATTGTGTCAAACTTTCTTAGAGATTTCACATGCATTTATGATACAGGTCTAGATACAAGCAAATTTTGTACCTCTTCTCTGTTACTTGTTTTATGCCATAACTTTCTTTTTTATACACTGATGACCAAGGGTAGGGAATTCGTGGAAAATCTTATCAGCCAGGGATTTTTTACCACTAGCCAAGAATTTGTGACATAGGCACATAATTTACGTTACAACAGAGCACAAGTACAAGAGATGACACACATTTTAAATTTCTACCCCTATGTAAAACAACTACCTATATATGCTATACCAGATTAAAAAAATCCCCATGACACCAATTTATTATCAATTTACAATAAAATATTACATACCTAATAAATAATGATAGTTCAGCTTGTTTCTTTTCAATTTTTTAGATCAATAATTCAGCATCACAAAATTTCCTTTTATGTACTTGTGCATGAACCCTGAGACGTTTCCAAAGTACTATTTTCACCTCCAAAGTACCATTTATCTAGCAAGTCTTTAGGATCAAAATTTTGCAGTGATGTCCCATTAATGTGTATATTAAGGAGATTGTTCAGACTTCTATTGACTAATGAGGCTCTCAAGTGATTTTTGATAAGATTCATCTGGCTGAAGCCACATTTGCAGGTTAATGCTGATGCTGGTATTACATACAGAAGTGAAAATAACTGGCTTATGTAAAAAAACAACTTCTCCTTATGTTCAGTAATTTTTAAAAGTAGTTCAACTTTCAAGTTCTGCCTACTTATTTTGAAGTCAAGCCATTCGCGTACCATACTTTTTCTGACATCTTCCTCATTGTTTTTATGTCTGATAACTTCCTTAAAATGATGCAAGATAATTTTGACTTCATTGTCTCCAAAGTCACTGAAATCTTTTCCAGTGAGCCAAGTGAATGTGTCAGAAACATATGTTGAAGTGATTACAGGGGAATTAAAAAAATCTTTCCATTAAATATTTTTTTCTTGCAAAGTCTATCATAGCAGGTATTTCTGTTAGATTTGAAAAAACTTCTTCCCATTTGCAATTTGTCAGAACTACATCTTTGTAAGTTTCTCAATTATAGGAGCTAAAAAATGTTCTTCATATTTTCCTCTTTCTGCAAATTTTCGAATTTCTTTTTTCGCTTTCAAAACTTCGTTATTGACTTGACATAAAAGCAAATGCTGTTTTTGGAAAACAAGGGATAAGTCTTTAAAGATTTGAAGAAAATCTTGGAGAAAACTTAGGGTTGACACAAATTGGAATTTTTTTACTTTTTTTTACTATGCCTTATGCATTTTCGCTACCTTGTTTTTCATTAGTTTCATTTTCTAAATGCAACACAACTAGCTGGTAGTTATGAAAAATTGCTCTCAAAACTCCTACTTTAGATGCCACCCATCTAATTTGGTGCAGTTTCTGCATTTTTAAAATTTTTTGTGCTAATAAGTTGGCTATTTTTTCCAGGCGCTTGATTTTTTTACTGAAATGTTCATAAAAGTTATAAATTAAAATAACAGAGTTAGACATTGCGAAATACGATACATTTTTCAGAGCATTAAGTACACTTAACTGCAATTGGTGAGCAACACAATGCACAGACAATATATGTGGTAAAAATTCTTTACATCTGGCACACTAACCAGATATTTCACCATGTTGGCTGACTGAAATTTTGCTAAACAAACAATGCAAGAAATTTTCTTTAAATTTAAACCAAAGAAGCAAATTATTTCTCAATAGCAGAAGAAAAAAAAAAAAAAAAAGAAAGGGAAAAAAAAAAAAAAAAGGATTCAGATGTGCTATTTTCTAATTCTAGAAGCTCCAAAAAACATTCAATTTCACCAATTTTCAAATATCTTGCATACATGATCAGTTTTTTTATTGGAATCTTGTCTGTAGAGGCATCTAACATAATTCTAATGAACTGAGAGCTTTAGTTCCTTCAATACCGATTCTGTTATTACCTCCAAGTATGCAACAAATAAATTCCCAGCAAGCATTTCTGTTCGCATGCTGGTTTTGTACATCAGCCTCTAACTTTCTAGATAACATAGTGAGCGATTCAATGTCAGAAAATGGCTTATTGTTTTTTGCAATATAGTAAATAGCTCAGATTAAATAATACTTCGAGCAGCTTACATTTTTTTCATCCATCTTTTTGATGAATTTAGCCAATGGGGTGTTAACAAAAAGCTGTGATGAATTTTTAGTGTCAACATTTTTTCTATGCTGCACAGATTTATCATGGAATTTAAAAGCTTCATGTTTGAAAGTGTTACTAAATCCTTGTGAAAACTTACGTGATATTGACTTTCACATCTGCACTGCAGCAAAAGAACAGGGTAGTTGGTGATTGAAAATCGGTTTTCTGATTCTAATTGTCAAAAAGGTGCCGTCATTACTAAAAGGAACAGGAAAACCTGTTCCTTCACACCCATGAAAACTGTAAAACAGCAATTTGCTTTGCAACTGCACCTTTTGTGTTTCAGCAAAGCAGTGGGTGATGGTGACACTTGAAGAGGAAAAAATCCCTCTCCTCATAAAAACAAGCTGCTTTTAATTTCAGCAATGGTTGCACAGATTTAGGTACATTTCATAAAAATCTGTGGTACAGGGAAGCTCATAAACACCATCCCGAATAACTTTTTTAAAATCAATGTTCAAGTTTCAATCTGGAGCAGAATCTCCATTTGTTAACATGATTTTCATATATTCATTGAGAATAATTTGGAATAGTTGATTAAAATGTACAGTATGAATACACCAAATATATTTTAAACTCTTTTCATGCCTTGATCTGTGATTCAGCTTGCATCACAAACATAATATTTGTGCCAATATTGTTTTTTTGATGAATTATAATTCTGAACTGTTGAAGTAAAATGCAAACTTAGTTGTATTTGCCTGTTTTAAAATCTTCATTAATGAACACAGTCCTGTGCATCCATGTAGTTGATTTTACTGTTGTTAAATTTCACATAGTGAATGATACAGTTTATCATGTCATTTTGACAATATTTGCTGTTCCAAGGAGGCAATACTATTTTTATTGAGCATAGTCTGTTTTAGGTTAAGTTTGAAGTCAGGTTTAAAAAATGTAGTTTTGATTGCATGATATCTCATCACATGGACTGCCCACTCTCATGTTTAATACTTCAGATGTAGACTGAAATGTGCATAGGATTTAAAAGGCACAGAAAGGGAATAGTAGGAAAAGCAAAGAAAAGGTAAAAATGGGATAAAATCTGAACAAAATGAACAGGAAAAGTTAAAAGCTTTTACATCGAAGAAGCTTTACTGATTCAAGCCACTGGGTTTTACCACTTCATTTCAGACATTCTTCCATTTTATCAGTCTTCAGGGCAAGATTGAACCTTATTCATGCTCTGGTCGATTCTGGCGACTGAAATTTTTTTCCAGAGGGTGAAATTTCACAGATTACCTCTAACTGGGTGTACTCTGGATCTTTGTCATTTGTTGATACCGTCTCAGTTTTAAGAGTGTCATTGAATTGAATGGCATTAGTGTTGTTTTGTCAAGTAAGTCTTTTTATAACTTCATTTTTTGTTTGTTTTCATGAGCAATTAAAAGTTTCCATGGGTATAGTATTCATTTAGTTTCTTTCAGTTATTTTTTTATCGTTAACCAATGGCCTCTAAAAAGGACATTTGCGAAAATAGAAGGAAGCTCAGAAGGTAATGCCATCCCTTTCCTGACCTCTTTCCATAGGTAATGCCATCTGAACTATTCTGCATTACATGCATATGGCCTAAGGAATGAAACAGGAGTCTTCAAGGCATCATAGTGCATACCCTATGATTTCTTTCTTCATGCATGTATGATGAGAGTGAAGATTCCTTGGAAGGACTGATGAACTCAAAAATGAAAACCAAGAACTGCATGTCACAAATTCCTCCTCCATTAAAGTTATTAAAGAGAATGCATTTTCACACTAGATATTTTCCTGGGACTGAAAATATTTTCTGTCCTGAATAGGTTTCAGTTTCATAGAGGGTACTTACTCAAAGCATAAAACATTTAAACTTCTTTAGACATTCACGAATAAAATTTATACAAAACTCTAAATGATATTCTCAGTTTTTCTCCCCAAGATAACAAATGAGTTGCTCTACACAGGGAAAACAGTTTGTACATGATGGAACTGATAAATGATCTGGGTTCAAATCCCAGAAATATAGGTGCAACAGTGAAGATAAAATAATCCACATTCCACAAAAATGACCTGTCCCTGGAAAACAATGGTCAAAATTAGATAAATTATTTAAAACAAACCAATATTTTACATAATAAAATGCATAATGATTAAAATGGATGATACAGATACCACACTCATTTCAGCAGACAGTCCATAGATACATTTCAGATGATGTGCTCTGTTCAATCTGATCCATTAAAATTCTGAACTTCTTTTGCTTGTGAGATCTCTTTGCCCTATAATTTTCTAAGGCCTTATAACAAGCTGGTAGTAAGAACAACTTACAAAATGATAAATTAGGTTATTTTAGGTTTTAAAATGCATTAGTTTTCAGAGAAATAATTTTCTGAGAAGTTTTCTACAGTGAATACAATTTGTATGCAGTGTTTTCAAACAGATTTCAAATATTGTTCTTGGAAGTGAGTTTGCCGCAGAGTATTTAAAAACTAGTTATGGTACTAAGTCATTAAAATCAGTTGGCAAAAGGTGGAACGGATGTTAGATACCGACTACTTAGGTTTTCTCTATTGATGAGAAGCATGAACTTACCTAAGGTGGGACACATCAGGCAGTTCTTTTAAAACAAACTGGGTGGGTGGGTTGCACTTCAACTGAACAAACTAATCTACTCAGGTTATTGCAATTTTTTTTGTAGTACTCAATAAAACATTAATTTCTTAATGCTACCCACATCTATTCCTACTGAAGAAAACTAAAAAAAGCAAGTCAGATCACCAGCTGGGTTTTTTTACCCACTTCAAAAACTTTTGCTATCCATCTTTTCTACCACATAAAACTTTGGAATGGTGAATCATGTAAAATGAAATTTGATGAATGTAAAATCTTCATTTAATTATGTCATATACACCAAAGAGCCAAAACATTATGACCACCTGCCTAATATGATGTTGTTCCTCCATTTGCCACCATAACAGCTCTTACCCAGCGAGGATGGATACTACAAGATTTATGAAGATGTCTCGTGGTAACTGGTACCAATACATTACCAGCAGATACTTTAACTCTTGTAAGTTACTTGGCTGAGCAGCCACGGTTTGGATTTGCTGTTCTAACACACACCACAGATGCTCGATTAGATTGATGTCTAGAGAACTTGGAGGGCCAGGGCAATACCTGGAAATCTTCATGTTCCACAAACCATTCTCGAATAATGCTTGATTAAGTTGATGTCTGAGAATTTGGAGGCCAGGGCAATACCTGGAAGTCTTCCTTATGTTCCACAAACCATTCTCAAATAATGCTTGATCAGATTGATGTCTGGGGAATTTTGAGTCCAGGGCAATACCTGGATGTCTTCCTCATGTTCCACAAACCATTCTCGAATAATGCTTGACTAGATTGATGTCTGGGGAATTTGGAGGCCAGGGCAATACCTGGAAGTCTTCCTCATGTTCCACAAACTATTCTCAAATAATGCTTGATTAGGTTGATGTCTGAGAATTCGGAGGCCAGGGCAATACCTGGAAGTCTTCCTCATGTTCTACAAACCATTCTCGAATAATGCTCGATTAGATTGATGTCTGGGGAATTTTGAGGCCAGGGCAATACCTGGAAGTCTTCCTCATGTTCCACAAACCATTCTTGAATAATACTTGATTAGATTGATGTCTGGGGAATTTGGAGGCCAGGGCAATACCTGGAAGTCTTCCTCATGTTCCACAAACCATTCTCGAATAATGCTTGATTAGATTGATGCCTGGGGAATTTGGAGGACAAGGCGATACCTGGAAGTCTTCCTCATGTTCCACAAACTATTCTCGAATAATGCTTGATTAGATTGATGTCTGGGGAATTTGGTGGCCAGGGCAATACCTGGAAGTCTTCCTCATGTTCTACAAACCATTCTTGAATAATGCTTGATTAGATTGATGTCTGGGGAATTTGGAGGCCAGGGCAATACCTGGAAGTCTTCCTCATGTTCCACAAACCATTCTCGAATAATACTTGATTAGATTGATGTCTGGGGAATTTGGAGGACAAGGCGATACCTGGAAGTCTTCCTCATGTTCCACAAATCATTCTCGAATAATGCTTGATTAGATTGATGTCTGGGGAATTTGGTGGCCAGGGCAATACCTGGAAGTCTTCCTCATGTTCCACAAACCATTCTCGAATAATGCTTGATTAGATTGATGTCTGGGGAATTTGGAGGCCAGGGCAATACCTGGAAGTCTTCCTCATGTTCCACAAACCATTCTCGAATAATACTTGATTACATTGATGTCTGGGGAATTTGGAGGACAAGGCGATACCTGGAAGTCTTCCTCATGTTCCACAAATCATTCTCGAATAATGCTTGATTAGATTGATGTCTGGGGAATTTGGAAGACAGGGCAATACCTGGATGTCTTCCTCATGTTCCACAAACCATTCTCGAATAATGCTTGATTAGATTGATGTCTGGGGAATTTGGAGGCCAGGGCAATACCTGGAAGTCTTCCTAATGTTTCACAAACCATTCTCGAATAATGCTTGATTACGTTGATGTCTGAGAATTCGGTTGGTTGGTTGGTTAGGTTTTATGGCGCAAGGGCCATGCCTGACCAAAGAGCGCCAAACACAAGACAAGACAAGACACAGGACAGACAAACAGTATTCGGTATGTAGACGTATCATTTGCAGAGAACTTCATTCTATGGGTTACCGTGGTAGTGCAAACTGCTCATACGTCTTATCATTTCCACTCAAAATGCTACTCATCGTTTAGCACGGTGTAAAGAACATTTATTTAAAAATATGGTAGAAAACTTAAGATCTGGCAGATTAAGTAAAAGTGAAAAATGAGAGTGATGGAAAGGCAATGAAACAAACAGCATTAAAAACATGATACAATGCTTAAAACTCGGCTGATTCATTAACACTGAAAAATGAGGATGATGGAAGAGCTAAAATCTAAATGCGTTTAAAAAAGTGAATTTCTTTTAGAAAGGAAAACACAGCGACAGTATCGCAGTGGTCATCCAGGACACGCTGCAGAGTAGCTGCGTCCTCGGTCAACAAATGAGAATGAAAATAGTGAAAACATACACCACGAAAACGAACACAGCTACACAAAAGATGAATGACAGTGAGTCGGCAATTGCACCTCTCACACATCGGTGCGGTGTCGCCACACAGCAAAAAGCGGTGAGTGAAACGACAATGTCCAATGCGGAGACGCGCAAGCACCACTTCCTCCCTGCGGTTCCAACGAGATGAGGAGTTCCAGATTTCGAGAATAGGTTTTATATGATGCAGTTTATTTTCCACCTGTTGGCCCCACAGACCCTGCCACGTTCGTTTGATATCATCATGAACAAGAAATCGAAAATCGCGATGAAAGAGTGGCAAGGACGTGACGACCAAAGAGGAAGCAGATCTAGCGGCCGCATCAGCACACTCGTTACCCGAGATTCCAACATGCCCAGGAATCCTGCAGAATTGAATCTGGACACCGGCCTCGAGCAAGGAACGAAGAAGCCTTCGTACGTTCAAAAGAAAAGGATGTTTACAATAGTCCAGCGATGACAAAGACTGCAGGACACTTAAGGAATCCGTATAGACCATAGCACTATGATGAGAACTCGACTGAACATGAAGAAGTGCAAGATACACAGCATGCATCTCCGCCAAAAACACCGTGGCCTCAGCTGGGATCCCCGCTACTGACACATCATCAACACAGACAGCTGCGGATCCAACGACTCCATGCAGCTTGGAGCCATCAGTGAAAATGGGAGTGTATTCAGTATTGAGGGCACGGTGATCAGCGAAGAGCTGCTGGTACACTGACGCAGGGGTTGAGGATTTGTTGAAAGACGTAAAAGTGGTATCAACCATGACACCAAGTGGGTGCCATGGAGGATCTCCAAAGCCCCTGGTCGCTGCAACAAGTGACAAGTCGAGCCCTGCATCACGAGCTATGGCCGCCATATGAAGACCGAAGGTTGGAATGCACAAGGGCCGGTTCTCAAATAAACGAGCATGCTGAGGATGGAAAACTGCACCATACAAAGGATGGTCTGGAAGAGACCGAAGTTTTAAATAAAAGTGAACAGACATCTGCAGACGGTGTAATTCAAGCGATGGTTCGTTCGCATCAGCGTAAAGGCTGGGAATCGGAGATGTTCGAAATGCTCCTGTACAAAGATGCAGCGATTGATGATGAACAGCGTCAAAAGCCGGAGAATGGAAGGACGAGCCGAGCCATACACGATACAGCCATAATCCAGTTTCGACCGAATTAAGGAGTGGTAAATGCGAAACAAAGAGATCCTGTCTGCACCCCACGAAACTCTCGAAAGGATTTTTAGAATAGAAAGAGCACGCAGACAGGAAATCTTGAGCCGGCGAACGTGCGCACGGTTGACGGTCAGTCCAAGGAACTTGGGTCTCCGGCAAAACTGGAATGGCTGCACGGTCTAAATTCAGCTCGGGGTCAGGATGGATGCCACGCCTCCGGCAGAAATGAACACACGCTGTCTTGTCGGGAGAAAGAACGAAACCATTACTATTCGCCGCTTTAAAAATCTGATTAATTGCAGACTACAACTGCCTTTCAATAAAACGCAGGCTCGATGACGAGCAGAAGATGTGCAAGTCATCGACATACACAGTAGCCGAAACCGCAGGAGGAAGATTTGTGAGGAGACAATTAATGCGCAGGATGAACAATGTGACAGATAAAATGCAACCTTGAGGAACACCTTGTTCTTGATGGAATGTTGCCGATAGCGTCGTACCCAGGCGCACCTGGAACACCCGATTGCGAAGAAAATTTACAATAAATGTCGGAAGATTTCCTCGCAATCCGCATGTGTGGAGGTCACGGATAATCCCGTGCCGCCACGCACGATCATAGGCTTTTTCGATGTCAAAGAATACAGAAACCAGGTGCTGCCTACGCAGGAACGCCTCGCGCACAGATGTCTCAAGGTGCAGGAGACGATCATGAGGTGAACAATGACGCCGAAAACCGCTTTGTGATGGTGAAAGTAATTGATGATGTTCTAAAAAATGAATTAATCGTGAGTTAACCATGCGTTCGAGAACTTTACACTGAAAGCTAGTGAGAGCAATTGGGCGATAACTAGAGGGAGACTTAGGATCCTTGCCAGGCTTCGGAAAAGGTAGAACAAAAGCCTTTCGCCAAGACTCCGGGAAACTGTGTTCTAACCAGATGCGATTGTATAAGATTAAAAGGTTCTCGAGAGATGACAGAGCATGTCGTAGTGGATGTCATCAGGACTGACAGAAGTAGCCCCGGACCGATGCAGAGCCACCCGAAGTTCACACATGCTGAAGGAGGAGTTATAACCAATGTCGGTATACGGCGCAAAAGAGATTCTCTGGCGTTCCGTGGTGGATTGAATCCTATGAAAGGAGGACGGATATGCCAGATCACTCGAAATGAAGGCAAACGCCTCCCCCAAACAATCTGCAATCTCCCCGACTTCAGCATATGTGCAGCCGTTACTCTCGAGAATGGCAATCTGGTGTGAACTGTAGTTACCCTGGATCTTACGAATCCTTTCCCACACAGTTTTCGAATTGGCACGTGAGGTAAGAGATGATACATACTGGAATCAAGATTCCCTCTTGCTACGTCGACGCACTAACCGTGCATAGGATTTAGCACGTTTAAAAGCAACGAGATTAGCCTCGGTTGGATAACGCCGAAAAGTAGACCAGGCTTTATGTTGAGCTCTCCTAGCCGCTGCACATTCAGGGTTCCACCAAGGTTTCAGAATTCTGCGGAGCTTTGTAGATGTTTTTGGAATAGAAAGATCAGCTGCCTGAAGAATACAAGTTGTGACTTCAAGTACAGCTGCGTCGATTGACTTTTGGATCACCATGTCAGAAGATATTACCGCGGACAATGTAAAGACCTCACATCTGGCACGATCCAACCTCCATCGAGGTGGGCAGGAGGCAGAAGATGGCACGTTTGCATGGTGCCAGAGGACGATGGGGAAGTGGTCGCTCCCGTGGAAATCCTTACACACCGTCCACGACCAGTCAGCAATAATCGATGGTGAACCCAAGGTCAAATCGATCGCACTGAAGGATCTTGTCGGCTCATGGAAGTAAGTGTCAGCACCGGTGTTTAAAAGGCACACAGAGGCCGAGCACAGAAGAGACTCTATGCGACAACTTCTCGCGCTGGTGCTGACACTACCCCACAAAGGATGATGTGCATTAAAGTCACCTAAAAGAAGGAAGGGTGAAGGCAGCTGAACAATCAAGCTCTCCAGAACAGAGACGCTAACATCCTCATCCAGTGGCAGATAGACACTGCAAACAGTAAGAGGCACAGGCATAGAAATACGAACCGCCACGGCCTGCAGAGTTGTGGAAACCGCGACAGAAGATACCGGAACCCTGTGAGGGACGAGAACAGCGACTCCCCCACAGGCTATATTTCCAGATGAGTTATCTGTCCGAAATGCACTGTAGCCTCGAACTGAAAGCAGGCCTGATGGTTTAAGCTTTGTCTCCTGGAGACAAAGGCACGACCGGAGAGTACAAATAAAGCAGATGTTTCACGTCATCAAAACTGGTGCGAAAACCTCGGCAGTTCCACTGAATTATTGAACCCATGGGTAAAAATGAAATGAAAAAGGAAATGGTTAAACTTGGTCAGTCTCCATTTCCTCTGATGAGTGTTCCCCCAGATTTGGGGGTGTGTGACCAGGGGCCAAGATTGGTGAATGCTTTGTCCCAAGTGTCTTAGCGGGATTCCCTCGCCGTTGATTGTTTGGCTGAGACTTTGGAGGAGAAGAAACGCTCTTCTTATCCTTGGCGTTGGTGTTGGTGTTTTTGCCAGAAGAAGTGGCCTGAGTTCCCTTGCTGGTGTTGGAGTGAGTCTGCTTCGGTGAAGTGGCGGGTGCCGCTTTCAGACCCCTAGCTCGCGACTGGAGTGCCTCCAGTGCGGCTGCGATGATGTCGTCTACATTGTATGGGGACATTTAGGGGGATCTGAATGCCGGTCTGAATGGCAACCATAGATTTGGCAACCACCACTGAAGCGTATGATCGCCGATCAGATGTAACAGGAACTGCTCTTCTTCTGGCCTCAGGATAGGAAATGTTTTCCACCGTTTTGAGTCTTTGGATTTCCTTCTCCTCCTTCCACTTGGGACAATCTTTGGCTGATGCTGGGTGTGAACCCTTGCAGTTCACACAAAACTCGGCCTCGGCCACACATTCTGAAAGTAGATGCTCTGTGGCACCACAGCGTCCACACCTAGGAGTACTCCTACATGACTGCTGAGAGTGGCCGTACGACTGGCACCTAAAACATCTCAACGGGTTAGGAATGTACGGTCGTACCTCGAGGTGGAGATACCCTGCCTTGATGGATGTAGGCAGGGAAGGGCTGTTGAAAGTCAAGATAATGTTCCAGGATGGGGCAAACTGCCCATTCCTCCTGAAAGAAATACGCCACACACCCGTAACATGTTGGCTCCTCAGTTCTTCGAGAAGCTCATCCTCAGTACATTCAATAAGATCCCGACAGGAGACAACACCTCGAGATGAATTTAGATAACCGTGTGGTGTTATTTTGACTGGAGTCTCAAGCAGCATGCTGGTGTTGATAAGTGTGGAACTGTAGGCCACAGTAGACATCTCAACAAGAAGATCTCCAGACTGGAGCTTCTTGACACTCTTAGGAGAGCTTGTGATTGATTGAAGTGCTTTATGGATCCAAAATGGACTTTTGTCACTCAAAGGCTTTGAAGGGTCCAATGAGTGCACAAAAAAGAATCTAGCATTGGAAACATCAGCGACAAATTTTTTGGCGGAAGGACCTGAACCTTCCTCCATACCTCTTTTAGTTTTGGGTTCGTGGGAAATTTTATTGTCTTCCATGAAAAAAATAAAGGATTCATCTGCCGACGTCCCCACCCACTACCGAGCCCAACAGGGGAGAGCCGGAGGTCCGCAAGCCCTAAGTGGACGCAGGACATGACTCTAGGGATAGAAAGCGGATATAGCAAGTTGATAGGGCAGACATGCGCTCGGCGAGCACCCTGACTTTCCCATGCCTGGGGAACACCCCTTTGGCATGCCCACCCTATCCCCAGACTCACCCTGTCGTAATGACGACAAGCCGTTAGAGGTCTGGACACCACTCGGCCACAGAACTCATTGACTAGGAGTGGGTTAGTTCCTAGCCGCCCGTTTAGGGTGAAGCAGGGGGCAAAGAGGAGTGTTGGCAACTGGCGACAACACCCAGGCCACCAGAAACCTCAGCCTCCAGCATCCCCTTTTCCACCTTACGGGTCACCGCACACGGAAAACGTGCAGGTAGGTCTAAGCTAACCAGCTCGGAAAACCAAAGAAAGAAACATGAAATGGAGAAGACAGGATAGAAAACGAGAAACTATAATCCAGAGCTGGTGCATAATCACAACCTCAGCAGCCTACAACTGAGGCGGGAGCGTGTCAAGTGAAAAAACAAAAAACATAAAAAATGTGAAAATCATCACATATAGCACATGTCGGCTCAGGCCGTGGGGACGCCATCCCCCAGCAGCTGGATGAACAGCTGTCCCTTCGGTTACATAATCGTTCAAGACGAAATGATAAATTGATCCGTCACAAGGTCAGCTCGAGCTGTGGGGGCGCCGCTCCCCAAATAACTGGAAAACCAGTTATCCCCGTGCTGGGCTGAGAATTCGGAGGCCAGGGTAATACCTGGAAGTCTTCTTCATGTTCAACTAGCCATGCTCGATTAGATTGATGTCTGGGGAATTTTGAGGCCAGGGAAATACTTGGAAAGTCTTTCTAATGTTCAACGAGCCATTTTCGAATAATCCAGGCAGTGTGGCATCACGCATTATCCTTCTGAAAGAAGGCACTACTAGAGAGGAATACTGTGCCATGAAAGGATGTACATGGTTTGAAATGATGTTTAGGTAAGTGGTAGACATCATAGTTTCCTTAATGTAAAGCATTACCATCTTTGCATGATCAAATTGTGATGCTCTCTCACTGTTCATCCACAGAATCACAAACCTCTGAGGTCACTTACATTAAAGAAATCACAAGAACATATGGTTATTCTGACAAGGTTGTTGATAACTTCCCTACAAGTTAACAAGTTAAGTTAAAATCATGCAACGCATTTATTATGATACGCTTTCCAACATACCAGAAATCATTACTTAAGCTATTACTCAAGTTATGAGGGTAATGGCTGTGGAATAAATCTCACTCCCGTGCCCTGACCTTTCACCCCATTTTGATGATATTAATCAGAACCGGTTCAGTATACCTCCGGAACAACATACTAAAGTTTTATTGCAATAGAAGCGTTTTTAGTCCAGTTTTAAGGATAATGGCTGTGGAATAAATCTCACTCCTGTGCCCCGAACTTTGACCCCATTTTGATGATATTAAACAGAACTGGTTCAGCATACCTCCGGAACAACATACTAAAGTTTCGTTGTAATCAAAGCATTTTTACGTAAGTTATGACACATAAGGGCAATGGAATGGATCCCCTCTTATGTCCTGACCTTCGACCCATTTCTGCCCATTTTCAATAGGGTTACTTCCCAGGTGGTCCTCTACCACATACTAAAGTTTCATCGAAATTGAACCATTTTTACGCGAGTTATCGTGCGGACAGAGAGACGGACGGACAGACAAAGCTGGAGCATATACATTTCTTCAACCTACAGTAGGAAAGCGTAAAAAAGACTTTCTTTCAGTACCTTATCCCAAGATCATACAGAAACTAGAAATGTTGGATCCATCCTGTTTATTCCTAGCATTGCCAGAGTTTTGAAACACTTTTGCAATAAGCATAATGTAAGTTTTGTAGGGCTGTCGACCGATCAATATTTTTAATCGGTTAATATTTCACCATTGATCGATTAATCGGTAATTTGATCGAGAGAAAAAAATACTGTCACAAAAAATATACGACTGTAAATTACATTATGCATTATTCTATTATTATATGGATACTAAATACGTTGTCTGAAATGTTAGAGTGTTGAATGCATCATAGCCTGTTAATCTAGTAGTATTCATTGCTTTACTTTATCAAAAAATCAGAAATACAAATTAATAATAATTACCTTGAATTTGGTTTGCAGTCATTGTTTTGTCAAGATTTTAGGCACAAGAGCTTGTCAACATTGGATGGTTTAAGCGAAGTACGAAGTTTGTTGACAACAATACCAGCGGCACTAATCACTCTTTCACTTGGCACGGACGTTGCTGGAATGCACAGCAACCATTTTGCTAAAGTAGCGAGCAACGGCAACTGTAATGAATAAGTTTTCCACCACTGAAGAGGATCTGTAAAATCGTCGTCGAGTTCAGGCAAGCTCTGATAAACTTGAAACTCTAATTCTATCTGCGTGCTGACATTTGTGTATGCCTTTATTTCTGTTTCTGGAATCGACGAATTGTCAAAACATAATTTTCTTCGTTTCTGTTGCACATTACTTTGTTCTTGGTGTAAGGGCAGCTGTTGATTTGTGCTACTGGATGAAATTCTGTTCCATACTAGATCTCGGTTTTTTTCTGGTATACAGCAAAGTGTCTAGAATCAAGGTCAAGGGCAGTAGCTTCTTCGTACTTGTTGTATAAAGGCCATTGACTGAGTCTTTCCGTCAGATCATCCAGCAACATAGCTTTAAAACTGCAAATATACGCTGGGTCGGTATCGGACAATCTCATTACGCTTTTGAGATGTGTAAAAGCAGGAATTACAACACTGGCAGTTACGTACTTGTGACCTCCGAGTATTTCAGTGAATTCCAAGCAAGGTTTCAATACGCTGATTAGCTTCTCAAGCACTTCCCACTCAACTGTTGTCAGAACAGGATTATTCGATGCGTTGGCTACCAGAATGGTGTCTACTGCGGTTTTAGCTTTCACCAGACTTTCCACCATGATGTAGGTACTATTCCAGCATGTCACTATGTCCTGTTGCAGCTTTGTATCAGGAAGACCAAGTTCTTTTTGCTTAACAAGAATGTAGTCTCTAAATGTGAGCTGTGTTTAAAATGTCCTACAATTTTTCGGCATTTAGCTAGAACCTTTTCTATCGATGCGACTTTAAGAGCTTTATTTATACTTAATTGTAAGGTATGTGCTGAACATCTCACACTGTCAAACATTGATCTGTTATTGCCAAGAACAATATTTCTGGCATTATCAGGGCAGATGGCAACAAGCTTGTCCGTTAGTTCCCATTTTTCAACGGGTTCCTCAAATTCAATTGTGCACTGATTTGCAGTATGCTTCTCAATCACCTGTTTCACTTGAAGAGTTGCATCACAATAATATCACTCATTGTCAGTCCAGTGTATTGTTATTGCTAAGTAGCTGTCGTTGGCGAGTGAGGTCCAAAAATCTCCAGTTAAACTCACATAGGAAGCTCTCTTTAATTCATTAAACACTCTTGTCTTCTGAATGTCGTAAATTTGGACAATTTTGTTCATAATGGTACTTCTGGCAGGTAAATTGTAACACTTAGAATTTAGAGCTGTTTGCAACAACACTTTCAGGCCAGAATCTTCAACAATACTGACAGGTCTCGAACTAGAGGCAATCCACAACGCTAATTTATTTGTTAATTCCTGTTCTTTTAATGCAGAAACAGGTTTTTCAATGAAAGAATTTATACCCATTTGCTTCATAGCGGTGGCATTTGAACTAGGCAGATCCCGTGGCGTATTTGATACAATTTCCATGAATGGATGTTGCAATTGTAAATGATAACGTAAGCTAGTCACACTTCCACTGTACTTAAACTTTTTCTCACATTTTAAACAATAAACATGTCCGCGATCAATAACTTCCCCACTGTCTTCTAATTTATATCCAAAACAAGAGGATAATTTCCCTTTTAATCCCTGAAACTTCATTTTTGGAGCTCAAATAAACGTGACAGCAAGAGATGAATCAGCGTTCAAACTAACTTTCTTTCACTGACAGACACTCCCATGCTCATCCCAGTTGGCTCCACTACCAGTAAAGGAACACTATTTGCTTTTTCAATGAGGAGAGAGGGGGTAAAAATTTGCCCCAGACTTTTGCTCTTGAACTGGAAATTCTCCCTGTTGACGGATACAATACTTCGGCAACAGTACTTAACTTGGTCCCTGGGTAATTAAGACTAACTGCATACCCCCATTGATTCCATGAAACACGTGTATTAATCCCCCATCTTTCCTATTGAAAGCTGAATCTCATTGTGAAGACCAGCGGCGTATTTTGATCTGCATCGATGTAATAAAACCTCGGGGACCACTATCCAAGCTCGGAAGATGCCGGCCGTCTGTTACATCGACCTTACGACCTTACGTATTGAAACAACTGACTTTTCCCAGACAATTCAGCTGAGACTAGAGTAGAAAAGGTGTGGCACCACGTAATGGCTGACGGGGCTGCATTTTCCCTGAATAGCTACACTGCTACAGTCAACAAGTGGATAGCAAGGAGGGGAAGCACAGACAGACCACCATATGAGAAGCAAGCTTAGCGCACAGCAATAAAAGAACTGGGGAACCGCGAGGTCGAGAAGCTCTTAACGAAATGCTGGCAGGACAAGTACAGTGTTAAAGGCGGAAGTTCGGAATTGATGTTGGACTTTGAAGACTAGCATACTGACACACAATGAATGATGGAATCCCTGCTGATAGTGGTGACTGCTAGATTTAAACTCCCATCGCCATGAAAAGGCTATTTTCCAAGAAGTGAAGACACAAGCACAAATGTTGTATTCAACAAATTCAAAACTATATGCAGTTTTTTGGAAGTTCCTAAAGAATTTTATTTTTGTACTAATTTTTTAAGTAACCGATTAATCGGAAGAAGAAAATAATCGTCGATTATGAAAAATAGAAGAAAATAATCGGCGACTAAAAAAATTGATCGATTAATCGATCAAACCCGACAGCCCTAAAGTTTTGGTTTAAAAACCAGAAATATTCTTGCCGTAGTCGAGAACAACCGAGATATGGTTAAAACGGAGGACAAGCATGAGATTTATAGCATACCATTGAAGGCAGTTATTCCAGACAACATTGATCAAATATACACATCGGATCTACAGTTCAGAATCTAAAAATAAGACTGCAAGAACATCAGTACAATTTAAAAGCAGGATCAAGAGCCACAGCACTATCATGTACTGTTCTTAATTGAACTCACAACCCTGATTGGAATAATCTCTTACTATCTTAGCCACCACAAACACGAAATTTTTAACATTTACAGAAAGTCTACATATTGACAACCATAAACAAATATGCTGCAACGATGATCAACCAAGCCACATTCCATTACTGTGGAAAATACTCATGTTGACCAGCGTTAAAGATGAATACGATTAATTTGACATCTACATGACATAATAATTATCAACTAATATGAACTTTCTTGGCGCACGCACAATCATGGATGACAAACGTCACGCTATCTCTTAACCTCAACCTGTATATATATCATACTTATTTACGCTTCTACATTTGTAGTGCTCCAACGCATCTGAGGATGGACACCGCAGCGGGTCCGAAAGATCTTATGCGTCCAACTTCATGATGTTTAATGATTTTTAAGAATAAGTAGTCTTCAAAACGATCCTCGAAGTTGTATTTAAATGGTTTTTATGCATCACAATTTGAATCATGAAAAGACGGTAATGCTTTACATTAAGTGACTTATGTGGCACGCATATAATGAAACAACGGTCATTGTTTCCTGCACATGAATGACTGGACCCAGGGTTTCTAAGCAGAACATTGCCCAAAGCATTACACTTTCTCCACCAGCTTGTTTTCTTCCCACAGTGCTTCCTGGTGACAATATTTCCCCAGATAAACGATGCACACATACCCAGTCATCCACACTGTGCAACTGGAAATGAGATTCATCGGACCAGACAACCAGCTTCCAATCATTCGAGGTACAGTTTTGATGCCTGTGTGCCCATTGTAGGCATTTTCAACGATGAACTGACGTTAGCATGGGCTCTCTGAATGGTCAGTGGCTACACAGACCCATTTTCAGTGGGGTTCGATGTATTGCGTGTTACAACACATTACCCCCATCACTAGCATTAAAATTACCAGTGAGTTGCACCAGAGTATCTCTTCTGCTGGCTCGTACCATACGGGATAGCCTTCGCTCACCTCTAGCATCCATGAGCCATGGTCGGCCCATACCTTGCCAGGGCTTCGTGGGTTTTAATTATTTGGACCACATTTTCGAGGTTCTAAAGGTGATTGAGAAGATGAATAAGTATAGACTGGATGTGCTGTGTGTAAGTGAAACCAAAAAGAAGGAAATTGGGGTAGAAGAAGTGAATGGCACGGTGAGTGTGTGGTCTGGAGTTTTGGATAATATGAGAGGACAGGCTGGTGTAGGTGTGATTTTAAGTGAAAAGATGAAGAACAACTTGATTCACTATAGTTGCATAAGTGAGAGAATTCTCTGGATTCGTTTGAAAGTGAAACTTCAGATAATTGTAATTGTTGTAGTGTATGCTCCTTGTGACTTGGAACCTTCTGATAAGAAAGAAGATTTCTGGAATGAGCTAAAAGCTGTTTTGAGGCAGTTTGGTGCTAAAGAAAAAGTTATAATAGCAGGGGATTTCAATGCTAAAGTAGGTGTGCAGAATGCAATTTCTGACAATGTTCTGGGTAAGTTTAATGATCCTTGTGTGAATGATAATGGTGAAAGATTAATTGAACTCTGCATTGAGAATGGTTTGTGTATATCTAATACATTTTTCAACCACAAGTATATCCACACATATACTTGGGCAAATCGCACTCTTGGTCAAAAGAGTGCGATAGATTTTGTTGTTTACGATCAGTGTCTGAAACACTTAGTTGTTGGCACCCATGTGATGAGAGGTGCGGATGTTGGTTCTGATCATTACTTGGTAGTGTCACGAGTGAAACTTAATGATGGTTGGAGGAAAAGGAATAGGAAGAGACCCAGGATAGAAAGAATAAAGGTTGATAGGCTCCTTGAAGATCATCAGCGGTATTCTGACTTACTCAGAGAACGACTGAAGGATCTGAAGTCTGGTGAGAGGGATGTAGAAAAGACGTGGGAATGTTTTAAGAACTGTGTTGTCACTGCTGCTAAAAAGGTCTGTGGCACCACAATAGTGGGTAACAATAGAGGTGATGCTTGGTGGAATAGTGAGATTGAAGAGGCAGTAAAGAAAAAGAAGGAAGCCTATTTGGTGATGTTGCAAGGTAGAGTCTCTGTGGATGAATATCGCTGTAAGAAGCGTGAAGCTGCTAAGCTGGTTCGCCACAGTAAGGCAAAAGACAGGAAGGAGAAAGTAGAAAGGCATGAACTGGCTTTTTGGAAAGATAAAAAGTCCTTCTGGACGTACATGAGACTCAGGAAAAATAGGGAAAACAAAGTTATAAGTTGTGTGAAGAATGAGATTGGAGAAATGATATGGGAGCCCAATGAGTTAAGTGACAGATGGGGTGAATACTTCTGTGAGTTATTAGATCAGGAAAGCAAAAATGACTCTGAGACAGATGCAGATGATGTCACAATGAGGGATGAAAGCACAGGAGGGATCTCAAGAGAAGAAGCGTGTAAAGCTCTAAAATCTCTTCAGAATGGTAAGGCTCCAGAAGTTGATGGCATAACTGCAGAGATGTTGAAATATGGTGGTGACTCTATAATTGACTGGTTAACTGAAATTTGCCAGTTGTGCTGGGAGTTAGGAATGGTCCCTCGGGATTGGCAGGATGCTATTATTGTTCCCTTGTATAAGGGAAAAGGTGATCAGACTGAATGCAAGAACTATCGTAGTATTAGCCTACTGAGTGTGCCAGGAAAAGTGTTTGGTAAGGTTGTTATTGAAAAAGTACGGGGTCTTACATCATTGAAAGTGTGGGATGTTCAGAGTGGTTTTATGCCTGGTAAAGGCTGCACTAACCAGATTTTTGCATTACGCATGAGGATTGAAAAGTATCTGGCTGTTGGGAAGACAGTTTTTACTGCCTTCATAGATTTAGAGAAAGCTTACGACCGAGTGAAAAATAGGACACTTTTGTGGAAGGTATTGAATGAATATGGTGTTACTGGGAATCTACTTAATAGTGTAAAAGCCATGTATGCTGGTAGTAGAGCTTGTGTACGAGTGAATGGTGTTTTATCAAAATGGTTTTCCACTGGTGCAGGAGTTAGACAAGGGTGTGTAATGTCACCATGACTGTTTAATATATTTATGGACGCATGCATGCGTGATGCGAAAATAGATAATAGTGGTTTATGTCTTGGTGATATCCGTGTGTGAAGATTGCTGTATGCTGATGACACTGTCCTGTTGGCAGAGAGCAAAAGTGAGTTGCAGAGTATGTTGACTCGGATGCACGAAGTTTGCATGAAATTCAAACTGAATATAAATAGGGGAAAAACCAAAGTTATGGTGTTTGAGAGAGGAACTGGTAGCACCACTGAATATAATGTAAGTATAAATGGCACTGTGATTGACCAGGTGAGTGAGTTTGTGTATTTAGGAAGCATGTTTGACAGAAAGAACAAGTTGGATGGTGAAATCACTAGGCGAGTGAATTCTTCTTTGAAAGTCATAGCTGCTCTGGGAGGTTTTCACAGGAATGATGGGTTGTCTAGAGAGTCCCGCATGGCTGTGTATGAAACAGTAATTGTTCCTACTCTGATGTATGGCAGTGAAACCTGGGTACTGCAGAAGAAACATAGGAGTCGTTTGTGTGCTGGAGAAATGCATTATTTACGTGGGGTTTGTGGCAAGACACGATCTGATTGTGTGAGGAATGAAGATGTATTGCAGTGTGTGATGTGAACCAAAATGTTGTTAGCAAGGTGGAGATCAATATGCTTCGGTGGTTTAGCCATGTTGAAAGAATGAGTGATGAAATGCTTACTAAGAAAATCTTTTCAGCCCAAGTGGCAGGAAGGAAAGACAGAGGAAGGCCAAGGAAGGCATGGGTGGATCAGATTCAGGAGTGTCTGCATGAGAAAAAGATTATGAGTATGAAGTATAAAAGATCTTGTGTACGGCGTGTAATGGATATCAGTGAGGCACGAGTTGTATGTCAAGATCGCTGTAAATGGAGAAGTTTGATACGACAACAATAAGTAAAAATATCTGGAAGTTTGTATTTCTTTTTGGAGCTAACCTCTGAATCTCAGAGAACAGCTTAGTGATATGTATGTATGTAATAGAGTTCAGTATCAGGTGTTATTTATACCATTTCATGACCTTCACATGCACTGTCATTTATCAGCAGTTGCTTTGATTTGCATAAATACGTGATGATCAATGTTTCGGCTCTTCTGTGTATAAAGATCACTGAAACTTTCCCCTCATAGTTAAAAGTTTGCAATAAATGTAAGAGATGGAAACATTAGATGTGGAAGTGGGCACATAGAGCTGTAATCTTTCTGCTGGTGTGGAGTGGGGACATTTGGCAGAAACATTTGTTAAAGACGTAGCATGTTTAGAAGTTATTTATTAATTACATCAGAAATGCCTAAAAGGATCCTTGGAAATATATGCAAGGATGGCAAACAAAAGAGCACAACGTCTTTCCATTTGTAGGTATAACACTCTGCATGTGTCTCTGCAAAGCACAACCAGTTGCATAGCTGAAATTTTTTTCTTTCAGCTGCAACATTTGCAGTATCAAATAATAGGTTGACTTAATGCTATGGTTGTGCTGAGTACTGAAACAGTACTGAACATGGAAGATATGGTAGCCTATTTGGGACTCAGCACTTAGCAAAATGAGTTGAAGTTTCAGCATAACACCCACTCGCACATTGTTTGCCTTTCATTCAAAAAATTCAACGCAGCAAATGCATGAAACTCTTCTAACAAAACTGTTTTCATAAAACAAGTTTAAACATAACTTAGTATTTCAGAGTGAGAAGTAAATTGCTTTCTTACTGGGAGTGTATATGCTTAATACATTTTATTTATTTATTTTTCTTTTGGGGTTTAATGACTATTATGGGCAACTCAATGGATTACAAGCTATAGCAAAATTGCTCCTTTTTTCCAGTGATGGCTTTCAAACTCACATCTTCCGACTTCACAATGGCTTTCTACCAATTGAACTATGCTACCAAGTCTTATTGCTGCAACTTGCCATTTTGACATGTGTGTCACCTCTGAGGTAGGTACATCCCCCATAGCAGAATCGCGGTGACGTGCGACGTATGTTGCAGATTTATTTTGGTCCTGCACATGAAAACGACATCCCCAGAACCCTATTAAACCATCTACCAGACTCCCTATCATAGATGCAAGTTTTCTGCCTTTCAAAATTTCTGAAAATGGAGGTTAGGCACACTGGGGATTTCTTCCGTAATCGTCAATATTTTTCTCGCGACGGGCCTCGTACATCGCGGATTCATTTTGTACTCATCCTCATAGCAGAATCGCTGGGACGAGCGACATACATCGCAGGTTTATTTTGTACCCATCCCCATAGAAGAATCATGGCAACGGGCAACATACATCACAGATTCATTTTGTACTCCTCCTCGTAGCAGAATTGTAGCGATAAGCGACGTACGTCGGAGATTTATTTTGGTCCTGCAGACAAAAACGACATCCGCAGATCCCTATCAAGCCATCTTGTAGACTCCTTATCATTTATTTTTTTTGATTGGAGGTTTAAGACCACTGTGAGCAACTCAATGGGCTATAAGCAGTCGCCCGTCCCTAATTTAGGGTCACTGGTTTCAGGGAAGGGAGAGAGCTAGTGCCGTAAGACAAACACAACATCCATACCTCACCGGGATACGAACCCGGACCCCGTTCAAACGAATGATCAGAGGCCATCGCTTAGACCACTGCGCTACCGGGGCGGCAACTCCTTATCATAGATGCAAGTTTTCCGCCTTTCAAAATTTTTGAAAACAGGAGTTAGGTGGATTGAGAATTTCTCCTATAATTGTAATTTCTTTTTCTCGCGACGTTCTGTCCATGGTTGAAGAGAGGATTGTCCGATATTTTTGTTAAATATCATTTTATTGCATAAATGTTTGAGTTTGAAAATGGAGGCAAGAATTTCCGAAAATGAAAGTTTGATGGAACCTAATAGTCTTGAATTCTTTTTCATGCAATGTTGCCTCAGCCCTATATGGTCATTAAATGTCATTTTATTAGATAAATGTTTGTATGCAAGATTGGAAATGGAGGAAAATTTTGTGAAAACCAAAGTTGTATGGAACAAAAATTACTCCCTCTACATTAGAATAATTCTTGACGACGACATATCACGCTTCAGTTACATAAAAATGACTAGTGTTGGGATGACGTTTCGGTAGCGACTTCTACCTTCATCAGCCATGGAATGAAACACATGGTATTAGCATCAGTTGTTGCCAGATTTCAAAATAGCTTTCCAAATGATAGGTATATTAAAAGGTGTGTCTGTATTACTCTGTATTACTCTATCCCTGTCACCACTTCCACAGGCATTACCCACTATATTGGTAGTACTTACTGAAGCATCAACTGGCGATTGGTGGAACATATCGCTGATGTTAAGAAAGGAAAACCTTCCACCTTGCTTTCAATTTTAACCATCAGCGATACATCCACGATTCCCGATTGGCAAAATGTTAAACGCATGGCTCTGTTCAGCAATCGGAAAGCCATCGGGTATCGCAAAAGCATTGAAATTTTCCTTACTCCTAACACCTGTAATACAGACGCACCTTTTAATATACCTATCATTTGGAAAGCTATTTTGAAATCTGGCAACAAGTGATGCTGATACCACGTGTTTCATTCCATGGCTGATGAAGGTAGAAGTCAATACTGAAACGTCGTCCCAACACTTGTAATTTTTACGCAACTGAAGCGTGATATGTCGTCATCAACAATTATTCTAATGTTTTGTGTGTTACGTGTCTCACTGCCAATTATTCTTACTATGATACATACATACATATCACTAAGCTGTTCTCTGAGATTCAGAGGTTAGCTCCAAAAAGAAATACAAACTTCCAGATATTTTTACTTATTGATGTCGTATCAAACTTCTCCATTTACAGCGATCTTGACATACAACTCGTGCCTCACTGATATCCATCACACGCCGTACACAAGATCTTTTATACTTCACACTCATAATCTTTTTCTCATGCAGACACTCCTGAATCTGATCCACTCATGTCTTCCTTGGCCTTCCTCTGCCTTTCCTTCCTGCCACTTGGGCTGAAAAGATTTCCTTAGTAAGCATTTCATCACTCATTCTTTCAACATGGCCAAACCACCGAATCATATTGATCTCCACCTTGCTAACAACATTTTGCTTCACATCACACAACTGCAATACATCTTCATTCCTCACACAATCAGATCGTGTCTTGCCACAAACCCTACGTAAGTAACGTACTTCTCCAGCACACAAATGACTCCTATGTTTCTTCTGCAGTACCCAGGTTTCACTGCCATACATCAGAGTAGGAACAATTACTGTTTCATACACAGCCATGCGGGACAATCTAGAGAACCCATCATTCCTGTGAAAACCTCCCAGAGCAGCTATGGCTTCCAAAGAAGAATTCACTCGCCAACTGATTTCACCATCCAACTTGTTCTCTCTGTCAAACATGCTTCCTAAATACACAAACTCACTCACCTGGTCAATCACAGTGCCATTTATACTTACATTACATTCAGTGCCACCGGTTCCTCTCTCAAACACCATAACTTTGGGTTTTCCCTTATTTATACTCAGTTTGAATTTCATGCAAACTTCGTGCATCCGAGTCAACATACTCTGCAAGTCGCTTTTGCTCTCAGCCAACAGGACAGTGTCATCAGCATACAGCAATCTTCACACACGGATATCACCAAGACATAAACCACTATTATCTATTTTGGCATCACGCATGCATGCGTCCATAAATATATTAAACAGCCATGGTGACATTACACAACCTTGTCTAACTCCTGCACCAATGGAAAACCATTTTGATAAAACACCATTCACTCGTACACAAGCTCTACTATCAGCATACATGGCTTTTACACTATTAAGTAGATTCCCAGTAACACCATATTCATTCAATACCTTCCACAAAAGTGTCCTATTCACTCAGTCGTAAGCTTTCTCTAAATCTATGAAGGCAGTAATAACTTTCTTCCCAACAGCCAGATACTTTTCAATCATCATGCGTAATGCAAAAATCTGGTTAGTGCAGCCTTTACCAGGCATAAAACCACTCTGAACATCCCACACTTTCAATGATGTAAGCCCACGTACTTTTTCAATAACAACCTTACCAAACACTTTTCCTGGCACACTCAGTAGGCTAATACTACGATAGTTCTTGCATTCAGTCTGATCACCTTTTCCCTTATACAAGGGAACAATAATAGCATTCTTCCAATCCCGAGGGACCATTCCTAACTCCCAGCACAACTGGCAACTTTCAGTTAACCAGTCAATTATAGAGTCACCACCATATTTAAACATCTCTGCAGTTATGCCATCAACTCCTGGAGCCTTACCATTCTGAAGAGATTTTACAGCTTTACACACTTCTTCTCTTGAGATCCCTCCTGTGCTTTTATCCCTCATTGTGACATCATCTGCGTCTGTCTCCAAATCATTTTTGCTTTCCTGATCTAATAGCTCACAGAAGTATTCACCCCATCTGTCACTTAACTCATTGGGCTCCCATATCATTTCTCCAATCTCATTCTTCACACAACTTACAACTTTGTTTCCCCTATTTTTCCTGAGTCTCATGTCCTTCCAGAAGGACTTTCTATCTTTCCAAAAGTCAGTTCATGCCTTTCCACTTTCTCTTTCCTATCTTTTGCCTTACTGTGGCAAACCAGCTTCACGCTTCTTACAGCGATATTCATCCACAGAGACTCTACCTTGCAACATCACCAAATAGGATTCCTTCTTTTTCTTTACTGCCTCTTCAATCTCACTATTCCACCAAGCATCACCTCTATTGTTACCCACTATTGTGGTGCCACAGACCTCTTTAGCAGCAGTGGCAACACAGTTCTTAAAACATTCCCACTTCTTTTCTACATCCCTCTCACCAGACTTCAGATCCTTCAGTCATTCTCTGAGTAAGTCAGAATACCGCTGATTATCTTCAAGGAGCCTATCAACCTTTATTCTTTCTATCCTGGGTCTCTTCGTATTAATTTTCCTCCAACCAACATTAAGTTTCACTCATGACACTAAAAAGTAATGATCAGAACCAACATCCGCACCTCTCATCACACAGGTGTCAACAAAATCTATCACACTCTTTTGACCAAGAGTACGATTTTCCCAAATATATGTGTGGATATACTTGTGGTTGAAAAATGTATTAGATACACACAAACTATTCTCAATGCAGAGTTCAATTAATCTTTCACCATTATCATTCACGCAAGGATCATTAAACTTACCCAGAACATTGTCAGAAATTGCATTCTGCACACCTACTCTAGCATTGAAATCCCCTGCTATTATAACTTTTTCTTTAGCACCAAACTGGCTCAAAACAGCTTTAAGCTCATTCCAGAAATCTTCTTTCTTATCAGAAGGTTCTGAGTCACAAGGAGCATACACTACAACAATTACAATTCTCTGAAGTTTCACTTTCAAACGAATCCAGAGAATTCTCTCACTTATGCAACTATAGTGAATCAAGTTGTTCTTCATCTTTTTACTTAAAATCACACCTACACCAGCCTGTCCTCTCATATTATCCAATACTCCAGACCACACACTCACCGTGCGATTCACTTGTTCTACCCAAATTTCCTTCTTTTTGGTTTCACTTACACACAGCACATCCAGTCTATACTTATTCATCTCCTCAATCACCTCACTGATCTTGCCATTTATACCTCTAGTATTCCATACACCAATCTTACATTCACTCAGCCGAGATCTCTTTCTCATACGCCGTTTAGAAAGTCCAGGTTGATTCCGTGGTGGACCGTCCTTCTCAAGTGTGGTAGGTCCACCATATCCCACACTTAAGTCATTCTTAATATTTCTTTTTGTCTTTTTAATCAGGTAAGTACATCAATGTGGGGGATTAGCCCACAGCTGAGGGTTCCAGTTGGTCATTCAACCTAAGGATTCTGGAACAAAACCCAGTGAGTTGGGGTCTTTTCGCCAATGTCACACAGAACTAGCTTGTACCTCTCCAAGATTCACAGAGGCCCTAGTATGATTCTCCCTCTAATAACCCTCCACCCACTATGCTTCTGTATTATTGTTTAATCATTATTTAATTACATAAATGTTTGCATTTGAGATGGGAAATGAGGAAAAATGTTCCAAAAATGGAAGTAGAATGGAGCGCAGATTTCTCCTCTTATCACAATTTTTTCCTAGTGATTCCTCTGTGTTTCATTGTTGTTAATATCATTTTATTCCATAAATTTGTGTGTTTGAGCTTGAAAATGTTGGCAAAATTCCCACAGATTATTTTGTAGCACAATGATATCTGTTGCAGACTGAAAAGGAACTTTCTGCTATGGGGGATACATCAAATATCCCCTCCCCCTTCCCACATAAAGGCAGGTGCACAAAATAACAGGTTTCAAGTCAGCTGACAAATGCTTGAAGAAGCTCTTTGCAAAAGAAGGAATTCTGCTTAATTTCAGATGATGTGTGGAAGAAACATCACACAGTTTTTCAGCCTCACAGCCAGGTGATTCATTACTCCTATTCAGGCACCAATACAGCGAAATTGCCCTTCTTGTCAGTGATGGAATTCAAAATCACATCTTCTTACACTACAGTGGCAGTTCTACAGATTAAACCTATGCCGGCTAGGCTATTGCTGTAATTTACCGTTTTGGCATTTGCATCACCTCTGAGGAAGGTATGTTGCAAAACAGTTACAACACTAATTTAGGACGATTTGTTCAAGGCAAGGGAAAGACCCAGATCTGTAAGACAATTCATCCATGCCTCACCCAGAATTCAAAACAGTGCCCATCTTGGATGAATGATTAGTACCCAGTAGCTCATACCACTCAGTCACCAGAGTGGCTTTAATACATCTTAGACAGAAAGCTTAATGGGAAATCCAACAACAGAATCAGCAGAGCACAAAAACTTATTTTACTCCTCCTTGTTTTTTCCTAATGAAGAAAGCTGTTAGACAAAGACCGTAACTTGCTGTTTGTAATTCAGTGTTTATAATTACAATCTTTCAAAAGGTAGGTGAAGTAGAGCTCACCAGAAAGTTAGAAGTGGCCGACATGAAAACAATACATGGAACATCACAGTAAATAGATGGATTCACTCTGAGACATGATAGAAAATAAAGATATGTCTAAACTCAGTATTTTCCCCCTCTACATGTTGAAGCTTAAGAAAACACATTTAGTTTGATCACGTATGCTACTTGAGAAGTCAAAAGGTAGTACATGTATGAAAACATGCACACACAAACAGTTTAATCTTTTAAGAACACAAGCTGTAACAACATATTAGTGTCTTCTCCTTATACAAATTAGCCACTTACAAGATTAAAAATAAATTCCAATACAAATCAAGTGTTTAGGTGCAGAAATTGCCAATTATAGAAATGATTTTAGCCAGGTATAAAGCTCAACAGAAAAGCCATTTGTTTCTAAGATTTGCTTTTTCTACTTGCATACGTTAGATGACATTTCAGAATTTCAATGAACAAAACTGTTTTTAGCACACTGAGTTTTCCCAAAAGACCACATTTTTTAAACTTCTCTTTAGAAGACAAAGTTGTCCGATTCAGAAAACTCTTTTCTGAGGGTCACCTGTGTACAAAGCCTTACTTCACTTTGTTCCTTTATTATTATTATGTTTTTAATCTTTAGTGAGATTAACTGTGAATCATACCAATCTTAGAAGGAAAAGAAAGGGGTGCTCAGTAAAGTGACAGAGAAGAGTAAAAAGTGTATGAAGTTTACTAATATAAGTATAAAAATATGTTGGGAGTCGGAATAATAGTTAAAATTTCCACTCTGCAGCCACAGACATCTTCAAGAAATGGCTAGAGCTCCGAACTGCACGGTTGCCAGCTGCAAAGCGAACACACGAGTCATCATACATGGTCATGTCGATTGTCTCTTCATCACCGTGGTTTCACGGCGCCATCTATAGGAAACAACTATCTTTAAGAGCTCAACCTAAATCTTAAAACTACATTTTGTTTATCTTACCCCTCTTTTTTTTTTCTTCTTGGACTTTAATTAGTTCTTTCCATTGGTTTGAAATAATGAAAATACTAGAAACATGGCTGTCTCCCAAGGTGAATGGATGTGTTGTTTTAGCAGACAATTTTTAATTAGTACATTTTTAAGAAGTCATGTTCGATTCATGGTGTTCTACGTTGTGAAATGTGTGTGAAAGAAAGTAGTGGACAGGTATGCTAGTTATGATAATTTTGAATGAAAATTGTATATAGGTACAGATATGCACATAAATGTTGGTGTTGTTGAGTTCTTAGTTCAAGTTTGTCTAGTGTTAAAAGTAAGCATTGAAAATGGTTCATATTTTGAGAGAAACTGGTGATAGTTTCAATATCCTCGAATCGGGGGCAGACAGAAGGCCATTATGATGTGCATGAAATGTAACTTGGAATGTGGAACTCCCTGGCATGGAGATGAAAGGTGTAAATAGAAAGTCATATGATTTCCTAGAAACAGAATTTCAGATTTAAAACACATGGGTCTGAGAGCATTAGAGTGCCTTTGCACACTTTGGAGACAGCAAATATTCATTTGTAGTACAGTACAAGCTTTTGTCTATGGCCAGTCCACAGAGCCTTTTTTCTAAATGAGGAAGAGGTTTAAAATGTAAAGGAAAGCCTGAAACTTATTTGAGAAGATTCTGTGATTTGTTTCCATAATGCAGTCAAACTGATTTTGAATGTTGAGTGTTCCACGCGCCACATTAAGCGTAAATTTGAAAGCAAGAAATTAAAATGGAAGATTTCATTTATTTTATTTTCAAATGCAAAGCGAAATATGTTGGTGATGCCAAAGATGCAAAGGCCCACCAAAGCAGAACTTATGAATGCCTCCATTAGCAGTGGAATACTTCTTGAAAAATTTAAGGATGTTTTTGAAAACCTTGGAGAGAGATATCAGAGCGATTGGTGGACAGATGATGTGACAAAAGAAAAGAAACAAAATCATACATATATGTAAAAACCATGCTGTGAGAAGGAAGATGTCAATAACTGAGCAACAGGAAAATGGACATCTGAATATTTAATTTGAACTCTTGAAAATTATGAGCCTCAAAAAAAATTTACAGTGCTGATAAGACGGGTCATCAATTTACTGAGTACCATATGATGTTTAAAACTGATTTAGTACGGGTTGGTAAAAAAAGAGTATGCAATGCTTTTTTTTTTTTTTTACCAGGAACATTATAAAATCTGTTAAAATGACACTATTTGTCACTGGAAAAACCAAGAGCAGACTTGCCAATTTTTAAGAATTGGAATTCGTAAAAAATTTTGTGTGAACGTTTCATCAGCATGTTCAATGCTTGATGTATCGGATGTATTGATTAAATCTATCGAACAATCGACTAAAAAAACCGACTATTAAGCAAATGATATGCCAATTTTAGTTGATTTCATATGCCATAAATAAGATATTTGGTGCTATTTAACGCTTACAGTGATTAAAATGAAATAAATATTTATCTCCTTAGCACGCTATCATTAGGCTACATACACAGATAAAAAATTCATTTTAACTGCAATTATTGTGATATATATATACTATATATGGGATGTAAGGTCAGGTGATGCGTAACATCACAGCCTCTCCTTGACAAATGTCAACCCCGCCTTCTCGTGGTACATCCTGTTCCCACTAAAGGGGCTCTGACGACCGCCAATAGCGGTATAACTATACCATCGGGATTAGAGGAAATGCTATCCCACACTCACCAACCCGCTTGGCCAGCGTGGTGAGTTATGGCCAAACCCCTCCAAAATGACTCCACAACTTAAATCTTGGCCCTCAGTCTCCGGCAGCTGGAATGTACCTGGCCAAGGCAGCGGCCAGTGCGACATGAAGGCAGAGGGTGCTAAGAATTCCCGGAGGACCGGACTAGGCTGCTATCTGATGCTGACCTTGGCTACGTACAACGGACGCTCCCTATCTTCTGATTCAAGGCTTCTTGAATTGGAAGAGGAACTACAAAGGATCAAGTGGGACATCGTCGGACTAAGTGAGGTAAGGAGAAAAGGAGAAGATCTCATTGAACTGAAAAGTGGACATCTCTTCTACTATCGTGGGACAGATACTGGCAGAACTAGTGGTGTTGGATTTATAATAAACAAGAAACTGAAGGATAAAGTTGTAGAAGTTGAAAGTTCCTCTGACAGAGCTGCACGACTCGTTATCCAACTCTCGAGAAGATACCAGGCTCAGATTATTCAAACTTATGCACCCACCACAAGTCATGCTGAAGAAGAAATTGAAGAATTTTATGAGGAAATTCGTGATCTAAATAATAAAGGTAAGCAGCACTTGAAGATAATTATGGGAGATTTCAATGCAAAAATAGGGCAACGGCAACAGAATGAAACTTCAGTAGGTAAATTCGGTCACGGCAACAGAAACCAGCGTGGAAATACTCTCGTAGAGTTTGCAGAGGCAGAAGGGTTTTTCATCTTGAACTCCTTTTTCAAGAAAAAACCACACAGGAAATGGACATGGAGACATCCAAATGGGACGACAAGTGAAATTGATTTTATTATGTGTAACAAAAAATTCGTCATAGAAGACTGCAGTGTGCTAAACAAGTTCAACACAGGCTGTGACCATAGATTGGTGAGATGTAAGATGCACCTCAACACTAAACTCGAACGTAGCAAGCTCATAAGACAAACAAAATGTATTGACATAACCAACCTTAAAAAACACCATAATACCTTCAAATTGGAACTGAAGAACAGATTCTCTGCTTTAGAAGGCCTAACATCGGAAGAAGTGGATATTTCTGAAGTTAACAGAAAAGTAACCAAAGCTCTTATGGAAACAGCAACAAAATTAGCTGGGTCTAAGAACAAATTGCATGTGAACAAATTATCAGGAAAAACCAAAATGTTGATGCAAAAAAGAAGAGTGATGAGGACAACTAAAGAAGATGTGACTTCCAAAGTGGAATATATAGAGCTATGCAAGACAGTACGTAAAAGTATCACTGAAGACGTAAGGAAATTCAACTGTGAACTAGTGAGGAAAGCAATTGAAAACAACCAAAGCCTAAAGATAGCAAAGGGACATCTCAGTAAGGGGGAAAAAATTATGGCACTGAGAAAAGAAGATGGTTCTGTAACAAGAAATAGAGGCAGAAATTTTGACAAGAGTGAAAGATATCTACTCCAAAGTATATGAAAGGTACCAGTACCAGAGTTCTTCCAGTCCTCCCAGCAGAAGTTGCACATGCAATCAAGAACATGAAGCAGGGAAAAGCTCCAGGAGAAGATGGAATTACTGTAGACATCATACAAGAAGCAAGTGGAGAAATCGAAACAGTACTCGCCCAAATTTTCACTCGATGCCTTAATGAAGGGAAAATTCCTGAGGATTGGAACAACGCTACAATGATCTTGCTACATAAAAAAGGTGACATTGAGGATCTCAGGAACTACAGACCTATCAGCCTCCTATCAGTGGTTTATAAAATCTTCACTAAAGTTCTTTCACACAGCTTGAAGGTGACACTGGACATGGCTCAACCGAGAGAACAAGCTGGATTCAGGAGTGGCTACAGCACAATAGATCATATCCACGTACTGAGAGAACTAATTGAAACAGCGAGGGAATATGAGCTTCCATTGTGCATGGCTTTTATCGATTATGAAAAAGCCTTTGATTCGGTGAAACCATCAGCAGTTGCAATGGCTCTGAAATCCTGCGGTATTGAAGATGCATACATTAATATTATTAATAACATCTATGAAAATGCAAGTGCAAAGATTTGGCTGTTTGAAAATACAACACACATAAAAATTGGAAAAGGAGTGAGACAAGGTGACACCATATCTCCGAAGCTCTTTAATGCCACATTGGAAAATGTCTTTCAATCACTGAACTGGGAAAACAAAGGGATAAAGATTAATGGAGATTATCTAACCCACCTTCGTTTTGCTGATGACATAGTCATTTTTGCAACTACCCCATCAGAGCTGCAGAGTATGATCCAGGAACTTGCTGACAAGAGTAAAGAAGTGGGATTAAAAATGAACTTTCAGAAGACAAAAGTGATGTACAATGCTTTTACAAGAAATGAAGATTTATCGATTGATGGAGAAAAGCTGGAGATAACAGACACGTATGTTTATCTTGGACAGCAGATATCAAGTGAGGGTCACATTGGTGAAGAAATTAATCGGCGTACAAAACTTGCCTGGAGAGCTTTTGGAAGAAACAGCATAATTTTCAAGAGCAATATGCCATTATGTCTTAAAAGAAAAGTGTTTGATCAATGCATCCTTCCAGTGCTTACGTATGGTGCAGAGACGTGGACCTTAGCTAAAAGAGACATACAAAGGCTGCAGACAACTCAAAGCAACATGGAGAGGTGCATGCTTGGTGTAACCAGGAGAGATAAGAAGAGGAACACGTGGATCCGAAAAATGACAAGAGTGGAAGACATCATGATCAGAGTTAAATCCCTGAAATGGCAATGGGCTAGACATACTGCCAGAAGAACAGACCATCGATGGACAGCCGAAATTTTAGATTGGATTCCAAGGGACAGGAAAAAACCCAGAAGAAGACCACATGGAAGATGGGTGGATGAAATTCGAAAGTATGCGGGAGTGACATGGAGGAGACTGGCACAAGACAGACCGTTGTGGAGGAAACTTGGGGAGACCTTCGTCCAGCAGTGGATTGATAATGGTTGACAATGATGATGATGACTATATATATTGCAGTAACTTTTTCCTTTAATCTAACTGAAGCCTGGACTTTAAATTTTTATGTCAGCAGGTTAGAATACCTTTAGAAAATGTGATTTTTTAAGTCTTACGTGATGTTGATATTTTTCTAATTTAGTGCTTATCGCTAATATTAATCTGACAGCATTTTTTCTGAGTCTTTATTGCTAGGCTGCTAGCAGAGAGGGTTTGGGATGAGAAAGTGGATGAAAATATGATAAGGTACATCAGAGTATAGAGATACGATGGCCCTTAGGAACTCTTTTTCGTACGCTCAAAGGTACTAACCTGAAAAGCTGAACAAAATAAAAAAAACCCAAGTTAGATCTGTAAAATATGTGGTCCGTAAAATAACCATAAAACAGGTAGAATTTCCGTAAAATTTATGGGTAAACGGCAAAAGTTGGCAGGTATACAAGAGTTTAAGATGTTTAAAAGACATTAATTAGCTCCCCATAAATTAAAAAAAAAAAAATTAAATAATGAATGGATGGTCAGCAAAATTTTCACAGCAAGTCTTTTGAAATGGGATAAGGAATTATGGAAAGAAAATGTCGCATGGGTGTTAGACTGTTATTCAGCTCATCTCAAAGTGCAGTAAACATAAAACTAGTCTCCGTAAACACTGCTTCAGTTATCCAGATTCTCAACAAAGAGATAATCAAAACCTTTAAAACACATTACCAAAAGGACATGGAAGAAAAAAACTGTGGATGCAATTGATGTGAGCAAGGAAAAAGCATCAGAAATCGCCATAAAAAAAAAAAAAGTCTCTGTTGGACATAATTCATATGGTTTCCAATACCTTAAAACATGTGAAAAATCTTTATATTTCTAACTGCTTCTGTAAAGGATTTTATGAAAGCAATTATCCTAATGAACAGGGATTTATCAAAATAATGGAAACACTGACTGTGACTGAAGTACACACAATGCACCGTATGCAAACCACAGGGATGACATCATCAGCGATGTGAGATATATAAAGGGGCGCAGTATGATGTCTGCTATCATACAGAAGTGTCACAGTTGCAGGTGAAACAGCTGTTGTGGAGTAATTGTCAACAATATCAGATTCTTAGTGACCTTAAAAAAGGCATGATCATTGGTGTTAGTCTTGCAGGACCTTCAATAACTAGAGTGGCAGAAATAGTAGGTGTAATATGAGAAACTGTACTGAAGATTATGACTACCTATCAAAAAAGGATGCTGCGTGGCCTCTAAACATGCAAATTGTGGATGCCATATGAAGATGTCAGATAGGGATAGGTGAATATTGGCATGGATTGTACAATGAAATCACAAGACCATGGCAGTTCGTCGGAAACTCTGTTGTGGGTATTTATGGCTATGCTGTAATCCATAGACCTCTGACTACCAAATCAATGCAACAGAATGTGTGAGGTACTGCAAAGCACATAAAAACTGGGATGCAAAAGACTGGCAACATGCCATCTGGTCTAATGATTCGTGCCTCACATTGTTCCCCACAACTGGTAGATTGTATGTCTAGCAAAAGCGTACCAACTTGACTGTTTTGGTTCCAACTGTGAAGCATGGAGGTGGATCCTTTATGCTGTGGGGTGCCATAACACAGCATTCCTTAGGGCCATTAGTTATTCTGCAGGGTCATGTCATATCTACAATGTACGGATCCATTCTTGGGGACCACCTGCACTCAATGCTGCAGGCATTGTTCCGTAATGACCATCCCTGGTTTCAAGTAGATAATGCACCCATGCATTGTGTGAAATGTGTCAAGTTGTGGTTTGCAGAGCATGAGGACAAAGTACAGCAGCTACCCTGGCCAGCTCAACCCCAGATCTCAATATTATTGAACATTTGTGAGAATCTCTGGAGTGAAAGCTTAGATCACACTTTCTACCTCCAACATCACTGGCACAATTAGGACATATTTTACAGGAAGAATGGTTATAAATTCCATTATCGTATGTGCACGACTTAAGTCAAGTTGAACTGCTCCTGTTCAGAAAGCCTGAGGTGGGCCTATAGCTTATTAATAAAAAGTTTTCCACAAACAGTGTTTCCATTATTTTGAGTATACGAGAGACAGGATAAAGAAAAAAGAGATCACCTAAATCAGCTAAAAAATTGGATTAATACAGAAACACACAAACAACTTTTGAAAAACAGGCAATGAAATTGTTGAAAATATTTTAAAATCAGCAGAAGGAACAAAAGTTACAGAGGAGAAAATTTCAAACATGGAAGAAAAACTAACTGTAAAGAGGAATATCAAACTTTTTTTTTTTTTTTTAAAGATTTAATGACCACCGCGAACAACTCAGTGGTCTATAAGCAGTCATCCACCCCTAATTTAGGGCCACTGGTTCCAGGGAAGGGAGAGAGTCAGTGCCGTAAGACAAACACAACATCCATGCCTCACTGGGATTCGAAAGTGGACCCATCTAGGACGAATGATCAGAAGCCATTGCTTAGACCACTGCACCACCAGGGGGCGAATATCAAACTCTCCAAATTCTAAGAAAAATGTTGAAACGAAGAGGATGGTCCCAAAAATCTTATGAGAAGATTTGTGAACTCAAATGTGAAGCACAAAAACTCAATTTAACACTAGTTAACCATCCACGATGGATAATGTTTTTGGATAACACATAGCTTTATTTCATATTTACCTCTTTTACTGAAAGTATGCATGCATTTTTGCTAAACTTATTGAAACAATAAAAATAACCCATATCACATGCAAGCACTGATTACCGGTCTGCTTTATTAATGCATGTGTTAACGCAAACATGTGTTTAACAAAATAAATTTCGATATCAATATTTATTTTTTATCTTTAACAATTTGTTGCACCAATGAAATTTCTTATGAAAGAACATGAAATATAATTAATACTATGGAGTATGCAATATAACATTAAATATTAAGACTAAAAAAATTAGCAGCTTTTAAGACTTAGGTTTTTATAAGATTCAAAATTTACAGTCGTGAATGTGAGTCTCATAAGCAGCGGTCACTCTATAGTGCATACATACATATCCCTAAGCTGTTCTCTGAGAGTCGGAGGTTAGCCCACAAAGAAATACAAATTGTCAGATAATCTTGACATACAACTCGGGCTTCACTGACATCCATCACATGCAGTACACAAGATCTTATATACTTCATAATCAATCTTTTTCTCATGCAGACACTCCTGAATCTCATCCTCTCACAACTTCCTTGACCTTCCTCTGTTTCCTTCCTGCCATTTCGGCTAAAAAGATGTTCTTGGAAAGCATCTCATCACTCATTCTTTCAACATGGCCAAACCACCAAAGCATATTAGTCTCCACCTTGCACACAACATTTTGCTTCACATTACACAACTGCAACACATCTTCATTCCTCACACAATCAGAACGTGTCTTGTGCCACAACCCCTCTCCCTCCCCCATAAGTAACACATTTCTCCTGCACACAAATGACTCCTATGTTTCTTCTGTAGTACCCAGGTTTCACTGCCATACATCAGAGTAGGAACAATTACACTCTCATACACAGCCATGCAGGGCTCTCTTGAGAACCCATCATTCCTGTGAAAACCTCCCAAAGCAGCCATGAATTTCAATGAAGAATTTACTTGCCTACTAATTTCACCATCTAATTTGTTCTCTCTGTCAAACATGCTTCCTAAATACACAAACTCATTCGCCCGGTCAATCACTGTGCCATTTAGACTTATATTACATTCAGTACTACCAGTTCCTCTCTCAAACACCATAACTTCAGTTTTTCTCTTATTTATACTCAGTTTGAATTTCCGGCAAACTTCGTACATCCGGGACAACATACTCTGCAACTCACTTTTGCTGTCTGCCAACAGGATAGCGTCATCAGCATACAGCAATCTGCAAACACAGATATCACCAAGATATAAAGCAGTATTATCTATTTTTGGCATCATGCATGCACACATCCATAAATATGTTAAACAGCCATGGTGACATTACACAACCTTGCCTGACTCCTGCGCTAACAGAAAACAATTTTGATAAAACACCTTTCACTCGTACACAAGCTCTACTGCCAGCATACATGGCTTTTACACTGTTCAGTAGATTCCCAGTAACACCATATTTATTCAATACCTTCCACAAAAGAGTCTTATTTACTCGGTCGTAAGCTTTCTCTAAATCTATGAAGGCAGCAAAAACTTTCTTACCAACAACCAGATGCTCTTCAATCATCATGTGTAATGCAAAAATTTGGTTAGTGCAGCCTTTACCAGGCATAAAACCACTCTGAACATTCCATACTTTCTCGGATGTAATACCCTGTACTTTTTCAATAATGACCTTACCAAACACTTTCCCTGGCACACTCAGTAGGCTAATACCACAATAGTTCTTGCAGTCAGTCTGATCACCTTTTCCCTTATAGAAGGAAACAATGATAGCATCCTTCCAATCCTGAGGGGCCATTCCTAACTCCCAGCACAACTGGCAAATTTCAGTTAACCAGTGAATTACAGAGTCACCACCATATTTCAACATCCCGGCAGTTATGCCCTTAACTCCCGGAGCCTTACCATTCTGAAGAGGTTTTAGAGCTTTACACACCTATTATCTTGATATCCTTCCTGTACTTCCATCCCTTCACTGTGGCATCATCTGCTTCTGCCTGCCTCCGAATCACCTTTGCTTTCCCGATCTAATAACTCACAGAAGTATTACCCTATCTTTCACTTAACTCATTGGGCTCCCATATCATTTCCCTGATCCTATTCTTCACACAACTTACAACTTCGTTTTCCCTATTTTTCCCGAGTCTCATATACTTCCACAAAGTCTTGCTATCTTTCCAAAAAAGCAAATTTATGCCTTTCCACCTTCCCCTTCCTATCTTTTGCCTTCTCTGGCGAACCAGCTTAGCGGCTTCAATGCTTCTTACAGCAATATTCATCCACAGAAACTCTACCTTGCAACATCCCAAATAGGCTTCCTCTTTTTTCTTTACTGCCTCTTCAATCTCACTATTCCACCAAATATCACCTCTATTGTAACACACTATAGTGGTGCCACAGATCCACTGCATAGTAAATACATAAAAATGAGGGAACTTATAGTTTCTCCAAAATATGTGAGGAGTATCATGGCATTTTTGCTGTTGTCAACTATATTTGACACTCAATACTGAAAAATAACAGGGGGGGGGGGGGAGGACAGTAATTCAAATCTCAAAAAGAAAGACTGATTCTCATTCATTGGGACAACATAACTTTTAGAAAAAAATCATAATGGAAACAAGAAATGCATTAAAATGTACAAAAGAAGTCGGTTAACTGTGTTATGAAAAAAAATATTGTATATTGTGTTCTTGAGAAAAAGACTTTATTCTAATTGCAGAATTATTAAAATGTCAAATGAAATAATTAAAAATATTTTTCAAAATTTTTGTCTAGCAAATAGCAATATGTAATTAAATGATAACTTACATAAGTGAGATTCACACGAGCTACAATTCTTGTACTGAAACTTTCTTTGGCAAAGCAGCAGCATCCTTATTTTGGCCCACCTGGTGAGACTGCTTCCATCTCATTATGGCACTTGCAATCTTCTTTCGTGGACCCAAAAGTCTGGTATAACAAATAAGTACAGATGTATTATTAATGTGGAATATTACACAAAAAAGCTGTGTTGCTAACTATTAATATACAGAGTCATATATAAAAAAGCAGCAAAACAATCCTTCATTACTACACATGATCTCTATTGAGGATTTTTGATTCCATATGATATAAACCCTAGAGTGAGATCATCAAACTGCCAAAATGTTTGGGAAAGATGACAACAGCAGCTTATCTAACATTAGTTTGGCAACACTAACCATAAAGCTTTTGCCTCCCACACTCTTTCAAAAAAAAATTCTGATTTAGTCTTGTAAATGATTATATTTGTCCATTCATTTAAAACCTCACTAACCAATCAAAGAACACAAAAATACCAAATTCCATTTTGCATCATCACACTAATAGAAAATTCGCATGGTTTTCTTTGTAAGCTTCTTCTTCTGCATAACAAAACCTTGATGACAAAAGAAAATCAGTGATGTGAATGCATTTTCAGGAAACCAAACAAGTGCTCTTTGACTGTTCTCATAATGCATACAACATCAACTTTTGCTAGAGAGAATAATGTGTAGAGCAATCACTGCAATTGGCAACAAAAATCTCATACACATAAAAACAGAAAATTTCAAAGATTTAATTCTGCAAGACCATGCAATAAAAAACATTTTAACACAAAATATTACAAATAAATTTGATTAGAAGCAACACAGTTTGTAAATCGTCTGACACAAAACACAAGAAAAGGTAACTTAACAGGACATTATTTATTTCTGATCAAAACATCAAAATCATGTTCGTGCTTATAACCTTTTGTTCTGTTTTAGTGATTATATGCAAAATAATATATCTTTCCAAAGCAAGAATGTAAAAATATATACTATAGAAAACAAGGAAACCTTTTAAATAACATCAGACCTATGTGCTTGTGTGGCAGTTAAATGAATAACCCATCTGCTCAAGCAACATCAGTGGTAATTGTGAGGTGAAACAAAAAAACCTGAACCCTTACCTCAATGCTATATATATAAATAATGCATATCATTTATACATATATTGCACTGCATATATGTAATGTACAATGCAGGTGCACACTGTTTATATATTAAACACATGCAATATAATAACTAGCTACACAACAATTAACCACTAGTACCTGTGCAGTTCAACTTCACACCTTTTTCATACCTATTTTTTCCCAGTAAGTTAGAAATCTTTTGAAAATTGCATTTTTGAAGTCAAATTTGGCAGTACGAATGTTTAGGCAAACTATAGAGATCAGCTCTGGATGCTTAAGTCCTGCTGCCATAATATCCTACAATGGTTTTTGTCAATTCTGCAATTAGCTCATTGGATTCAATGAATCTTACATAACAAAACTATTTGATATACATAATGCTACCAATGATAGAAGTAGCCTTCCTTTCAGCATGCACTACAGTTTTGAATATTGAAAGGCACTTTTAATTAGTTACCACTTTACAGAATTTTCAGAAATGTTGTGATTGAGAATTCCCAAATTTCTGCACAAAACTTGAAAACCCAGATTTCCAGGGTTAGAATATTACAGGAAATCCGGAATTCTGGGTTATACCCAGACGAAAAACAGGCATGAACATGCCAAAGGTATTTCATTCTGACTTTCACATACCTGATTCATCTGCCTGGTCATGCACACCTAAGGAAACTACCTTAGATTTGATTGGCTACTTCTTCGAAGGTAAACACACAAGTGAATATATTTTATGCTTCAGCTTTCCTGTAAAATATATAAACTGGGAACATAATCACACTGGAACAACCACTACTGGTTTCAAAAGAATGTACAGAACACAAGGACAGAAAAAATATGATCACTTATTATAATACTGCAATTGTATGCATTACACATTCCTTTGAAACATAATCACATTATGTTATTAATGTTGTTTTTGTTTTGTGTATCTGTAACCCAAGTGCACATAAATTGCAAAATTAAGCCTTCTCAGAGGACTTCGCACCAGATATTCTCAGAAATTATGGCAGGAATATTTTTCACAAATACATGAGAAATTCACAAGTACATCATCTTGAGCAATCTGATTGCAATATTGAATTGTTTTTCATTCACAGTTCACCTAGTAGCACCTCCTTAGAAACTTGAAAACTACACTGTCCAGGAGTGGGAATCGACTTAACATCTCCTGATTTCCATCCGAACTGCTACTCTTACATCACCTTGGAAAAAGATGCTCCATGTAACTGATGTTGAGCAGTCACAGCTTAGGAATCTGAGTCCATGCACATCTGAGCCACAGTTGAAACAATCCAATTACTCCTTCATAGCATCAATGAATGAATATGAGAGTGAGAGTGAGAGAGAGAGAGAGAGAGAGAGAGAGAGAGAGAGAGAGAGAGAGAGAGAGAGAGAGATTCATTTCATAAAATATCTAGCAAACTTATGTTTGCAAAAACATTCTCATACAAAGGAACACAACAAAATTTGTTTCATAAAATATCTAGCAAACTTATGCTTGCTAAAACATTCTCATGCAAAGGAACACAACAGCTTCAGTTAACCACCAAACATGTCTTTTGAAAGTGACATACTTGGGGGACAATTATATTGAAAAAATCATTTTCAATAACAATGTATAGGACTATTGGCTATTTTAAAAATAAGATTAAACTCCAGAAAAAAAATGCAGTGAAGATTTTTTATTTCCAGATGAAAAAGTTTTTAAATTTTCAGTATTATAAATATTCAACCCCATATATAAGTTCAGAAAATGCCTTTTCCATTAGTCCATTAATAACATCACTAATTTTAATTAATTGCATACACCAGTTTGCGGCTCGTGGTTGAAAAAATAAGTCAAGAGCTACAGGAGCAATATGAAAGATATCTACTGTCTTCAATGAAAATCACTATATGAAGACTGACCTATTTTTTGTATATTAGATCAATTCTTCTTTCTTTTAAAGCTGCAAGCTGCAAATTTGTTGATTGTGTTGTCATACAATGGTTGTTTCTTCATGAGCATCAATAAAATATCTTTCTGAATAGAAATATTTGCCAAAGAAGCAAGTCTGTCTTGAGAAATAGTGTTTCTTCAGTAAGTTTGTGTTCTTTTAAGGCAAGAAAAACTTCTTTCCACTGACACTTGTATATGGAATGGTTAAAATGAGGGCAACCAATTTATAAGCTTCTGTAAAAATGTCTTTATCTTCATGAAGCACTCGAAGAAGTTCTTGGGTCGATATATTCCTTAATTTTTCGTTGGCATATACAAGACTCAGTTCATTTTTAAGGCACTGGAGTTTAGTAAATATTTTTCCGTAAAAATGTTGTAGATTTTCAAAAGCGTGAGAGGGAAAGCTTGAATTAAATTGTTCGAATTTGGTTGTGTCAGCAAGACAAACAAATTGAAGTTTCTCACAGTCATGAAATCTTATATCCATTTCCATAAGAATGTGGTCTAAAATTTTAAAATAAATTTTTTTATAATTTCGAAAAATTGTTTCATGTGTTTTAAATACTTCATCATTCCTTTTATAATTCAAAATTTCACGAGTTTTTTAATTTGAGTTACACAGTAGTTTATGTCTAGTGATTTTTTCTGCAAAATTTTGAATGATAGATCGGTGGGGCCAAACATTTCATTAAAGACTATTGCCAAAAATGTTAATTCAAAAGTGTTCATATTGTTTAAAAACCCCTTGGCAAGTTGAATTGATTTTTTGTCTGATTACTCACTATTTGTCAGAAATTTGAATACTTCCTTCAATTTATCCCAATCTTCAACAATTACACTTACTAACTTCAAAGTGGAGGACCATCGAGTTTCTGCTATGGTTGGTATGCGTCTTGCGGTTGTAGATGCGAGTGTATCAGATTGCTTCACTGAGTGGTGAAAAAACGAAGGAATTCCAGTGAGGCTTGCGTAAAATATACGACACTTTGAAATTTTAGAAAAACTCTGCTGTAATACAAGGTTCAAATGATGTGCTAAGCAATGAACAAAAACAGCTTGAGAAGCTTTATCCTTGTTTTTCTGGAGCCCATTCAAGTGTCCAGACATTACACTTGCCCCATTGTAACATTGTCCTATTAATTTGTGTTGATAATCGAATTGTTCCAAAATTTTGTCTAGCATTTTGTATAAAGCTTCTGACATTCGATCTCCACTCACGTCGTGGAAACCCAAAAATCGCTCAGCCAATACACCTTTCGAATCACCAAATCTTATTATTAAAGAGCACTGAGAAGTCTGATTTATGTCTGTGGTGTCATCTACTTGAATGAACTTCATTTATTTCATTTTTAACGTGATCGTTTATATATTCAGAAATACATTCAATTAATTCATTTTGAATAGTTTTTGATTCACCTGTGAAGACATTTTTTATCTTTTCGTATTGATTTTGAATTTTTAAAGGACTTCTTGATATCAACTATGAAAGTAATTCCTTGAAATTTCCACGATTTATCGAGTCCATGGTTTCGTCATGGCCACGGAATGCTAGTTTTTGTTTGCTCAAATATAATACTGCATCAATCACTGTCTGCAGGAAAAGTCTATTTAAACGAACGTTTTTGTTGAAATGCATTTATAAAAGCCTAGCATTCTCCCTCAGGGCATCGGCAACAGTGTTCTGATTTTTTCAAAATTCCTTAGCATTAAACTCGCATTTCAGGTGTTCGCTAGAATCACCATGTTTATGAAGTGAGCGTGTTATATTTAATAAATCTGAGAATCCGTCTTTATTCCACGCCGAATGTTTATTACTAAAAAGTAAGCAGGGCCAACAAAATAATTTTTGTAACACAGAAGTACTACAAAGCCATTTATATTCAGTACACCAACAATTTTTTAAATTAATATTGTAAGATTTACCGCTCTTCTTGATTTCTTTTTTGGCAACAATTGTCAGTGAATCCGTCGGTCGTCCTTGAAATAAAATGTCTCTTTTATCTTTATCTTTCCGCCGATTAAATGGAGTTTGTAATAAATTACAAACAATGTCGTTCACAGGATACATACTTTAATTAAAACTATCACTAACTGTTAAACTGTACACGAAACTAAAGTAACAGCTAAACTTTTTGACAAATAATCACAAAGCACGAAAAAACAAATCCCTTTCGGAAAGCATGTACCACAACACCGCAAGATACTCTGGGTAAACCGTCCCATTTCACCGTGATCTCCTTCAAAGGTCACGATTCCATCTGCAGAGCTTCCGCATTGAAAGCTAAAACACTTCACTTGCGCGCCAGATAGGGAGGTTGATGTCACGGTTACCATAGCAACTCGGTCGAAAGCTGCAGACTTCCAAGGGTTTTCATTTCAGCTCCTCAGTTGCACTGCTTTGCGTATGAGGACTTGTTTTCTGTATTGAACGCGCTATGTGAATTGATATCTAATAAAAATTTTGAGTATTTTGTAACACAATAGAGACAAAAAGAATATATTATACAAATTACTGAATAAAACTTTATTTTAAGTAAAATAGGTGAAGAGGCACTTCACCTACTTCACCTGAAAAGCCGCCACTGACATACACACTGCATACATCACGCAAAATATCAATCACTATAACTCACTAACACATAATAACTATACTTAACACACAACTACAGATAGCGCAGAAATTTTCTTTCTCTAGTAAGAGCAAAGCTGCAACTCAGCATGGCAGTCTAGCTTGCCAATGCATGCCCAGATAACTCCCAATGCTGCTGCCATGAGAGTGATGGACGATCCAGTTGACCGTGCTTTGAAGCAAACCTATGCGGACAATGCACAGCCACCAAGTTGAAAGACATTGATTGTGAGCCATGCTTCTCTTAGTTAAAGCAAATTAATTTGCAGACCCTTAAACGTAATGTTTCTGGGTAATTTGCAGCTAAACTGTGCAGTTAACCTAGATAGCTCAGAATATATACTACTAATTGATTAACAGAGTATTAAAAACACACACTAGAAACATGCATTTTTCTACTTCTAGTATATATTATAGCAGCAAATTTATTGAAATTTTTGACAATTACAATTTTTATGATACAGTTTGACAGAAGTGATCTTTAACATTTTTATATAACACAGTGGCTGCTTTGGCTTTTCTAAAATTTTCGCCAACCCATTCACCAAATTCAAATTTTTTTTTTCACCGAACGAAGGTAATCTGAGATCGGCATTTTTTATTCACTCTCCGTCAGAAATGAAAAAACCCATAAAAACAAAGTGTTATAATAGTACAAAAACAATAAGTTATAGATTCTTTACAATTAAACATTGTTTAGTACAAAACAATAGGTTAATTATAGAGTCTTTACAACTGTTTTTGCTTGGACATCATTAAAAAGGTAAGCACCAATGATTTTGCCAAAATTTTTCATCCATCGAAAACATAATTTTTTTTTTCTTTTTTTTTCAAATTGTGAATGCAATCCACATTGCGACTGCGTAACAACACATTTAGTAATATCATTAATTGTCTGAATATAAATTTAGATAGGTCATGTTTTTTTTTAAATTAACAAATATTTATATTTTATTTTAAAAGCTATTGAATATCACTGCATCTTACTGGGCATCAACTACACTGGCGGAAAGTGAAAAAAGAACACCAAGAAGGAATTGGCGGACCATCATGAAATTTACATATGTTAATGGGGTCGAGTTTATGTAGGTGTGATGTTAATTTCAGGACCAACCAATGACCTCTTACGCCACAGCACGGCATAATATGCAAATTATCGTCGGTGGTATTTAAGGAGTACGGCGAAGTGAATGTAATCAGTCGTCGGCGTATGGACACGTGCGAAGACCTTGAAGAAGCTGCAATGCCTGGACATGGAAGACGTGTACGATTTCAGCATTTATCGGACTTTGAGCGAGTTCGTCTAGTCGGACTCCGCGAGGCTGGGTGGTCGTATCTTCATATTGCGGAGCGAATTGGACGGGAAGTATCGGTGGTGGTACGATGGTGGCGTAGATGGTCCGAGGAACATTCCCACACGAGAAGACGTGGAACCTGGAGTCACAGACGGACTGATGAGCGGACCAATCGACACATAAGAAGAGCAGCGTTGTCAAGCAGAACATCCACTGCGATGCAAATCCGAACTGCCGTTGAACCTGAGGTGACTGTGCGAACAATCTGCAACCGTCTACTGCATGCAGGACTACGTGCATGTATGCCTCTGGCACGTGTACCTCTGACTCCAGCCCACCATCAGGAGCGGCTGCAGTGGTGTCACCAACGTCTGCACTGGAGAATGCAATGACAATCTGTCGTGTTCAGTGATGAAAGCAGATTCTGCTTGGGAGCCTCCGATGGCCGTATGCGTGTTCGTAGACGCACAGGGGAGCGTCTCCACCCTTCTTGCATCCGCCAGCGACACACAGGGTCTACTGGCAACTCTTTTGGATGGCAAGGGGTAATGGAGTCAGGAGAACATAATTTTTATCATAGTATCTTTTAAGTAAACTCACATAGTTTCATACAAAGATACATATTTGATTTAAAAGTAAACCTACCCAATACCCATTTCTTTTAGTTTTTCATCCGTTAAAGTGAAAAATTTAGCCAGATCAATGCCATGAGTTTTGAAAACTGGGTAATATTTACTTAATCCCAGAACATCAAGCAGATCCTGTACATCAGATATTGAGGAATAAGAAACTTGGTTTTTCAGGGCTGACGGGCTTCCTGAAAATGAATTGTAAAGAACAATTTATTTTTTGTGATATAAAAAGCACCCCACTAATTTTTTTTTAATGAACAGCATACACTTTTTGAGGGAAAAAAGAGCAGGTTGTAAATGAAAAAAGTCCACACTTTTATATAAAATAACCTAAAAAAACAGGCGAACAAACACACATACATACATAATACATTTTTCTTCACCTACTGTAAATCAATCATTGAAACATTCAAAGCAAAATATAAGTCAGCATTTACCACTTAAAGTTATGCTTATTTTGAACATTCTGATTTCAGTTTTTAAAATCAGCCTTTATGGGGTTTTTTATGCAATTACTTTAGATTATAAATCAAATGTTCATTACTTTAGGATCATATTTATTTATGATAGTACAATACACAACTTTATGAAATTCAAACAGAATGCTCTATGGTGAATGTCATAACTAATTTTTAAATATTTTATGTACGTCCCTTAAATTTTACTGCACAAATTATGTTAACATTACAGTTTGTAGCATAAAAATTGGGTAATCAACCAGTCACATATAAAAATGCCTAGCCTAAATGGCACTTAGTAATATCATTACCTGGATTGTTTCTGGAAAACATACAAGACAATAGCTGAATGAAAATACTGTTCCATATTTGTAACCTGAAAGCCCTGAGGTGTCTCTAATGCAGAGAGTGATTGCAAAAACTTTCTTTGCAATAATCTGTTTCTTGAGCTGTCATCAAACCTTTACTTCATTCAATGATTGCAATATCAATTATTTTCAGCTAATTGCAGGTCACTGTTGATACCTATCTAGTTAGGAGTAATTTTTCCAGTTATACTCTTTCAACATTCACTCAAAATGAGTTTTTATTATTACTACAAAATCTTCCTCAATTCCCCTTTTGTTTTATTTAGGTTTTTATGACCTTCACGAGCATCTAAAGGTATGAGGAGTCTAGTCACAAATTTAGGGTTGCTGCTTCCCAAAAAAAGACAGAACAAGCATACCACCCATTCCTCATATGGTATTTAAGATCACCTCCAACTTGGATCTTTTGCCATAGGACAAGTATGCCACTTATGCCTCTTATGGGACTCAAACTCAGGTTCAACTTGGCTAATAATTAGCCACAGGACAAGCACACAACCCATGCCTTACATCAAATTCTGACCCAAATTAGACTCAAATTCTGACCCAAATGATTTGTCATGGGATAAGCACACCACCCATGCCTCATATGGGACTCATAAGACTCAAATTCAGGCAAATGTGAATGATTTGCCATAGAACAAGCACACCACCTATGCCTCTCATGGAAATCAAACTCATGGCTAATGTTTTCAGAATCTGGTGTCAGATGAGCTCTATGTGGCCACTGCTCGTTTATTTCAGGTTAGGATTGCATGGTACTATGCCATTCACATTAAATACAATAAATACAAGGAAACTTCATGTAACATGATTGCTGACCCAACATACAAAAAAATTTCAACTTTCTACGAAATTGCCAACTTGCTTCTTCATATTAAACATTTTCCACAAAATCTTTTAATTCCATTCCCTTCATGTGCACCTAATGAGCAATAGGTATAAATATTTACACACATCCTCATTGTGAAAAACGACTGATTTCAGGCTCCTGCAGAAGATTCAATCAACAACACTCACTCACTTGGATCATATACTGCAGTTCTAAATTAGGTATTAATCCAGAAATATTGCAATACACCAACAGTTTTTTTTATAAAAATAGGGATACATTCTTTTCAGACCTAATGGAATCCTGGGCACAGCAATTCTTATCACTAAATATAAACCCTGAAAATTATGAAGATTCTTCAAGAAGATTCAAATCTCTCACCAAGCTCCCTATATATTTCATGCTGAAAATCCATGTTCTCTTTTCCACTGTCATCATGCTCACAATGAGATGAAACCATAGTCAAGAGCACAAGGAAGTGAAGGTACGTGCCTGCATCAGGTTCTTTTCCTTCATGTTTTTTTTTTTTTTTTTCAGTTTTGGGTGTGATAACCATTATGAGCAAATTTATAGGGCTACAGGCAGTTGCCAATTCCTAATTTAGCATCACTGATTCTGGGAAAGGGGTGGAGTCACTGCCATCCAATAAGAATGGCATGTCGGGTGCTTGAACCCTGTGCCAGGTTCATGAGCAGCAAGCTGTACAATTTTGATGGGATAAAAATGCCCAACTTGCTGCTTGTGAACCTGATTGGGATTAACAGTACCCTTTTTATTCTTTGTATTGTACATTACACAAGCAAAACCTGCAGTTATTACTGTGATCTCTGGGTTTACACAACACCACACGAATTTCATATGGTAAACAAGCCTTCATTTTTTTTTAGGCCATTGTCTGAGTTGTTCAACAAAGCTGTCCTGGTCTCTAAGTTCCATCTGGAAACTTTAACAGGATGCAACAGAGCATAGCTGTGGTGTAAAAACATCTGTACAGCCATACGTGGGTGATAGCGAAAAACAGAATAAACATACAAAATATGGTAAATCATACACAGGTCGACAGGTATGCCATGATCATACTTTTAGATATGGGATGTAAAGATACCCAAGATGCCTCACTTAATGCCATAGATACCTTCCAAAATGTATTGAACACAACACAGAGCAAAGAATATTTATCGTCATGGTATATAGGTGGCGAATGGTTGACCTGAAATTATTTTACACAAAACATATTCATATGGAAATCATTAAATGATGACTCTTCTTTCTCCCTGTTTTATTTGTTTGTTTGGGTGTTTAACAACCATCATAAGCAACACAATCCCTAATTTAGGGCTACTGGCCCCAGGTAAAGGAGAGAACCAGTGCCACAAGACAACAAAAACATCCGTGCCTCACTGGGATTCAAACCAGACCCATCTCAGGCAAACAATCAGAAGCCAGCGCTGAGACTACTGTGCTGGCTTCCTTCCTCTACACTTACACATTTTTGCTATTGTTGTGGCAAGGCACTAATGTATACATCATGAAAAGAAATAAACACACTGCAAACTCATTGCAGGATACTCCTCATTGAGTTTGTCATCCCATTTAATTTCTGCCTTTTCAGGTAATCAGTCTTTAGCTCTAACAAATGACAGTCGCTAAAGGATATATCTGGACCACAAGGAAGTGGTTCAAGATTTCCTTCCCAGGGTTGCTGGTGAAGTAAAAACCTGTCATGCAAAAACATGTGTATGTATTGAGTTTTAACAGCTACACTAAGTGGCTGAAAATCAACACTAAATGTCTCTCATGAATTCCAAAGGACATCTGCTATGATTTTTCTAGCGGAAAAATTTATCCTCTTCCTTGCTCACCAATATGCTTATATCTTGCTCATGACGAGGCTGAAAAAAGGAATGTCACTGTAAAAAAAAAAAAAAAGTGTAATAACAGATAAAGTGAAATCAACAGATAAAATTGATGGAAATTGGGTAATTTAAGAACAAAATATGGTGACAAATATACAACCTTGCTTATGAAATAAGTAGGCATCTATGATATTCTGTGCTTTTATATGTCCATTCTTGACGGCTAAACTTGGAGCAGTGGCTCCATTTTTAGAAGATGCAAAAAGATTGGCACCCTGGGGAATATAAGAAAATGCTGCTACTATAATAATCTTACTTTTATGTTTTAGTACCATGAAAAGTGCATATTAAATACAAATGATTCATGCTTAAAACAAAAATTTCTTTAAACATGCTTATTATAAAAAAACTGCCAATTGAAAAATACAGTCATGAAAAAAGAACATAAAATACAGGCACCATATATAGTCACACATATAAGATGATGGACATGGAGACATCCAAATGGGACGACAAGTGAAATTGATTTTATTATGTGTAACAAAAAATTCGTCATAGAAGACTGCAGTGTGCTAAACAAGTTCAACACAGGTAGTGACCATAGATTGGTGAGATGTAAGATGCACCTCAACACTAAACTTGAACGTGGCAAGCTCATAGGACAAACAAAATCTATTGACATAACCAACCTTAAAAAACACCATAATACCTTCAAGTTAGAACTAAAGAACAGGTTCTCTGCTTTAGAAGGCCTAACATCGGAAGAAGTGGACATCTCTGAAGTTAACAGAAAAGTAACCAAAGCTCTTATGGAAACAGCAACAAAATTAGCTGGGTCTAAGAACAAGTTGCATGTGAACAAATTATCAGGAAAAACCAAAATGTTGATGCAAAAAAGAAGAGAGATGAGGACAACTAAAGAAGATGTGACTTCCAAAGTGGAATATATAGAGCTATGCAAGACAGTAAGAAAAAGTATCACTGAAGACGTAAGGAAATTCAACTGTGAACTAGTGAGGAAAGCAATTGAAAACAACCAAAGCCTAAAGATAGCAAAGGGACATCTCAGTAAGGGAAGAAAACAGATTATGGCACTGAGAAAAGAAGATGGTTCTGTAACAAGAAATAGAGGCGAAATTTTGACAAGAGTGAAAGATTTCTACTCCAAATTATATGAAAGGGATGATATATGCACTCCAGACATCATGAAAGATACCAGTACCAGAGTTCCTCCAGTCCTTCCAGCAGAAGTTGCACATGCAATCAAGAACATGAAGCGAGGAAAAGCTCCAGGAGAAGATGGAATTACTGTAGACATCATACAAGAAGCAAGTGGAGAAATCGAAACAGTACTCGCCCAAATTTTCACTCGATGCCTTAATGAAGGAAAGATTCCTGAGGATTGGAACACCGCTACAATGATCCTGCTACATAAGAAAGGTGACATTGAGGATCTCGGAAACTACAGACCTATCAGCCTCCTATCAGTAGTTTATAAAATCTTCACTAAAGTTCTTTCACACCGCTTGAAGGTAACACTGGACATGGCTCAACCGAGAGAACAAGCTGGATTCAGGAGTGGCTACAGCACAATAGATCATATCCACGTGCTTAGAGAACTAATTGAAAGAGCGAGGGAATATGAACTTCCATTGTGCATGGCTTTTATCGATTATGAAAAAGCCTTTGATTCGGTGAAACCATCAGCAGTTACAATGGCTCTGAAAACCTGCGGTATTGAAGATGCATACATTAATATTATTAATAACATCTATGAAAATGCAAGTGCAAAGATTAGGCTGTTTGAAAATACAACATACGTAAAAATTGGAAAGGGAGTGAGACAAGGTGACACCATATCTCCGAAGCTCTTTAATGCCACATTGGAGGGTGTTTTTCAGTCACTGAGCTGGGAAAACAAGGGGATAAAGATTAATGGAGATTATCTAACCCACCTTCGTTTTGCTGATGACGTAGTCATTTTTGCAACTACCCCATCAGAGCTGCAGAGTATGATCCAGGAACTTGCTGACAAGAGTAAAGAAGTGGGATTAAAAATGAACTTTCAGAAGACAAAAGTGATGCTCAATGCTTTTACAAGAAATGAAGATTTATCGATTGATGGAGAAAAGCTGGAGATAACAGACACGTACGTTTATCTTGGACAGCAGATATCAAGTGAGGGTCACATTGATGAAGAAATTAATCGGCGTACAAAACTTGCCTGGAGAGCTTTTGGAAGAAACAGCATAATTTTCAAGAGCAATATGCCATTATGTCTTAAAAGAAAAGTGTTTGATCAATGCATCCTTCCAGTGCTTACGTATGGTGCGGAGACGTGGACCTTAACTAAAAGAGACATACAAAGGCTGCAGACAACTCAAAGCAGCATGGAGAGGTGCATGCTTGGTGTAACTAGGAGAGATAAGAAGAGGAACTCGTGGATCCGAAAAATGACAAGAGTGGAAGACATCATGATCAGAGTTAAATCCCTGAAATGGCAATGGGCTGGACATACTGCCAGAAGGACAGATCATCGATGGACAGCTGAAATTTTAGATTGGATTCCAAGGGACAGGAAAAGACCCAGAAGAAGACCACATGGGAGATGGGTGGATGAAATTCGAAAGTATGCAGGGGTGACATGGAGGAGACTGGCACAAGACAGACCGTTGTGGAGGAAACTTGGGGAGACCTTCGTCCAGCAGTGGATTGATAATGGTTGACAATGATGATGATGATGATGATAAGATGATCTTGCATATAAGGCAACCCCCCCCCTACTTCAAAAGCTAAAAATTTGAAAATCCTCCAAATATGTGGCGTGGAGGATTTTCACATTGGATCTCGCCCTTTGGATTTAACTGCTATAATTAATATATATCCAGTGCCGTTAATGCCCGCCAGATGGAGATGTCTCAGTAGCTGAGCCCATCTAGCCAATCTTACAAATTTATGATGCCAGATGCTGACAGAAAAATGCACACAGCACTGTGGATTGTTGGCCACCGTGGTGTGAGGCTAACATGCTTGGACAGATAGAGAGATCTGGGATTCAATTCCCCGGCAGTGACTGAATAAAATTTTTTCGGTTGCTGTGTGTTAAAAACGTGGAAACAGTGATGTCTTTGTTTATAAGCTAAAAATTAGTGGAGAAACCTTGACTTGCGCATAAGCTAACCTTAAATTTCAAGATTTTGGAAAATATATTTATTGAAATGAATTATGCAAATTTCTGAGATAATATTTTTTTCTTTTGATTGGAGGTTTAACGACCACCATGAGCAACTCAATGGGCTATAAGCAGTCGCCTGTCCCTAATTTAGAATTTAGGGTCACTGGTTCCAGGGAAGGGAGAGAACCAGTGCCGTAAGACAAACACAACATCCATGCCTCACTGGGATTCGAACCCGGACCCCTTTTGGACGAATGATCAGAGGTCATCACTTATACCACTGCGCCACCGGGGCGGCAAGAGATAATCTTCTGCAAAAACCTTCAAAGTATGATTCACTTACTAATCAAAAACTACTATTATGGGAATTATTACTAGGAAATTTTTTATTTTAATGATTCACTATCGGAGTTCACAAATAACTCCAGTAACATCCATTGATTTACTTATGCAGCATCTTTTGAAAGACTTTATAACTATTTCTGGTGAAACTGTGTCCCACAATTCTTTCACCCAAGAAGTAACAAGGCCATGTTGGCCTTTTTCAAGTTACCACCTTTTGAAAAAAAACCCACTGTCTTTGCTCTTCTATAGCATTGATGGCTTTTGTCAGTGTGGAGCAGAAGACACACATGCTTACTGTGAAAACTCAGGAGAGGAGAGATGCCTATTTGGCTGTTGCCAAGGCCATCTAAAGAATACAAGGCCATGATATTAGAGAGATGAGTTGCCTCTTTTAGTGACATCTTACGGAAACCAAGACTTCCGATTGGTTTCCAACGCTGCCATGTATGACGTCAAACATGACACTGACATACCAGGCCATCTAACATGAGAGTGAAGTCACAAATGGAGGAAACTGACCTCTCTAATTTCATGGCCTAGTCCTTTCTAGCTGGCCTTTCTTTTCTGTGGCCCATCCCAACAGCCAAGTGATTTACATGATGTTTGACTCACTGCATGCCTAGTTTGAAAGATGGCATCCCATGGTTGCACACTGGAAATAATGAGGTATTGCGTGTTTGGAAGCAAAAAAAAAAAAAAAAAAAAAAAATCCATGGTCTCAATTTGAAATGGGATTTGTTTGTTTTTTTACTTATATTAGTGCCACCTATTCCCATAGGAATCCTACCCTGGGTGGAAAAATATTTCAAAACTTTTTTTAATTTTTTGGAAGTACTTCCAAAGAAGTGTTATGTGAATCCTCACACTGCAATTGTCAGCAATTTGCTTACTTTGAGACTGTGGTTTTCCATGTGTTACTACAGGATGTAAATAATGAAATGCAAAACACAGCCAGATTTTTTTAAGAATACATACATATGTATATACAGGGTGTAGCACTCGCTACCGAACCTGGCATTTCTTTAATAATATTAACACCAATGAAGATATTGCAACGATATTTGAAGTGGACTTACCTCATTTCGTGCAAAATGTGATGACATCACAACATGTGCTGTAAGTGGCCACCATTTGCGCCCAGACAGCATTGAACCCAACACTGTCCACCAGCCAGCCAGAGTACTTATTAGTGGCAGACCTTAAGTGTGGCGCCACTGAGGAGCAGTGTGCTAGCCAGCCGGACCCGCCTCTGCTGCTTTGTTATGCCATTTCGCCGAGCGCGTCTACACAATACGGTTGTTGATAGTGAGTGCTCGTGCTTGTGGCTGTTCACGTATGTGTGAAAATGTATCAGTATACTCTGGAGGAGCGAGTGTTTATTGTTCGCACTTACTGGAAAACAGAATCGATAAAGTCTTGTCAACAGCAATTCCTGGAGAGTTTTGAAGGCAGACATCTGCTGAGCAAGTTAAGCATTTGGGCATTGTTGAAGAAATTGGAAACCAAGGGGACTTTATTAGACGACCATGCGGGAGATTGTCCACAAATGTCCCAGGAAATGATCCAGAATGTATAGGGCCGGCTACTTGCGTCTCCCAGGAAGCCACTTCGCCAACTGTGACAGGAAACAGGGTTGTCCAAAAGCACTTGTCAACGTGCTGTGAAAAAAGCGAAGCTTCACGAGTACTGTATCTACGTGGTCCACGAATTGAAAGAGCCTGACCACGTGACATACTGTTGATGGTTTCAGACATTTCTTCAGGAAAATATGGGCATTCTGGACTACAAGTGGTTCTCGAACTAGGCGTGGTTTCACCAGCCTGGATACATCAATTCTCATATTTGGGCCAGTGAAAATCCCAAAGCGATACAGGAAGAACCCCTTCATTCACAGAAAATTGGTGTTTGGTGTAGGATGACAAGGCGCCACATAATTGGTCCCATCTTCTTCGATACAACCACCACAACAGCTGCATATACGGAAATCTTCAACACCTTTATAAATCAATTGGACGCCGAAGAACTTTCCATTGGATATTACCAGCATGACGGAGGGACATCACACACCAGTACGGCCAAAAATCAGTCCTTTTTCAGTGACCGCATCATTTTGAAAGGTCTATGGCCACTGCACTTGCCTGATCTGACACCTTCTGATTACTCTTCATGGGGATATCTAAAAGGGAGAGTTTACCAAAAGAAACCCTGAACCATAGATGGCTTGAAAGCAAACATCACTGAAGAAATTCAGGCAGTGTCGGTGAACGCAGTGGCAAGGGCTTTCCACAATATGGTGCGTCGGGTTCAATGCCGTCTGGATGCAAATGGTGGTCACTTCCAGCACATGTTGTGATGTCATAACATTTCGCATGAAATGAGGTAAGTCCACTTCAAATTTCGTTGCAATATCTTCATTGGTGTTAATATTATGAAAGAAATGCAGGGTTCGGTAGTGAGTGGGACACACTGTATTTCAATGAATACAAGTACATAGAATGGAATGTGAAAAATCTCTGTAATTGTAATTTTCTTTTTACTTCGTTGTGAAATCATTGCCTTCTTTTGCATCATATGTATGCCATTGGAAGATGGAAAGAGTTTCGTTTCTCCACGATGTCTTCAGAGCAGAATAACCACATCTACTAGTTATTATCCATAGCTATGCCCTCCTCAATAAGTGGGGGCACAGGTGAGGATATAACTGACAGAAGGTCAGAAAGCTATCCTGCAGTGACACGTGGAAAGCTGCAGCCTAAAATGTAAACAAACCACCAATAAATTCCACAGGATAATTCACGTAATACTTCGGAAGTCCAGCCCTATTTTTCACTAACCCACATATAAGCCGACCCTCCCCCCTTGAAAGCAGGATTTATTCCAACATTTTTTGGCTTATATGTGAGTATACGCAGTATTATTATATTATTATTTTTTACATTATGATTTCTTTCCAGCAAAATAAAAAAAAAAAAAAAAAAAATAGTGAGATGATAAAATGATAGTGCATTAAGATAGTAAAATAACATTATGCAATTCTAAGAAACAAAGAACCATACATAAAAATAACTTTTCTGCTAATTTTTTCCAGCGGATACATAAACCAGTAGGTGATTTTGCTATGCAAGAACAATGTGTAGACGATTATGCAAGACCAATGTGTAAATGATTATGCATAATCATCTTGTACATTTTAATTTATTGCCCCACGCCTTGTATTCATGAACTCAAAATTTGCAGCTTCATGTATTCATTAGGCTACTGGTGAAGAATGTGAAAGGTATTTTACATCTTGATTGCACACGTCTGTACTTCCAACATTTCCTGGGTGGTTTGTTTAATCTATGCCAGATTGTGGCTATTTCACAGAGATAATTATATCCCTCATCTCTAATCTCTGCAAGATTATAATGGCTTAATTCACATTAAGATACTTAAAGGTAAAAATTATGAAAAACCTGCATATCACACAAAAAGTATAAAAAATAACATAGTTACATAAAATAAAAAAGCAGCTCTGGTTAAAGAAAAGTCCACATAACAAATGCCAAAAGGAAGTATGTATAAGATTTTTCCTTTTATTAACAATGCTTCTCTTTTTTTCTTTTTGAAGTACTCAAAATTTGCAGTTTTTTTTTTCTTTGTGCCTTACTCATGTACTGTTTCTTCACATTTCTGGGGTCAAGTGTCATTTTTTATTGTTAAACTTTTTTTTATTTTTTTAACTTTTATTTATTGCTATGTATTTTTGTTTTTACTGTTTCAGTCTGCATTTAATTATATTACAGCTGTCAACAAAAGGGAAGATAATACAAACTTTAAATACATTAAAAAAATCATTCAAATAGTAAAGCCCTTATAAGAGTAGCTTTTTCCTGTATTAAATGAATTAAGGCAAGGCTGGAAAAACATATTCCAGATCTCTAAACCAGATCCAAAATTCAGCAGCCAGGTGGAGCAGATTCAAATTTTAAAGAATAACACATAATGAGTGGTGATACAACTGGAACAAAAAGAAATATAGAGTATTTTCTACCTATCCCCCCCCCCAACTCTTCCCCCCAAACCACTTACTACCATACAAATTGCTAAATAAAATTCTGCTTTGGTTCACAATTTTCTTTTCCCATTCTTCCGGAAGTTCCTCTTAAAAACTTTTAGATTTTGATTTTATTAAAATATGATCTGTTCAAGTAAGCTTTTGCTCACACAAACTCAAAGTACTGTATTTTCTGTTCATATAATCTGCAGTAATATATATTCCATGGGCAGCGAAATTCAGAAAAAAAAAAAAAAAAAAATCTTATGCATACAGTAGAAAGTGAAATTTGGAATTTTTTTCCTTTGTACAATCGGCGACAATGTATCTGCTGACTGTGAAATTCAAATAAAAAACCAAACAAACCAAGAAAACCTTCATATATATAATCCGGACCTCATATGTTGATCTTTAACTGTAATTTTTGGCAGAAAAGTAATAATTCAGAGAGCGACCAAAAAGTCTGAAGAAGTTAAAAAGAAATGATCATAGTCATAAAAGTAACTGACTTTTAAAAAATGCATTTGTGCAGTATCTTCAAGTGAATACAGAACAAATATCCCTAGTTCTTTCATCATTACCATTTTTCATTAGTTAGGCTTAAAAATCTATAGAAACTGCAGACAATGCTTAGTATTTGGCATTTCTGAAAAATTGAAGATAACTAATGTGATTAGTGAAGCAAAAACTAACGAATGCGATTTTCAAAGTGATTATGCTACCAAGATGGCAACGATTATAGGTTGTGGATTAGCTCAGTGGCCTTCCTACAGCACATAGCCTTCCACGAGCAGAACTGGTATCACCTTTGTTGCATCAGCGATTATGCTACCAAGAAGACTACAATTACACGCTGTGGAATAGCTCAGCGTACTTCCCACAGCATGTAGCCTTTCATGCGTGCAAATAGTATCACCATTGTTGCATCACATTTTCAGTCAAAATGCACGGAAGCTTTTTCCTTCTTTTTTTGCCACTTTGATATGTTGAGGTGACCCAAGCTTTAATTTATTTTTGGTGCTACTAACATAAGAAACTTTTGGTATATATTAATTGTAATGAGGATCTTATAAATGCTTGCTGCATCTAATAATTTAGGTTTATGTTTGCTATTTATTAATAACTCCTTCTGAGATGTCACAGTATGGTCAAAATAACAAGTCAATTTCCTTTCTATTTTGCTTATTTCAGCAGTGAATCTTTTAATATAGGGAAAAGAGCCACTGTATGTTTTATTTAAAATTTTTTTTATGGAATGTATAAATTCATCCAAAGAATAAAGTTCAAGTAAAATTATAAATGTCTTGGAGTCTGCTGAAAAAGGTGATTTTTCAAACATACACATTATATGCTTCTGTTCGACACATCAATAATTATTTAGGTGTAACTACCGTAGCTCAGACCTCGTTGACTTATACTCGCCGACAACAGGACCATTATGGTATCTTAGTTGTAGTATTTGTTAAAAGCACTAGAAATAATTTTAAAAACATACCTTATTGCACTCAGGTCATCCTGTTTAAAATCAATTATTCATCAACTCCTGTGCTGGAGGTTGTTGTATGATAAAACTAGTCCTGCAGGCTGTCGCATGAAATGTAATGAAATGAAAGTGGCCTTGTATTAAAAGTGAGAGTAGTCAACGAGTAAAAACAAAGAACAAGATTTGAAGCAAGAACTTTCCAATTAAAAAGGAAATAAAAACCAAGACGTACGATAAAAAACATCATGCTGAATCGGTTGTGAAAGCCAACGAATCCTCGTCACATTATCTGAGCCACTGTTGGGTCACCACGCTATGCATTTCACCAGCACTCACTCACATCCTCAGCCGTGAAATGAACTGCAGACTGCTCAGGGTCGTACTGACTATGGTACAAAGATTTTCTTTTACCCCCGAGTCTCGTTTTCCCCATCATGACTCGTGGGCGTCTACCGTGACATGTGTTGGTAGTCTTCACATTATGTCTTTACGTGCATCTCCCCTTTCCTTAAATATCTTTTTATTTACAGCACTCTCTGTTTCAATTATATTCTGCCATGCATATGAAAGATCAATGGGAGTGTTATTGTTACACACATTTTCTCTATGTTTATATATGCATAAAGCTTCAGATGTTATTATTTCTCCTAAAGTTTTATTTTGTGCCATGATTTTTATACTTGTCCAGTCCAGTGTTACATTATTTTTCATGCAGTAATCAATAAGCGTTGTTTTATTTTCAAGCTTATTCCAGTTATTAATATGTTCAAATAATCTAACTTCAAAATTACGCTTTGGGCTACCTATGTATGATATTGTCTTTTTATTATTGTTACCGGTTGTTGGAATGCTGTACACCCTGGCCCTTTTCAATAAAGGTGTATTTTCATGATTCTGTGTAAATTTTTTACCTATGTCATTAGTTGTAACACCAAATTTTAGGTTGGTCTTCATACACATGTCCTTCAAAATGTTGGCTATCTCTGGAATGTATGGCAGCGATCCTGCATATATTGTGGTTGTCTCATTTCTCCCAAGGTATTTCGTGATTAAGTTATTTATTATATATACACTATCTACCAACAAGTAATTGGACACCCCTGCAATTGACGATATCTGCGGTTCTGATACATGTCACGGCCGCCGCCGTTAAATATCGTGTGGGAAACAACAACGCAACCAGTCGCATGCAAGACGCCACACAGTTCGGAGCTCTCCTGATTTCAAGAAAGGTGTAACCGTCGGGTATCACAGAAATGGCCGATCCATCCATACGTGACATATCCAGCGAGTTGAAGTACCCAAAATCGACAGTGGCCTACGTGATTGGCAAGTGGAAGAAGAGAGGTGACTGTTGGAATGTGCCCCAACCCAGCAGACCCACAAAACTGGGAGTTAGAGACCAAAGGGTGCTGGCCAGAGAAATTCGGAAGAACCGCACCAAATCGATAGGCCACATCCGCGAGGAGTTTCAACAGGCATCCGGGAGTGTTCTTACGATGAATACCATCCATAAGGAAGCCCATCTGCTCGGTTATCATGGACGTGCTGCCGCCCACAAGCCTTTGATCACCAAGTCCAATAGCGCTGCTCGACTAATGTGGTGCACAGAACGTCGACAGTGGACGGTTGAACAGTGGAAACAGGTTCTCTGGAGCGAGGAATCAAGGTTCATCCTCTACCGTTTGGATGGCAGGGTCTGGGTTTGGCGTCTGCCTGGAGAACGCCTCCTGCCGGAATGTATTTTGCCAACTGTGAAGTTCGGCGGCGGTGGAATTATGCTATGGGGGTGTTTCTCCAGGTATGGCACGGGACCCTTGGTCGCAATTCCTGGTAGATTCAACGCCGAGACCTACTGCAACATTTTGGATGATCATGCGCTTCCTACGTTGTGGCAGTTTTACGGGGTGGACCCATGTTACTTTCAGGATGAAAATGCCACCTGTCATGTTGCGAGGTCCACCATGGCTTGGTATGGTGACAATGGGGTTAATCGAATGGACTGGCCTGCACAGAGCCCGGACTTTAACCCTATCGAGCACCTCTGGGACGAGTTGGAGCGTCGACTTAAGGGGTGCCCCTACTGTCCGAAATCGGTGAAGGAACTGACCTGTCTTCTCCAAGCCGAGTGGAAGAAAATACCGCTAGCCGTCGTACAACGCCTGGTTAAGAGTATGCCACGGAGGGTCGCAGCTGTGATCGCGGCCCGTGGAGGCTCCACCAACTATTGAAGGTGAATAAACTTTGTTTTCCTTTGCTATCACAGGTGTCCAATTACTTGTTGGTAGATAGTGTATAAATAATAAATATATAATACATAACTTAATCACAAAATATTTATATTTCAAATAACTCAGTCATGAAATTTTTATATTTCATGATTAGGTTATTTATCATTTTCTTGTTATCATAACCGTAAGATTGAACAACGTCACAAATCCATCGAATTTCATTATTGAACGTATTTTCATCAGATGAATGTGTGTATGCTCTCTTTATGAAGAATGCAAAAGCAGCTTGTTTGCAACAGAATGGATGAAACGAATCTGCCGGAATAATAACTGGTGGGTACGTCAATTTTCTATACACTTGATGTGAGATGTTATTTATGTTCCTTTCCAGTAAAATAACAAGATATGGAAGTTTATTTTCTTTTTCTTGCTCTACTGTTACATAGTTATCTTCCAGAACAAATCATTAAAGCTGCTTACCTGCCCAGTGGAGCTTCAATACCAAAAATCTTGGGTAAAATCAAGACACATTTAAGGAAAATCAACCGATTCGACAGATGGTAGCTAAAAATACCGCACCAACCATCAACCTTGAAAAAGCTTTGTTTCAATACCTAAAAGCCATTCTACTCTAATCATAGCTATTCCATTACTAATCAGAACAAGCAATAAATAAAATCCATAGTGTTGGAAATACAGCTAACATCAAAATGGCGAGTTTGGATATCGTGTATCACTATATCCTAATACCCCAACTGACAAAGCCATAGAACTAATACAGAACTAATTGGTTCAACATAAAATCCCAAGACCTGAGATTAATGACATAGTCATATTTCTTCAATACATTATGAAGAACATCTATTTCATGTTCCAAGGCAAGATATATAAACAGCTGAAGGAGGACTGATGGGATCTCCTTTATCTAGTATACTGGCTGAAGTCATCCTTCAAGATATTGAAAATCATATAATGAATGATAATAGCATAAAAATTCCAACACTATTTATGCGATATGTAGATGACATATTAATCTTTTGGAAATACGATGAAGATCTTCAGGTTTTTATCAAATGCATATGCCAGCCTATATCTATCCATAAACGCAACAGTACAGAAAGAGAAAGAAAATAAACTTCCATACTTTGATATTTTACTAAAAAGGAACATAAATAACATCTCACATCAAGTGTATCGAAAATTGACATACCAACCAGTTATTATTCTGGCAGATACGTCATATCCATTCCGTTACAAACAAGCTGCTCTTGCATCCTTCATAAAGAGAGCATACACACATTCATCTGATGAAAATACGTTCAATAATGAAATCCGATGGATTCGTGATGTTGCCCAATCTTACGGTTATGATAACAAGAAAATGATAAATAACTTAATCATGAAATATAACCCAAATAAAACAGTACCTCCAAACCTTGGAAGAAATGAGACAACCACAATATATGTGGGATCGCTGTCATACATAACGGAGATAACCAACATTCTGAAGGACATATGTATGAAGACCAACCTAAAATTCGGTGTTACAACTAATGACATAGGTAAAATAATGACGCAGAATCATGAAAAGAAACCTTTATCGAAAAGGGCCGTAGTGTACAGCATTCCAACGATCGGGAACAATAACAAAAGGACAATATCATACATAGGTAGCACAAAGCGTAATTTTGAAGTTAAATTATTTGAACATATTAATAACTGGAATAAGCTTGAAAATAAAACAGCGCTTATTGATTACTGCATGAAAAATAATGTAACATCAGACTGGATGAGTATAAAAATCATGGCACAACATAAAACTTGGGGAGAAATAATAACGTCTGAAGCTGTATGCATATATAAACAGAGAAAATGTTTGTAACAATAACACTCCCATTAATCTTTCATATGCATGGCAGAATTTAATTGAAACAGAGAGTGCTGTAAATAAAAAGATCTTGAAGAAAAGGTGAGACGCACGCAAAGACATAATATGTGAAGACTACCAACAGATGGCACGGCAGATGCCCACAAGACGTGATGACGGGGAGATGAGACATGATGACAATGAAACAAGACACGATGATGGAAAAACGAGACTTGGTGGTAAAAGAAAATCTTTGTACCACAGTCAGTATGACCCTGAGCGATACGAAGTTCGTTTCACGTCTGAGGATGCGAGTGAGTGCTGGTGAAACGCGTAGCGCCGTGACCCGATAGTGGCTCAGATAATGCAACGAGGATTCCTTGGCTTTCACGACCGATTCAGCATGATGTTTTTATCGTACATCTTGGTATTTAGTTCCTTTTTAATTGGAAAGTTCTTGCTTCAGATCTTGTTGTTCTTTGTTTTTACCAATTGACTACTTCTCACTTTTAATACAAGGCCACTTTCATTTAATTACATCTCATGCGGCAGCCTGCAGGACCAGTTTTATGCGACAACCTCCAGCACAGGAGCTGATGAATAATTGATTTTAAACAGGATGACCTGAGTGCAATAAGATATGTTTTTAAAATTATTTCTAGTGCTTTTAACAAATACTACAACTAAGATACCATAATGGTCCTGTTGTCGGCAAGTATAAGTCAGCGAGGTCTGAGCTACAGTAGTTACATCTAAATAATTATTGACGTGTTGAACAAAAGCATATAATGTGTATGTTTGAAAAATTACCTTTTTCAGCAGACACCAAGACATTTAGCGTATAAACCACGTAAACATATGATACAATATATGTATGTATATATTGATTATCACTCCAACAAGTGAAATTATGTTTTAGAATTAAGCAGAAGCTAATGCTAATAAGATCTGTGCAACTTACACATTGCAGTAGGTCTTTCACAATTAGTTCATGTCCTGCAGCAGCAGCAAGCATCAATGGAGTTATTCCTTCCTTTGCATCACTGAAAAATCATATGTTTTTGTTATTTTAAGTTATAGCATAAAATTTGACATTTTACGTGGTACAGGTAGGGAAGGTTTCAGTAACTTTACAAAACCTTTGATAATTCAAAATATTTAAAATGGGTGACTGGCTGAATTCCATTGCACAAAGGGCAAATTTAGTGCTAGACACACGAGATAACATACAAGAAACCCACATGCAGTGTTTAAAATCCAGTAGTATACCGAAGGACTGGGACTAGCAGAATTGTCCCTCAAATAGAGGTGTTCCTTAAAAGAGGTGGGACTGTACTTCTATGCCTGCATACAACCATCTCTAACAGTCTTCCAACACATTTGGTGAGGTGCAGTTTCCTGCAGAGATTGTATGTTCAACAGAGCATGTGAAGGGTACTATTTTATTCCAAATTGAAAAATAATTGTAATTTTTACTGTTTGTGAAGTATCTCACTTAACTTTAGAAGAAAAAGAACTTTTAACTATTAACCCCTTAAGGACCAGGTATTGTTGCTAAATATGATGCAATATGTCCAGGAATATACTCAAAAGTTCTGACAGGGGGCCTTTGTGTCTTCTGCAAATGATGATAGATCACACAACATACTGAAAATATAGACACTTACATAAAATGAACAAATATACCTTAAGTATTTCTCACTTTTAATAACACTAAAAAACTTGATTAGGTAATTATTGCCTTAAATATATACAGGAATGAACATAAAAAAAACAAAGAATCGAATATCTCTGATACTGATGATGAAAAGTACTCATAGTCACTGTTGTTGCTTTCTGAATTATCAGACATATTTCACAAGCAAAAAGAACCAACTGATATAAATGTAAAAAGAACCTCAACCTCAGCAAAAAGAAAACAACAAAATGCAGACTTCCTTTTAAAAAGAAACAATATCCTATGATACCGAACCCATCCTCATAACTCTTTGAACCATCCTACGTTTACTTTCTTTGCAGCTCCAAACTTGAACAAAAAGTGCTGTCTAATTTCGATCTTGGGTTTGCCTCCATGGGGTGCTCTGTTTGGCAACAATGGCACACACAGCAGCATCAAGGGCCTCTGTGAATCTTGGAACCGATGCAATTTTAAGCTTCAGTATAAATTATTGTTGAGGTACGAGCTAGTTCTGTGTGACGATGGCCAAAAGACTCCAACTCACTGGGTTTTGTTCCAGAATCCTTAGGTTGAATGACCAACTGGAACCATCAGCTGTGGGCTAATTCCCCACACTGGTGTACTTTCCTGATTAAAAAGACACAAAGCAATACTTTAATGGACTCTAGTGTGAAATATGGTGCACCTACTACACTTGAGAAGGATGGTCCACCATGGAAACGTTATAGAAATGGAAAATGGTGTATGAGAAAGAGATCTTGGCTGAGTGAGTGTAAGATTGGTATATGAAATACTAGAGGAATAAATGGCAAGATGAATGAAGTGATTAAAGAAATGAATAAGTATAAATTGGATGTGCTGTGTGTAAGTGAAACTAAAAAGAAGAAAATTGGAATAGAAGAAGTGAATGGAACTGTGACTGTGTGGTCTGGAGTGTTGGATAAAGTGAGAGGACAGGCTGGTGTAGGTGTGATTTTAAGTGAAAAGATGAAAAACAACTTGATTCACTATAGCTGCATAAATGAGAAAATTTTTCGGATTCATTTGAAAGTGAAACTAGAGAATAGTAATTGTTGTAATGTATGCTCCTTGTGACTTGGAACCATCTGACAAGAAGGAACCTTTCTGGAATGAGCTGAAAGCTGTTTTGAGCCAATTAGTGCTAAAGAGAAAGTTATAATAGCAGGGGATAGGAAGAGCAGGTGTGCAGAATGCAATTTCTGATAATGTTCTGGGTAAGTTTAATGATCCTTGTGTGAATGATAATGGTGAAAGATTAATCGAACTCTGCACTGAGAATGGTTTGTGTGTATCTAAAACATTTTTCAACCACAAGTATATCCACACATATACTTGTGGTTGAAAAACAAGACAAAAGACTGCAATAGATTTTGTTGTTTATGATCAACATCTGAAACACTCAGTTGTTGACACTCGTGTGTTGAGAGGTGCAGATGTCGGCTCTGATCATTACTTGTTAGTGTCATGAGTGAAACTGAATATCGGTTGGGAGAAAAGGAATAGGAAGAAACCTAGGATGGAAAGAATAAAGGTTGAAATGCTCCTTGAAGATAATCAGTGTTATTCTAATTTACTCAGAGAATGACTGAAAGAGTTGAAGTCACGTGAGAGCGATGCAGAAAAAAAGTTGGAATGTTTTAAGAACTGTGTTGTCACTGCCACTGAAGAGGTCTGTGGTACCACAATAGTGGGTGACATCGGAGGTGATGCTTGGTGGAATAGTGAGATTGAAGAAGCAGTAAAGAAAAAGAAGGAAGCATATTTGGGGATGTTGGAAAGTAGAGTTTCTGAGTATGAATATTGCTGTAAGAAGCATGAGGCAGCTAAGATGGTTTGCCAGATTAAGGCAAAAGATGGGAAGGAAAAGGTGTTAAGGCATAAATTGGCTTCTTGGAAAGATAGGAAAACTTTCTGGAAGTACATGCGGCACAGGAAAAATAGAGGAAATAAAGTTTCAAGTTGTGTGAAGAATAGGATCGGAAAAATGATATGGGAGCCCAATGAGTTAAGTCAAAGATGGGGTGAATACTTCTGTGAATTATTAGATCAAGAAAACATAGGTGATTCTGAGGAAGAAGTGGGAGATGGAAGCGCAGAAGGGATCTCAAGAGAAGTGTGTAAAGCTCTGAGATCTCTTCAGAATGGTAAGGCTCCAGGAGTTGATGGCATAACTGCTGAGATGTTGAAATATGGTGGTGACTCTGTAATTGACTGGTTAACTAAAATTTGCCAGTTGTGCTGGGAGTTAGGAAAGGTCCCTCATGGTTGGGGGATGCTATTATTGTTCCCTTGTATAAAGGAAAAGGTGGTGAAACCAAATGCAAGAACTATCATGGTGTCAGCTTACTAAGTGTGCCAGAAAAAGTGTTTGGAAAGTTCATTATTGAAAAAGTACAAGGTCTTACATCAGAGAAAGTGTGGGCTGTTCAGAGTGGTTTTATGTCTGGTAAGGGCTGCAACTAACCAAATTTTTGCATTACGCATGATGATCGAAAATCATCTGGCTGTTGGTAAGAAAGTTTTTGCTGCCTTCATAGATTTAGATAAAGCTTACGACTGAGTAAATAGGATACTACTGTGGAAGGTACTGAATAAATATGGTGTTATTGGGATCTACTTAGTGTAAAATCTATGTATGCTGGCAGTATAGCTTGTGTACGAGTGAATGGTGTTTTATCAAAATGGTTTTCTATTGGTGCAGGAGTCAGACAAGGTTGTGTAATGTTACTGTGGCTGTTTAATATATTTATGGATGTGTGCATGTGTGATGCCAAAATGTCCAATACTGATTTTTTTGAAGATGACAATCCGATTTTTGGCATAAATGTGACTAGGATGGTAAGTCAGATAATATCCAAAAACTTGAAAATTTTCATCATCCTGGAGCGGGACTCGAACCCGCGTCTCCCAGAAAACGCGCGGGTATGCTAACCACTACACCACCCAGAACGACCAAGTTTCAAGTTTCCAATCAATTTGAATTTAACCATCACAGGATTCGCTAGTCGAAGCAACCGGCATTCATGTTTAGCGAATCTGGAGGTTAAGAATCTTATCCCGTGTTTGCCCGGAGAAGCAGATAAATCATGAAAGAAATACGGGATTACGCCATATAATACAAATTTTGAAGATGACAATCCGATTTTTGGCGCAAATGTGACAAGGATGGTAAGTCAGGTTGCTGTATGCTGATGACACAGTCTTGTTGGCAGAGAGCAGTAGTGAGTTGCAGGGTATGTTTTCAGGAATGTACAAAGTTTGTATGAAATTCAAACTGAGTATAAATAAGGAAAAAACCAAAGTTATGGTTTTTGAGCGAGGAACTGTTAGTACTGAATGCAAGATAAGTCTAAATGGCACAGTGATTGACCAGGTGAATGAGTTTGTGTATTTAGGAAGCATGTTTAGAGAGAACAAATCAGATGGTCAAATTAGTAGCGAGTGAATTCTTCACTGAAAGTCACAACTGCTTTAAGAGGTTTTCACAGGAATGATGGGTTCTCAAGATAGTTCCAAATGACTGTGTAAGTAAGTTTAATTGTTCCTACTCTGATGTATGGCAGTGAAACCTGGGTACCCCAGGAGAAACATAGAGTTGCTTGTGTGCTGGAGAAATGCGTTACTCATGGAGGGTTTGAGGTAAGACATGTTCTGATCGTGTGAGGAATGAAGATGTGTTACAGTTGTGTAATGCGAGCCAAAATTTTTTAGTAATGTCGAGACTAATATTCTTAGGTGGTTCGGCCATGTTGAAAGAATGAGTGATGAGATGCTTACTAAGAAAATATTTTCAGCACAAGTGGAAGAAAAGAAAGGCAGAGGAAGGCCAAGGAAGTCATGGAAAAATTTAGAGGTGCCTGCATGAGAAAAATTATGAGCATGAAGTTCAGAAGGTGTTGCGTACGTCGTGTGATGGATGTCAGTGAAGCCCGAACTGGGTGTCAGGATTGCTGTAAATGGAGAAGTTTGATATGGCAACAGTAAGTAAATAATCAGTTAGATCTTGTGCTTGTATTTTTTTGTGGAGCTAACCTCTGAATCTCATAGAACAGCTTAGTGGTATGTATGATGTATGTAGCTTGCTAAATGCAAATATACAGATCCAGACATCAGGAAATGGGTGGAAAGAATGTGAATGTATATTTACAGCTATGGGGCTTAATTGCAAGGCTATAGCAAAATGTATAAGTACATCTCAAAATAAATCTCCGCCATCTGTACACGATCGTAGAGAAGTCCAAACTAAACTATTGAGAGGTTAAAAGATTTATTTTGAGATACAACGCTACAACAGATTTATTTCAAGATACGCTACACGGCAGAACTTCACTAGTACAAGTACGTCACCAGAGCTTAAAGGATTAAGCAGGAAAAGCAGAAGTGTTTTTTCTTCTATAGTTAAATGAGATACTTCACAAACAGCAAAAATTACAACTATTTTTCAATTTGGAATAAAGTAGTACCATTCATGTGCTCTGTTGAACATACAATCTTCGCAGGAAACTACACCTCACCAAATGTGTTGGAAGACTGTTGGAGAGTAGTGCAGGTAAGCATAGAAGTATTTTTATTTTAAGCACTGCACATGTGTTTCTTGTATTTCATCTTGTGCCTAGCATTAAACTTTTAGTACTAAGCTGTATATATATCACTAAAACTTTGTCTTAGGGCAGGCTTTTGTGATAAACCTAACTTAACAAAGGACAAATGTGGCCATATGCATTGTAAGACAAATTGAATATTATATTTAAAAAAAAAAAAAGAATGATACATAGCTAGTCAAAGTCTGATTAACAGAAAAACCACACCCCTATACAAATGGTGACACAGTTACTCCTGCATTAAGAAAAAATATAATATTTTAATTATGGTTTTAATTACTTTAAAATCATAAAAATGGAAAAAGTGTTGAAATTACATTTATAATTCAAACTTCAACAACTTTATTAGGAGGAAAATTACAATGACTTTTAAAACATAAATAATGGAATCTCTGGGGAACATTTATATTATGAAAGCCTGTAGAGATATACCAAAAGGGTACAGAGCAAAAACACGAGGGCTAAAGGAACGTTAAATATATATATTTTTTGGGCTAAAGGAAGGCAGTAGAGGCAATAGCATTACAATTAAATTGTGCTGAAATTTACAAGAAAGAATAAAACATATACAGAACAAGCAGCACATAAATCAGATCAAAATAGGGTACAACATATTTAATTAATAAAGGGCTTAGCTCAAAACATTAGGAGATACACATTTTCCACACATATGCTTCTGACAATGTTCCAGCTTTGTACTAACTTATTTATTACTTTGAACTTAACTACACAGTGCTTTTCACTGATTAAAACAGTTACTTTTAAAATGGTTATAACCAGAACAATAAACAGACTGGAAAACATTGACAACACCATTCCTAAGTTTTTGCTGAATGTTTTCATCAGGTACAAGTTGACATCTTCAAAGCCAAAAGACATAAACACATGATTTAAATCACATATATGGTACATTTTACCAAGCTGAAAGCATCATGATACAATCATGAAGTTCAACTCTTTCCTCTTGGGCTGGATGATTCACTTCTGCACATGACATTTAATTAAAGTCATACCTAATAGTGGTTGTAGTACCACCATTTTGTGGACTCCATTTAATTAATAAAATTTAAATTTTTTTAATTAGGTTCTATTTTTTTGTTTCCCTCTTTTTCCAAATTATATTTTGATTAATATTATTTGGTTTCTCTCTCTCTCTTTTTTTTTCTTTTCATTTCTCTGAAGATGAATTCCATCTTAAATTAACTTCTTCTGTGGCTAAGTATTTCAGCAAATACTACATTGCATGAAGATTCTTCAATGTTTTTTTTTCCACTTGATTTTCTAGTCTGTACGAATGCAACCTAGCAACAGGGCCACACTATGGAAAAATGGAAATAATAATGAAAATAATAAAATACACATGCATACATTGAAGTGTTGCTAATGAATCCTAATAAAATTTGGCAAATCATTTTTAGAACATAAAACCACTGGGCACTGTGCTAATTCGTAAATTGAAAACTGTACAAAATAACAAATTCAGACAAGAACTATCAAACTGTATTAGATATTATGAAAATGTACACAGCTACATAAATACACTGCTGTATTAAATAGCTGTTCAGTTATTTTACTTGAGCATGCTCAAATAAACTACCAAGTCCATATTAAAAAATACTGCTTATATTAGAACATTCAAGTGGAGGCACAAACAAAACAAATTTTTCTTGTACAGCTTACAAGCTTTTCCTTTTTTTAATCTTAGCTTTGGTATTTTCTCAGTACAGTATAAATGAAACAAATCACACATTTATTGCTTTAGTCTTGCATATATGATTCCTAAACTGATTCTACTTCTTTAAAATGATTGATTCCACTCCTTTAAATTTATGATGTAGCCACACTAAAAAGCTGGATATATGTTTTCTTCCATGGCAGTTACCTGCGGGTTTGTTTGTGTTTGACATTGTGACTCACCACATACTACTACACAATACAAATAGTACTACAATGAAATACAAAAGAATGCCATACAACTGCTATTTCACATATTTTGTTCATATGTATTTTATTCATGTTTGATAGAAATTTATTAATTTTTAAAATAAGTCCTTCCTTCTTTTGCATTCTAATATGCAATATTTTTCTGACCTTCTGTCAGTTACATCCTCAACTGTGTTCCCTCCAGGGGAGCAACAGCTATGGATAATAACTGGTATGTATGATTATTCTGCTCTCAGGACATTGTAGCAAAATAGTGCCCCTTTCATCAGCCAATGGAGTATGTGTGTGCTAGAAAAAGACACTGATTTCACATTAAAGTAGTAAAAGAAAATTATGATTTTCAATGTTTTTCACATTCTATTCTACATATTTACTTGTTTCCATGAAATATGCTATTCTTAAAAATATCCGACTCTGTTTTGCATTTAATTGTGGAACAATTTATATTGCATAGTGGAACGAACTCAAATGTAAACAAACCCGCCAGCAACTGCAGCCAAAGGATACATGTAATGCTTCAAAACAAAAAGCTACTTCCTTCTAAAGCATCAAGACCTACTTATTTATTCAATTCACAATCCTCTGTACTCTAATGTACTTTAGCTCTATTTAATGAGAAATCAGTATTATTCTAAGTAACGTGTAATACTAAATACCTTTCGCAAGCAAAACAATGATCACATATAAAAAATGATACAGACAAAAAATAAAATTACTGCAGGAGCCTAAAATTTAACTTACCACTGATTAACTTTTGAGCCCTTTGAAATCAATAAATGAAGAATACTCCGATGACCATATGATGAGGCATAAAACAGTGCAGTCCACTCATTGAGGTCTTTTGAATTGATGTCAGCTCCATTCTAACAGAGAATAAAATAAACTATGAAATGTTTTGAACATAAAAAGTGATCAAAAGCATAAGCTACATTCATACTAATAAGTTGTTCTCTGAGATTCAGACATTAGCTCTTCAAAGAAAGCTCATCTGCCAGATTAAACTTTAAAACTGATGGTGTTTGATTTTACTTGCTGATGTATCAAACATCTCCATTTAGTGTCATAGCACACAACTCTAGCTTCACAGACATCCATCACACGTCTGATGCAAGACTTTTTGTACTTCATACTCATTATCTTCTTTATATGCAGAGTAGATATGTAATGTGAAGAGAGTTGTAGATATGTAATGAAATCTTTACATGAGGGTTGTAGATGTGTAATGCAGCCAAAGGATACATGTAACACTTTGAAAGTACTTCCTTCTAATAATGGGAAGCAAAACAGTGATGTGTAATGTGAAGCAAAACACTGTGTGTGTGTATGTGTGTGTGTGTGTGTATGTGAATATGGTCCTCCCATGATTTCCTTACCCTTCTCTTAGCTTTCTTTCCTGCCACTTGGGCTGAATAAATTCTCCAAGTAGGCATCTTACCACTCATTCTTGCAACATGGCCAAACCACATAAGAATATTTGCCTTCACCTTACTAACAACATTTTGTTCTACATTACATATCTACAACCCATCTCCATTCCTCACACGATCAGAAATGTCTTGCAACAACCTTCTGTAAGTAACATATCTGTCCATCACACAAATAATAAGTCTCTCCTGTAGTACCCAGGTTTCACTGTACTTCATGGTAGGAACAATTACATCTTCATATGCAGCCATTCAGGACCTTTCTGAGAACCCATCAGTCACATGAAATCCTCCTAAGGGAGCTGTGACTTTCAAAGATGAATTCACTTGCATACTAATTTCACCATCTAATCTGGTATCTCTGTCAAACACGCATCCTAAATATACAAATTCACTCACTTGGTCTATCTCTGTGCTACTTAGACTGATTTTGCATTCAATAATACCAGTTCCTTGCTCAAAAACCATAACTTTGTACATATGGGGCAGCACACTCTGCAACTCACTTTTGCTTTCTGCTAACAGGACTGTGTTAACATCATACAGCAATCTTTATACATGGACATTACAAAGACATAAACCAGTATTGCCTATTTTGGCATCATGCATGCATTCATAAATGTATTAAACAATCATGGTGACATTACACATTATCATCTGACTCCTGCACCAATAGAAAACCAAGGGTTGTGCTGCCTATCACATTCTTCGCAATTTAATGAAAAATAAATTGTTTTGGTGATGGAAAATAAGTTTTGGCAATTACTTTTTTGTACTGTTATAATATTTTGGCAAACAAAAATTTGAATTTGGCAAAAACTTTAAAAAAGCCAGTGCAACCGCTGGAAAACCATTTTGATAAAACACCCTTCACTCATACACATGCACTCCCAGCATAATAGCGTTTACACTTTTAAGCAGATTCCCACTTATACCATAATTATTCAAGACCTTCCGCAGAAGTATCCTGTTTACTTGGTCATAAGCTTAAAGGTATACAGAGCCATTTGGGACTTTTTGAGAACCCATCAGTCTTCATAAGGCAGCTATGACTTTCAATGAAGAATTCACTTGCCTATTAATCTCGCCATCTAATTTGTTCTCTGTCAAGAAAACTTCCTAAACATACAAGTTCATTCACCTCTATCTCTGTGTCATTTAGGCTAATCTTGTGTTCAGTACTACAAAATGGGATAGAAATAGATCAGGTGAATGAATTTGCATATTTAGGAAGCATGATTGACAGATAAAACAGATTAAATGGTGAAATTAATAGATGAGTCAATTCATCTTTGAAAGTCATAGCTGCCTTAGGAGGATTTCACAGGACTAATGCTTTCTCAAAAGATCCAAAATAACTGTGTATGAGAGTGTAATCAAATACATCATCATCATCATCATCATTGTCAACCATTATCAATCCACTGCTGGACGAAGGTCTCCCCAAGTTTCCTCCACAACGGTCTGTCTTGTGCCAGTCTCCTCCATGTCACCCCTGCATACTTTCGAATTTCATCCACCCATCTCCCATGTGGTCTTCTTCTGGGTCTTTTCCTGTCCCTTGGAATCCAATCTAAAATTTCGGCTGTCCATCGATGATCTGTCCTTCTGGCAGTATGTCCAGCCCATTGCCATTTCAGGGATTTAACTCTGATCATGATGTCTTCCACTCTTGTCATTTTTCGGATCCACGAGTTCCTCTTCTTATCTCTCCTGGTTACACCAAGCATGCACCTCTCCATGCTGCTTTGAGTTGTCTGCAGCCTTTGTATGTCTCTTTTAGTTAAGGTCCACGTCTCTGCACCATACGTAAGCACTGGAAGGATGCATTGATCAAACACTTTTCTTTTAAGACATAATGGCATATTGCTCTTGAAAATTATGCTGTTTCTTCCAAAAGCTCTCCAGGCAAGTTTTGTACGCCGATTAATTTCTTCATCAATGTGACCCTCACTTGATATCTGCTGTCCAAGATAAACGTACGTGTCTGTTATCTCCAGCTTTTCTCCATCAATCGATAAATCTTCATTTCTTGTAAAAGCATTGAACATCACTTTTGTCTTCTGAAAGTTCATTTTTAATCCCACTTCTTTACTCTTGTCAGCAAGTTCCTGGATCATACTCTGCAGCTCTGATGGGGTAGTTGCAAAATGACTACATCATCAGCAAAACGAAGGTGGGTTAGATAATCTCCATTAATCTTTATCCCCTTGTTTTCCCAGCTCAGCGACTGAAAAACACCCTCCAATGTGGCATTAAAGAGCTTCGGAGATATGGTGTCACCTTGTCTCACTCCCTTTCCAATTTTTACGTGTGTTGTATTTTCAAACAGCCTAATCTTTGCACTTGCATTTTCATAGATGTTATTAATAATATTAATGTATGCATCTTCAATACCGCAGGTTTTCAGAGCCATTGTAACTGCTGATGGTTTCACCGAATCAAAGGCTTTTTCATAATCGATAAAAGCCATGCACAATGGAAGTTCATATTCCCTCGCTCTTTCAATTAGTTCTCTCAGCACGTGGATATGATCTATTGTGCTGTAGCCACTCCTGAATCCAGCTTGTTCTCTCGGTTGAGCCATGTCCAGTGTTACCTTCAAACGGTGTGAAAGAACTTTAGTGAAGATTTTATAAACTACTGATAGGAGGCTGATAGGTCTGTAGTTTCCTAGATCCTCAATGTCACCTTTCTTATGTAGCAGGATCATTGTAGCGGTGTTCCAATCCTCAGGAATCTTTCCTTCATTAAGGCATCGAGTGAAAATTTGGGCGAGTACTGTTTCGATTTCTCCACTTGCTTCTTGTATGATGTCTACAGTAATTCCATCTTCTCCTGGAGCTTTTCCCCGCTTCATGTTCTTGATTGCATGTGCAACTTCTGCTGGAAGGACTGGAGGAACTCTGGTACTGGTATCTTTCATGATGTCTGGAGTGCATGTATCATCCCTTTCATATAATTTGGAGTAGAAATCTTTCACTCTTGTCAAAATTTCGCCTCTATTTCTTGTTACAGAACCATCTTCTTTTCTCAGTGCCATAATCTGTTTTCTTCCCTTACTGAGATGTCCCTTTGCTATCTTTAGGCTTTGGTTGTTTTCAATTGCTTTCCTCAGTAGTTCACAGTTGAATTTTCTTACGTCTTCAGTGATACTTTTTCTTACTGTCTTGCATAGCTCTATATATTCCACTTTGGAAGTCACATCTTCTTTAGTTGTCCTCATCTCTCTTCTTTTTTGCATCAACATTTTCGTTTTTCCTGATAATTTGTTTACATGCAACTTGTTCTTAGACCCAGCTAATTTTGTTGCTGTTTCCATAAGAGCTTTGGTTACTTTTCTGTTAACTTCAGAGATGTCCACTTCTTCTGATGTTAGGCCTTCTAAAGCAGAGAACCTGTTCTTCAGTTCCAACTTGAAGGTATTATGGTGTTTTTTAAGGTTGGTTATGTCGATACATTTTGTTTGTCTTATGAGCTTGCCACGTTCAAGTTTAGTGTTGAGGTGCATCTTACATCTCACCAATCTATGGTCACTACCTGTGTTGAACTTGTTTAGCACACTGCAGTCTTCTATGACGAATTTTTTGTTACACATAATAAAATCAATTTCACTTGTCGTCCCATTTGGATGTCTCCAAGTCCATTTCCTGTGTGGCTTTTTCTTGAAGAAGGAGTTCAAGATGAAAAACCCTTCTGCCTCTGCAAACTCAACGAGAGTATTTCCACGCTGGTTTCTGTTGCCGTGACCGAATTTACCTACTGAAGTTTCATTCTGTTGCCGTTGCCCTATTTTTGCATTGAAATCTCCCATAATTATCTTCAAGTGCTGCTTACCTTTATTATTTAGATCACGAATTTCCTCATAAAATTCTTCAATTTCTTCTTCAGGATGACTTGTGGTGGGTGCATAAGTTTGAATAATCTGAGCCTGGTATCTTTTCGAGAGTTGGATAACAAGTCGTGCAGCTCTGTCAGAGGAACTTTCAACTTCTACAACTTTATCCTTCAGTTTCTTGTTTATTATAAATCCAACACCACTAGTTCTGCCAGTATCTGTCCCACGATAGTAGAAGAGATGTCCACTTTTCAGTTCGATGAGATCTTCTCCTTTTCTCCTTACCTCACTTAGCCCCACGATGTCCCACTTGATCCTTTGTAGTTCCTCTTCCAATTCAAGAAGCCTTGAATCAGAAGATAGGGAGCGTCCATTGTACGTTGCCAAGGTCAGCATCAGATGGCAGCCTAGTCCGGTCCTCCGGGGATTCTTAGCACCCTCTGCCTTCATGTCGCATACAAGTAGGTAAACTAAAAAAAAAATGTTTTTCATCATATATGCTAATTTGTCAAGTGAGAAGCGTATGCTAAATAATGAAATAATTTTAAAAGCAATGGAGAAAAGTGCCAATGTATAGTTTGGCAGCTGTCAAACTGATCGCATATTCCACTGAAGACAGTATTATTTGTTAGCTTTTAATGAAGAATTAAACATGAAAAATAATGTCTTAATATTCATGATAATATTATAAAAGATGCTTGGAAAATATCTTAGCAGAAACAGAACTTCAAATATTTGGTGCAAAAAACATGCAATGAATAAAATGGCACAATGAATAATTCAATATCGACTTGGTTGGATACACATAACAGATGATTGGTGATGGTGCATTTCATAGCATTAACAAATACAGTATTATACCAAATAAGATAAGAGATGACAGCTTTATGAAAAATTATGAAAAAGTTACATCATACTACCACTGCATGGTTATGTGACAAATTGGAAGAGCATCACTCAAATTAGGATATTGCCATTTACACTTCAAATCATCACTCTAATTGTTAAAGCAATACTCCATTATGGAACAGACCAGGAACTTTTATCAGAATTAGGAGATATTTAACAGCAAAACATTACTTAGTTTGAAAGGAAACTGGAGATAAATTTTGAAATCAAAGCAGTGGGACTGTCAAGACAAATCCTAAAGGAAGAGGGGAGGGAAGTGGGTCACCATTGCCACAATACCAGGGCTCAGGCAGGGTATGAAAATTTTTTCCCCATGCAGAGAAAAATGGGAGGGAATAAAGAATACTTATATTTTTACTATTACAGAAATATTACGATTAGACTGTTTGGCGACATAGCACTTATAAAAACTAGAAAAGGAGTGAGAAAAGGTCACACCATATCTCCCACATTCTTCAATGCCACACTGTAGAATATCTTTCAATAATTAAACTGGGAAGGTGAGGGGATAAAGATTAATGTGCATTATTTAACCCACATTAATTCTGCTAATGACAAAGTTATTTTTGCAAGTACTTCCTTAGAGCTAGGGAGCATGATCCAGAAACTTGCTGACCAGAAGGAAAAAGTGGGTTTAAAAATGAAGTTATGGAAGAAAAAAATTAATGTACAATGCTTTTACAAAAAGTGAAGATTTGAAAGTTGATGGGGAAATCTGGAAGTAACCAAATGCCTACTTTTACCTTGGACAACAGATATCACAAGACATACAGAAGAAGAAATAAATGAACACATAAAACTTGGATTGGTTGGAGAGCATTTGGAAGAAACTATCACTTTCAAGAGAAATTTACCATTGTGTCTTAAAAGGAAAGTGTTTAATCAATGCACATGTCCAGTTCTTACTTATGGATCAGAGACATGTACCTCAACTAAAAAAGAAATAGAAAGGAAATAAAAGACACATGAACAGCTGCATGCTTGGTCTAACCAGGAAAGATAGAAGAGGAACTCGTGGATCAGGAAAGTGACAGGAGTGGAAGACATTATCATCAAAGTAAAATTCTAAAATGGCAATGGGCTGGACATATTGCAAGAAGAAACTGACCACTAATGGACAACTGAAATACCAGATTGGTTATCAAGGGGCAGGAAAAGACCAAGATTATGAGGGAGAAAGATTTTGAAAGCATGCTGGAATGACTTGGAAGAGACTGGCTCAAGATAGAAAGTTGTGGAAAAGACTTAGGGAGACCTTCGAGCAGTGGATTTGATAATGGTTGATGATGATATACAGATATATATACTGACTTTCAAAGTTTCTATGAAGTTTTCTTTGGAAAAATAATACAATGAAAACATGTTCAACTCACTTCAACTAAGATGGTAGCACATTCAAGATTACCACATTTTGTAGCAAGTATAAGAGAGGTAATGAAGTTAGGAGGAGATTGATTAGGATTGGCTCCACATTTCAGTAGAAAGCGGACAACATTCGATTCACCATAATATGCAGCATACATCAGAGGTGTCCACCCATCTTTATTGCAAGCATTTACCTCATTGCATTGGGAGCTAAAAACACAATGCATAAACTTTCAGATATCTTAGTAAAAAAATGTCAAATTAAAAAAAAAAAAAATGTATAGAAATACCATCATTTATTTAAGAATTCAGTACATGTACATACAGAGCCAAGCAGTGCAAAGGTTGAAAAAACTGCTAGACCGACACCCAGGACTATTTGGTTTTATGTTCAGACTGGAGCAAAATATTTTTTACTAGCCTAGAACTACTAATTAAAAGTTTGCTTTTCAAAAGCTGTGGTGCTTAAACTGGTGCATTTTTACAGATATTTTACATGATTTTTAATATACTATAAATTTCACAAAATTATGTGATTTACTCAGGAATAAAAGGATATTACTTCAGCCGAATTTTTGAGTGCACCCCTACCCTTCCTCAAGACTTTATTTGAAATACAGATCCCGAATAGGAAGGTTAGGGGTGCTAGCCGAAAATTCAAATGTAAAGTAATATCCACAAAAAAGGTAACTTGATCACGCTAGTTACGTTAACTAAAACTTTTACAAAAAGTTCGTAAGTTGGAAGCTTTCGACCTTATCTTAGGTCTTCATCACGCCAATGGAGGACTAAAATTGTTGCCAGATTCTACATTTGAATTTTCCTATTTTTGTTGCCAAAACTTAGAATTGATCTCCAGATCAACGGAATGTAGAGAGGAGATTCGGAGTTGCAAGTCATTGAGTTGAAAATAATTTCTATGCTTTCACGGTAACGGAGGGCAAAACGATTGTCAAACGAAGCAATTCGTTTTGCTTCGTTCCAGTGGGGAACTGCAGATGTGTCTTCCATTGTCAAAATAGACAAGGCAGTGTTGGGATTGCCTTTCGAAACATCTTTTCTGTGTTCTAAAATTCTATGGCTAATGCTCCTGTATGTGCTTCCAATGTATAAGTTATCCCCAGTAGAAGAAGAGATAGGAATGCAGTAAACTCCTGGGAGGTTCAGGCTTTCAACTTTGTCCCTATCCCTTTGTAGAAGTTTCAAGATGTTTGGAATGCACCAGTTTAAGCACCACAGCTTTTGAAAAGCAAACTTTGGATAGGGACAAAGTTGAAAGCCTGAACCTCCCAGGAGTTTACTGCATTCCTATCTCTTCTTCTACTGGGGATAACTTATACATTGGAAGCACATACAGGAGCATTAGCCATAGAATTTTAGAACACAGAAAAGATGTTTCGAAAGGCAATCCCAACACTGCCTTGTCTATTTTGACAATGGAAGACACATCTGCAGTTCCCCACTGGAACGAAGCAAAACGAATTGCTTCGTTTGACAATCGTTTTGCCCTCCGTTACCGTGAAAGCATAGAAATTATTTTCAACTCAATGACTTGCAACTCCGAATCTCTCTCTACATTCCGTTGATCTGGAGATCAATTCTAAGTTTTGGCAACAAAAATAGGAAAAATTCAAATGTAGAATCTGGCAACAATTTTAGTCCTCCATTGGCGTGATGAAGACCTAAGATAAGGTCGAAAGCTTCAACTTACGAACTTTTGTAAAAGTTTTAGTTAACGTAACTAGCGTGATCAAGTTACCTTTCTTTGTTAATATTGTTACGTGTTTTGCCCATAATCGTCATGTAAGTAATATCCTTTTATTCCTGAGTAAAGCCCATAATTTTGTGAAATTTATAGTATATTATGTCTAGGAATAGCCATGTCATGAATTATTACTATGATTTTTTATTGTCTTATAAGGTATACGTACATACAGCTGTCAAACTTTACGCAATTGGATATTTAACATTTCTGTTTCAGGAACTGCATCTGCTGTGGTGTGGAGAAGTGTCGAGACAGGCCAAGCTGAGTCCGAAAGCCCAAAGCAGAAGAGTCTGGGCCTGAACTGGACGAGCTCAGGCTCTGAGAGACAGGGAGAGAATTTCCTTTATAAAAAACAAAAAAAAAAAAAAACAGTTGTGTATGATTCCACATACAAGAATTTGTTTACACTAGATGGCTTGGGCTGACACTTTGGGCTCCGGCTCTAAAAATTGAGCTCGGACTCAGCACTGGTATGGAGTATAAATGTTGCGCGTGTGTGCTGGGAGGGGGGGGGGTAATGATCAAGGTTGCCTGCTTTCCAGGGTTAGTGGTAGGAGAACGGAGAAAAAAAAACAGCTCATGAGGATAGCTAGGGAGCGCAGATTTGCCAGTTCGTGTGCTGGTTAAGTTAATTTAGAATGTTATGAAGATACAAACTGTTAGGTTTGATCATGAAGCAGTTAAATCTTATGTAAATTCCCAACATTTTGTTTTTTCGTAATATTCATATATTATGCCCTTTGAAAGCAAAAGCTGTGGATCATGCTGATTTGAATGTTTGTAACAAAATTAAATGCGGTAAATAAATTTTCTGGAGAAAGTCTTTAATTTTTTGCACTCTTTGGAATACAAAAGAATTTGGGATCTTTTTTTTGAGTGCATCCATTTTTAATAAAATTATTGATCAAAGTTGTAACATACCGAGTTATGTACAAAAGAATCGCGCATTTTTGATATTTATTTATTTTTTTGATTGGAGGTTTAACGACTGCCGTGAGCAACTCAATGGGCTATAGGCAGCAGCACATCCCTACTTTAGGGAAGGGAGAAAACCAGTGCTGCAAGACAAACGCAACATCTATGCCTCACCGGGATTTTAACGCGAACAAATGGTCATCCGTTCCTACACCACAGGAACGGCTTTTTGATAATCTGAAATTCAAAGTTTTCTGAAGGAGCTGCTACATAGAAACAGTGAAAATACAGCCCATTTGTGCCAACAAATACATTTGTTTAGTAAAATAAGCAAACCCTAGAGACCTACATACCTGCAAAACAAACATATAACACTGACACCAGCAACTAGTACGCAGACACCGATTTAATGAAAATTTTCTGCTCAGGAGAAGGGCCTGAAAGCAAATGTTTTTGTGGATTAGGGTTGAAGGGAAATAAGGACATGTGAATACAATGCCCCCCCCCGCCCTTCTTTTAAGCCAGCAACCTTGTCTTGCACTCATCTCTTCCAAAGCAGTCATCAGCAATGCCCTGCTCTCTCACTCACCTTGAGCAGGCTTCAGAGTATCATATAGCTTTAGACTCCACTTTAGGTGTTGCAAACCCCCTACTTAATGGCACAAACAAACAGCAGAGCAATTAGTAACAACCTCCCTCATCAAAATCCTATCCACCCTCTTCATTCTTTTTATTTTGATTTGAGGTTTAACGACCACCGTGAGCAACTCAATGGGCTATAAGCAGTCGCCCATCCCTAATTTAGGGCCACTGGTTCCAGGGAAGGGAGAGAGCCAGTGCCGTAAGACAAACACAACATCCATGCCTCACTGGGATTCGAACTTGGACCCCTTTCGGACGAATGATCAGAGGCCATCGCTTAGACCACTGCGCCACCGGGACGGCCTCTCTTCATTTGCACCTGGCCATAGTAACTTAAAAAGGCTAATGCTAAGGATTTGGAAGAGTGGAGAACAATTAAATTTTCGTTACCCTGCGGATGCTATTTTGATAACCTTTCTACGGAGAAGTAAACAATGCGCTTCCAAGGTTAAAATACGTAGTGTTACACAACAAAAAACATCACACTTATTACTTGGGAAAGTCTAGATTATATAAAAGCTAAAAAAAAAAAAATTGAAAAACAGCACATCTTGAACTGGGTGGGTGGCAAGATGGAGAAGAAAAATTTCAGAGTAGGTTGCAGCTCACACTTCAGGGCCGTAGCCAGGCCGGGCTGAGCCCGACCTGTGTTTCCTTTTGCCCGTCCTAGTGACTTATTTAACAGTATAGTGCCCAACCTCTTTCACATCTTTTGCCCGACCACTTCATGTCCTTCGCCCGATCTCAATCATCAGCCACCCCTCCCAACTGGCTTGTCTGGCTACGGGCCTGCCACACTTACACCCCCACCCTTTTGGCAACATCCCTGCTTATGCCTATGTATATTTTAACTTCTGTATTAATTGTTATTCTAATTTCATCATAAAAACTAGGTTGAGAAATTCTGCATGATTTCATATTTTGAATATATGAGAAAAAAAAAATCCCTTACCTTTTATTTTATTTAGGTAGTAAATCAGAAAACAACATTGTTTTATATTTAATACCCATAGTACACATTGCTTACTTATGTAAGCATCGCTCTTTTCAATCCAGTTTGTCCACTAGTTGAATTAGCATTAGTGCAGAGTAAAATATTTGTGAACTAATCTTTACTCATTTTAAAATTCTTGAATTCAGAGAGAAAAAAAGCAAAAAAAAAAAAACCATAACTGTGAAAGTTATTTAGTAAACTTTTAGTTACTAAATAACTAAACCCCCCCCACTGTCTCAGTTCCCTCAAAGTTGTAACATACCAAGTTATGCATAAAAGAATTGTGCATTTTTGAAAATCTGAAATTCAAAGTTCAATGAATAATTACAAAAAACATATAAATGAATTATATATAACTGAACTGAAATGCTATTAGAAACTACAGTAAAATGTGAAGACTAGAGCAGTATTACATATAAAACTGAAAAACATAACCAGAAAACGTATAACCAAGGTTTCACAGAGTGAACTCTTTGTTGAGATCTTTTTTTTTTTATTGGAGGTTTAATGACCACCGTGAGCAGCTCAATGGGCTATAAGCAGTCACCCGTCCCTAATTTAGGGTCACTGGTTCCAGGGAAGGGAGAGAGCCAGTGCCGTAAGACAAACACAACATTCATGCCTCACTGGGATTCGAACCGGGACCCCTTTCGGACGAATGATCAGAGGCCATCGCTTAGACCACTGCGCCACCGGGGCGGCTTTTGTTGAGATCAAGAGCCTTGCATATCCCAGACACATCTGGATGGAGACAAATTTTGTTATCTTGCAGGCAAGAGAGAAGAGCCATGGGAATGGTGGTGGCATGTAGACGAGCTTTTTCCTGTCAGAAAATAGTATTTTCCCCTTTAGGCAAAAATAAGAGCATAAGATTTATGGTACATTCAAAATAACAATGTGATGTGCTGCTTATTTTCTTGTTTGTTTCAGGTTTAACAACCACCATGAGCAACTCAATAGGCTATAAGCAGTTGCCCATCCAAAATTTAGGGTTACAAGTCTCAGTGAAAGGAAAGATCTGCAGCCATATGCCTCACCCAGGACCTATCTCAGACAAATGATTAGAAACCACACTTTGCACCACTAGACTACTGGGTTGGCATGATGTGATCTTCCACAAATTTATTTTCTTGTACCAAATGGCTATGCAAATTCCACTAAAAGTTTGCAATTTTTGTCTGATAACTTTCTTGAAATGGAACTTATTTTATTTGGATGTTTTAACATTTGTTTAAAATCATTCCTTTTAAAAAATTTGCTAAATATTAACATTGCTTCTTAAGTTAAACCAAATAAAAAAGGAATTCTCCAAAAAAAAACAAAAAAAAAAAAAAAAAAAACTGACGAGTTTGCTAAATGCTGTTGGTATCTTCTTTACATCAATTATTTTTTATCATTTCTTTAACCTAATGTTTCAGTAAAAAAATTCATGAGGAAAACCAAAGACCCTGTGCTCTGGCAACCTTTCTGTACAGACTTCATTATTCGTTAACAAAACGTATAGAATTACCTACGTTCTAGAGAACAATATAAAAACAATTATACCTTTCAATTATTTCTCGCACTTTTCCTAAAGAACCAATGCTGGCTGCTGTAAACAAGTCTATGGGACAGAACTCTTCTTTTGAAAACTGTTCAAAATTACTGATCAAAAGTTCGGCATTCATTGTAACGTTACCGAACAATTTGAAAAAGCAAAACCATGCGTTAAAAGCGATAACATAAGGGTGCTAAATAAAAAAGGATAAAAAAACAACAACATATAAAAACTAAATAAGAAAAATCAGAACACAGTAATAATCTACATCATAGGCAGACGGAAATTTAAACAATACCGTCAGTGCCTATTTCCACTAACAGATTGATATCCGTGGGTTCTCATCAAGGTACGGTTCTTTTTTTTTTTTTTTTTTTTTTTTTTGATTGGAGGTTTAACGACCACCGTGAGCAACTCAATGGGCTATAAGCAGTCGCCCGTCCCTAATTTAGGGTCACTGGTTCCAGGGAAGGGAGAGAGCCAGTGCCGTAAGACAAACACAACATCCATGCCTCACCGGGATTCGAACCCGGACTCCGTTTGGACGAATGATCAGAGGCCATCGCTTAGACCACTGAGCCACCGGGGCGGCCAAGGTACGGTTCTCAAAAACTTAGGTGACAAATTTTTGAGAACGAAATTGAAGACAAAATATCATGTTGTTCTCAATCAATTTCATTTCAAAATGAGGACACGATTGAGGACAACATATGACACATTATGGCAAAGCCGACGATTAACAAAGAATGTCATGAACTGCACCATAATTATCCAGTTTCATGGGAAAACATACGATGAATCTGAAGAAATTAATGATTTTTTTTATTGAAGGTTTAACAGCCACCACGAGCAACTCAATGAGCTACAAGCAGTCGTCCATCCCTAATTTAGAGTTACTTGTCCCAGGGAAGGGACAGAGCCAGAGCCTTAAGAGAAACACAACATCTATGTCTCACACAAAGAGGCCAGAACACCGTGGGCCAGAATAATACTTCTGGAGACGCCCTGGTCTCTTAACCGTGAAGCCGCAAGGTGTGAGAATTTGCCCTTGTTTACATGATACGTATGTAATTTCACTTGTTTGCATTTTGGAATTGCGTAGTTTGGGGTTTTTTTTGTTTTTTTTATTGGAGGTTTAACGACCACCGCGAGCAACTCAATGGGCTATAAGCAGTCGCTCGTCCCTAATTTAGGGTAACTGGTTCCAGGGAAGGGAGAGAACCAGCGCCGTAAGACAAAAACAACATCCATGCCTCACCGGGATTCGAACCCGGACCCATCTCGGACGAATGATCAGAAGCCATCGCTTAGACCACTGCGCCACCGGGCGGCAGTTTGGGGTTGCAAAAACCGTGTTGATATCAAACCTGAATGAATTGTACTTCACACACGAGTGAAGTTTACAATTTTAACGTTATGTTTTGTTTAGAATTCGCTCTAACGTTCGTGTATTTCATTTTATAAATAAAAATGGGAAGGAGCCTCAAAATAATTAAGAATTTTATAAATTCAGCATTTTCTCACACATCGGCAGCAAATTATGATGCGAAATTGGGAACATTTGCGACGTAAGTAGGCGATTCGGCCAACACAAAATGCATTGCAATAGCCTTGAAATTCATCAGCTTTCCCTCACTTTGAGGGAGATGTTAAGTTCATAGGGCTTGGATACCATGCTGACGTCACAGCTGATATGCCTCGACTACCGATAAACAGATATAATATCACTAAGGGCAGAGCAGATGTAAACATTGTGTTTTTCGAAGCAGTCAGAAAATTCATGTAACTGATGCGGAAATAAAGCAGATTCAAACATAAAAGATTGGTTTGTATCGTGTTTCTCTCTGATATTCATTTGACCAGTGCGGAAATAAAGCAGATGCAACAAATAACTATTCGCTAGTTTGCATCTTGCTTCATTTCTTATCCCATCGTTCCTGCTATTAGCATTATTCATTTTTTTATTGGAGGTTTAACGACCACCGTGAGCAACTCAATGGGCTATAAGCAGTCGCCCGTCCCTAATTTAGAGTCACTGGTTCCAGGGAAGGGAGACAGCCAATGCCGTAAGACAAGCACAACATCCATGCCTCACCGGGATTCGAACCCGGACCCCGTTCGGACGAATGATCAGAGGCCATCGCTTAGACCACTGCGCCACCGGGGCGACCATTATTCATTGAACAGTCATATATGAGCAGACCTAATGGTACCAGACGACATTGCTTGAGCAGCGATCTTTTAAACAAATCACTTTCTAAGAAAACCTGAAGTATTTAATTCGCAGGATTTGAGTACATTTCTGATTCTAAATATTTTTCGTATATTTTGTAGTGATTCTCATTCGCGACAAAGTTACAAGTACAGTTGTTTTTTTCTAATGACTAGTGCATATCATAGATGGCGACATACGTTCTTTTGAATGGGGTGTGAACTGAAAATTGCCGCCCCGGTGGTGCAGTGGTCTAAGCGATGGCCTCTGATCATTCGTCCGTAAGGGGTCCGGGTTCGAATCCCGGTGAGGCCTGGATGTTTGTGTTTGTCTTACGGCACTGGCTCTCTCCCTTCCCTGGAATCAGTGACTCTAAATTAAGGACGGGCGACTGCTTATAGCCCATTGAGTTGCTCACGGTGGTCGTTAAATCTCCAATCTAAAAAAAAAGAACTGAAAATTAAATAACTTCGGAAAATTTTTGAGTTACGTTGCTTTTGTTAATGAGAATAGTAATCCGATAATTGACATTACTGTATGCAGAACACTATTATTAATAAAATTTACGACATTGCAAATTACATAGATATTAGTGATTCCACTAAATCTATAGTAAATAATTTTTAAAATAATATTTTATTAAGATAAAAAATTGTAATTTTTTTTTCTTCATGTTTTGAACAAAGTTGATGAAAACCGGAGCCAATTGAAAAGGTGTGAACAAAGACGTCTTAACTCAATCGGGGTCCCTGGGCCCGATAATTTTGAAGGGACTTTTTTTTTTTTTATTTTATTTTTTTTAGTTGGAGGTTTAACGACCACCGTGAGCAACTCAATGGGCTATAAGCAGTCGCCCGTCCCTAATTTAGGGTCACTGGTTCCAGGGAAGGGAGAGAGCCAGTGCCGTAAGACAAACACAACAGCCATGCCTCACCGGGATTCGAACCCGGACCCCTTTCGGACGAATGATCAGAGGCCAGCGCCTTAGACCACTGCGCCACCGGGGCGGCGGGGACATTTTCAACCTAACTTTTAAATTTCCAAAGTTTTGCAATTAGAAGAAATATGTTGACGATAATCTGTTGATAAAAGCAAATATACAAACGATAATCTGTTGATAAAAGCCAACTTAGAAAAGAAATAAGTAACGAAATGTAAATTAAATAAGACCAACTGAAATTAAATTAACATTTCGCGCATAATAATGGCGTTATATCGAAATCAAATCAACAGAGAAATTTGCTTCCTAAAAGTAAGCGTTAGTGCTCTGTGATAGCGCATCAAAGTATCAATACAAACCTATAAATTAAGAATATAAAAATATAATATAATGGTATGTTCATATTATGAACACACCATTGTATTCTTCATTTAAAACTTTTATTGGAAAATTTCGAGCTCTGACTCTTCTGTGTTATGTACTGCTTAATTTTAACCTCCAACCTACAAAATAAAAAAAAAACACAAATAAATAAAATAAATAAACTTTGCCACCAATTTGGGGGCCCCGTATGTGAAACTGTGTTCTGGGAACGTAAAACTACTGACGGATTAAATAAGTTTAGTTATTCGAGTTTTGACTTGTCGTAACCACCGGTAGATGTCGCCGCATGAGATAATCTAAAACCCTTTTCCAACTGTCTGACACGCGGTGGTCTAAGGCGCTGGTTTCTGATCATTCGTCCGTAAGGGGTCCGGGTTCGAATCCCGGTCAGGCATGGATGTTGTGTTTGTCTTACGGCACTGGATCTCTCCCTTCCCTGGAACCAGTGACCCTAAATTAGGGACGGGCGAATGCTTATAGCCCACTGAGTTGCTCACGGTGGTCGTTAAACCTCCAATCAAAAAAAAAAAAACAAAAAAAAACTGTCTAACACGATTTAGCGTGAAATAACGTCATTGTTAACATTATTATTGAAGTGGTTAGTAACTACTGTATAATAAAAATCCATAATAACACAGTAAAAATTAATTTGCGATGTTTAACTTTATTTCTTTACTTAAACATTTCCGAAAACTGAAACATCTGCTGCAACGGATGGAGTACGAGAACCCAGTAGATTCAAGTCTTTCAGCTATAGCCCATTGAGTTGCTCACGGTGGTCGTTAAACCTCCAATAAAAAAAAAAAAAAAAAGTCTTTCAGCAATTTTCCGTGCTCTTCCTCCAATTCTGAATAACCAGAAATAAAGCCATCTTTATCACTATTGTATTCCCTCAAAAATTTCTGAAAATGTAATTTAAAGAAACCTCCATAACCTTCATAGAAACTTCGAAATCGTTAATGTGAGTCCCGTTCCACGTTGCACCACCATATGACGAAGACCTTATTGAATGGTTGTATATCGTTTTTCGATATCTTTTATCGCACAGGCGCGACTGACTGAATCTGTGACGTCAGCATGGTATCCAAGCCTTGTGAACTTAGCATCTCCCACACTTTGACGGTCGTCCCTTGCGTTTATAGGCTTCACGCAAAGTGGTACTACTGCTTCATTAACAAGGCATCTTCAGTTATCTAATTCTAACCGCCTTGGTCTCACTCGGACCCATTTGGGACGAATGATCAGAATCCATTGCATTGAACACTGCGCCACTGGGCGGACTTATGATTTTTAAATATGAAATAAGTATAAAATAGCAATAAAATACCATGATACTGAATATTATTAATGATAAATTTTAAATGATATTTATAGGGGCAGCACATGCAATTAAAGCTACATTTTGATTTTGTTCTGAAATGCCATAAACCTTATTCCTGTGACGTCACAAGTCGATTTCTGCGGGCCAACATGACTGCTGATCCATTGTTCCTGCGATTTGATTATCCCTTACTGTTGGCCAGTTTTTACAGTCTTAACGTCATGGAGTATGCCAACGAATTAATAGAGCTATGGGGAGAAGAAGAATAAATTTATTTCTTAGAAGAACAAACCAAGGTTGCGAGAATATACCGGGACAATTTTGTGTTCGATGTTTATTTCGCATGATGCAGGAGAAATAAACATTGAACACAAAATTGACATGCTGCAAGAATATACCTGACAATTTTGTGTTCCGATGTTTATTTCGCATGCTGCATTAAAACTTTCATGATGCTCTCAGTCATCATGAAGGTTTTAATGCAGCATTTCTCGTACATGGATATTAATTTTTCATACTCTTATTGTCAGACATTGGCGAAACATCTGAAACATAAATTTGGAAACCTTTTTTGAAACAAAACATTTATAAGACCAGACAAATACGTAATATGGAAATAACCTAGAGTTCGCACGCTAGGCAACCTGCTTAAAAATCAAATGAATACGTAATATTAAACAAAAGAAAATTATGTATATGCTTGTTTCGTTCTTTGGGGTAAGAACTCAGAATTTAATTCGTAATTTACCGATCCAAATATGCAATAAGTTTTCTCCTTCTACCCCCTTTTTTTAAATTGAAATTCGAAGGAACACTACGAGATTTCAACTGTCTTTGATTCGTAGTGCCATAATATCCAAAATCGTCTTGTGAAGTGGGCAGAACATATTGGAAAATGAACATTGGGATGGAAATAATCGTGTTTCATTTACGCAGCCATTCCTTTAACACTTTCGTTTTTTTCAGAGGAAAATCATGGAAAGTTATTCCTTCCTTTGTACAATTTAGGTGGCAAGATTTATTATCACAACCATACGATGAGCAGAGTTAGATATGTCGTTAATAAATTTACGAAAAATGCCATTTTCTCGAATCTTTACGACGTAACGCCATGTTAATCAATGGGAAAACGCATGCAAACAAACTGTTGTTGGTCCGCGGCCACGGAAATGCTTACCCATCACTCAATACCAGGTGAATAAGATCCATTGCGATTCTGTACAAGTAAAAATATCTAAAGCCAGAAAATTACTATATACTGAGAGGATAGAAAACATCGGATAACTGTATGTTATCTCAATTGGAAGGAATACACTCACGGACAATGAAATTTGCGCACGTAGAAGGAAACATCGGATTGAACCGAAATTTTATGGGCGTAATGATACAGATGAATGTTGATGGCAAAAACAGAGATGCAGGACAATTACAGAGGGATCTGGGGTACGTTGTCCGGTCATCTTCAATAGCGCGTCGCACCACCTCGTGCGGCGATACACGCTGCAATACGGTCCGGCATGGAGGCGAACAGACGCCTGATGTCCTGCGGCAGTCTGGCCCACATGTGTTGGACAGTGTGCTCCAAATCCTGGATAGTGCGGCACGGCGGCAGCGGGCGTTTCAACTGCTCCCACACATGCTCGGTAGGGGACATGTCCGGGGAGCGGGCAGGACATGGTCTAAGCAGTCCTGGGTAACCCGAGTCGTGTGCGAGAGGGTATTATCCTGCTGATATAGCGCAACTGGAGTCCCGGTCAGGAATGGATGAGACCACATGGGACCGTAGGATCTCATTCACATACCGCTGGCATGTCAATGATCCACGTACCACTATTAGAGGTGATCGGCTATCGTAGGCAATGGCTCCCCACACCATAATGGCTGCAGTGTGGGAGGTGGGGCGCTCGATAGCGAAGTTGGGATTCTGCCATTGACCCGGGGACCTCCACACCCGGACAAGATGATCATCTGTCCCCAAAACGAAGCGGCACTCATCGCTAAACACCACACGTTGCCAAGCTGTGGTGTTCCACGTCACTCTGGCCTTGCACCACTGCACACGGAGCCGGCGATGTTTTTTTTGGTTGGAGGTTTAACGACCACCGTGAGCAACTCAATGGGCTATAAGCAGTCGCCCGTCCCTAATTTAGGGTCACTGTTCCAAGGAAGGGAGAGAGCCAGTGCCGTAAGACAAATACAACATCCATGCCTCACCGGGATTCGAACCCGGACCCCTTTCGGACGAACGATCAGAGGCCAGCGCCTTAGACCACTGCGCCACCGAGGCGGCGGAGCCGGCGATGTTCCGGTGTTAATGGTAGCACACGTAAGAGGCGCTGGGAGCACAGATCATCTTCGGCGAAGAGTCGGGAAATGGTTCGTTGGCACACGGAGCCACTACATTTGTCCGTATTGTGGACCGGGTCCCCGTGGGATCCGTTCGTGCAGAGTGCACGATCCGTCGATCCTCTCTAATGGTGGTCCTCCTCGTCCGGCTTGAGCCGCTCCGCCGTCAGGCAATGCCGTCACATGTCTACTGCTCTCAACAAGTCGAACGGTATTGTCAGAACGATCCACGTGGCGGTCTATACGGCGCCTAGACCACCCTGCGGTTTTCAGCCCGATGATCAGGCCTCTCTCAAAGTCCGTAAGTTTCGTAAATCGGCGTCGCCGGCGTCTACCCGGCATTCTTGTCACTCTGTACTTTTGCTTGCGTCGGCCGGTGCTTTTAGCTTTCATGGGGCATCGACTGCACGCCGGTTTATAATGCTGCTGGTTCGTGCTTGCAGTGAAACCACAGGGTGCGCGGTCATGCGCAATCGCACCAAACGTGAATCATTTGAATACCAGTATGCACTCTAGCTATTTGCAAAGTTTCGCGGTTTTAGCATGTTTTCTTCTAGGTGCGCAAATTTCATTGTCTGTGAGTGTACATGCTCACCCCCTCCCTATACGACGCATACTAGGACCATGGACTAGGACCATTAGCTAGGACCATACTAGGACCATTAGCTAGGACCATGGGTCTGGAACACTTCATCTAATATTTAATTTCGCAGTTTCCTATCCGCGAGATGCCACGCCTCACCGCTGCCGTACGGCATCTTGTGATTAAAGGAACACACGCCATTGGTCTACGTGCTTAAAAGATACCTTGGTGAAGACGATTACGGATAACTTGAATTGAGAACATGCATCCTGCCGACACGAGAAGCTCTCGCTGGAGTTGAGTAGCATTTTACCACCTGTTGCGACGGGCTGTTAACAATAGATACCGGTTGTCCCTTGCTGTAGTTTTTCGTGCTCGGGCTTGACTTTGCCTCTTTCGAACACATTCCGTATTCTGGAATCGTGTACATAGTCGGAAAATGACACTTCGTGACACTCTAATGCCAACATTCGCTGTGTCTGACCTACTTCCAGCCTGCCAACAGCTTTACACGCCGTTGATTCCGGTGAATCATGCAGCTGTGATATCGTTCAAACAAAAGACTTCAAGAAACGAAATATCACGACAAACGTGGCAGAATAAAGGACCTCGCAGAAAACTTTCGTTTTTATCCCAGTCTGTAATTTATGCAATCTGACATCACAGGCGCTAATTTGCATAAGAATACGCATGATTCGGATGTCAACGTCACACTCGCATTTTACAGGTTTCGGCAAGATATCACACGATTGGTTTGCGTAAAGTTGCCAAAGTCACATGATTTCCTAATTATTTTGAGCAGTATAGTTTATCCAACAATGAGGAATTTGCAACTCAACCGCTATCAAATACATTCAGAGAATGTGATTTTTTTATATATTTCAAGAGGGCAGGTTTTTTTCAGTCACTCCTGTTTCATATTTTGTATTTTATTTTATTGTTTTTACTTTTTGGCGTGGAAAAATTATTCTCTAGTGCAATAAATTAACAAAGAGAGCGAAAAAGCAAAGAAAAACTTGCGTCTGTATTCGTGGTAAAGGTTAGTTTGCAGCGTAACACCGAGCCTCTCCCCCCCAGATGACCCCGTAGGGCAGTAGCTAGGACCCTGGGTAGGATCTTAGCTAGGACCATGGGTCTGGATCTTAGCTAGGACCATGGGTCTGGATCTTAGCTAGGACCCTGGGTCTGGATCTTAGCTAGGACCCTGGGTCTGGATCTTAGCTAGGATCCTGGGTCTGGATCTTATCTAGGACCCTGGGTCTGGATCTTAGATAGGACCATGGGTCTGGATCTTAGCTAGAACCCTGGGTCTGGATCTTAGCTAGGACCCTGGGTCTGGATCTTAGCTAGGACCCTGGGTCTGGATCTTAGCTAGGACCATGGGTCTGGAACCTAGCTACGACCCTACGTTGACCAAAGGTGCCCTTCACATTCACAATGTAAACGTTCGTGACTATGATGGATCATTTTTGATGTAATAATCTTTTTGATAAAAAGTAACACGATTCAAGAGGAGATCTAAAAAACTTACAAGGAGAGGCTATGAAAAATGTAACTTAAATTTACAGAAATGAAATTTTGATGCGGTGAAACAACGAATGTATAATCGCTTTTTCATCGCATTTGGGCATCGAGCTTGTCGCGCTGTTTCATCCCTCGCCTTACTAGAGTAACCTCTACTCTGAGGAGTCATCTGTTAATGTGCTGGTGCGGTAAGTAGAAGCAACAGCTTCGCTTTACTGAAAGACCAAGTGCATTTACTCATGTTCCTTTTTTTTATTTTGGTTGAGGGTTTAACGACCACCGTGAGCAACTCGATGGGCTATAAGCAGTCTCCCGTCTCTAATTTAGGGCCACTGGTTCCAGGCAAGGAAGACAGCCAGTGCCATAAGACAAACGCAACATCCATGCCTCACCGGGATTTGAACCCGGACCCACTTAGACGAACGGTCATAAACCATCGCTTAGACCCTGCGCCACCAGGGAAGCTACTCGTGATCTGGGGCTTGGGAAGGATAATGCGTCCTACATAGTTTTGAATTACCGAATTATGGTAGCGTCGCTGGAATAAAGAGCGTAATGGAAATCGTAAGATGAAAACAAAAAAGTGTATTAAATCCACTAAGTTCCTTTCTTTTTTTGCTCTATAACTGAAATTCAACAACGTGAGCGTCAATGCCACATCCAAGAAATTCACCAAAAGTAAATTTCAATGCCGCAACCCCAATTGTACTGCAATGCTAATAACTGGGCTGTCGTTGGTTCGAACGGTTTCGAGAAGGAAATTTTGACGTGTCAGACAGTCCCACAGCCGGACGACCCGCGCATAGTTCAGTTTAGAGATACTGATAATTATGCCTGAACGCAGGCACTGCTGCTACAAGAAACTCTGTATCCACAACCAAGAGGCAGATTAAACAATGGTAGGTGTTATCGAAGATTGTTTCAGTGAAAAAATTGTGCGGTTCGCCGTATTAAGTTCAGGAGGACATGACGCGTTATCTGACTCAAAACAAGAGGATGAGCCAATACTGAGAAGTCATTATTATACAGGGTGTCCGAGAATTATTGGACACATTACAAAATTATATAGAACAAAACATTAAACAGATAGAAAGAAACTGACTGTACTAACTTACAATGTAACTACACAAGTTAATAAATTTCAACGTGAGATCCCTTGGTTGCTCGTAGTACGTCCAAGCGATACTCGATTTCATACCATGTATTGGCAAGCATCTGAGGAGTTACAGAATTAATAGCAGCTGTGTTACTCTGCTTCAGTTTCTGCAAATCAGTACAAGGCGTCTGATAGACACGATCCTTCACATAACCGCACATGAAATAATCCAATGGAGTTAGATCTGGAGAGCGAGTAGGCCACGGAATGGGACCACCACGCCCAATCCATCTGTTGGGGAAATGCTCATTTAAGCACTTACGTACACACGTTGATCAATGCGGAAAACGTTGTTGGAAAACGACGTTGTCATATCTTTTGATCTGGGATATAGCGAAATTTTCTAGCATATCCAAGTAAATGTCACCGATAATGGTTTTTTCGCAGAAGAAGAAATGGCCAATCACTTCTCTTTTTGATAAGGCGCACCACACATTAATTTTTGGAGAATTACGTTCCAGTTCAATAGCAGCATGAGTCGGTTCCCTGCCCCATATCCTACAGTTGTGACGATTCACAATACCTGATACATGAAATGTGGATTCATCACTAAAAATTACAGTACTGAGAAAGTTTTCGTCGTTTTCCACTCGATTCAGCATATCCACAGCGAAATCGTATCGCAGAGTGTGATCATTTACGTGCATCTTTTGCACTATTTGAATTTTATAAACACGCAACTTTAATTTCTTGTTCAAGATATCGTGAACTGTCGATTTCGGAATGCACAGTTCTCTGCTTGCTTTACGAACGGATTTCCTCGGGCTTCGTCGGAAACCTTCATTAACTTGGTCAACCGCCTCACCACTGACGCTAGGCCTACCGGCTCATCCACGATGTTCCACATTGCCAGTTTATTTAAACTGTTTCATCCACCGCTTAATTGAGTTCGTTGACGGAGGATTGCAACCATACTCTAAACGGTACCGTCTTTTAACTTTAATGACAGACTTTAATTCCGCAAGCCATAACACACACATCGCCTTCTGCTGTACGGATGACATGACTACTGATTGCGCATTTCTCATACATTCCTCATTAGGCCACACCTAGCGCCCTCTATCGGATTCTGGGAATAACAATTCTGCAAAATAAAATTATAGAAACCGTGTCAGTAATACGTGACACAGAAAAACAGACAATGCTCATAGTTTTTGTTTGTACATAAATTTGTAATGCGTCCAATATTTCTCGGACACCCTTCACTTGCATTTAAGGGAATTTTCAAAGCTATCCAGGATGATCTCTTGGCTTCCACGCACGATATTTATAGAGACCACATAAAGGGTGAATTTGAGAAAGCTAACTGTTTCAGTTCAAGCTGACGGAACGACTGATCTGTCTCGTAAATCACAGGTGATCATTATATTACGGTACTTGACAAAAAATGCATTGTTCGACGCTTTGTGAAGTACTGGTAAGTGAAAAAATAAACGGTTGTAAGTATATTGTCACCAATTGAAAACTGTTCTTAAAATACAGTGTATGCAAGACTTAAGTCGGATCGTAAAAAGTAAAATAACACCGTAAATAGCAACAGCACCCAAACACAAATTAACTTTGGACCGTGTCTGGGAACAGGAGCAAACATCACATACGTAATAATGGAGCATGACGTGTTGTTTGCATGACGTGAGAACAAAATGCGTTTATGCAGTCCAATAGCGTCAGTTGAAGAGAAGTGACTGGACGGTGTGCATAAGTGTTACAGACGCTCGATTGTGTTTGTTGTGTGCTAGAGACGAAGGAACGGCCCATCGAAAACATCGTGATGATTTTACTCGTGATAGAATAATTGGGAAGCTCGAGGAGTGGTGAACTGTGATGAGTGTGGCCCAAGAATTTGGTATTGCCCGCATGGTCAGCCTACAGGATTACAGGCACAGCTGTGCAAAAGACCGGTGGCAGTCGTCCACTAAAAACCACCCCCAGTGAAGACCACTATTTGCTCTTACAGGTCAAGAGGGATCGACCCCAGAGAGCAAGTAACCTTACAAAACAACTGAACATGAGCATAAGATGCACAATATTAGTGGAGTCAATACCAAAACGAATTCAAGAGGTCAAAATAACTGAACATGAGCATAGGATGCACAATATTAGGGGAGTCAATACCAAAACGAATTCAATAGGTCATTTCAACTCAAGAGGTCAAAATAACTGAACATGAGCATAGGATGCACAATATTAGTGGAGTCAATACCAAAACGAATTCAAGAGGTCATTTCAACTCAAGAGGTCAAAATAACTGAACATGAGCATAGGATGCACAATATTAGTGGAGTCAATACCAAAACGAATTCAAGAGGTCATTTCAACTCAAGAGGTCAAAACAATTGAACATGAGCATAGGATGCACAATATTAGTGGAGTCAATACCAAAACGAATTCAAGAGGTCATTTCAACTCAAGAGGTCAAAACAATTGAACATGAGCATAGGATGCACAATATTAGTGGAGTCAATACCAAAACGAATTCAAGAGGTCATTTCAACTCAAGAGGTCAAAACAACTGAACATGAACATAGGATGCACAATATTAGGGGAGTCAATACCAAAACGAATTCAATAGGTCATTTCAACTCAAGAGGTCAAAATAACTGAACATGAGCATAGGATGCACAATATTAGTGGAGTCAATACCAAAACGAATTCAAGAGGTCATTTCAACTCAAGAGGTCAAAATAACTGAACATGAGCATAGGATGCACAATATTAGTGGAGTCAATACCAAAACGAATTCAAGAGGTCATTTCAACTCAAGAGGTCAAAACAATTGAACATGAGCATAGGATGCACAATATTAGTGGAGTCAATACCAAAACGAATTCAAGAGGTCATTTCAACTCAAGAGGTCAAAACAACTGAACATGAACATAGGATGCACAATATTAGTGGAGTCAATGCCAAAACGAATTCAATAGGTCATTTCAACTCAAGAGGTCAAAACAACTGAACATGAGCATAGGATGCACAAAATCGTGGTTTACCGCGGACAGGCGACTACAAAGAGGCGGATTGTTTACCTAACGACCAGTACGCTGTGTAACATTAACAACTCCTCACCGGAGACACCGTTTACAGTGGTTCAGAGAACGTAAGGAGTGGACAGCAGAACAGTGGGGTAGGATACTCTTTACTGGGGAGAGTAGATTTAGTTTCTCTAGCGATTCTGGATGTCAGCTAATCTGGAGTGAGGTAGGCACTCGGTATCTCCCCAAAACATCAATAAAAGGCATACACCGATGATCTATTCCATCATGACCACCCCCAGCCTAAAGAAATGAGCGGGCCTGGAGACCGAATGGTGGCGCAGCTGAAGTTTACAGAACAGTAAATATACAACTCGAGAATAGGCTTTCGGTTAGTAGAGCGCTCGGAGTTTGATAAAGCACAAATTGTGACGGCACGGTGCCTCGGAACTACGATCTCGGAAACGGCGCAGCTTGTGGGTTGTTCACGTGCCTCTGTAGTGAGTATGTATCAAAAGTGGTGCACAGATGGCCAAACGACGAACCGTCGTCCAGCCGTGTATCGTCCGCAGCTCACTGATGCCAGAGGGTAGCGGAGACTGTCGCACATTGTCCACAGCGACTACAGGCACACAGTGCAACAGATCACCCGCAGATACAACAATGGTGATCAGCGCAATGTGTGATCAGCACGCAGTTCATCGCAGACTTCTGCGGATGGGCCTGCGTAGCCGAAGACTCAGCCGGGTCCCCATGCTTACTGCACGTCATCGCCAACAGCGCATGAAGTGGGCCCAAGTTCATCGAGATTGAATCGTCGATGATTGGAAGAAAGTGGCCTGGTCCGACGAATCAAATTTCCTGGTGCTTCACGTAGACGGAAGAGAGCGGATACGCCGATTACCAACGGAGGCTATGACACTTGGATGCACTGTTGGGTGGCAACATGCCAGCAGCGACGGTGTTATGATGTGGGCGATGTTTTCTTGGGACACTTTGGGCCCCATTATCCCAATAGCACAATCCCTGACAGCTGTCAGGTATCTGAACATCGTTGCGGACCAAGTTCACCCATTCATGGCAACTGTGTTCCCTGTTGGTGATGGCATTTACCAATAGGATAATGTGCCATGCCACACTACCGAAATCGTCAAGGAGTGGTTCGTGGAACATGCTGGTGACTTTCTGTTAATGCTCAGTTCTCCAAATTCACTAGACATGAACCTAATCGAACATCTGTGGTTCGACTTGGAAAAGCGGGTTCGCGCTAAATCACCACCACCCCAAAATGTACGGGAAACTGGAGGACGTGCTGTTGACATTATGGTACCAGATACCTCAGGATACCTATCGCCACCTAATCGAATCGATGCCTTGCCAAGTGGCAGCTGTTTTGCGGGCGAAAGGAGGTCCTACAGCTAATTAGGTAGGTGGTCATAATGTAAGGGCTCATCGGTATATATATGACGTTAGCTGTGTTCTTGTATGGGAAGGCATTATGATCGATGGGCGTACGGAACTCCCAGATACTGGAAAGAGGTACTCTAATTGGCACGCGCTAATGTAATGAGCTAATCCTTCTCTATGTTCGTCTGTTCCGAGGTGCCATTAGCTCACAGTTCATGTTAATGGACGATAACGCCATACCCCATTTTACGGTGGCTGTTAATGAGCTGTTGGAAAGTGAAGGCATTCATCCTCTAATCTGGCGTGAGCATTCATCCGATGTATTGGCCAGCGCGTTTCCCCTTTCTAAATCCCACAGAACACACGTGAGTGTAGCTCTTGGGTGACGCGTTGCGGCACGTCAACACACATTGAAAGCTGTCTAACAACTGAAGGCGGCGCTGACAGAAGAATGGGCGATGTTACCGCAAGAACTCATGAACAACCTAGTGTGAAGTATGGTCAGACGGTGCAAATCATGCATCGACGTCAGGGCTGATCATATCCCCTACTAAGGACCTCCTCTTCCCTTCGTACCGCCTTTGACAGTGATGCATGTGTATCATGGCCTCCAGTGTTATGCAGCCAATTCTGAATAAAGCTCCACTACATCTTTTGGTATCTGCAGTTGTGTCGGTGCTGTTCCGTCATGATTTAAATAAGCGACGGAGTTCCTATGGTTTGAATTTCACATATCCAATCCACTCTTGTGCGACGCTACGGGTCAAAATAAAGGAGGCGTTCAAAAACGCTTATGACTGGCATCGTGCCTTGTGAGTATACTCGTATATCTATGTATGATATGAATTGCAATATGCCTTTCAATCACTGAATTGGGAAGATAAGGGGTTAGATAAATATCAATGGAGATTATCAAACTCACCTGTTTCGTTTTGATGATGACATAGTCATTTTTGCAAGTAGCCCTTCAGAGCATGATCCAGGAACTTGCTGCCAAGGGCAAAGAAGTGGGATTAAAAATGTACTTTCCGAAGACAAAAGTGATGTACAATGCCTTTACAAGAAATAAAGATTTTGCGATTAACAGAGGCATTTTTGAGGTAAAAGATACCTACATTTACCTTGGGTAACAGATATCAAGCGATGGCTATATTGATGAAGGAATTAATCGGCGTATAAAACTTGGTTGGAGATTGGAAGGAAATACAATTTTGAAGAGCAATTTACTATCATGTTTTAAAAGAAAAGTGTTCAATCAATGCATCTTTCTAGTTCTTACGTATGGATCAAAGACATGGACCTAAACTAAAAAAAGGTATACACATGCTGAAGTCATAATACTTTATTATGCTAATGAGGTAAACAAAGCATAAATCATTGGCATCTTAAAATATTAAATAAAAGGTAGTACATGAAGACATGAAAAGATAAAACCGTGATTTATATATAACCTGAGGAATTAAGTCCGTTAAAATATTAATCTGTCACTTAAAATAAAGATAAACATTTTGCGCAGCTATGAAGAATGGTTTAGAGATTCATGCTTGGTGTAATCAGGAAAGATAAGAAGAGGAACTCGTGGATCAGAAAAATGACAAGACATCATGATCAAAGTAAAATCCTTGAAATGAGAATGGGCTGGACGTATTGCTAGAAGAACGGACCACCGATGGACAACTGAAATATTACACTTATAGCACAAAAGCCCAAATCTGACAGTGATTGGATTCGAACTCATATCTTCCTTCTCCAGAGTCGGATAATATACCTCTTGAAATACACCGACGAAGGCTTATCGCTGTAACTTCCCATTTTGACATATGCTTCACCTCTGAAGTAGATACGTCAGAGACTGAATACCAAGGGGTAGAAAATGACATGGAAGACGACCACGTGGGAGATGGATAAAATTCGAAAGCATGCAGGCGTAACATGGAGGAGTTTGGCTCAAGACAGATAATATAATTGTAGAAGAAACTTGGCGTAGACCTACTTCCAGCAATGGATTGATAATGTTGACAATGGTGACGACGACGGGGATGACTTTATGTGGATGAAACTTGGTGGAGCTGCAGATGCGTACAAACTTTATATAAAACTACAGGGTGATTCACTCGGGACTGAGCACTTATTATGCGGAATATATAAGATGGGGAATATACGATGAGTGTGAAACCCGAACGGAGAGGTTCTTTATTCCATGACGAAGCAATCGACATGCATTACCTGTGAATAAAATGTTTCCCCGGAAGCTGGGTAGCGCCGCACTGACGCGCTTTCTGTCTAATGGTGGTGGGGGAATAGCGTGTCTCCGCAGACAGTTTAAGCGAGGAGGTCGAATGAAGATGGTGTACTCAATCGAAGAGCGCGTGTTCACTGCGCGTCAGTACTGGGTAACTGGTTCCTTCAAACAATGTCAAAAGGGTTTCTGAAGAAATGTGGTGGGCGTAAACCATCCACCAGAGCCACCATTTCGAAATTGGCAAAGAAGCTGGAGAGAAGGGGAAGCTTGGTGGATCTGCATACGGGCGGACGACCCCAGATAGGGGAAGACACAATAGAGGATGTGAAGCAGCTGTTATTGGCATCCCCAAGAAAATTTATTTGGCGGCTATCCCAAGAGACTGGACGATCGTATTCGACATGGCAAAGAGCAGTCAAACAGAGTTACATCCACCGGATTTTGCAAAGCGATTGACATATTGTCAATGGTTTGCCAAACTTTTGGCGGAAAACTCCGCCCTGTTAGACATAACATGGTTCCATTTATCCGGCTATGTAAACACGCAAAATACACGGGTGTGGGCCAGTGATAACTCCTGCGCCATCCACGAAGAGCCATTGCATACAGTGTTAATCGGTGTCTGGTGTGCGGTGTCCCGACGCCATATCATTGGGCCAATCTTTTTTAAAGAATCAATGTACAGTATATGTCTTACATGGATCAAGGAATGTTTTACGCAGGTACATTAATTTCATTCAAATGTGCCTTTGCAATCGTGAATTAATTAAAAAAATAAGTGCTCAGTCCCGAGTGAAACACCCTGTATAAACACAATACAAAATGCAAATGATGAGTTTGGAGAACTAGTGCTCTCCTTCGACAAACTAAAATGCTGCAGAAGTTCGTGAAAGAAATCACTATGCGGCCCTGGTGGCACAGTGGTCTGAGCGCTGGCTTTTGGCCATTTGTACGAGATGGGTTCGAGTTCGAATCCCGGTGATTCACGGATGTTATATTTCTCTTACGGCATTACGACATTGGCTGACCCCCTTCCCTGGAACCAGTGGCCCTAGATTAGTGACGGGCAACGGCTTATAGTCATTGAATTGCTTATGGTAGTCGATAAACCTCCAATAATAATAAAAAATAGCCATAGCTTACACTTGGAGTTTCAATAACATTCTGTTGGCAAGAATGTGCTGAAACATGCACTTACACGGATGAGGCCTTACCTTATGACCACCCCCAGTCTAGAGAAATGAGCGCACCTGGAGACCGAAAGGTGGTGCAAGTGAAGCTCACAGAGCAGTATATATACAACCCGAGGACCGGCTTTCGGTTAGAAGAGTGCTACGAGTCAAAATGGGAAAAGATTCCGATTAATCGGGGTTTGATAAAGGACAGATTGTGATGGTACGGCGCCTCGGACCTGAGATCTCGGAAGTGGTGTGGTATGTGTGCTCACGTGCCGCTGTAGTGAGTACGTATAAAAAGTGGTGCACAGATAGCCAAACGACAAACAGTCCTTCAGCCGTGTATCGTCCGCAGCTCATCGATGCTAGAGAGGAGCGGAGATTGTCGCTTATTGTTCACAGCTACAGCAGGGCCACAGTGCAACAAATCACCCTCAGCTACAACAGTGGTGATCAGGGCGATGTGTCAGAGCACACAGTTCATCGCAGCCTTCTGCGTATGGGCCTGCGTAGCCGAAGACCCAACCGGGTTCCTATGCTCACTGCACGTCATCGCCAACAACGCATGGAATGGGCCGAAGATCATAAAGATTGAACCGTGGATGATTGGAAGAAAGTGGCCTGGTCTGACGATTCAAGATTCCTGGTGCCTTGCGTAGACGGCCGAGCGCGGATACGCCGATTACCAGCGGAGACTATGGCACCTGTATGCACTGTTGGGCGGAAACAGACGGCAGCTGCGGCGGTGTTATGCTGTGCGCCATATTTTCTTGGGACACTTTAGGCCCCGTTATCCGAATTGCACAATCCTTGACAGCTGTCAGGTATCTGAAAATTGTTGAGGACCAAGTTCACCTATTTATGACAACCGTGTTCCCTGCTGAGGATGGCCATTACCTACAGGATAATGCGTTATACCACACTGCCGGAACCGTCGAGGAACATGCTGGTGACTTTCTGTTAATGCCCTGGCCTACAAATTCACCTGACATGAACCCAATCGAACATTTGTGGTTCGACTTGGAAAAGCGGGTTTACACTAAATCACCACCACCCCGAACTGTACGGGAACTGGAGTATCTGTTGTTGTCATTATGGTACCAGATACCCGAGGATACCTATCGCGACCTCATTGAATGGATGCTTCGACGAGTGGCCGCTGTTTTGTGGGCTAAAGGGGGTCATACAGCTTATTAGGTAGATGGTCATAATGTTATGGCTCATTATCGAGGAAGCGTTCAGCGTATCATTTATAACACAACGCTCTTCATAATCTGTGAAATCTGCGTAGGACTGAACAGGAAAATAAGAAAACTCTTTCTACACGGTGGAGTCACATTATTGTGACCACCAGCTAATATCCAGGGTAACCGCAGTGTGCAGCGCGGACAGCAGCTAGACTGGCTGGGAGTGACGCAATAAGGTGCTGGAAGGTGTTCACTGGTATGTGGAGCCATGCTGACTGCAGTGCATCTGACAGCTGCTGGAGGGTGCGTGGTGAAGGATCCCCAGAGCGAACAACACGATCGAAGTGGTCCTACATATACTCAATTGGATTTAAGTCTGGGGAATTAGGGGTCCAGGGAAGTACTTTGAAGTCTTCATCGTGCTGTTCCAACAACTCTCGGACATTTCTAGCTGTGTGACACGTCGCATTGTTGTGCTAGAAGATCCCATCCGCCACAGGGAAGACAATCAACATGTATGGGTGTACGTGGTCTGCGAGTATGGATTCATAACGAATTCGGTCCATAGTGCCTTTCACAGGTATGAGTGTACCCAGAGAATGCCAGGAAAGCATTCCCCAAACCATAACGCTACCCCCACCAGCTTGTGTTTTTCTAGCAGTAGTGGAAGCGTGTTTGTTCTCCGATGTTTCTCGCCTTATACGCCAACGTTCATCCGATCGATGAAGCAGAAAACGTGACTCATCGGAAAACGCAATCCTTTGCCAATCAGCGGATGTCCAATTCCGATAATGACGTGCAAATGTAAACCTTTTTCTGCCGATGCACCTTCGTTAGCATAGGTGCAGTGACCATCCATCTGCATCGAAGCCCCATGCGCAGCAGGGTTCGCCGGACTGTCATTTAAGACACACTTGCGGTAGCTCCCTAGTTCATTCGGCCAGTGAGTTTCTCCACTGTAATGTGTTGATCGGCCCTCACGTAGCTTCGCATCCGACGTTCACCTCTCACATCAATGGCACGCGGTGATCCGCAGTTTCCATGTCGCTTATTCGCAAAGGGACCATTTTTTCAATCACGATACACTTTAACCACAGCAGCAAGCGAACAGTTCACAAACTGCGCTGTTTCAGAAATACTGCCACCCTTGGCCAGAAAGCCGATAGTCACAATTTTTTTGCAAATCTGATAAATCGCTGCTTTTATCCATGACAGCAACGAGTGATATGTTTTAAGAATGCCTGCAACACACCTTATATACTCTCCAGCCAGCTTACGACACGTGCCTTCTTTCACTGGCTACGCGCTGTTGACATCAAAAGTGGGAGGTGGTCACAATAATGCGACTCGACTGGGTAGGAGGAATTCAGTAAAGTTTTCAGCAATATGTAGCGATCGTTATGTTTAAACTGCCGTTTGCACGTTCGCTAAATTGCGACACAGGTGATGATTTCAAGACAAAAGTCGTCCCTGAATTAACAAAACGCGAATGCTGAAAATGAGATCAAACTTGCAGATAATTAAAAAATGTTGTTAGCCTTGTAATAGAGCAAAATAGTAACTTTACTTTTTTTAACAAGTTTCCTAATAAAACGCATGCTCGCGAATTCCTTACTATCTTTCCTTGCAGAAGAAAACGCGTACAAAATTTGAGTAAAAAATTGATTGGAAATTCGCCGTCGCCGTCTTCCGTAATCCGTAATATTTTCAATTTTTAATGAATAACGAACTTAAAATTTAATTAAGATATTTTCAATTTATAATGAATAACGAACTTAAAATTTAATTTAGCTTGTTGAAAAACAGGAAACAAAATTTGCTCCCTTGATCGCTGTTTCAGAAAGAGGCTGTGAAGAACGGAAAAACATGCATCTTCACCGAAATTAAAGTTCAAAAACTGATGCAGTAGAATACCGAATATTCGATCGAACTGGGATCGACAGAACGTTGGGAAATACTGAAACTTAAAAATATCGGTCATCGTTATTCTTTTGTTCACTATGTCAAAGACGGTAAACAGAAATGAGAATTAAAACCTAAGAGCACTTTATGAAAATATGTAATTAAAAAAAAACGGGAGTGTTTAACTGGCAACAGATAATTGTTTCAAATTCTATTCCACCTTTGCTTTGTATCAAGATCTCGCCAATTTCTGAACAGCTTGTCCGCAGCGGTCACCACTTCTTCTTCCGTCTGTGCGATTTCAATAGCTTTCAGTCCGTCATTATGACTAAATTTGGGGACATTTTCTGCTGCACTCTCATCATCATCATCATCATCATCAGAATTATTTTCTCCAATACAATTTACAAGATCTATAACGTCGTTATCGATCAATTCTGATCCTCGTCTTGTTCGTCTTGATGCATCCATTCTTTCATGTCATCGTTCTTCTTTCGTTCACAGACTGGGATTGACCGTGAAAAGGAACAAAAAAAAAAAAAAAAAAAAATCACCGCGTATTTCTTCTGCGATTTTCTCCAAATGACGTGCTTGTGTTTTCTCATTGCTTCTCTTCATCACGTAATTTTCTCGATGAAGGAATCAGTGCTCTTCGTTGAACTTTCTCCCAAGCTTGAACCACATAATACATTATATTTTTAAGTTTTTTTTTTCAAATACTCTGCTACTTTTTTTACCTTGGTCCATGGGTGGACATAATGAGGAGACATTTGGTGGTAAAGACATCACCTACTTTTCAGTTCGTTAGAATGAGCAAGCACGTTATCAATAATTAGAATTACTTTTTTTTCACAATTTTTGATTAGAAATCATTTTATTGAAATAGACAGATTTCGTGAATAACCAGTTCTACAGAATTTCAGAGTCTATCCAAGCACATTTATGGGTAGCACCATACTGGAAGAGTTGCTGGAACAACGTTTTAAAATGCAAGTTTTTTTTTATTTACCAGTCATCACTAGTTTGAATGTACAGTGAGTTAGCTTTGCATTAGGAACACCTACCTAATAACGTGTTGGTTCACCTTTCCGTCTAATCACGGCTCGCAGACGCCTAGGAACAGGTTCTACAAGGTGTCTAACATCCTCCATGCGTTATCTGACCCATGTCCGCTGTAGCATCTCTGTCAGTTCAAGCTCATTCCGTGGAGGAGGATAGTAGTTCTCACACCTCGTTCTAGCATATCTCAGAAAAGTTCAATTGGGTTACAATCAGGGGAGTTTGTGCGCCAAAGCAATGTGGTGAATTCTTTATCGTGTTCTTCCAACCACTCAGTAGTTATGCGAGCCCTATGACACGGTGCGTTGTCCTGTTGAAAGATGATACTGTGTCAGAGTAAATCTCCTGCAGATATGGATGGAGATAGTCGGCTAACAGGTTACTGTAGCGTTCAGCATTCAGTGTTTGTGTGCTGATAACCAACGGATCTAGGGCTTACCAGGAAAAAGCTCCCCAGTCCAGAACGCCACCTCCACCGGCATGTTGAACTCCAATTGTGCAACCAAGGGATAGGGCTTCATGCTGTTTACTCCATATGCAAACCAGGCCATCAGCATGGTGCAGTAGGAAACGGGACTTATCACTCCCGATGACCTTCTTCCATCTGTAGAGGTTCACTTGCCGACGTTGCTTGGCCCATGCAAAGCGTTGTTCACTAGGACTGGGAGTCATCACGGCTACCCTCGTTGGTCTCCGGCTGCGAAAACCTACGCGAAGCAAGGTACCGTGCATGATGCATTGTGAAATAGGTCGAACTGCACCGCTGTTGTGCTGGTGGGTGAGCTTGGCGACTGTGGCACGTCGTTACTGAGACACCAGTCGTGACTCCCAACGCTCACCTCACGGATCAACCGTGCGTGGCTGACCAATGTGAGCCCTTCTGCTGGATGTCTGGGAATGGAAACCCTTGATACCTGGAACACTCTTGATACAGTAGTAGGTGAGCCAACAAGTGACGCTGTTTCCGAAATACTGGCACCTGCCCATCTGGCCCTAACTATATGGCCGCGGTCAAATCGGCATACGTCGCCACGTTTTCGTATTACTGGTTTACCGATTACCTACAGAGGATGGGAGGATAAGTGTACACAATTTATAGCAGCCCCACATAACATTGATATCACGTGGTACTTCGTTATCACGCTGAATACGTAAAACGGGGGGCTAATGCAAATCTAACTCTGACTTAGGTGGCTGTGTATCTCGTGTCCAAATAATTTTTTAATGAGTTTTTTTGCCTGTCGTCCTTTTTATTTGTGTGTTTTGTCATCATAAAGGTACACACTACGTTTTCACTTATTCTTACCTCACAATTTGCTCTCATCATTAAGTTCTGCTTATTTTTTTCATCTTCAAACTCCGTTTGTTTACATTTGGAAGTCACCAAAATGGTGGTTTCCCGTGATCCCGCCTTAGCGATAGCACTGGCGGAAGTTGATCACACCGTGCTCTCCAACTCGATGGAAGTAGATGTATCCTTGCTCCCAGACATCACTGTCATTGATGACATCATCCCACCTACAAAAACGTCTCCCGTCTCAGAACTCGGTTCAGACGTGCTAACTCTCTGTGCTGTGACTTTCCCTTCTGTGCCTGCCGTGGCACAATTGCCTTCTCATGATTTAGTGCTGCTTTCTGCCGTCGGTGAAGGCATCATTCGTGACTGCTCTTCAACACGGTTCAAGTAAATAACCTGCTCCTGCCTTTCAGTACCGTCGTCACCTGGTTTTCTGATTGTACAGATATCCAACAACATTGTTTTCGATACAACTGATGATCAGTCAAAGGTAGGGGGAGAGAGTTTGCCTCCTTGTTAGATTGAGGTGTACTCTTTCATAACCTACACAACATTCCTCTACCTCGTTACATGAAGGCTCTATCTACCTCCTATATATCCATGTTCCTGCAACTACCATTTCCAGAATCACCAGAGCACCTCAAGATATCTCTGTGCTGTTTGACCACAAAACTGATGCTGACTTCATGGCTAACAGCTTGAACATTGGTGCACACCACCTCATTCCATCTTCACTTTCGAAACGGCCTGTTGCAACTACTTTCTACCCCGTGCATCAGGCGATTCCTGATGATTTACGTACTTCTCTTGCTGGCTGACAAAGTCTGCAAGATAGTGGGAAAAATCCTTGGCTTTTCGGATGCCCCTCGAAGCACCCGTTTTGCCCACATCTCTGGCCTTCGAAGACAATTGTTGTTTGTCTTTCCGACCAACTAGGTCTTGCGGGATTAATCCACAGATGCGAATTTTAGCATCTGTAATCGTTCATGTACTTTCAAGATCCTTATTGCCTTCTCATGATTTAGTGCCTTCTCATGATTGCACCAAGCAAGCGTATCCGAACCGACGACGTGACCCTCTTAGTAATCGCCCGTCCGCGGCATCTGGCTCCTCCTTGCCGTTTGATGTTTCCGTAAGTACATCTGCTGGTGTAACTTCACTGTCTTCTGTGCTTTCTTCGAGCCATCTGAAAGATGCCAGCCATGTTTCACCGTTGTAAGAGCGGAAGGTACTGCATCCTTTTCGACGCTTTTTGGAGACTGTCTCGACCATTGACACCTTGACGACCGAACTTTCTGACTCTGATGCGCCAAGTGTTCCTCTCGTGCTTCCCTTTGGAGAATCATCAGTGCTACTTTCCGGACTGGAAACCCCAAGTGTGGCTTCACCGTTCTCGTTTCTCCAGGAACACACTGCTGTCGTCGCGTCTTGCCGTGCATTGTCTCTTTCAGACGAGTCCGACTCTCACGCTGATGACTCATCTGTGCAATATGTACTCTCTCCCACTGAATTTGAGGCCGTCTTTGATCAGCAGATGGGTGTGTCTACTGCTGCTTCCCTTTCTAAGAGGTCTGTTTCCTGAAAGAAATCTACCAAACAGAAGAAGGTGCGTCAATCGTTCCGTTCTTCTCCAACGGACATCTCAAAGAGTTCGACTCTTTCTGACACTTCTTCGGTCCCAGCCGAACAACGTACTGTGTCGCTGTGCTCTCGCTCCAGCACAGCGTCCGGCATTACGGCCATTACTGCTGCCGATATTGCACGCAGAGTGGGCTCAATCTCTCTGATTTCCGGGACGTTTTCCCATAAACAACTTCACCTTCTTTCTCCTATTAGGAACGCCAAGATTTTTTCAACGAAGTTTCGCCGATCTTTTAACAAGCTGCTGCTTGTCAGTTCGAACAATTTATCCGTCATTATCAAACTCACCGCATTTCTGATCAACGATACTCCTCCGTCGTCAGCACCTTTCTTTCACGCTTGAAATGTCTAAAAGATCTCGGAGTCGTCTCTGCGTGATACTTTTCTACCTGAGGTTGCTGTGCTGACTCTTAGTTCCTTGAATAGCGGGGGTTCACAAATCCTTTCGCCAACTCCTTGGTGTATACGCAGATTTTGCGACTATTGGTAGACGTCCACGGCGAGGATCTTCTGACTCTGGAGCTGCTCTTTTCGATGCAGTTTTTGGTTAGGAGCCTTACCGCTACATTCTGTGTGATTTTATTTTGATGTGTGCCTATATATCTAATGTCGTTGTTAGGTGTCACTTTCTACTGCACATTTGTAGTTTATTCATGTTGTACCGTGCATTTTAAAATTTCCCAGATACTTCCTCTGTCCTTTTCCACGTTTTGTCAATATCGTGGTATACTGTGACCCAGAACACTTGTTTATTGCTAATACGTACTATCCGCATTTATGCATCTATCAATGCACTTTCCTCTAAGTATGTTATTTTTCCACTTGATATTGCTGACACTCTTTGTTTTCATGAAATGTGCCTTGTGTGAGCGCGTTCATTGTTCTATCATGGGAACACTCCTACATGTGCTTTAAGTCCTTTACTATTTCTGTAATTTTTTGCATATATTATTTTCTGCCTATATGCATTAATGCGAATAAATTGAGGACCCTAGCGAGTGCTCACAGTTTCTAAAATAAATAACTCAGTGTATGATTGCCCACGGTACTAAACAAACAAGAATTGTTATTCGTTTTTGCTCTTTCTGTATCCAGGACCCAACCTGTCTTTATAAGTAGCCAGAAGCATTTTATAATTTAGACTAATCTCTTCGTAGTTATATATTTGGTCTGCTGTCGGTCTTTCAGTGTTTGTCATAAGCTTAAGTTAGTTTTTGTATTTTTTAATTATTCAGAATCCCCGGATAACACTTCTCCGCAGATGTATGACTGTCTCACACTATAGTATTTCCTCCATCGATCTATCCATCCTACACAATATGAAAATCTGAATCATCTTTGTTGAACATCTTTTCGAAAACTAGCTCTTTTGTTGTAGAGGAGATCCAGTTGTTGGTACGACTGTATCTCTTAGATGTGTATACCACACAAATAAAGCCTCGCTTACTTTTTTCTTACGCACAGTTCTTCATTGTTTTTCTCAATTCCATACAATTATCAGAAACTCTGAGCTGTTAATAATGTTGTGGCAGGTTGCACCAAAAAGGAGTACTACACCATCTGCACCACTTTTTGGGAAATGACACACGATTGTATGATGCAAATAAAACCTAACAACATGGTGCAAATTTGCACCACGTTATGTTGTACAGTTGCACCACATTATGGTACACGGTTGCGCCACATTATGGTACAAAGTTGCACTACATTTTGGGGCAAGGTTGAATGCACCACGTTGTTCGATTTGTTTGCAGCCCCCAGTGGTGCATCGTTTCTCATAAAGTGGTATAGTTACTGTAGTATCGCTTTTTGGTGCAACCTACCACAAAATGTTTAACATTGTGGATGAACAGTCCTTTTCGTCTTTACCTTTTCTCAGTCGCTAACAAAAATACACCCAACATAAAAATTCTGAACTGCTTTTTGCGCTTTCTCGTCTTTACCCCATGCTTATAATGCTTCAAGTTTTTGTTCCATGGAAACAACTACGTTCTTCAATGTTTAATTCTGTTTCTCATTACACATGATTATGAGAAAAGGGAAGCACTTTTTGTTAATAAAATTTTAACTTGTAAATCAATGTCCGCTCTGTATTAGTCATTAATAGATATTGACAGACAATTTTAGATCTGTTGGAAATATGAGAGTGCCCTCGCACCCCGATTATTCGACTTTCGGAGCAGTGTCGTCTTCTTTCAAGCGAACTTATTAGCGAGCTCGGGATGCAGAATATTTTCCCCATGGTGAGAATACCACATGATCAATTTTGTGGGCAAGAAACACCACATTTGGAACACATGATAACACTCTCCCTGCGAACTAGGAATGAGAACATCACACGATCACTTTTCTGGGCAAGAAACACCACATTTGAAACAGATGATAACACTCTCCCTGCGGACGGGGAATGAGAATGGTACATGATCACTTTTCTGGGCAAGAAACACCACATTAGGAACAGATGATAACACTCTCCCTGCGAACTAGGAATGAGAACATTACATGATCACTTTTCTGGGCAAGAAACACCACATTTGAAACCGAACATTCTCCCTGCGGACGAAGAATGAGAATGTTACATGATCACTTTTCTGGACAAGAAACACCACATTTGGAACAGATAACAGCACTCTCCCTGCATGCGGACGAGTAATGAGAATGCTACATGATTACTTTTCTGGGCAAGAAACACCACATTTGGAACAGATGATAACCTCTCCCTGCAAACGAGTAATGAGAACGTTACATGATCACTTTTCTGGGCAAGAAACACCACATTTGGAACAGATAACAGCACTCTCCCTGCATGCGGACGAGTAATGAGAATGCTACATGATCACTTTTCTGGGCAAGAAACACCACATTTGGAACAGATGATAACCTCTCCCTGCAAACGAGTAATGAGAATGTTACATGATCACTTTCCTGGGCAAGAAACACCACATTTGGAGCAGATGTTAGCACTCTCCCTGCGAACGAGAAATGAGAATGTTACATGATCACATTTCTGGGCAAGAAACACCACATTTGGAACAGATGATAACACTCTTCCTGCGAACTAGGAATGAGAATATCACGTGATCATTTTACTGGACAAGAAACACCGCATTTGGAACATATGATAACACTCTCCCTGCGAACTAGGAATGAGAATATCATATGATAACTTTGCTGGGAAAGAAACACTACATTCGGAACTGATGACAACACTCTCCCTGCGAACGAGAAATGAGAATGTTACATGATCACATTTTTGGACAAGAAACACCACATTTGGAACAGATGATAACGCTCTCCCTGTGAACTAGGAATGAGAATATCATATGATAACTTTGCTGGGAAAGAAACACTACATTCGGAACAGATGACAACACTCTCCCTGCGAACGAGGAATGAGAATGTTACATGATCACATTTCTGGGAAAGAAACACCACAATTGGAACAGATGATAACACTTTCCCAGCGAACGGCGAATGAGAACATCACATGATTACTTAATTTACTTTGCTGGGCGAGAAACACCACATTTGGAACAGATGATAACACTCTCCCTGCGGACGAGGAATGAGAATGCTATATGATCGCTTTTCTGGGCAAGAAACACCATATTTGGAACAGATGTCAACACTCTCCCTGCGAACGAGGAATTAGAATGTCACATGGTAACTTCTCTGGGCAAGAAACACTTTTGGAACCCATGACAACACTCTCCCTGCGAACGAGAAATGAGTGTGTAGGAAAGGATTGCCAAACAACAAAAATAAATAACTGAAACACAGCATATTTTGTCATAAAGCGACTGAAATTATATCCCGTGTCAATGTAACCGGAAAATCAAACTATCGGCTTTTCTTATAGGTGTGTGCTGTATAATATTTTGAAGTTACTTTGTTTGTTGTTAAGCAATTACTTAATTCTGTTTATACACTAGTGCGTAGAAGAAAGCACTAAAGGCAGGATTCATAAGGCTAATTAAATGATGATAATTATATCGCAACTTTACAAGTCCATTTCTGACACTAGACACTTTCCAATGCAATATTTCTCAGCCGTACGACAAAGTGCACGCGCAGTAAATTCAATATGATAGTCTTAGTTTTTTCCTTCTTTTATGAAATTTCCCGTATTCTTGTTCGACAATTTCAACTGTTATACTTTTAATAGGGCATTCGGTGAAATAAATATAATTAGGAGGAGAGTTTTTTTAGATATTCTCGGCTGAGCGCGCGTAGACGTGTCTGATAACTCCCCAGCCTAAAACAATGGGAGGCGAAATTCACGAAGATTACGAATGCGATACAACGTATGAAAACCGATATCTGTGCTTTCCTGATAACGACAGCAACATGCGGGAAGATGCGGTTCACTAGGAAAACCACGTCAATTTGTGCGAAGGGCGCATTAATTTCAGCAATGAGTGCGCTTTCACGACAACGAAGTAAATGCTGAATTCGCTTCGAGTTCAGCATGGTGAAACGGATTTCGATGGATTCTGCATCTAGGCAAACTGATTCCAAATAGCTCATCTGCTGCGTACGTGGGTATCGGTGAGTTTTGTGTGCATTTTTAGTTTTTACTTCGTTCTGTTTTCTTTGTTTTGTTCAACACAAGGGGGCCCAAAATTAGCAATAATAAATATTTAGAGTATTTGTCATTCATTACCTATTTATTGACACACTTGGTGCATAATACTTTTCTGAACTTCAGTTTTTGTCGTCTCTTCATTTGTGTAAATTTTGGCTGTTTCTTGCTGCGTTTGTCATGCGGAACGTCACGTCTGAAATCGGATGAGATTTTTTTCTCTGAGCTAAAACTGACATTCAGTCAAGTAACGATAATTGGTATAAGTACAGGTAGCACATAACTTGAAAAGTCTATACTGATTAGTACAGTGGCGCACCCAGGATTTGTTTGTAGGGTTGGCCCAAAGTACTGAAGATAGAAATAAAAATATTCTGGAGAAAATATCTTTTAAAATATTGGGAAGCAATAAAAATTTCTCTGCCATATTAAAGTGCAGTTCCAAAGATTTCTATTAATCTAATAAATGCTGAAAAGCATTTACAAATATATTTAAAAAGAAGCAGTCAATAACAAAGAACGAAGCACCAAGTGATACCTTATGGGGACAGCCCGCGGCCTTGAGCCACCCCTACTGAGTGCGCCTCTAGATTAGCAACTGCGCACTCACGTTAGTGCGTAATTTGTCTCCGAATGTGTACTATTATAAGCTACACTATATGGAAAAAAGTCTTCGGACATACATTACTGCATTTATGGCAAAATCAACAATGAGGTGTCTCATCTTCGGCCACAATTACGTTGTGCGCTCTCCGTAGCATACTTTCAATGAGATTCTGGTAAGTAGACGCAGGTATATCGTTCCATTCCCCCGCAAAGCAGTGGTCAGTTCAGACACAGAAGTCAAACGTTTGGGATCTAGCCCGAATGCGACGTTCAAGTTCATCCCAAAGGGTGTCTATAGGATTGAGGTCTGGGCTTTGAGCTGGCCACTCCAAATTCTGTACACCCATATCCTCAAACCATCTAGAAATGGAGCGTGTTTTATGACACGGCGCGTTGTCTTTCTGAAACAAGAATGACCCGTCTCCGTAAAACTGGAGAAGTGTGCATATTGAGTTTTTGTGTAGAATGTCCCGGTACTTCGTGGCGTTCATGTTTCCACCCGCAATCAAACGGTTCAAATACATATCACGAGAAACATCACACGAATATGACACTGCAACCTTCGAATTTAACTGTTAGGATGACGTATTGTGGCAGGCACCGTTCACCTGGTATACGTCCACCCAGAAGCAACCATCGGATTTAAAAACTGTGTAGCGTTATTTATCACTCCATGACACTCGTTTCCATTGGTCTAGGATCCACGGCCGATGTGCTTTGCACCAAGCAAGTCCCTCATTCCCATTCTTACGAGTTATTAAAATCTTGTACGCAGCAGCTCGGCCGTAGAAATTTAATTTGTGCAGTTCCTTACGCACTGTCTTAGTGCACCCCCGCCCTGTTGAATCCTGAAATTCTTTGATGATGATTTGCACTGAGGAATGACGGTACTCACAAACGACACGCTTCAGAGTTCTCTCGTCCATTTCCATCAATTTATTTATCCTGCATGAATGTTTCTTGGCAATCGTAAGTCCTTTACATTTCCTTTACTAATAATGTTTTGAACAGTTGACCGTGGGTGTTACAGTTGTTCTGCAATCGCATGCATGGGCAGGTTGCTCATATGGTACCCTATAATATATCTTTGGAAGTCGGTAAGCTCAACACGATTGGCCATATTTCACCAGTAGACGATATACAGCGTCTGAGGAGCCTACCCGCAGTTTTACCGGAAATCTGGCACACGTGCTCTTTTGGAATGTTCCATTTTTGTTACGGAAGGGGGTGTGCTGAGAATTTTTCCCCCGATAGGGTATATTCAACTTCTTTACTACGAATTTGTGGTGGCAAATCTTCTATGTTACTACGAATTGTAGTTACTTTAGAAATTAACCAGTGACTCCGTCGTGGTTTCTGATTGTGTAATCTCTAATGTTAACACACAATCAATAGTCAATTTATTGATTGTGTGTTTCCTTTAGAGGGTAATTTCGAACATCATACTCTTATTCATTTTTACATGAAATAACTTAATCTGTAAGTAGTGTACATGAAATACTCAGTTTTATATTTATTTAAAGCTGGACCTTATCTCCAATTTTAGTGGCCCTGCTCCAGTGATACAGTCAGGGCCCCTTGTATGGAAGGATGGATATCAGTGAAATTATCATATAACAAAGGAGGGCAGGGGAAAATCAAGGAAATTAAAGTATCTAACCAGACATAAAACTTTTTTTGAAAAAAGCAATAATAATAATAATAATAATAATAATAATAATAATAATATTTGCGCCTTTTGCTCACGGGCCGTGGCCGAAAAAGAAGTCGACGACAAGAGAAACAATAATAATACAGAGAAAATTACAGAATATGAAAGGCAATCTAACGGTTAAACAGAGTAATATGCCTGAAGCTCATGCTGAAAATTGTCTGGATAAAGCTTTTTGAATATTTTTGCCATTTTTAAATAACATTTTTTGTCTACTCTTAGAATATAATTAACATATTACACTTTTTCGCCAGGAAACTGTGAGAGAATTTCCACTTTTCTTGTGAAATACCTGAACCCGTATGTACTAAATATGAAATTTAATTTTTATGATTATCAGAATCAGGATGCTTGATCCAGTTTCGGGGCCCGTGCTCCAAAGTTACTAGCGGGGCCTCACAAGGAAGAATAGATGTAAGAGAAGCCCGTATACGAAAAGACAGGAGAAAATCCAGGAAATTTAAGCATCTAAACAACAATGAAAAGAGGTAGTAGCAGTAGTAGTAGTAGTAATGCAAAGGAAAGTAAAGAAAATTAAAGGCAATAAAACGGTTAAATAGAATAACATTCGTAAAGCTTATGTTTAAAATTGTCTGAATAAAGCTTTTGGCATAAGAGTTCTGCTATTTTTAAATTAGGATGATTTTGATCTACTCTCAGAAATTAAATAAAATCCTGCATTTTCGTCAGGAAACTGTCAAAGAATTCCCGAAGTGCTTTGAAGAACGTTTTCGAGCAACTTTTACATTTTCCACCCCTTTAGCTAACAAACTGACCAGCCCTTTTGATCAGCGGCATAATTTTTCAGCCAATGCCTCAAAACCCTCCCCGCTACGGTTTCTGCGATGTGAGTGAATTTAAACATGGATCTGGCAATTTAAGACACATATTTTTTAAGAAAATGCAATGTCCAATACAAGATAATTTGTGTGACTTGTTAGGTTTACAAAAGTTGTTTTTCAAAGTGCAATATTTTTGCTTCGACAGTAGCAAATCCACCTAAGAGTTCATCATACTGCAGTTCTTCACGAATTTCCCACGTTGCAAATTATCGTACACATACCGGCCACTAAATTAGAAACTTTTATGCAATACAGGGTTGGGCCTTCTTTTGTCCGAATTACAGCACGTACAGTAGTGGACAAAATTGTAGAAATCTTTTGGAAATAGTGTATTTCTGAGGTTGGATGGTTCATAACACCAATTTTTTTGGAGTAATACCATACAATTAATATCAATGGAAAGATAATTTAATCAAGAAGGTATAATAATTCAATAACTCTTACGAAGGATTTTGTATTAGAACAGCAGTTATAAAGAAGAAAAGTGAAACACATAGAAAAAATGAGATATACAAAAATTCTCACAATGACAGTTAATACATAGTTGGGTAACCTTTAGCGTTAATTACGGCCTTACAATGCCTTCCCATGGAGTGAACCAAGATTTTTAGTTCCGCAACTGTTATAATATGAAACCAAGATTGAATTATTGCTTCTATTAATTGGGTTTTATTGCTGGGTTGCTTCTGCCTAACAAGTTTCTTTAGTCGGCTCCATAAATTTTCGATGGGGTTAAGGTCTGGGCTATTCCCAGGCCATTCCAGCAGTGGAATATGATTATCTTGAAACCACGTTTTGCACAGACCAGCAACATGACATGGAGCTAAATCCTGTTGCAATATAAATGCTTCATTATCTTGGAAAAGATTACGTCCGGAAGGCTTCAGTTTGTGCTCAAGTATTTCATTGATGTATTTTTGGCCATTTATATTCCCATTAATCACGGAAATTCTGCTCACATATTTTGATGTCATACAACCCCAGATCATAACCCTAACTGGGTGTTTCACGGTACATGTAATGCAATCAGGATGCAAATCTTCTCCGATTCTTCTCCTTACGTATTTTATGCCATCACTACCAAACAGGGAGATTTTGGTTTCATCATTCCAAATAACACTGTCCCATTGTTCTGCTGTCCAGTTAACATGGGGTTTAGCTCAGTTTAATCTTTTCAACGTTTGTTGAGAGATAAAAATGGCTTTTTTCGTGGAATTCTAGGTTTTAAACCAAATTCCTGCAGTCTGCGCCAAACAGTTCTTGCACTCAACTTCACATTGCATTGCGCCAGTTCATCTTGTATACACCCAGATGATTTTCTTCTGTCACCTAGGCACAGTCTCTTAATTCTTCTATCATCACTTGCTGTTGTGCACCTTTTCCTGCCTTTACCAGTCTGGTTTTGTAGTGACTGAGTCTCCTTATACCCCTTCAAAAATTTAGAAATGCCACATTTGGTTAAGTTTCCACCAATTTTTCTTCTAATTTCTTCATAACTTAAACCTTGTTCTCTTAATAGTACTATTTTACAACGCTTTCTGGGTGACCAGTCAACTATTTGCGCCATTTCTTTAATTTTATTACGTTTTACAAGCTCACTAAATGAAAGAACACCCCCCCCCCCAACCAACTTGATAGCAATCACATAACACACTGAAAAATGTCCTTCTCTTAGCTCCAATACATGACATCAATAGCTGAATCCTACTGTGATCTGATTGGCTCATTGACAAAACAAGATGATACCTGATTGGCTCTCTAAACACTCATGCTCATTGGCTACATTCAAATGAAGGAAAGCTACTTCATATTAACCTAAGCAAGTTGTGCTTCCGTTTTCTGGTTATTTGGCTATAACTTTTCATAGAAGACAGATAATTGAACAAACTTTGGTGCATTACATTCTGGATGAAATTATCTTTCCATTGATATACAATTTTATGGTATTACAAAAAAAAATGGTGTTATGAGCCATCAAACCTCAAAAATGCACCTTTTCCAAAAGGTTTCCACAATTTTGGCCACTACTGTATGTAGTTTGGCATAGATTCTACAAGGTGTTGGAGTGCATCTACGTCTACAGCATAACAGGAGTTTACCAGATAGTGTTTTAGCTGGTTCCTATTTGATGGAAGAGGACTTTGCTCTGGGATCTGTTTTTGTAACATGTCTCATAATTCTCAATGGGATTCATATCCGGTCTTTCTGGTGGCCAGGGAAGATGGTGAAACCAGTGAGCTCTGCTGTTTTCAAAATTGTCGCTCCAGCCACCCGGGCACCTGCAATAATCCCTTCATCGAACTCTGAAAGGTACTTTGCTTTCCCCATTGTGATCAGCAGTACTGTCGATTACCCGTACTAACGAGCGGCGATCTTAAATAGTTGCCTAGATCACGTGGTGACGTACGCGAACATGCATTTTGCACATAAGCTGCGTAAGTGACGTTTACATGCATCTGCATGAAGGTTTCCAATTCGGTGGTAGGTAGGTGTGCATGTATTTTTCTTTACGGGACTCCGAGCTTGTGCGGAGCCCAGTACTTTCGAATCGAAGGACTTGCCATCGCGAGGGCCCTAATTTGTACAATAATCCTTTTAGAATATTCGCGTTTCGTACAAATAGTTTTCGCTTCAGACACATCTAGTCTCCGCAGCTGCGCGTCTATAGTACTAAACTGGACAAATGCATTATTTTCGTATTTTTGTTTTTGTTTGGAGGTTTAACGACCACCATGAGCAATTCAATGGGCTACAAACAGTCGCCCATTCTTAATTAAGGGCTACGAGTTCCAAGAAAGGGAGAAAAACATATCATGCTTCCCGTGCCGTAAGACAGTTATGCCATTCATGCCTCATCCGGAACTCCAACCCAGGCTAGCTCTGACGAACAGCCAGAAGCAAGAGCTTAAGCCACTGTGCCACAGTTTCAGAAACCGCAGTTTAAATAAAGCAAACTAACCCTGATATGCATGTTGACTTTCAGTCTGCGTAAAAAGAAACGAGCATAGTACTATAAAGGGCAGTGAGATTCAGCAATCGCACCGGAGAATCAGATGTAGGGAAAAGTTTCGGTCAATTTTTCCTTACAATGACATACAATTTCAGCCTATCACAGGCTAAAGAAATGCAGGAAAAGTTACTAACAGTATTCCTTTTATGGCGCACTTGTAGGCATATAGAATCGGATCACTACGGGAGCACATTCAACCTCAGGGGGTGACTTCTGGTTTCCTGTGGCCCCTGAGCTTTGCAGCGAGGGTTACGAAGAAGTCACCCCTTGCTGGTCTCGACTTTCCACCTGTTCCTTTTCTTCACCTTTTCAGATGGCGGGGTGAAAGAGACGAAACAAGATCTCTCTCAGGTTTCTCCACGGTCCAGAAGATCCTCTGATGTATCGTTTGCTCAGCTGCGAATCAGCTACTTTCTCCCGAGTTGGTGTTCGAGACCACTCTTTCCGACGGATGAATGATTTCTGTTCCAAAAACGCGATTCTTCTCACTTTTCATGCAGTAAAACCAGGGTTCAAACGTTCACACCATTTTCAGGGCCATGGATCTCTCCTGTATTCATTAAATAGTCGCCCTGACTCTGTTAACACTTTTCTTGATTTGCAAGAGATAGAAGTATATCTTCTTTTCTACCTTAGTCCTACCTAATCACCCTCTGCAGGAAACGTCAAATGCAGAATGTTTTTTTTCTCTAAAAACAAACCACCTTCTCATTCTGTTTCCACTCTTTGCCCTCTTTTCAAGATGCAAATATAGTCCTCAGCCTTACGTTCATTTTCGGTGAATCTCTCACTTGAAGGAAACGACACCGAGAAAGACTTTCTGTCTGCATGCCAAAAAGAGAGTTCTGCAATTTCATTATTGTGTAATGTATATTCGTAACAGTATTATTTCCTTGCAGCATTTATCAGGTGGGTTACAAACGGAAGAGAAAGGCATCATAAATAATTCAGTGTATACAAGAAACATCTGCTTTTTAAAAGCGACGGACAGATGAAGCTACTTGCACTTCATACAGAAAATCTGCATTTTTTGTTGTACCTGTAAACACCAAACTGAAATCATCCCCAACATTGTGCGGGGCTCCATGAAGCAACCTGCCCTGTAGTTTGGCAGTTAATCACATGTGAGTCTGCAGAATTCGAGGCCGCTGTGGTGCTGTGGTAGCATGCCCGGCGCGTAACTGGAAGACCCTGGGTTTGATTCCCGGTGGCGGCCGATGAGAATTTTTCCGTGACTCATTAACGTGGAAAGAGCCGATGACTTCTGTTTGGTGTTCCTGATCCACGTCCATTGTTTGAATTAAGTACCCGTAAACGTAAAGCGTAAGGTTTTCTATAAGGTCTTTAGTAACAAATGAAAATTTGCACCTGGTCCATTCAAAACTGTCATTCAATCCAAATCCATTCAAACATTCATTCCTTCCAAATTCATTCAGTCATTCTTTTGCCCTTGGAATCCATTCAATAATTCTCATTCCATGCAAATACATCCAATGATTCTCATTCAATCATTCCCATTCATTTAAAATCCGTTCAATCATTCTAATTCCATCAAAATCTATTTAGACATTCTTACTCACTGCAAATCGATTCAATCATTCTCCTTCCATTCCAACCATTCAGTTATTGTCATTCAGTTCAAATTAATTCAACCATTCCTATTCAATCCAAATCCATTCAACCATTCCTATTGAATCCAAATCCATTCCTATTGAATCCAAATCCATTCAACCATTCCTATTCAATCCAAATCCATTCAATCATTAAATTCCTTTTGTTTGTGTTTTGTTTGGGGGTAAACGACCACCGTGAGTAACTCGATGGGCTTACAAGCAGTCGCCCGTCTCTAATTTAGGCTCAAGTGTTCCAAAGAAGCGAGACAGCCAGTGCCGTAAGACAACTCAACATTCATGCCTCACCGGGATTCGAACTCGGACCCATATGGAACGAATGCTCAGAAACCGTCGCTTAGACCCCTGCGCAGCTGAGGAGTTCTAATTCAGTTCAAATCCGTTCAATCATTCTCGTTCCACCAAAATCTATTCAGTCATTCTTATGACATCAAAATCCACTCAGCCAGGCACATTTTCACCGGAATCCTTCCAACCTTTGTTGGCCGCCCCGGTGGCGCAGTGGTCTAAGCGATGGCCTCGGATCATTCGTCCGAAAGGGATCCGGGTTTGAATCCCGGTGAGGCATGGATGTTGTGTTTGTCTTACGGCACTGGCTCTCTCCCTTCCCTGGAACTAGTGGACCTAAATTAGGGACGGGCGACTGCTTATAGCCCACTGAGTTGCTCATGGTGGTCGTTAAACCTCCAATCAAAAAAAAAAAAAAAAAGAAACCTTTGTTGTTTGACACGTGCTTTGGACCAGTTCTTTGTTAGACTACTTTTGTCATAACATTTCGCTAAATAAGATTGTAAGTCATGAAAGAAATACGGGATTACGCCATATAATACAAATTTTGAAGATTTCGGTCTTACCATCCTTGTCACATTTACTCCCAAAATCGGATTGTCATCTTCAAAATTTGTATTATATGGCGTAATCCCGTATTTCTTTCATGATTTATCTGCTTCTCCGGGCAAACACGGGATAACATTCTTAACCTCCAGATTCTCTAAACATGAATGCCGGTTGCTTCGACTAGCGAATCCTGCGATGGTTATACTCAAATTGATCGGAAACTTGAAACTTGGTCGTTCTGGGTGGTTAGCATACCCGGGCGTTTTCTAGGAGACGCGGGTTTGAGTCCCGCTCCAGGACGATGAAAATTTTCAAGTTTTCGAATATCATCTGACTTACCATCCTTGTCACATTTACGCCAAAAATCGGATTGTCATCTTCAAAAGATTGTAAGATTAAAATCTCAGTGAAATGTGGAGTGCACATCTGAGCAATTTTGTTACGTAGATACTATACAAAGTTTCCGACAGAGTGGTCTAAGAGCTGGCTTGTTACTATTCATCCGAGATGGGTCTGGGTTCGAATCCCGGTGAGGCATGGATATTATGTTTGTCTAACGCCACTGGCTTTCTCCCTTCCTGGAACCAGTGGCCCTAAAGGGATGGACGACATGTTATAGCCCACTGAGTTGCTCACGCTCGTCATTAAACCCCCAAACAAACAAACAATGATTATTTGAAATAAGCTCAACAGTATTGAAATACAACGTATAGCAACGAAATTATATTTGATCGCGACCGACTTAATTGGAAAATACTGCATTTCGGAAAAATCTTTTTCCGAAATTAGTTTACACGCGTCTTTCTTCATAAAGAACATACTGATGAAAGCTTATTAAAATCGGTTGGCTAATCAAGGTGTGAAGTTTTGCTGCTCAATAAGAAATAGATAGTTTATATTTTACCATGCTACAGTGTACCGAGCTCAGCGAAAAATTCAAAATGCTTAATGAGAAAGTAGAAGGGGCATCCTGAAAGTAATGCCCCCTCCTTAATACCTTTAAAAAATTTGAAGTGATTATGAAACTGCATTGACCTGCACTATGATATGTTACCAATGTGGGAACAAATTTTTTCAGAATCGGAAATAAAGATCATGAATGACAGAGAAAAGCAGTGAGACGTAATTGAATTCCTGAAAAAGAGTGATGTGAGGCTCCAGAAATCCACAGAAGACTCCTGTCCGTATATGGAGCTACCACAAACGATGTCAGTAATGTCCGAAGATGGATGAAGAGGTTTCGAGAGGGAGAACGTTCAGTGTTGGACCCGCAATTTCAGTGACAAATGACAACAGGCAACGAGTGAAAGACTTCATCACAGCTGATACTGGTGCCACCATCCCGGAATTGCAAAAATAATCAGTGCTCACTATGTGCAGACATTGAAGGAGCTAAAGGAAGTTATCAGAAGGAAAAGACGTGACATTCCACTTCAGAGTGTTGTTTTGCACCAGATAACGCACGTCCCCACACCTCAATGGAGATTTCACAAACTATTGCCAAAATGGGGTGGACGGTGCTGCTCCAACCCCACTATAGTCCTGATTTGGCTCCTTCAGACTTTTTCCTGTTTGCCCCTTTGAAAAACACCCTTCGTGGGGAACGTCTCGACTATGTGACAGACGTTAAACTGGCTGTGAACTCATGGGTGAAACGACAGCCTCAGGAATTTTTCCAAAATGGATTTATCCAATGTGTTCAAAGATGGCGGAAATGTATAAAAAGTGATGGACAATACTTTGAATTGGTTAGCATTATTAACAATATGTCCAAGTATTTTGCCACCAACTTTCACATTTTTGCTGCTACAAATAAAAATCTTATGAAGCACGAGGTATTACTTTCAGGATGCCCTTTGTATATGCGAAAATTAAAAAAAGGATAGCTCAGTGTCCGAGTGCTCAGACGCACGAACCTCTGGCCAGTCGTCCGTATCAAGTCCTGGCGCGAGTTCCGGAAGAGGCATGAAAATGTACCTTTTCGGTGAAACCAGCTTTGTTCCTTTCCTTGAATAACGGCCACGAATTCGGGATGGGCGTCATAGCTTTAGTTGCTCCACGGGTGCGGTCGTTGAACCATCGATGAAAAACCGTAGAACAATAAAGGCAATTTTACTAAAATCCATACACTTTCTCAAAATTTTTTGTGTCCTAGACTGCTGCGAGGTGTGACAATTTAATTTCCAGAAAGATCGCGTACTGTCTCCGTTGTGGCGATGCGGGCCCAGTCGCGTACCTGTGCGTGTCTGGAATGTTTCAAGAGTGCATTCGCTAACCGCAGAGCAGTAGAGCCATTGGTGAGGGAGCAGTTACGAAAGCAATGGAAGTCTGTGTGTGAGGTTTGGAGCAAAAATGAGTGATAGAAATTTATGGATGCGTATTAACATCACATTCTCTGTGAAGATCGGACAAAGTTCTACTGAAAGGTTAGAGCTATTGAAAGTGGCGTATGGTGAGGACGTCATGAAAAAGAAGTCAAGTGTCTTTGAGCGGCATAACAGCGGAAGAAAGTGGCCATGTCGCGCTCGTAGTTCAGGATCATGCTTGCGTGTTTTCCCGATTACAAGGGATAGTTCATCGCGAATTCATTAAACAGGAACAAATGGTCAACCAACAATGCTATTAAAAGGTGCTGAAAAAGGTTATGGAATTCTGTTTGAAGGAAAAAAGCTGAACTGTGGCCTGATAACACTCTTCCTGGCTAAGAAATTCATTACCAAATCGGATCATCCAGCTTAATCACCTGATGTAGCACCTTGTGATTTCTGACTCTTCCCCCAAAATAAAAACTGCCACGAGAGAACAAAGATTTTAAGACATTTCTGACATCCAGCGTAAAGTCACAAAGGAATTCAAAAGTATTCAAGAAACAGATGTTTCAAGTGATGGCAACAGCGTCTAACTAAATGCATAGCTGCGGAGAGGGATTACTTCAAAGGTGACAGTAGACACTAGCGCACAGTTACGCACATATCTTTTCTACAGGTGCATTCTAGGAATTAAATTGTCACACGCCATAACTGCCAATAAATCCAAAACGCTAACTGGCCATCTGTGTTCCCTATCGGTAAACTAACATAACATAACAGTAGTCAAAATCTGCTGGTATTTCGCTTTCACATTTTGAAATATTACGAACGATTTTATTTGACATATTTTCTTTCAGTACAGAAATTGGACCTCCGGAAATTCCATGGCAGTCTTCAGTTGGCAGAAAAGTGCATGGATCTCTGTTGCTTTTGGATCATTGCTGCTGTTATCTCTGGGGCTTTCGGTTGCGGTCAGAATAAATGGAAGACTACCCTTTATTCGTCATCTGAGGTAACAATAGAGTCTTCTTTTTGCATCTGGTATCCAGTGTGATGCTTCAATGTCACGCTGTAGTGTTTTAAGTGTAATTGGTTGAAGATACCAGTTAAGTGATTGTGTTACACCAAAAAGCTAACATACTAACATTCAATGTAAACGCTTTTCTTACTGAAACATTCCGCAAAGTTTAAGTCGTGTTATGAATAGCTTAACTAAGCAATGTGAAACTAATTAAACATTTAATAAAAAATAAGTCCAAGTGAAAGTCAAAGTCTGCTTATGAGTTCAATCAATATTTATTGGTTCTTCGTGGTCAGCAAAACACGATAGAATAGAATTCACTTCATACTTAATCATGTAGTAGTTCCACATCGGAATACATCCCATTGTCGTAATACAGAATATTCTTCAAGTCATACTAAATAGACAATAATTTGAGACTTCAATGTCAATGAAGCATAACATCAGCGTAAGTGATTCAATCAAGCTTGAATAATATCTCTCGTAACTAATCTTTCCTTGACAAATCTCTCCGCCGCCCCGGTGGCTCAGAGGTCTAAGCGATGGCTTTTGATCTTTCGTCCGAGATGGGTCCGGGTTCGAATCCCTGTGAGGCATGGATGTTGTGTTTGTCTTACGGCGCTGGTTCTCTCCTCCCTGGATCCAGTGGCCCCAAAATCAGGGACGGGCGACTGCTTATAGCCCACTGAGTTGCTCACGGTGGTAGTTAAAACTCTAATAAAAAAAAAATCTCTCCCAGCTCTCCTCTCGATACAAATCTCCCTGAGCTCTCTCAACCTCTTTATCTCAATTTAATTTGAAAGAAGTTTTTAAATATAATTATTTAAAATGAGCCGTCCCGGTGGCGTAGTGGTCTAAGCGATGGCCTCTGATCATTCGTCCGAAAGGGGTCTGGGTTCGAATCCCGGTGAGGCATGGATGTTGTGGGTGTCTTACGTCACTGGCTCTCTCCCTTCCCTGGAACCAGTGGCCCTAAATTAGGGACGGGCGACTGCTTATAGCCTATTGAGTTGCTCACGGTGGTCGTTAAGCCTCCAATAAAAAAATTAAAATGATCTTCAAATATGGTTATTTAAAACGATATTAAAAGAAAATCCACCGACCCAAAGATCAATCGCAGAGTCGCTAAAAACCTCTGTATCAACTGTAAACAGGGTAAGGGTGTTTTTTGATATATTATTCGTATAAGATATTTTTTTGATATACAGTCGAACTCCTCCGTGACATGGTGAAAAACATGTCGACGGAGGAGTTCGAAAACGGGATTCCTTTAGGATTCCTTTTCGTTAGAAAACGGGATTCCTTTGACCATGAGACCCCTCTTCCAGTCTTCATTTCACTTCACAAGCAGAAGTGAAATGTAATTTAATTTAGGGTACATAAGAGTAGGAAAGAAAAAGAACTACTCCTATGGTCTCTTACCCATCTGGAATGCAGCCCTACGCAAGTAGTACACATAATAAAAAACTATACCTTAATCCATTGGAAACTAGAATGTCTACTGAAATAGACACTTGCAGTGTCTACTGAAATAAAAAAAGGGAAGTACGATAGGCAACCTTTTTGCAAACAACATGCAAGACTTGGAACTCGCAAACAGACGCCCGCTCACCACGTCATCCAGGAGAAGACTGATGCAAGGTAACAACACCTGCTGAACGCCATTTTTATTTCTCCCAGCACTACGCACGAGTTTCATAGTTGCACCCCTAGACGGCGGCACTATACCACAAGGACGTTACACACGGTAGGATATCCAAGGGAAGCATAGGTTCTCATTTATGAAAACCAGCAGTTATAAAAGTATAAGGCCCATAGTTAAAATTTCTCTGTTTTATTTTCCATTCTTTTTTTTTTTTCAAAAAAGTTCGTTCTTTTCAACTGCATGATTTTAGGCAGCAATTACGTCATTTCTGCTGATTATTAAAACAAAATATAGCGTTTGTTATATAGACGTAGAGTTTTGAAAATCTCTGGGCGTGCTAAAAAATGGCGTTCATACCCTAATTTTTTTAAATAAGTAAGAAAATAAAAAAAAATATTATCGTTAACCGTTATCCAGTAGTAAACTTTTGAAACATTTTTGAAATGATGCCAGTTTTTCATTCATTTCTTATGCTTATGAGTAAAGTTTACGTGCAAAAGAAGTCTTTTTTTAAATGTGTTTGGAGGTTGAACGACCATCATGAGCAACTCATTGGGAGATAGAAGCAGCCGCCTGTCCCTAATTTGAGGCAACTGATTCCAGTGAAGGGTGAGGGCCAGTGCCGTAAGACAAGGGACAATTTATAACGGGATTCGGACCCGAACCCATCTCGGGCAAACGATTGGCAGCCAGTGCGTCGTACAACTCGGCCACAAAGGCGACTTCCCGTTTGTATTCATATTTGACATAATAACTGTTTCATTTCTAAATGAACCTGAAAAGCGTATGATGCATTGAATTTAGCATAAAGCTATTACTAATATGCTACAGAATTCCTTTATACTGAAACACAAGGGATGTTCACACATTTTTAGAAAGTTTTTGACAAGAAATTACAGAAAATAAAAGAAGTTCACAGAATTGAAACTGGCAATAGCGTGTTAGATGAACACGAAAGAAATATCTGCTGCAGTTAAATATCGTCTGCTAAGAAAATGGCGCACGTAAACAAGCTGTGGATAGAAGGTTATATTTTTGCTCTTAACGAAAAGAAATATTCGTGTTCTGTAATTACAAAACGCTGTGAAAATCATGGAATTAGCATTTCTAAATATCAAATAAGGAATATTATGAATAATAGAGAGGAAAAACGTGAAGCTTTCTTTTAACAGGAAAAAGAACACAAAACGAATATCCAAAGAAGGTACGTATTTTTACGACTATTTCGAAAGTAAGGACTCTGATCTAAAAAGAATATCCACCGACCCAAAGATCAATCGCTAAGTCGTTAAAAATCTCTGTATCAACTACACTGCTGGACAATTGCTAAGGACGGATCATAAACGGCTACATAGCGCATAAAAAGTAAGTGTGGTTGGATGCCAAGTGAAATAAAATAATGTCAGAATGCCAGGACATTAAAAGAAAGACAATTTATTGTGCTCTGAAATCCAGAAGGCTTTGGAACGTGTTCAAGGGACAAACAGGCCATTTTGTGCAGAATACGTACTGCTTTGCACAACATTATCATGCAGCTGTTGGGGTAATTTATCCCATTCCTCTGTCAGTGCACGGATGAGGGTGTCCTTGTTCATTGGAGGGCATTGGCGACCAGCAAGACTCCTCCCCAAAGCATCTCACACATTTTCAATGGGATTCAGATCTGGAGAACGTGCTGGCCATACGAGGCGTTGAATATCCTCGCTCACAAGACACTCCTGGACAGCGACTGTTCGATGGCATGTTGCGTTGTCGTCCATGAAAATGAATCTATCACCGACAGCACCACGGAACATGCAAACATGAGGTAGCAGAACATCATTAATGTATCGTTGGCCAGTAATAGTTCCAGTTGGAAGCACATAGAGGGACGTACGGCCATTGATCATGATGCCAGCCCATACCATGACACTACATGTTGGATATCGGTCCCTTTCCTGTATGTTTGCTGGACCATATGCAGTACCACTATCACGCCAGATCAGTTGTCGTCGATAATCAGACGATAGACGGTATCTACTCTCATCTGAGAAGAGAACAGCAAACCAGTCGTTATCAGTCCAATTGCGATGTTGATGGCACCATTGCAAACGGGCGGTACGGCGACGTCTGGACAATGGGATGCACACAACAGGACTGCGGGCGTATAGTCCTCCTTCATGCAAACGTCTGGCGACAGCTTTTCGGGAGATCCGCTTGCCAGTAGCAGCCATAAACTGATTTGCTACCTCACTAGCAGTGCTGCGCAGGTGTCTTTTTATTGATAGCACTATGTACCAATCTTCTGCAGGTGTCGTACGGCGAACACGACCTCCCCCGTGACGTTTGCTACACTCTTCATTTGTTTGAAATGATTTCCAAAGCCTTGAAACAACACTGTGGCTGACGTCGAACTCCCTGGCAACATCTGTTATTTTTCGCCCTTCTTCAATCTTGCCAATAATACGGCCACGCGTAAAATCATCTAGGTGATGTCGGGAAGACATACTGAAAATTGCAAGTTCGTCAATTGATTCTTTCCCTTTCAACTTTGCGTTTGAACAACAACGGTCAATACGCGTCAAATCCTTTATATCTCTTATCAGCGCTATGACGTCACGAACAAGTTCGGCAATCCAAAATTTGCATACGCACAACACGTCTTACTGTATCTCGCACTTATGCTAATTTCCACATTTTCCTGCCTTCCATTTTATGGTTGCTATCGTTGCTATTGTCATCCGTCCTTAGCAATTGTCCAGCAGTGTATAAACAAGGTAATAGACAAAGTTTTGAACTTGAAAGAAAAAAAAAACAAAACAATAACAACAAAAAAACATAATGTTCACCGCCTTTGGCCAAGGCACGTGACTAGCTGCGCAGAACACGGTGCTGTCTTTATGAAAATCATTTAGCAGCAGACAAATGCAAATTTATTGTGACAATTGATGAAGCATGAATCTCCCTAAATGACTGTATCAAAAAAGGTCAGTTTGCTATCGCAAAAGTAGAAAAACGTTTACAAACTTGGTTCCCAGAATCCAAAGAAAGTTTGAATAAAGGTTTCATGATTATTGCTGGTTTTTCGTACAATAGGAAATTAAATTTAAGAAAAGTTGAAAAGAATGTTAAAGTCAATTCTACATATATTATTACCAAAATAATATTTTAAATCCCATATTTAATGAGGAAATACTATTTCATTATCCACAGTGCCTTCAAAGAGTAGAACCAGTCATATATATCCAAATCTACTACTCTATTTCTGGAAAAAATGAAAAGAGGTACTGGTATCAAGTCTATAACTTTTGCTCATATTCCTTCAAAGTCCCCTGATGTGTCACCAATGGACTATTGTGCCTTCGGACTGCTAAACAGACTGGTATCAAGTCTATACCTTTTGCTGATATTCCTTCAAAGTCCCCTGATGTGTCACCAATGGACTATTGTTCCTTCGGACTGCTAAAAAGACTGGTATCAAGTCTATACCTTTTGCTCACATTCTTTTAAAGTACCCTGATGTGTCATTAATGGACTATTGTGCCTTCGGACTGCTAAAAAGACTTTTATCAAGTCTATACCTTTTGCTCATATTCCTTCAAATTCCCCTGATGTGCCACCAATGGACTATTGTGCCTTCGGACTGCTAAAAAGACTGGTATCAAGTCTATACCTTTTCCTCATATTCCTTCAAAGTTCCCTGATGTGTCAGCAATGCCTTCGGACTGCTAAAAAGATTGGTATCAAGTCTATACCTTTTCCTCATATTCCTTCAAAGTCCCCTGATGTGTCAGCAATGGACTATTGTGCCTTCGGACTGCTAAAAAGACTGGTATCAAGTCTATACCTTTTGCTCATATTCCTTCAAATTCCCCTGATGTGCCACCAATGGACAGCTGGAACGAGCGTGTTCTAATCGCAGACCTAAACTAATAATTGGACTATGGAAAGCAGTGGAAGAGGAGTGGAATAAAATACCTCTACCAATTTTAAGAAATGCCCTGTTATTTTGAAATCTAGATGTAGGTTTATATCTAGAGAAAGGATTATCAGATAGAACATTTAAGAAAGAAAATATTTTATTTTAAACATTAACTATGTTGCTGGAAAATCGTTCTGAAAATGTGTGAACATCGTCTGTAAACTATTCAACGTAAACTATTTCAAACTTGTGCGAAATGGTTTTCCCCGCAGAAACCAAAATTATGCGTAAGTAGCCGAGTGCGCCTGTAGTCGGCGTTGTGGTTGTTAATAATGGCCGTAGCATACCGAACTGAATTTGGAAAGTGATAGTTAAAGGTTAGAAGCTGACTGAGAACTCCTGACATAGCTTTTGAATAACACCATGTTAGGCATCTTATTTTAACCTTCGCTTACTTTTTTTGCATTTTCATTCGGGTTACAAAGCTTCAAGTGCACGCATGGTATATCATATTTATTATCATCAACCAGTTTTAATCCACTGCTGGATGAGTCTCAACCATAACTCTCTCTGTATTGAGCAAAAAACCATCTCTTCCATGTCACTCTGGCATGCTTTCAAAATCCATCTAACAACTCCCAAGTGCTGTTCTGGGTCTTTTCCTGTTCATGGATATATCCAGTCCAGCATTACGGTTATCCAAAGGTGGTCAGTTCTTCTAGCAAAATGTCCAGCCCATTGCTACTTGAGGGTTTTTATTTTGGTCATGATATCATCCACTCTTGTCATTTTCTTGTTCCATGAATTCTTTTCCCTATCTTGCTTGGCTACATCAAGCATGCATCTTTCCATGCTTTTTTTGAGTTGCCCACAGATTCTGTATGCCTGTTTTAGTTCACTTCCATGTCTCTGACCTACAAGTAGGAACTGGACGGATGCATCTTTTTACCACTTTTTCTTTTTACCACTTTTCTTTTAAGACACAACGGTAAATTGTTCTTGAAAATTGTAGTGTATAACGTTACCCTTCTTCGTGCGCGAGATTGTTGTTACGCTATGTCTAAAACCATGATTAAGGAAATGTTGAACTAAATGAGAATACGATGCAATAGTTGCATGGGATAGCTAAAATTAAGGTTTTACGGTCAGACGAAACATACTTGTATACAGAAGTCAAACGTACAATAACCTTTTATTGGTTCAGCAATATTTGATAAAATCCAACATATAGCACGGCGAGTTTTACACTTCACATATAATGCCTTAATTATCTGTCGTATAATCTATCTTAACAACGATCGATTATCTCCACACACACACACACACACACACACACACACTAAGCAACTGCTGCATCGTCCTTTTTATCTAACGTTCTTATCACATTCATACGTCATTCTCTCTGACCTCAAAAGTGTTGCCAAGTGCAAAAGAGAACAAACTCAAATTTACATAGGAACAGGAACTAAAACTGAATGTTAAATTATAATATACGTCACAAGTGTTTCTTCCAAATGCTCTCCAACCAAGTTTTGTATGTATATTAATTTTTTTCTCGATGTAGCCGTCGCTTGATGTCTGTTGTTCAAGGTACAAGTAGGCATAGGTTACTACTAAAATTTGAATATCACATATATCATCCAACTTTTGCTTTTTAACGTGACTTCTTTCTTTACGTAAATCTTTTTTCTTTTTAATTTATTAGTATACATGTGCATTTTCAGTATGCGAGAGATCATCTTGATTTTCGCTTATTTTTCGGCATTTCCACTAGGGCTTCTATGTAAAGACGCATTATATCACGATATATCACCAAACTTTTATTTCTGTAAGTGATTTCTTCCTTCATGTAAGCTCTTTTTGCAAAACTTTTACTTGTATACTTTTTAGGAAAATAGCCTGTTTTAGCTTCTCTCCTTCCTTGGAAATTTCAAATCCTTTCAACGTTTTCCCTTTCTGTTTCAGTTTACTCTCTCAATGTGTACACACAACAGAGTCGGAAATGTGGTGTCAGAGAATGCAACATTTTATGTGTGAACATATAGCGAATTCAGCCCTTTCTTTTCAGTAAGAGTGTTTACACAAAAGGAAAAAGCAGTTTCCTATTTTCGAAGAACGAAATTGCTTAAGGCCATTAGGCAAGTGAAGGGTAGCTTCGACTCTGATTTCAGTGGATATATTTCAGAAACTAAACGACAGAGTTGTTTTCATCACTTTCCTTCCTCTATTCTGCGTTCTTATCTGTCAGAATGATGACTGAGGAATTTTTTTCGTGATGTTTCCAGGCGAAATCCTTCTTATCATTTTCAGTATTATACTGGAAAGAAGCTGAGACAACATTAAGAATGCTCAGGGATTTAAAGAAAAAAATGTTGTAATCGACTGAATGAAAGAAAAAAAAACAGTGTAAGATATTTCGGTTGCTTTTGAGTGAATTTGATCATTTCGAAAAATGCACTCGGTAGCAGTCATTACTGAAGGGCCGGATGGCATTTTTTGGGGGCCTGCGCCAAATTTCATTGCGGGGCCCCGGAGCAAAATTTCACTGCGAGCCCTAGAAAATAAATCTTATATTTTAATAGAGTCGTGAATAAAAACTGTCGTCCTTAAATATCGCTCACCAAACACGAAACTATTATAAAGAAAAAAATAATATCCTAAAGAGTATTTGCTTTAAGTTTAAGAAAAAGACTATAATGTGGATTTGAAAGTTTAGAGAGAGAGAGAGAGAGAGAGAGAGAGAGAGAGAGAGAGAGAGAGAGAGAGAAAGAGAGAGTGAGAGAGAAAGAAAGAGAGAGAGAGAGAGAGTGAGAGAGAAAGAAAGAGAGAGAGAGAGAGAGAGAGAGAAAGAGATAGAGAGAGAAAGCGAGAGGGAGATGTAGAAAGAAAGAGAGAGAGAGAGAGAAACAAGAGGGAGACATAGAGAGAGAGAGAGAGAGAGAGAGAGAGAGAGAAACAAGAGGGAGACATAGAGAGAGAGAGAGAGAGAGAGAGAGAGAGAGAGTGAGAGAGAAAGAAAGAGAGAGAGAGAGAGAAAGAGATAGAGAGAGAAAGCGAGAGGGAGATGTAGAAAGAAAGAGAGAGAGAGAGAAAGAGATAGAGAGAGAAAGCGAGAGGGAGATGTAGAAAGAAAGAGAGAGAGAGAGAGAAACAAGAGGGAGACATAGAAAGTGAGAGAGAGAGAGAGAGAGAGAGAGAGAGAAAGAGAGAGAGAGGGTGACGTAGAGAGAGAGTGCGCAACAGGGAGACCTAGAGAGAAAGTGCGAGAGCGAGAATGAGACCTAGAAAGAGAGAGAGAGAGAGAGAGAGAGAGAGAGAGAGAGAGAGAGAGAGAGAGAGAGAGAGAGAGAGCGGAAAAGAGGGAGAGAGAGAGAGAAAGAGAGAGAGAGAGAGAGAGATGGATATATTGATAGATAGATAGATAGTGAGAGCGCAAAAGTGTTAAATGTTTGATTTTCTTTCCGTGTAGAGGGGGTTTGAGGTTATATTGTGATTCTTATGAAAATGTCACAAAATGGTAAAATAAACTTCAACTAATCTGCGTAACAAATATTTTTGCGTTGCGAATAAAAAGGATGCGCCTCTGAAATAAATTCATATACATATTTTTTCCCTTGATGCATGTGGTAGTAATTAATTTTTGATGCAAGGTGCAGTAACTAACAAATCAGTGACGTTTTTTAAATTACAAAAAAACAATTTTCTATACAAAAATTGCTTTTTTTAAAAATATGTACAGTTCTGTTTTTAAAATCATTGAACAAATGGCCTCATATATATAACTCGAAAGAATTTTGATATTGTTCCATTTTTTTTTTTTTTGAGTACCTGGTTTACACACAAATTGTTAAATATATGAAAGTAGAGAGCAACAAAATGATAAAAGTTCAATTGCGATTTCACGAATGTAAGAAAAATTAAGATGGTTACAATAATCATTTGAAATCTGCAAATCTCAGCATCTGTTCGACGATGCGCGATAAAATCTCAGTGTCTGTAGTATCTGATTTGTATCTGATTTGAAGGCGGGAGGATTAAAAACAAAACAAAAAATATTTTTCAAAGGCCTCGCGTACGAAAACTTAAACAAGTAATAATAATAAAAATGAAAGATTCTACGGAAAATAATTTTGTTCTTATTTCCAAAACTGCGGGGCCCGGGGCAGCAGCCCCGGTTACCACGATGTCTCAGCTGGTCCTGCGTTACTGTAATGATTCACGTAAAGGGATGCTAAGATATTGAATGATAAATGAAATGAAATATTTTTACTGGTACAGTAGATATAACACAGTATTGGCTAACGTATGTCAATAACATTTTCAGGCACAAAACCCTATTTATCCACATATAAAGAATTTCTACAAGTGCGTGAGCATTAGAAGATTACGAACCGAGCTAAGAGAAGAGCTCGGGGGAAGAAGATTACGAACCGAGCTAAGAGAAGAGCTCGGGGGAAGAAGATTACGAACCGAGCTAAGAGAAGAGCTCGGGGGAAGAAGATTACGAACCGAGCTAAGAGAAGAGCTCGGGGGAAGAAGATTACGAACCGAGCTAAGAGAAGAGCTAGGGGGAAGAAGATTACGAACCGCTCTCCGGTCAGATGGTCGCGGGATCGATCGCAGCAGGTAGAGACGCTCTGAACCACCGAATTTCCGCCGTGTGCCGGAAGGGATGATAAGCCATCCGCTCCAGGGCATTGGATCTCCGCTACAAATAAAGTCATATGTTCCTATCCCGGACCCTGGGAACCTGAAGCACCAGCTGATATGGGCCAGCCGGGCACCGCCAACTATGATGACCAGCACCCCATATTTTGGAACCCTCAACTTTTTTATTTTTACTTTCGTTTGGTGGGTTTAACGACCACCATGAGCAACTCAATGGGCTATAAGCAGTCGTCCGTCCATAATTTAGGAACACTGGTTCCAGGGAATGGAGAGAGCCATCCCGTAAGACAATACTACACCCATGGCTCACAGGGATTCGAACTCGAGCTCATCTCGGACGAATAGTCATAATCCCACGCTTAGATCCCTGCACAACAGGGACGACACTCCCTATTCTGTGACATATCTACTCAATAACGCATCGGAGCCTCTAGGCTTAACCTAATTTAGCCTCGTTTGTGATACACAGCGCAGAAGTCACGCGAGACATAGGTGATTGCGTTTAAATCTTTACAGGGGTTGCAAACCCTACGTGAAATTTCTGGGTGTCGATCTTCCTCGAAGCAAGATTACCCACACAGAAACATGGATTGGAGGCGGTTAAGGTTACGCCATTACAACAGCAACTTACAGTATGACCAACAGCTCACCGCTGCCTCGTAAAAAGCAGGTAAACTACATGCTGTTGCTTTTCGAGTACACCCTGTTTAAAGAAAAAGGTAAATGTTTTTGAGAAATACAAGTTTTATTATGGAGCGCAACAGTAGTTGAACGGTTATGGTAATTACGGTATTAAAATAACCCCGTTTATGAGTCAACATATTTAAAGAAATTGAGAAGTTATTTTTCTTTAAGATTTAGTATGTATATATTATTTTATGTATATAACAACATGTAAAAGATGAAATTCCTTCTACGGTTTACTACAACTGATTAATACTTGCTTCATTACAGTTACAGCGCTGAAGGCGATAACATAAATGGAATTTTCAACTTGATTCTTTTCTTTGCCGTTTTTTTCGGTAAGAATTGACAATAACACTTTTCTTATATTTATTGAGTAGAGTTTTAGTGGTAAATGGATGTGCAGTTGTTAATTGTTTATGGTTCAGCTAAATCTCCAATGTAACTTCACTGTAAAGCACTCTTCTTACTTAAGCGTAACGTGCTGCAGTAACTGGGTTCACTGTAAAGCTTACGGAACTGTTTGAGGTATATTACCGTGCCATTCCGGATAACTGAATTACAGATGCAAGAGCTAATTAGGCAGTGAATACAAATAACGGCCAATTGAAATGAAAGATGTTACTTACGATGTCCACTACTGTTTTATTGGCCTTCAGTAAACACACGTACAGGTCAGCAAAACATAACATGCAGAATATAACTTCAGTTCATATTCATTAACTAACTGTTTCATCACAGAATAATCATCAAGTCTTTTTAAATTAGACAAATAATTGAGACTTGTAGCACAAGGAAGCGCAACATTCAGCGTAAGTAACTCAAATCAAAATCTTGTAGGAATTATCTAACACCGTACAACAAAATCAACTCTCATTAAATCTCCAATCCCCGAAAGCTGCCCCGGTGGCGCAGTGTTCTAAGCGCTGGCTTATGACCATTCGTCGGAGATAGGTCTGGGTTCGAATCCCGGGGAGTTATGCATGCTGTGTTTGTCTTACGACAGTGGCTCTCTCCCTTCCCTGGAATCAATGACTATAAATTAAGGACGGGCGACTGCTCATAGCCCATTGAGCTGCTCACGGTGGTCGTTAAACCCCCAATAAAAAAACCTCCAAAATTTCTCGATGCAACTTAAAACAGCACTGTTATCCTTCTCGTTCGCGTACGTCGTTCTCTCGATCTTTCGTCAGGTTGCCTAACGACAGTTGGTGAGAAAACAAACGTAGCGTTAAGATTGAAAAATGCTTAACGAGAAAAAAACATAAAATACCTAAGAGTACGGTAATCTAAGAGGAAACTCAAACTACAGTATATGTTACAGTTGGCATCATTATATCTCTGAATCAGATGTTAGTGACTTCAGAGAAAATTTTGTTGAGCGCAGTCTAGCAAATTAATTTCAAAGGGAACCGGGTGGTCAGAGGCATAGGTCTCTGACTAGCTCACCCAAGCTGGCCCTGGTTTCGATTTACTTTTGAGATATGGGCGGTGAGAATGCAAGGTGGGTGGTGCACCTGGCTCTAAGTCAAGGACTGAAGACCGCCCTAGACCCCAAGAGCTGGGGTATGTGGGCCATCATGGAGGTCGTCACCCCCTCTTACCCTCCTCAAAAACAAACACGTAAAAAACCTAACATATTTTCCAATTAAGTCTTTGAATTTCTTTTTTGACTTGATATTCTCACTTACAAAATTCCGAATGCACCTCTTTTTTACGCTCTCCAACCGTAGGTTGAAAAAGCGTATATGCTCCAGCTTTGTCCGTCTGCACGTCCGCACGATAAGTCGCGTAAAAATTGTTCGATTTTAATGAAATTTTAGTATGTGGTAGGGGACCACCTGGGGACGAATCCTATTGAAAATGGACGAAATGGGGTCAAAGGTCACGACATAGGAGCGGGATCCATTCCCTTTTCCTTATGCGTCATAACTTGTGTAAAAATGGTTAGATTTCGATGAAATTTCAGTATGTAGTAGGGGACCACCTGGTGACGAACCCTATTGAAAACGGACGAAATGGGATCAAAGGTCACGACATAGGAGCGGGATCCATTCCATTGCCCTTATAGTTCATAACTTGGGTAAAAATGTTTCGATTTCGATGAAATTTTAGTAAGTGGTGGGGGACCACCTGGGGTCAAATTTTATTGAAAATGGATGAAATGGGGTCAAAGATCAGGACATAGGAGCGGGATCCATTCCATTGCCCTTATGCGTCATAACTTACGCAAAAATGCTTCGTTTGCGACAAAACTTTATCATGTTGTTCCAGAGGTACACTGAACAGCTTCTGTATGGTATCATCGAAATGGGGTCAAAGGTCAGGACACAGGAGCGAGATTTATTCTACTGCCATTATCCTCATAACTTAAGTAATGATTTCCGGCATGTTCGAAAGCGTATCATAATCAATGCATTGCATGACTTTACTAACTTGTTGATTTGGGCTCCTGGTACTATGGACAAATCTTTCCATGTGTCTTCTGCTTTTAAAAGAGTGAAATAAAGTGGAATCCATTCTTCAATATACACTAAGGTGCCAAAAAAACAAAACAAAAAAAAAAAAAAACTGGAAAGGGCGCTACCATTTCTATTACATGCCACCACACCCATGTGGTAAATGGTATCGTCCGCAAACGATGTATATAAAGAAGGGATGCCCGGGAGATGGGTCACTCCATCTCGAAAATTACCACGAAATTTAGATTTACATGGTCAACAGTTTTAAGGGCATATCTGGGCTTCACAAAAATCCAGAGTGCAAGTCCGGTGTGGCAGCAGAGAAGTCCTGAACAATCTTGAACAGCGGCATCTGGCAAGCATCGTAACATCTGCCTGGCGGGCAACATTACCGCAAGTTACAGCGCAATTCAATGCTGGGGCCAGTAGTAGCATCAGCGTTTGAACAGTGCAACGTTCCCCGTGTTCTATGGGGTTCTAGAGCCGACGGCACACTCGAGTGCCATTGCTGACCCGACAACACAAGGCTGTGCGCCTCCCCTGTGCTAGGGAACATCGCCATTGAACACAAGATGACTGGAAACGTGTATCCTGGTCCGACGAATAGCGGTACCAACTACTTCGGGCAGGTGGCCGACTTCGGGGGTGGTGACAACCCCACGATTGCAGTGATCCTGCATGCCTACAAGGGAGAGTGCAGGGCGGCGGTGTCTCTGTTATGGTGTGGGGTGTTTTCAGTTGGTATGCATTTGGACACCTCATACGTCTGCGGACCGCTCTGGCATAACCATCCTTGGGGATCAGTTGCATCCGAACCCTGGGTGTTGCAGTTGTCCTGCAATCACACTCACGGACAAGTTGCTGATATGGCATCCTATAATAACACCTTGTTGAAAGTCGGTAAGCTCAACAGGCGTGGCCATGTCTCACGTGTAGACGACGTACGACGTAAGAGGAGCTTACCCGCAGTTTTAAAGGAAATCAGACACACGTGATCCATTGGAATGTTCCATTTTTGTTGCGAAGGGGGGCCGTCCGGAGAATTTTGTTCACATAGGTATAAAATGACGATTTTCTTTGAAAATAAAACAACAACAATTTGCATATATTTCAAAATGTTGATATTATTAGTTTTACATATGTATTTTTTTACAGGTATTTTCGTTGTAATCATCCGTTACGTAACTGTCGATGCCAGAAATGTGGATAGAAATTCAAAAAAGAACGTGCTGAATAAATTTTCTACGTTCTTTGGCTTGGCTTCACTGTTTGGCATTGCGTTTATGGCATGCCATCCAATCACCATTAAAAAGCAAACTCAAATACAGGTAATTTTGTTTCACCTTTCAGTTATGCAGGAATGCTTTGTCTTTCATTCTCCTCCGTAAAATTTAGAAATTTTAGAAATGTTTCATAAAAATAAAATCTTTAAAAATTAATTAATAAAAATTGGGATTTAACATGAAGTGAATACACCATGCCCCAACGGAATCTGGATCTAAAGTTAGCAGCCATTCGGAACTTTATCGATTGAGAAATCTAAGAATTATGTCATCATTGTGAATAAGAGAATGATGATAAAAGAAACCTTTATTGTAAACATTGTGGTCTCTTGGAGAACACTGAACACGTTTTTGTTGAGTGTGATTTTGCAAAAAACATTAGGACATGGTTAAAGAATTACTTAAATTTAAAGGAGGTTCTTGACAGTAAACAAATCTTATATCATGCAACTTTAAAATATAGTGATTTAAAAAGTAATGCAATTCATTTTCTAATAGGAATTAGAAAATATAATCTGTGGAGGAATAGAAATTTAATGTCATTTGATCAGAAATACCGAAATTCGGAGCAGATAAAATTAGCAATAATGTGCGATTTTCGAAGAGTTATAAAATTTGAAAATAGGAAATATGGTGTAAATAAAACTTTGAAAAAGTGGATAGCATTAAAACCAATAGTTTATAGAAAAAGTAATGATATTCACAAATTTATAGTAGGATCCAGAGTCAAATTTTCATTTTTCATGTGTTGGAAACTGTTTCTCTTCCTGTGGCTATATTGTTTTCGTACTTTCACTTTCTTTAATGTTTTTTTCCTTTTCTCTCATTTTTAAAGAATCACTTCAGCATGGGTCTCTTCATATTGCTCCCTGATGGGGTGATTCTAAATAAATTGTCTTAAACCTGCTTCGGGTGGTTTTTACGGGGCAGGCTTCTCCCCCACCTCCAGCAAAGATGTTTTGAAAGATCTGTATGAAAGATGTGAAAGAATATTGCTAAAATTAATAAGTACTTATTGTGAAACTTTGTTTCTTGGATCCACATGAAATTTAGTCTGAATAGTATACCTGTGAGAAATAATTTAACTTTGTGTTCTAACGTTTTTTAAGCCAAGAACTCGTTTAGAGTGCTCCTTATCTATCTATTCTGCAAAATAGTAGCTTAAATAAATTCCGCATTATTAGACAAATCTTTAGAATAATTAAATTGTATGAAAGTGAGTAAAAGTTGTGTTTAAATGGGATTCAGAAAAAAAAAAAAATCCTTAAAATTTTTTTTATGAATCCCTCATGGTTGGCTTTCATTAATGTCGGGCTTGAGACATAAAATAAAGAAACAGAAACCTTTTATTGGAGTGTTGGCCTCACTCATATTAATTCTAAAATGTTCACAACGATTTTACATGCAGATAATGAGAGTGTTCAGAAAAATACTTAGAACTTCTGCCCTGTCATGATACACTGCAGGCCACCCAAAATGCAACACCAAGAAGGACACCAGACAGCAAAGCCAGATTTGCTGGACACATAACAACAGATATAAAGACGAAACGATTGAGCTTACAGGCCCGTGCGACTTGCGGAACACGGAGTCATCAATAGTTCGTGTGGCCCCCACGGCTGGCAATAACGACCGCTACACGCCGCGGCATCGAACGAAATAGACTTTGGATGTGGGCTTGGGGTATGTCGGTCCAGGCTGCTTCCACACGTTGCCACAGTTCATCACGGGTGGTGCTTGCCGGGCCACTCGGTTGTCGATCAGCGACCAGACGTGTTCGATGGGCGACATATCGGGAGAACAGGCGGGCCTCGGCAGTAGTGACACCTGGTGGGCCGTGAAGAATTGTTGCACGATGCGTGCTACGTGTGGGCGCGCATTGTCCTGTTGAAACGTGGCCGCTGGCAGGTCCTGCAGGTAAGGGGCTCTAAAACGTCGGCTCCAAAACGTCGGAGATGTAGCAGGCGGGCCACGGCAGCAGTGACGGGAGAACAGGTGGGCCACGGCAGCAGTGACACCTGGTGGGCCATGAAGAATTGTTGCACGATACGTGCCACGTGCGGGCGCGCATTGTCCTGTTGGAAACGTGGCAGCTGGCAGGTGATGCAGATAAGAGGCTCCAAAACGTCGGAGATGTAGCTGTGGCTGTTGAGTGTACCGTCGATGCGTACCAGAGGGGTGCGGGTGTCATATCCAATTGCGCCCCAAACCATATCGCCAGACGACTGACCGGATGGCGATGCATAATGCAGTCATCATACAGTCTCTCGCCGCGGTGCAGCCACACGCGGATCCGATCATCGTGGTGTTGCAGGCAGAAGCGGGATTCGTCGGAAAGACAATGTCGTGCTATTCCGTAGTCCAGGTGCGGCGTTCAACGGCCCACTGCCGCCGCACTCGCCGGTGGTGTAACGTCAATGGTAATCGGAGCAATGGGCGCCGTGCGACAAGTCCCCGCTCCTGCAGACGACGTCGAACGGTGCGTGCTGACCCAGGTTGTTGCACAACACACCCTAATTCCTGCGCTAACGTTCGTAATATGGCGGTGCGAGCCGTCAGTGCCCGCCGTACAACATGCCAGTCCTCTCGTTCGGTGGTGTGCAGCGGCTGCGGCAATCGTTCACGTCGGTCCGTCCGTCTCTCCTGCACCCACCGAATTCATACTCACCTCACTGTGGCTGGATGTCGTCCCACACGGGTGCCGATGTCTCGGTACGATAAACCGCTGTCGCGATAAGCCACTATTCGTCCTCTGTCGAACTCCGAAACGTGCCGGAATGACTGCCGTATTCTGCGACGAGGCATCAGGAAGCTTCCACGCACAGGTCCTGCAGCACAACCCACTTCCACTACTTACACCCATCCTTCTGTGCACCCTTCTTATAGTGCTGCTCGGTGGCGTGCCGGGCGCACATGATTTGCATATGCCCTGCAATGCTAATCGTTTGCATGTCCTCTTGCGGGCGACGCATGCTGCGAATTTCATGCCAATCGGATGCTTCCTTCTTGGTTTTGCATTTTGGGTGGCCAGCAGTGTAGTTCGCACACCTAACGCATTCTGAGAAACATAAATAGAGAGAATGGAAAATAGAGAGTCAACACGTTTCCCAAGAAACACCATGCGTTCTTGATAGATTACTTGCAAAGTAAATGAGGCGAAAGTTGACATGGCTGCTTTTGTTATTCCGTAGACATCAATCATTTTTCGAATGTGATGATGGCTGTTATTTTACATAATTGTTTCTTCACGCACGTACGTACAGCGTTAAAAATAAGTGGTGTGAATTCACGGAAAATTTCAGAAAATAACGTGCAGAAAAGTTGCCGGTAACTGTCTGTCGTTTAATGTAATTCCGTTTTTAAAAGTCCCCGGTTTTTTTTACTTCCGTATTTCCACAGATTTCCTGCAGTCAGTAATTCCGTTTATTTCAGAGTAGTCAGCTTCAAGATTTTCCGGATTCAGACTGAAATTTCGCATGCTGAATACTTCAGCTCTTACGCCAGAAAACCTTTTTGCGCCGGTAGTGGGGATCGAGCCCGGGCAGTTCAGGTTGAAGCTGCGCTTCTTAACCACTGAGCCAGAATGCCACAGGAACCGGGATCACGTTCTAAGTAAAACTTAATTGCACGATGTTGATTTTTTTTATTAATATGCGAGTGATTTAGTCATTTTATTTTCCATAGGAGTTCGTTTTTTTTTTTTGAATTGGGGGTTTAACGACCACCGTGAACGCAACTCAATGGTCTATAAGCAGTCATCAGTCCCTAATTTAAGGTCACTGGTTCCAGGGAAGGGAGAGAGCCAGTCCATCCATGCCCCACCGGGATTCGAACCCTGATCCCTTTCGGACGAATGATGAGAGGCCATCGCTTAGACCACTGCGCCACCGGGTGGCGTTGTTTTTTTAATACGTTTCTAATAATTTAATTTTTTTAATACGTTTCTAATAATTAAAATTTTTTAATACGTTTCTAATAATTAAATTTTTTTAATACGTTTCTAATAATTAAATTTTTTAATACGTTTCTAATAATTAAATTTTTTAATACGTTTCTAATAATTAAATTTTTTTAATACGTTTCTAATAATTTAATTTTTTTAATACGTTTCTAATAATTTAATTTTTTTAATACGTTTCTAATAATTAAATTTTTTTTCTGTACGAGGTCTTATTACAAATTACGAACGTTTTTCATCGTGAGTTTTCGAAGCAACAGAATGATCTGGAGTGTGAGATCTTTTTTCCAAATGACAAGACTTTCAGTTATCTTTAAGGGTAGGTGCATTGTCCTGTTTTATAATATCATTTCACAAAACTTCTAAATATAAAATTTACTCTAGGTAGCTATGCAGCTTTTGCCTGAAGGACTCCACAGACGGATACATAGTCCAGGGGCGGTTCTTCATTAGGGGCCTGAGGGGCCGGGCCCCACCTAAAAATTTATATTTCTAGAAATATATATCTTTTTTTTTTGCCCTGATTCTTATTCTTTCTCTTAACTACATGGTGATAAACCTTTCCCTTCAGAAACTATTACCTAAGGGAAAAGTTTCCTTCAAAAACGAAAAACTATTCCCTGAGGAAAGAGATCACGTTCAGAGTGTGAGGTTATTGGGGCCAGCTCCAACAGGCCCCAGTAACATCACTACGCAAGCGAAGAGGAGACGATTTTCTTCCCGTCTCATTCAGTATGATGACCTACATACAACACTGTCTTAACCGCGTGTGCAAAAAAAGCTGTGGGGCCAGATCTATCTGGCCCCGCTATAATTTGATTGGCCGGGAGTGTATCCATTTCCTTAACGCGGTGGGTTAACAGAGAAGCTTACCCCGACCAAGCTCAAAGGTGGCGGAAGGGTTTTAAATGTCGTAGCAAAGTTCAGTTAGTGTTTTTTTCTGTGTGTGTCTCTCTCGGTGATGTGTTGTTCCTTCTTGTCGTGACTGTTTTGCTTGTCGAGTACAATGAATGGAGTGGATATTTTGTTAAAATCTCCGTTCTTTGCTTTAAATCTGGAAGAAAAGCTTCACTTAAAAAACTCAGTGCTTATCACCCCAAGAATGTTTAGTTTGAGCTTCACTTAAAAAAAAAAAAAAACAGTGCTCATCAGCCCAAGAATTTGAGTCGAAAAGCTTCACTTAAAAAATCTCTGTGCTTATCAGCCCAAGAGTTTAAGTTTCCAAGAGTATGAAGTTTACAAACGCTTTGCAGAACTAATTTCAGTTTTAACTAAGATGATTTTCTACGTTAAAAATAAATAAATAAATGAGAAAACATGTAAGTATAATTTGCACATGAGTACATATATGTTTTTAGGTTTCATTTAAAAAAAAGGTTAAACCTTTCAAATAATGCAAATGGTAGTATGGTACTCATTCTATATGGGACGAAATTCATGAACCGTTCCCTTGCTGCATATATTTGGAGTTATAATTTTTTCACTACATTTTTTTATCCTGTGATTATTCCTCAATTGAGAAATCTGAAGAAACACAAAGCACAACTAACATAAATTAATGATCATATGTTTTAAGGTAAACATTTTATTTAAGGAGTTTTAACATTTTTCTGTTAATAGTTATGCCTTCTATTCTGAGGGAATTTTTGTCGTGTGCAATACAATAGTTGACACATTCCTACCTTATTTGGGCATTATTGTGAGTCAAGGGGGTAAACAGAGGCAGAGTAAAGGAATCTTGGGGGTGTGGGGTGGGGTCTGAATAGTTGGCCTAATAATGACAGTTTTTTTTTATTTCATTGTTTGACTTCGGCTACTGGCCCCACCTGTTTCAGTTGCCACGAGCCGCCACTGACATAGTCATCGTACAATCACCTGCGCAATAAATTAAGTACGCAGTTCTTTATGGTAACACGATATACTGTATAATAGCAGGTATTCGGATATTAATGCCAGGAGAGTGTATGTTCAAAACAGCAAATGCACTACCTATGCCAAATTTAGGCACCATCGTATATGAAGCTACGAGAATAGTAGTGTCAAGACATTTTTCTGTTGCGTTTTTAATGATCTCGGGTTTTGCATGTCAATGCTTTATAGGCGTTGCTCCGTAACTCTCAGTTCAGAAGTACAAGAAATTTGCACGACAAAGAAAGAAGGTGTCTGCATAACACATTTACGGTTATTACACTTCGCACCGACTTACCTTAGATAAATTGCTGTAAGCACGTGGAATGTTAACTTGCGTCTGTTAATGAACAACAAGAAATCTCTTTACTTGTGCTATTTTACGATCTGTAGAATTTTAAAGAAGGGTCTAACGTATTTCTATCACTTTCAGAGACAAGAAAACTATTTCCATGCTGGAGGTGCTTACGTCATGTTCATTTCTGGAATCGCATACTGTTTGACTCAAGTGGCTCTTTCCAGGCTATGCAATTGGCCATTCAGACTTCGCATCTTGCTTACATCTTTACAGACTCTGGCTGGTATCCTTTTAATGAAGTGCCAAATTATTATTGATTTCAATTGATTTGCTGATTGACGATTTACTTTCGACCGAATAGGGATGGCACACAAGGCTACAAACACACAAAAATGTTAATTTTAATTTCGTATAAAGGTAAATGTAAATACTAAAGCACATGCGGGAAATAGTTCCAGTTAACAAAGAGTGTTAAAATATTCGCGCACTGCATGATATATCAAACATGCTATCTATTTATTTTTTTGCTTTTTGAGAAGGTGAATACAGAGTTTGATTCACACTTATAGTGACAAAATAAAATGCGCGTCATATGCAAATCGTGTGCGTCACGATTACGTAACCATATTTATCGTGCAGTAGCAGCCTTTCGTTTTAAGAGCATTGCTTTCGTAGTGTTAAGATTCCTCCACGAGTGATTCCATTCTGGGAGAGGTACACTGCTGGACAATTGCTAAGGACAGATCATAAACGGCTATATAGCGCATAAAAAAGTAAGTGTGGTTGGATGCCAAGTGAAATAAAATAATGTCAGAATGCCAGGACATTACAAGAAAGACAATTTATTGTGCTCTGAAATCCGGAAGGCTTTGGAACGTGTTCAAGGGACAACAGGCCATTTCGTGCAGAATACGTAAACGTGAAAAAATGCAATTACCGTCCGCAGGCGTTCCGGCGTAAGATGTCAATACGGGATATGGCCACCATGGAGGGCGATGCAAGATTCCACACGTCGTGTCATGCTTTGCGCAACATTATCAAGCAGCTGTTGGGGTAATTTATCCCATTCCTCTGTCAGTGCACGGATGAGGGTGTCCTTGTTTATTGGAGGGCATTGGCGACCAGCAAGACTCCTCCCCAAAGCATACCACACATTTTCAATGGGATTCAGATCTGGAGAACGTGCTGGCCATACGAGGCGTTGAATATCCTCGCTCACAAGACACTCCTGGACAGCGACTGTTCGATGACATGTTGCGTTGTCGTCCATGAAAATGAATCTATCACCGACAGCACCACGGAACATGCGAACATGAGGTAACAGAACATCTTTAATGTATCGTTGGCCAGTCATAGTCCCAGTTGGAAGCACATAGAGGGACGTACGGCCATTGGTCATGATGCCAGCCCATACCATGACACTACATGTCGGATATCGGTCCCTTTCCTGTATGTTTGCTGGACAATATGCAGTACCACTATCACGCCAGATCAGTTGTCGTCGACAATCAGATGATAGACTGTATCTACTCTCATCTGAGAAGAGGACAGCAGACCAGTCGTTATCAGTCCAATTGCGATGTTGATGGCACCATTGCAAACGGGCGGTACGGTGACGTCTGGGCAATGGAATGCACACAACAGGAAGGCGGGCGTATAGTCCTCCTTCATGCAAACGTCTGACGACAGTTTTTCGGGAGATCCGCTTGCCAGTAGCAGCCATAAACTGATTTGCTACCTCACTAGCTGTGCTGCGCCGGTGTCCTTTTGTTGATAGCACTATGTACCGATCTTCTGCAGGTGTCGTACTGCGAACACGACCTCCCCCGTGACGTTTGCTACACTCTCCATTTGTTTGAAATGATTTCCAAAGCCTTGAAACAACACTGTGGCTGACGTCGAACTCCCTGGCAACATCTGTTATTTTTCGCCCTTCTTCAATCTTGCCAATAATAACGCGTAAAATCATCTAGGTGATGTCGGGAAGACATACTGAAAATTGCAAGTTTGTCAATTGATTCTTCCCCTTTCAACTTTGCGTTTGAACAACAACGGTCAATACGCGTCAAATCCTTTATATCTCTTATCAGCGCTATGACATCACGAACAAGTTCTGCAATCCAAAATTTGCATACGCACAACACGTCTTACTGTATCCCGCACTTATGCTAATTTGCACATTTTCCTGCCTTCCAGTTTATGGTTGCTATCGTTGCTATTGTCATCCGTCCTTAGCAATTGTCCGGCAGTGTATATAGTTGTCCTTTCCGAAGAAGGGTATTCATATACAACAATCCCAAAAAGGTGCAAGAAAATGGTTGTGTGATTTCCAAAAATGGTATATGTCAAGTATAATGAAGCGTTCAAAAGAGAACTTTGTAGTCTGCTCGAGTAGGGCACAAACGCCACGATAAAACACCCTCAACCAAAGAGGACAGCTGAGGTGGTGCGAAAAGGAAGATCTGTTGTAAAGAAAGAGAATCCAGCAACGCAAAGAAGCATCGGACAGCATTTAGGTGTCTCCCAGGCAACTGTAAACCGCATTATCAAATTTGAGCTACGTTTAGAAAAGCGGTTTAAGCCTAACGTCCACAAGTTCCTTCCGCGCTACATTTCGTAGCGGATGACGAACTGCAGGAAACTGTATGAGAGACACCTAGCGAGGGACAGGTGGGCATTTATGGTAGCTTTGGATGGAGCATGAATACACCTTAGTGACACAAACGAAATCCGGGCAATTTACTATCAGGAAAAGAATGCCAAGTCCTACCCGGCAAATGTACGTGAACACAAAGAAAGCTTTTCACGTGGATTTATGGTTGTGGCAGGTTATTGCTATAATGGCAAGTTAAAGCTACGAAAGGTTGCAAATTACGCAAAAATTAATGCAAATTATTATCAGACAAACATTGTTGGCCCAATTTGCCGCAAAGAAATTCCATCCTTATACATGTACGTTGCTATGGCTTCAAATGTATGGTTTCACCAAGATAAGGCTTCCAGCCATACGGGTAAATCCACAGTGGCATACAGTCAGAATATGGAAACTGAGACCCGAATTCACGTTATGCCATTCTCCTCAATTCCTGTCAAGTCCCCAGATACCTCTCCCATGAATTTCTGCGGCTTCAGGTAACTTAAACCAGCCCTCAAATGTAGACGACTCAAGGCAACTGACGGCTTTTGAAAGACTTGAAAAGAAGAATGGGAGAGAATTGATCTTGCCTGTTTGCAAAGGTGCCTGTTACAGTAAAAGTTGCGCTGCAGAAGAATAGTACAAGAACATGGTAAACACGTAGAACACATATAACGAAGTAAATTTCTCCGCCATTTTTGGTCTACGCCGGGATTCGAACCCGAGTCCGCTTATTCCGGAACAAGTCACTCTACCACTTGAGCTACGCGGACGTTTTATACTGATTCCTATCTGCCTTTATGTCGTGTGCGTCCTTCTGGCAGGTACGTCACATCTCCTGGTACGTTACATCATCTCCCCCTTATTTATTTTTTTTTTCGAAGTGCTGGAGAAAGGATTCTCTTATTTTTCCTATCTCGCGGTGTGGAAATAACATCACACCAATGCGAGATTTTGAACGGTCGGGTCATCCGGATAGTTCGGGCGCCATTATAACGAAGTAAATTTCTCCGCCATTTTTGGTCTACGCCGGGATTCGAACCCGAGTCCGCTTATTCCGGAACAAGTCACTCTACCAATTGAGCTACGCGGACGTTTTATACTGATTCATATCTGCCTTTATGTCGTGTGCGTCCTTCTGGCAGGTACGTCACATCTCCTGGTACGTTACACACAACATAAGTTGGCACCATGGTATTTCATAACTGCATGATCCTTCAAACTTTGTCACTATAAACATGAAACAAGCTCTGTATTTCCAGCTTTTCTTTTGTAGTGTGTTTAAAGTTGATTTGAGAAACAGCGCAAAATTTGAAGGAGGTAAGTTTAGTTATTTTGGTTGGCATGATGGCTAAGTAATGTCCCTCTCTTTAAAATAAAATTAGATTATAGCTTTTGTGTTGGGATATATGTATATCGCAAAGCCCAGTGCTTTAGGAATAGAAATACGTAAATCTATCCTATACTGGGGGAAAAGAAGATGCATTTTGTTTTCAGTGAGAAAAAGTAATACTAACACCATCTTTGGTGCTCTGAAATATTATGTCCATCGATATGGCGATGAGCACTATCCCTTCAAAGTATTCGGAACCCATCGGAAGCAAGTGAACGATTGGAGCTGCTCATGTGCAAATGAGAACCAAGTATAAAGGTGTGCACTAAACACCAGAGACATCAATGGCAGTCAGTATTATTAGCAATAAGTAGCTTTCGGATCACCAAAGGGTTTTGATCATAGGATGCCACATGAATAATCAGTCATTGCGTGCCACAGCGAACAGTTTGCATCTTCTCCAGTATCTGATGTCATAAAAATGGAAGACTGAGAGTGATGAAAAAGTAAAAAATCTATCTAGAAGGGCCATGAAAATAAAGGATTAAGGATAATTGAAAGACAGCGAGAGAGAGAGAGAGAGAGAGAGAGAGAGAGAGAAAGAGAGAGAGAGAAAGACAGAGAGAGAGAGGTTAAATCATCCCCAAAATGTCCATAGAAAACGTAAGATAATGATTCCAAATATCATGAAGATTGTCTCTAAGTGTGTACGCTGTCCTTAGATAGTTACACAGCCTTGGTTTTTAGGATAAAACTTCTGCTCAATCTCCACATAATGCCAATGAACGCAAAATGTCTTTTAAAATGGTGACCTGACCACCATTCTTCTTTCGGAGAACGATAATTGCTGCAGTGCATTGTCCCAAAAATGGCGTCTTGGAAGAGGACGTGTGATCGTTTGGAACTGCTTGTCCTGGTTTGGACTCGAACCGTTGGCCATATTGACGAACACCTTATCACCATATCGTATATTAACATCTGGATAACTCTGTGTTTGTTACCTATATTCTGGAAGTTCCATGAAATTCGGTTTTACGTGTTCTAGCACGATAATGCACCGTCCGGAAAGCCAATATTGAAAGCACCTAGTTTGAGAAAAATGTAGTTCAAGAATTAGCCTGACTGTCCCGAAGTCCTGATCTGAATCTCATAGAACAATTTTTAGACGAGGTGTAACGACAGATCAGAATGCATCAAATGTATCATTAAGCTGATGACCGTTATAAAATGGAAACGACTCTAAATTTCTCCATAAAAAATGGTCAAAAATCTTCCATAAAGTAATGCTGCTGCCATTCAGGACAAAGGCAGGCCCACACCGAATTAATTTCCTTAATGAAAATTAATTTTTTTAAATGTTACTGCTGTCTGAACAGCTTTGAGAATGTTGTATACCTGTCGTGTCTGAAGATAAACGTTCACTAATATATATATGTACACAGTCGAGTCACATTATTGTGACCACTTCCTACTTTTGAAGTCAACAGCGCGTAGCCAATGAAAGAAGGCACGCGTTGTGAGCTGGCTTGGAGGGTATATAAGGTGTGCTGTAGCCAATCTGAAAACATATCACTCGTTGCTGTCATGGATAAAAGGAGAGGTTTATCAGATTTGCAAAAAGTGGTGATTATCGGCTTTCTGGCCAAGTGTGGCAGTATTTCTGAAACAGCGCAGTTTGTGAACTGTTTGCGGGCTGCTGTGGTTAAAGTGTATCGTGATTGGAGAAATGGCACCGTTGCGAATAAGCGACGTGGGTAGCACCACGTACCATTGATGTGAGAGGTGAACGTCGGCTTCAGAGGTGCGTGACAGCCGATTGACACGCTACAGTGGAGCAACTCACCGTCCGAATGAACCAAGGGGCTACCGTAAGTGTGTCTAAAACGACAGTTCAGCGAACCCTGCTGCGTACGGGACTCCGACGCAGACGGATGGTCCCTGCACCTATGCTAACAAAGGCGCATCGGCAAAAAAGGCTTATATTTGCACGGCAGTATCGGAATTGGACCTTCGCTGATTGGCAAAGGATTGCCTTCTCCGATGAGTCACGTTTTCTGCTTCATCGAACGGATGGACGTTGGCGTATAAGGCGAGAAATATCGGGGAACAAACACTCTTCAACCATTGCTGGAAGAACACAAGCTGGTGGGCGCAGCGTTGTGGTCTGGGGAATGTTTTAGTGGCATTCTCTGGATCCACTCATACCAGTGGAAGGCACAATGTGCCGAATTCGTTATGAATTCGTCCTTGCAGACCACGTACACCCATACATGCTGATTGTATTCCCTGGGGGCGGATGGGATGTTCCAAAATGGGAATGCGACATATCACACAGCTAGTAATGTCCGAGAGTGGTTGGAGGCCACGATGAAGACTTCAAAAGACTTCCTTGGCCCCTTTAATTCACCGGACTTTAAAACCCAATTGAGCATTATGTGGGACCACTTCGATCCTGTTGTTCGCTCTATGGAGCCTTCACCACACATGCTCCAACAGCTGTCAGATGCACTGCAGTCAGCATGGCTCCACATACCTGTGAATACCTTCCAGCACCTTATTGAGTCACGCCCAGCCCGTCTAGCTGCTATCCGCGATACACACGGCGGTTACTCTGGATGTTAGCTGGTGGTCGCAATAATGTTACTCGACCGTGTATATGTGTGTGTGTGTGCGCGCGCGCGCCTGTGAAAGTGGTATGCGAATAATTAAAACATTTGATCCACCAAAGTTTTTGGGTAATGATGTTTGCGAATATTTTAGTACAACTGATGAATAGGTATTTTTGTTCGCTTTGTCAACGAAATGTTTTAGGAGGGTTCGGTTGCGAACGAATATCCCTGTTTAGGACAAATGATCCGAAATGTGCTGCTGTACTCACATCTTCTTCCGTGTTAAAAGTCAACTCGAAATCTTTGGCCGTACTCGGTCCAGGAATGACGCTCCGGGTGGACAACGGTGAGCTTCAGCTCACCGAACTTTTCTTTGAGACAACTCCTTATCCTCTTCCTTCCCCGCCCAAACATTTGAGCAGTTAGAGCACGTGACGAGTGCAGCCATCTATAATTTTTGAGAACTTGGATAAAGGTACACGAGTCTTTCGAATTCACACACATTTTGTTATGTATTTAAACTGATTTTTTTGTTAATGTGTTGTACTGTTCTGTGAAATAACAAGGAATCTCTCTCTCTGATGAAAAAGAATCTCTCTCTTTCTACGTTATATAAGCTACAATTACGAAAATTGCGTCTCTCTACTATTGTCTTAGATATTCTCTCAGAGGAGTGAGTCCTCTGAGAGAATACACATGTGTGTATCTGACGCAATAGTAGAGAGACGCAATTTTCGCAATTGTAGCTTTAAACATAGAGAAAAAGATTCCTTGTCATTAGAGTTAACGAACAACAATTTCATGAACAGCCTTATGACAGAAAATATAGAAAAAAATGACGTAAGCTATAAAATTGCAAAGAAATAGTAATTTGTTAAAGGCCACGGAGATTTGTACTCGATCGAGATTCCCAGTAAAAATATACATACGTTGTAAACATTTTACTTACAGTATGTACCTGAAAATATTTTTTCTGGAGATAAAATCATCAGCGCAGCGTAAAATCTGTATGAACGGAATTTTTTGGCAAAATTTCTGCCAAGTACTTCAAGATTTGTGCATCTCCAATACCATACTTAGTCCTTCTAATAGTTCTGAACTCTGCCTCGGTAAAACGTGATCTGTAGTAAAAAAGCTGTCTGCCGCTCTCTAGAGCCCTGTTTAAAACCAGAAGGCATTTCCATGATCCGTCCATTCACAAATTCCCTAAACGAGAGGAGATGACGTCATGCGCTTCGGAAAGACATAAGGTGAGGATCCTGGGTATTCGAAGCAACACATCGAATGGTTCCCATTTCCACATGATGAAGTGGTTGATTCTCAACAGTTGTTCAGTGGAGCGACTGCCACGTACAGCTTCGACAAGGAATTTATTGTACGGGTAAGAAGTATGTGAACGCTCCTATTCAAATATTTCTTACTCGTTGAAAAATCTTATGCCAAAAATGGATGTATCAGTCCCTCCACTAGCTGTATGTATTATTTCATGTATAGTACTTCATTACTCTGAAAAATATCTACAGGTGAGAAATATGTGAACCTTTCCCTTCTCATATTTCTTACCAGAGGAGTAATTCTATTCCAAATGGATATATCAGTTTCTCCATTGAGTACTTTTTTTAAGTCGCATTTCATCGTATGCAATAAATGTATTTTGTGTGTGTTCATAAAAGGATCGCCAAATACCGCCCAACAAGGGAAATTAGAATTAAATTTATCCACTCACATATTCAGTTATGCTCTTTATTTAAATCTTAGGACTTTCTGCCATACTGTTCTCTGAAGATAACATCTGGAAAATAAACAAACATTATCCTGATGAGGTAAATAAATTATTCTTTGATTTTATTTTCAGTTGACTGAAATAATTAGCTATATGAGTTTTTACATATATATATATAATTATTCATTATACATATATATATATAATTATATATATATATATATATATATATATATATATATATATATATATATATCATCATCATCATTGTCAACCATTATCAATCCACTGCTGGACGAAGGTCTCCCCAAGTTTCCTCCACAACGGTCTGCCTTGTGCCAGTCTCTTCCATGTCACTCCTGCAGACTTTCGAATTTCATCCACCCATCTCCCATGTGGTCTTCTTTTGGGTCTTTTCCTGTCCCTTGGAATCCAATCTAAAATTTCGGCTGTCCATCGATGGTCTGTCCTTCTGGCAGTATGTCCAGCCCATTGCCATTTCAGGGATTTAACTCTGATCATGATGTCTTCCATTCTTGTCATTTTTCGGATCCACGAGTTCCTCTTCTTTTCTCTCATGGTTACACCAAGCATGCACCTCTCCATGCTTTTTTGAGTTGTCTGCAGCCTTTGTATGTCTCTTTTAGTTAAGGTCCACGTCTCTGCACCATACGTAAGCACTGGAAGGATGCATTGATCAAGCACTTTTCTTTTAAGACATAATGGCATACTGCTCTTGAAAATTATGCCGTTTCTTCCAAAAGCTCTCCAGGCAAGTTTTGCACACCGATTAATTTCTTCATCAATGTGACCCTCACTTGATATCTGCTGTCCAAGATAAATAAAAAAATGTACGTGTCTGTTATCTCCAGCTTTTCTCCATCAATCGATAAATCTTCATTACTTGAAAAAGCATTGAACATCACTTTTGTCTTCTGAAAGTTCACTTTTAATCCCACTTCTTTACTCTTGTCAGCAAGTTCCTGAATCATACTCTGCAGCTCTGATGGGATAGTTGCAAAAATGACTACGTCATCAGCAAAACGAAGGTGGGTTAGATAATCTCCATTAATCTTTATCCCTTTGTTTTCCCAGTTCAGTGATTGAAAGACACCCTCCAATGTGGCATTAAAGAGCTTCGGAGATATGGTGTCACCTTGTCTCACTCCCTTTTCAATTTTTATGTGTGTTGTATTCTCAAACAGCCGAATCTTTGCAATTCCATTTTCATCGATGTTATTAATAATATTAATGTATGCATCTTCAATACCGCAGGATTTCAGAGCCATTGTAACTGCTGATGGTTTCACCGAATCAAAGGCCTTTTCATAATCGATAAAAGCCATGCACGATGGAAGTTCATATTCCCTCGCTCTTTCAATTAGTTCTCTCAGTACGTGGATATGATCTATTGTGCTGTAGCCACTCCTGAATCCAGCTTGTTCTCTCGGTTGAGCCATGTCCAGTGTTACCTTAAAGCGTTGTGAAAGAACTTTAGTGAAGATTTTATAAACCACTGATAGGAGGCTGATAGGTCTGTAGTTCCTGAGATCCTCGATGTCACCTTTTTTATGTAGCAAGATCATTGTAGCGTTGTTCCAATCCTCAGGAATCTTCCCTTCATTAAGACATCGAGTGAAAATTTGGGCGAGTACTGTTTCGATTTCTCCACTTGCTTCTTGTATGATGTCTACAGTAATTCCATCTTCTCCTGGAGCTTTTCCGCGCTTCATGTTCTTGATTGCATGTGCAACTTCTGCTGGGAGGACTGGAAGAACTCTGGTACTGGTACCTTTCACGATGTCTGGAGTACATGTATCATCCCTTTCATATAATTTGGAGTAGAAATCTTTCACTCTTGCCAACATTTCGCCTCTATTTCTTGTTACAGAACCATCTTCTTTTCTCAGTGCCATAATCTGTTTTCTTCCCTTACTGAGATGTCCTTTTGTTATCTTTAGGCTTTGGTTATTTTCAATTGCTTTCCTTACTAGTTCACAGTTGAATTTCCTTACGTCTTCAGTGACACTTTTTCGTACTGCTTTGCATAGCTCTATATATTCCACTTCAGAAGTCACATCTTCCTTAGTTGTCCTCACCTCTCTTCTTTTTTGCATCAACATTTTGGTTTTTTCTGATAATTTGTTCACATGCAATTTGTTCTTAGACCCAGCTAATTTTGTTGCTGTTTTCATAAGAGCTTTGGTTACTTTTCTGTTAATTTCAGAAATATCCACTTCTTCTGATGTTAGGCCTTCTGAAGCAGAGAATCTGTTCTTCAGTTCCAACGTGAAGGTATTATGGTGTTTTTTAAAGTTGGTTATGTCAATACATTTTGTTTGTCTTATGAGCTTGCCACGTTCAAGTTTAGTGTTGAGGTGCATCTTACTTCTCACCAATGTATGGTCACTACCTGTGTTGAACTTGTTTAGCACACTGCAGTCTTCTATGACGAAGTTTTTGTTACACATAATAAAATCAATTTCACTTGTCGTCCCATTTGGATGTCTCCATGTCCATTTCCTGTGTGGCTTTTTCTTGAAAAAGGAGTTCAAGATGAAAAACCCTTCTGCCTCTGGAAACTCAACGAGAGTATTTCCACGCTGGTTTCTGTTGCCGTGACCGAATTTACCTACTGAAGTTTCATTCTGTTGCCGTTGCCCTATTTTTGCATTGAAAGCTCCCATAATTATCTTTAAGTGCTGCTTACCTTTATTATTTAGATGACGAATTTTCTCATAAAATTATTCAATTTCTTCTTCAGGATGACTTGCGGTGGGTGCATAAGTTTGAATAATCTGGGCTTGGCATCTTCTCGAGAGTTGGATAACGAGTCGTGCAGCTCTGTCAGAGTAACGTTTAACTTCTACAACTTTATCCTTCAGTTTCTTGTTTATTATAAATCCAACACCACTAGTTCTGTCAGTATCTGTCCCACGATAGTAGAAGAGATGTCCACTTTTCAGTTCAATGAGATCTTCTCCTTTTCTCCTTACCTCACTTAGCCCGACGATGTCCCACTTGATCCTTTGTAGTTCCTCTTCCAATTCAAGAAGCATTGAATCAGAAGATAGGTAGCGTCCGTTATACGTAGCCAAGGTCAGCGTCAGATGGCAGCCTAGTCCGGTCCTCCGGGGATTCTTAGCACCCTCTGCCTTCATGTCGCACTGGCCGCTGCCTTGGCCAGGTACATTCCAGCTGCCGGAGACTGAGATTAATTTGTGGAGTCATTAAAAAAAAAAATATATATATATACACCGATGATCCATTACATTATGACCACCTACCTAATAATCTGTAGGACCCCATTTAGCTCGCAAAACAGCGGTCACTCGGCGAGGCATCGATTCGATGAGGTGGTGATAGGTATCCTGGGGTATCTGGTACCATAATGTCAACAGCATGTTCTCCAGTTCCCGTACATTTTTGGGCGGTGGTGATTCAAAGCGAACCGATTTTTCCAAGTCGAACCACAAATGTTCGATTGGATTCATGTCAGGTGAATTCGCAGGCCAGGGCATTAACAGAAGGCCACCAGCATGTTCCTCGAACCACTCATTAACGACACTGGCATGGCGCACTATCCTGTTGGTAATGGCCATCACCAGCAGGTAAAACAGTTGCAATGAATGGGTGAACTTGGTCAGCAACGATGTTTAAATACCTGACAACTGTCAGGGATTGTGCTGTTGGGATCATGGGGCCTAAAGTGTCCCAAGAAAACATCGCCCACAGCATAACACCGCCGCCGCCGCCGCCGGCCTGTTTCCGCCCAACAGTGCATCCAGGAGCCATAGCCTCCGTTGGTGATTGAAGTATCCGCGCTCGGTCGTTTACGTGATGCACCAGGAATATTGATTCGTCAGACTAGGCCACTTTCTTCCAATCATCCACCGTCCAATGTTGATGATCTTGGGCCAATTTCATGCGTTCTTGGCGATGACATGCAGTGAGCATAGGGACCCGACTGAGTCCTCGGCTACGCAGGCCCATGCGCAGAAGGCTGCGATGAACTGTGTGCTGTGACATATTGCCCTGATCACCATCGTTGTAGCTGCGAGCGATTTGTTTCACTCTGGCCCTGCGGTCGCTGTCAACAATGCCCAACAGTCTCCTCTCCCCTCTGGCCCCAGCGGACGACACACAGCTGGACGACGGTTCGTCGTTTGGATATCGGTGCACCACGTTTGATACGCGCTCACTACAGTGGCACGTGAACAACCCACAAGCAGCGCCGTTTCCGAGGTCGTAGTTCCAAGGCACCGTGCCATCACAATTTGTCCTTTATCAAACTCTGATAAATCGACAGCTTTTCCCATTCTGACGCTGCACATTCTACTAACCAAAAGCCGGCCCTCGAGTCGTTTATATACTGCTCTGTGAATTTCACCTGCGTCACCGTCCGGTCTCTAGGCTGGGGGTGGTCATTATGTAATTGCTCATCGGTGAGAGTGTGTATATATATATATATATATATATATATATATATATATATGCATGTATATTGACGAAAGTCACCGGACACCCCTTCAAAAGCAAATGAACGGATCCACTGCGTTGTTAAGATGCGCGGTACAGCTGCAAACGGTATAAAAACAAGCCTGCATGATCATAGCGCACTGTGAGGTTCAGTGAAAATATCGCGGCGGGAAAGAACTGACTTCGAGAAAGGAAAGATTGTTGGGTGTTATATCAGTGGGTTGTCCATAAGAGAAACCGAGAGGCGTTCAAATATACCCAAGTCAACTGTTTTGGATGTACTGAATAAGTGGAAGACACATGGCATACCTGAAGCAGCAAAACGTACCGGCTGACCAAGGAAAATCAGCGATAGAGGACGTCGAATCCGTAGGAGAGTCGTTACAGATAATCGACGGAATACTGCACAAGACCTCAGTGTACAGGTAAGTACAAATGCTGGAATCTCGGTATGTACACGTACCATTCGCAGAGAATTTTATTCCATGGGTTACCGCGGTTGTGTGGCTGCTCATAAGCCTTTCATATCCACTCGGAACGCTACTCGTCGTTTAGCCTGGTGTAAAGAACATTTATCGTGGACCGTACGACAGCGGTAAACATGTCAGTCCATAGACCTGCTTATCAATGGAAAGTGGTCCTATGGACTGATGAATCCAGGTACACGATCAATCAGTCTGATGACCGTGTCTGGGTATGCCGGAAGTCGGGATAACGCTATATAACACAGTGTACTGTTCTTACGGTCAAGTTTGGAGCTGGCAGTGTACTCGTGTGGGGGTGTTTTTCGTGGTATGGTCCCGGCCCATTGGTTATCGTGGGCGAACCTGTTAACCAGCACGCCTACCTCGATATTCTGGAAAATTATGCCCTACCAACTCTGTAGCAATACTATGGAACCAAACCTTGTTGGCACCAGCAGGATAATGCACCGAGCCATAAAGCAAGGACTGTTATGGCGTGGTTTGACAATAATTCCGTATTGCGTGTGGACTGGCCATCACAGAGCCCTGATCTTAATCCCACAGAACACCTATGGGATTAATTAGAGCATCGCATAAGAAGTTTGGAACCAAGGCCAACTACTAAGCAACAGTTAGCGGCAGCATTATGTATTGAATGGACGCGTATACCTATGGCTGTGTTCCAAAACCTTGTCGAAAGCATGTCTCGAAAGGTTAGTGCATGTATTAAGGCTAAAGGTGAAGCAATACCGTACTAATGTATGTCAATAAATGCTATGTTGTTTCTTCCAGGTGTCCGGTGACATTTGTTAGTATAGTGTATATTAATCCGACTGTTTTAGGAGATATATCTAAATTATTAATAATCTCACTTCTTTGTGAGATAGATCTTGTTTATCAACAATGCTCTTAAAGACGAGATTTAACCGTCAAACTAAGTCGGTGATTCTTTAGAAGCTATTCAGGGAGGTCTATATTTGTGGAAAATTATAAAATCTTTCGTTTTAACAACTACGCAGTCTATCCTATCACGCAATTAGTCGCTCTTATCAAGCATATTTGCGTGCAAGGACAGTTGTTTCAGTAGAGATAATGGCAGCGTCTCTTTCGTCGGATGTAAATGCATTATGATTAGCCATTTACATTTGTGAGGAAGATTGATCATAGGGTATGATACAGTGTTCGTTAATTAAATATTTCTTCTTCCAAGCGGTTGTGATGTTGCTCGCCATTCGTCAAGGAAATGCTAATACGTATTTCCTTTACGTAACAGTGAGTCACCTTGTCGAACTCTTTCAGGTGGTGTGCGTGACATAGAGCTTATGGACAGTGGAATTTAAGTTCCACCATTTGGACATTCATTCTTTACAAAATAAAATTTTTTCGACTGAATTGGATTTATCACGGAACTAGGAATTTAGAACTGATGGCTTACCGTTATTTTAAAAGCCAAGAAATGACATCAGACGGGTCACGGAACTGTTACTTCCTGAAAACATAAGGTTACTATAATAATACTTAAGGCTCTACGAGACCCGCCATCTTGTATTGCTGCCTTCTCTTGTTAACCAACGGGCAAGCGTATTTCTCAAATTTCTCGGGCAATTTTGCACATTTTGGAACACCGTTTGGTTTGTGACTAACGCAAGATATATGATAAATAAAGAGTTCCCTGGTTTCAGATTTTCATTTTGGACTCTTTAAGTATTTTTTATTAATTGATAAAACTATGGAAGACGCCTTGGTTCGACTTTCGCTGCAGATAAAAAATGAAGGGAAAGGTCAATAAAAATTCTGAAACCAGGGAACTCTTTATTTATCATATATCTTACGTTAGCCACAAACGGTGTTCCAAAATGTGCAAAATTGCCTGAGCAATTTGTGAAATACGCTTGCCCGTTGGTTAACAAGAAGGCAGCAATACAAGACGGCGGATCTCGTAGAGCCTTAACTGAGTACAAAAATCGAAAACCTGAAATAATGGTCTGGTCAGTCGATAGTGGACTAACAAGGCTTGTTGAATCAGATAACACGAACTGAAAAGTATGGCAGTTTAAACTTGATTAGTAAAGTTTGATTTTGGTCTGTGGTTTCAGAACAAGTTTCTGAAGTTAAGAACCAGACATGCTTTAAGAAATATGACCACGCCAAGATCCCATTATTTACACGCAAATGATAATGATGAAATATTGCACATGCGTGATAAGTCATGGCATGATGAAAGCCACGCTAAAATGCACGAATATCCAAATATTTAAGCAAAAAGCTTTACCTACTCAGGAAAACTGCATGGGTATTGCAGTTTATGATTGTACCATCTGTCAAGAATGTTGCAGTTGGTTGCACTAAAAAGTGGTACGACACCAGCTGCACACCACTTTATGAGAATAGATTCACCAGCGTGAGGAGCAAACAAAACCCAAAAACATGGCGCAACTTTGCAATACATCATGGTACAAGGTTGAGCACATTATTGTGCAAGGTCGCTTCATATTGTTGGTTTTGTTTGCACCACAAAATGTTGTATCTTTTCTGAGAAAACGGTGAAACTAGTGTAGTACGACATTTTTGGTGCAACTTACCACACAATTTTTTTAACGTCCAGAATTGCGCTTTGTGGAGGAAGGAATTGAAAGCATTTATTTAGATTCAATTTTTCTGTGTGCCTTACTACAACTTTTAAGTTCATATGAGAATTTAGTAATAGCACGAAGGAGGAAAAAGAGGACTTGACATATAAATTCCATCAAATTTAAAATTTTTGATGAGTTTAAGTAGGAAAAGTCTCATACCAGTTGTATAATGCAGTTTTCATTAAGAAGAAGGTAGGTTGAAGAAAAAAGGCGGATGCATATAGTGTGAAATTTAGAATAACCCTCTTGCAGAGCTTTGAGAGTTGGATGCGAAGTAAGGTTCTATAAGCCGGTAGAATTGCCTGATATGAGAGTGATAACAGGAATATCAGGAAAAATGATGGATTTATTAGCTTGAAAGAATTAGTAACTCAGATATTAGATCTCAGTTGGCTAATTTATTCTGTAGAAGACAAAGTTGATGAAAACATGCGCACATGATTCAAACGTTATGGCCACCTATTTCATAGCACACTGGGCCGCCTTCTGTCGTGATAACCACTTGCACCCAACAGGGCATCTATTCCGTTAAACTCGGGAAGATTTTCTCGGCTGTGTCTCACCGGCTGGACAAAATAACGTCCCAGATCTCGGCGACGGAACGGGGAACTGGAGTGTACCGGCGAATCCTGCATCTCACTGCATCCCATAAATATTCGATGGGATTCAGGTCGGGTGGATTTGGCGACCAGTGGAGCACACGAAATGATCAAACATGATTCCCAACAGCTCTTTCAAACAAAAATGATCAAACCCCAACAGCTCTTTCAAACGAAAATGTCACACGGTAAAGCTCATGGATAACAATCAATAGATTCTGATGTAAAAAACACATTTCAATGATAAATTGGTTTTATGTTCTTTATACAAAGTTTAACCTGCAGATTGTAATCAAACACAGCTTATGCTATCAACAATAGATGGGTCAAATTATGGGTGCCCTCCGCAGATTGTTATCAACGACAGCGAAAGGAAGAAAATTAATGTTGTAGGTCTAAGAATGTTTTAATTATTTGTAAAGCTAATAGAGGAAAAACATGTAGATTGAGATTTGAAATAAGAGATGATTTATACCTTTGTAAGTTGGTTGCCATCATCATCAACTATTGCCAATTCACTGCTTGATGATGGTCTCTCCAAGTCTCTTCCAGAACTTTCCGTCTTGAGATAGTCTCCTCAATGTCACTCCGAAATGCTTTCAAATTTCTTTTATCCAGTCATTCCAAGGAACATGAAAATACCCAGCAGAAGATCACGAGGTTTCCCACACGATCATGTGGGAGACCACATGATCTTCTTCTAGGTCTTTTCGTATCCCTTGAAATCCAATCTAGTATTTCAATTGTCCAACTATAGCCAGTTCTAGCAATTGTATGTTGAGCCCATTTCCGTTTCAAGGATTTTACTTTGATCACGAAGCCATCAACTCCTTCCATTTTCCTTATTCATGAATTTTTCTCGTAATCTTTCTGGTTATTCCCAGCATACACCGTTTCATACTTTTTTCAGTAGTTTGCAGCCTCTGAATATTTTTTTTAGTCAAGGTCTACATCTCTGATGAATAAGTAAGGATGTATTTATTATACATGGTCGAGTCACATCATTCCGACCACCAGCTAATATCCAGAGTAACCGCCGTGCGCAGTGCGGCTAGCAGCTAGACGCGCTGGGAGTGCCTCATAAAGGTCTGGAAGGTGTTCACAGGTATGTGGAGCCATGCTGATTGCAGTGCATCTACAGCTGCTAGAGAGTGTGTGGTGGAGGATCCATAGAGCAAACAACACGATTGAGGTGGTCCTTCAGATGCTCAATTGGGTTTAAGTCTGGTGAATTAGGAGGCCAGGGAAGTATTTTGAAGTCTTCATCGTGGCCTCCAACCACTCTCGGACATTTTTGCTGTGTGACACGTCGCATTCCCATTCTGGAAGATCCCATCAGCCCCAGGGAATACAATCAGCATGAATGGGTGAACGTGGTCTGCAAGGACGAATTCATAACGATTCGGCCCATTGTGCCTTCCACTGGTATGAGTAGATGCAGAGAATGCCACGAAAACATTCCCCAGACCATAACACCATAACGCTGCTCCCACCAGCTTGTGTCCTTCCAGCAATGGTTGAAGAGTGTTTGTTCTCCGATGTTTCTCGCCTTATACGCCAACGTCCATCCGTTCGATGAAGCAGAAAAAGGTCCAATTCCGATACTGCCGTGCAAATGTAAGCCTTTTCTGCCGATGCACCTTCGTTAGCATAGGTGCAGTGACCATCCGTCTGCGTCGGAGCCTCATACGCGGCAAGGTTCGCTGAACTGTCGTTTTAGACACACATCCGGTAGCACCCTTGGTTCATTTGACCAGTGAGTTGCTCCACTGTAGCGTGTCGATCGGCCCTCACGTACCTTCGAAGCCGACGTTCACCTCTCACATCAAGGCACGTGGTGGTTCGCAGTTTCCATGTCACTTATTCGCAATGGTGCCATTTCTCCGATCACGATGCACTTTAACCACAGCAGCATGCGAACAGTTCACAAACTGCGCTGTTTCAGAAATACTGCTACCCTTGGCCAGAAAGCCGATAATCATCGCTTTTTGTAAATCTGATAAATCGCTCCTTTTATCCATGACAGCAACGAGTGATATGTTTTCAGATTGCCTACAGCATAGCTTATATACCCTCTAAGCCAGCTCCCGACGCGTGTCTTCTTTCATTGGCTACGCGCTGTTGACGTCAAAAGTAGGAGGTGTTCACAATAATGCAACTCAACTGTGTAACTACCGATTGTCGTTTCAGACATTTTACCTTGATGATCAGATCATCAACTCCCGTCGTTTTCCTGATCGACGAGTGCTGTACATATCCTTCTTGAACATTCCAAGTATGCAATTCTCGATACTTCTTTCAGTAGTTTGCAGACTCTGAATACATTTTTCAGCTAAGGTCTACGTCTTTGATCCATAAGAAAGAACTGGAAGGATGTATTTATGAAACGCTTTTCTTTTTTGGCATAAAGTTAAATTACTCTTGAAGATTGCTCTGTTTATTTCGAATGCTCTCCAACCAAGTTTTATATCTCCATTAATTTCTTCTCCAATCTGGCCCTTGATTGATATCTGTTGTCCAAGGTTAATGTAAGCACTGGGTACTTCTAGATTTGCTCAATCGAACGCTAAATCTTCAGTTTCCGTAAATGCATTGTACATCAATCTTGTTTTCCGTTAATCTTTCTTTACCCATTTTCCATTAATCTTTATCCCTTTATCTTCCCAGTTCGATGATTGAAAACCATTTTGCGGTGTGGCATTGACGATCTTGAGAGATATGGTGTCACCTTATCTCACTTTCTTTCCAGTTTTCCCAAGGTCACCTTATCTCACTATCTTTCCAGTTTTCCAAAGTCACCTTATCTCACTTTCTTTCCAGTTTTTCTAAGGTCACCTTATCTCACTTTCTTTCCAGTTTTTCCAAGGTCACCTTATCCCACTTTCTTTCCAGTTTTTCCAAGGGCTGTGTCCTCGAACAGTCGAAACTTTGCACTTGCATTTTCATAGATGTTATTACTAATAACATCTATGAAAATGCAAGCATAATATGCATCTCCAATACTGCAGGATTTAAAAGACATTATAACTACCGATGGCTTCATGGAGTCAAAAGTCTTTTTCATAACCAATAGAATCCATACATAGTCGGAGTTTATATTAATTCGCTCTTTCAGCCTTTCCCCCTCAGTACATGGGTATGAAAATTATGCTCTTGCCGATAGTGCTGTTACCAATCCTGAATTCAGCTTGTTCTCTTGGTTAAACCATGTCCAATATTTCCTTGAATTTATGTGATAACACATTAATGAAGATTTTATTTATTCTTGAATAAGATTTACATAACTTTCTCTTCAAACCTTTCTCGCTGACAAGAAATGATATATCTTTCTATCTACACAGTGCGGCATTTAAGTAATGAGACAATTTAAAAAAATGAAAAAGCAGTAAAACTTACGAGAATATATTTCATTCGAAGTATATTCCTCCTGGTTTATACAAAAAGTGCCACGATCATCCAATGAAAGGAAGGACTTACAGAGGTCATCTTTTGGTGTGGAGTAAAGAGCTGATGTCAGAGTTCTTTGTATGTCTTCATATTTATTCGAAGTACATTCCTTCTGTGTTAATACAAGCAGTTGCACGATCAGCAAACGAAAGGAAGGACTTGCGGAGGTCATCTTTTGGTATGGAGTGAAGAGCTGATGTCAGAGTTCTTTGTGTCTTCATATTTATTGGAAGTACATTCCTCCTGCGTTAATACAAGCAGTTGCACGATTAGCCAATGAAAGGAAGGTCTTGCGGCGGTCATCTTTTGGTATGGAGTGAAGAGCTGATCTCAGAGTTCTTTGTATGTCTTCATATTTATTTGAAAACCATTTCTCCTGTGTTAATACAAGAAGTTATAACGAAGTGAATTTCTCCGTCATTTCTGTCCACGTCAGGATTCGAACCCGGATCCCCTCATTCCGGAATAAGTCACTCTACCAATTGAGCTACGCGGACGTTTGTTCTGACTCCTATCTGCCTTTATGTCATGCGTGTCCTTCGGGCAGGTACGTCACATCTCCTGGTACGTTACAAAGTGACACGATCAGCCAACGAAAGGAAGGACTTGCAGAGGTCATCTTTTGGTGTGGAGTGAAGAGCTGATGTCAGAGTTCTTTGTATGTCTTCATATTTATTCGAAGTACATTCCTCCTGTGTTAATACAAGAAGTGACACGATCAGCCAACGAAAGGAAGGACTTGCAGAGGTCATCTTTTGGTGTGGAGCAAAGAGCTGATGTCAGAGTTCTTTGTATGTCTTCATATTTATTCGAAGTACATTCCTCCTGTGTTAATACAAGAAGTGACACGATCAGCCAGCGAAAGGAAGGACTTGCAGAGGTCATCTTTTGGTGTGGAGTAAAGAGCTGATGTCAGAGTTCTTTATATGTCTTCATATTTATTTGAAGTACATTCCTCCTGTGTTAATACAAGAAGTGACACGATCAGCCAACGAAAGGAAGGACTTGAAGAGGTCATCTTTTGGTGTGGAGTAAAGAGCTGATGTCAGAGTTCTTTGTATGTCTTCATATTTATTCGAAGTACATTCCTCTGTTAATACAAGAAGTGACACGATCAGCCAACGAAAGGAAGGACTTTCACAGGTCATCTTTTGGTGTGGAGTGAAGAGCTGATGTCAGAGTTCTTTGTATGTCTTCATATTTATTCGAAGTACATTCCTCCTGTGTTAATACAAGAAGTGGCACGATCAGCCAACGAAAGGAAGGACTTTCAGAAGTCATCTTTTGGTGTGGAGTGAAGAGCTGATGTCAGAGTTCTTTGTATGTCTTCATATTTATTCGCTGTGTTAATACAAGAAGTGGCACGATCAGCCAACGAAAGGAAGGACTTGCAGAGGTCATCTTTTGGTGTGGAGTAAAGAGCTGATGTCAGAGTTCTTTGTATGTCTTCATATTTATTCGAAGTACATACCTCCTGTGTTAATACAAGAAGTGACACGATCAGCCAACGAAAGGAAGGACTTTCAGAAGTCATCTTTTGGTGTGGAGTGAAGAGCTGATGTCAGAGTTCTTTGTATGTCTTCATATTTATTCGCTGTGTTAATACAAGAAGTGGCACGATCAGTCAACGAAAGGAAGGACTTGCAGAGGTCATCTTTTGGTGTGGAGTGAAGACCTGATGTCAGAGTTCTTTGTATGTCTTCATATTTATTCGAAGTACATTCCTCCTGTGTTAATACAAGGAGTGAAACGATCAGCCAACGAAAGGAAGGACTTGCAGAGGTCATCTTTTGGTGTGGAGTGAAGACCTGATGTCAGAGTTCTTTGTATGTCTTCATATTTATTCGAAGTGCATTCCTCCTGTGTTAATACAAGAAGTGAAACGATCAGCCAACGAAAGGAAGGACTTGCAGAGGTTATCTTTTGGTGTGGAGTGAAGACCTGATGTCAGAGTTCTTTGTATGTCTTCATATTTATTCGAGGTACATTCCTCCTGTGTTAATACAAGAAGTGAAACGATCAGCCAACGAAAGGAAGGACTTGCAGAGGTCATCTTTTGGTGTGGAGTGAAGTGCTGATGTCAGAGTTCTTTGTATGTCTTCATATGTTTTCGAAGTACATTCCTCGTGTGTTAATACAAGCAGTTGCACGAACGAAAGGAAGGACTTGCAGAGGTCATCTTTTGGTATGGAGTGAAGAGCTAATGTCACAGTTCTTTGTCTGTTTTCATATTTATTCGAAGTACATTCCTCCTGTGTTAATACAAGAAATGGCACGATCAGCCAACGAAAGGGAGGACTTGCAGTGGTCTTTTTTTGGTATAGAGTGAAGAACTGATGTCAGAGTTCTTTGTATGTCTTCAGTGCCTCGAAAAACTTGTCCTTTTAAAGGCAACTTTAATTTAGAGAATGGAAAGTAATCATATTGTGACAAATGTGAAGAACAAGGGGATGGTTGAGTACACACACTTGTTTCTGTGCTAGAAACTGCGGTACACGGTCTGCTTTGTGCGTGTATGTGTTACCATGAAGAACAAGCCATTGCCGGTTTCCGTACTCAGGCCATGAAAGAATAGTTCTCTTCTACAATCGTTCCAAAATGGATGTGTAAGCATTGCCATTGACAGTTGCACATTGAGGAATGAACTCGTAATGCAGAATTCTCATGCTATTGTAAAAAAACATAAGCATTGCCTTGATTTTGGACTTCTGTAACGTGATGTTCTTTCCTTTGGGTGACTGTGGCGACTTCCACTAAGCACTCTAATACTTCGTTTCACGATCATAACGCAAAGACCATATCTCGTCACCGGCCACAATGCCTTGGAAAAGATGAAAATATTTTTCCATGGTTTCTGCAATCTCCAGGATTTCTTTTGTGCTCTCTACTCGTGCATGTTTCTGGTCGACTGACAAAGATGCGGAACAAAACGAGCAACCCCCCCAAATCTTGCACTAAAATTCGGCGAATCGTCTCCTTATTAACAACGAGCTCACACAGCATCTTCAAGGTCACATAGAGATCACATGTGATCCTTTCGCGAACTTTTTCAATGAGTTCAGACGTGCCCACTGAACTCGGCCGTCTGGGCCTTTTGTCATTATCCAAGTCTTCTCTCCCATTCTAGAAACATGCATATCGGAATATTTATGCGCGTGATAGGAAACTTGCCTCATACGCATCATGCAACAATTCAAATGTTTGAGATGCAGTTTTACCGATTTTCAAACTGAACCTGAAATTTGCTGTCTGCTCCATAACATTGTGGCAATGTTCTTCCACCGAACGACATCACGCGCAGCGTAAATACACTGAAGAGCAATTGAATTAGAGATACCTGTTTAGTATCGTGTAGCACCACATTTCGACCTGACGACGGCGGCGATTCGTCTCGGCATGGACTCGACAAGACACCGGAAGCGTTGGGAAGCCATAAGGATCCACGACCCCTGGACAAGCTAGCACAATTCACGAAGATATGATGGAGGAGGGTCAGAGCCTCGAACATCTCTCTCGATGGCATCCCAAATGTGCTCGATGGTATTGAGGTCAGGTGACCCAGCTGGTCAAGGAAGCGAGGTCACGTCAGTGGAATGTTCATCCAACCATTCGGATACAATTCGGGAGCTGCATTGTCTTGTTGCAGGATGAGGTCCCCAGTGGGATGTTGAAGACTCACAAACGGGAGCAAATGCTAGTCCAGGATATCCCGGTAACGTTGACCTGTGAGGGAAGATGTCACACGTATCATTTCAGTTCACGTAAACAGTCCCCAGACGAGAATGCCACCCCCACCAGCTTGAAGAGTACCCTGCTGGCAAGAAGGATGCATCGCTTCATGTGGTTTGTGCCGTACTCGTATCCTGCCATCCGCATGTACCAACGTGAATCTCGACCCATCAGTCCAGGCAGCATTTTCCCACATGTCTAGGGTCCAGTGGCGATGTTCCCGCACTCATGCTAATCTTTGTACACTGTGATGTGCAGTCAGCAGCGATACCCTCGTGGACGATGGCTTCTGTATCCCATAGCGAGGAGATGGTTCCGGATGGTGTGGCTGCATACACGTTTTTGTGCACCAGCGTTAAATTGCCGAGTGATTTCTTGCACTGTGGCCCGTCTCTCCACTGTTACAATGCGAGTTAGCCGACGATGACGCCGCTCATTCACACGCTGATGTCCACGGCAGTTGGCCCTTGCAGGGATGGTTTTACCGGATTCTATGTACTCACGGTGCACCCGTGACACAGTGGCTCGTGAAAATCCCAGTGCCTGCACGACTTCCGAGATGGAGTGACCCATTCGTCGGGCCCCGACAATTTGCCAACGATCAAATGCACTTAGATCCTTCGTCTTACTCATACTGCGTCCGACTCTTACTGATTTCCGTCGCATCACTCCTTATATTGTCGGATCGCTGCATACGTGATGTCGTTTCCGTTTACAAGGCTGCCCGCAGCGCCACATTGGCATAACGACAGCTGTCTCTAATTCAATTGCTCTTCAGTGTAATCACCAGTGCAATTCTCACCCAAACGCTGTTACCACTGCATAGATGATAAATGACTTATAAAAAAACCATGCCTTTCAACAATTTTACCGGGAGTTTTCAAAAACGTCAGTCTCAATACGTAATTGCCGCACCGTGTATCTATCTAACCAACTAAAAAATCTTCACTAAGTTGGTTTTATCTCTCCTTGTCTCTCTCATATATGTATATAAAGATAGACAGATAGGTGTAGATATGTAACAGTTCTTGGCACTGAGAAAGTTTATGGAAAAAGGTTATAAAAATTTATTCAAGAAGAAATAATGCATAATGACTTATGGGAGTACACCCGATATAAAATGCATAAGCAACAGAAAAAAAAAATATAGGGGAAAATATGGAAACGAAAATTATGTGAATCACTGGCACTGGCAACTTGTTCGTAAGAGAGTTTGGAAAGCGGCCTGTCATAGCCGAATTGAAAAAATGATAAATCTCACTCGGAGGAAGGCGCGGTGATCATATTGAAAGGATGTGAAGCACGGTACTGAAAGAAATATTTACGTATGCAGCAATCTCATTCAAGGTCACTCATCTGTCTTCTTTTACCATAGCATACATACACGCTACATTGCTACGTTGCTGACGTTGAAGGCCCTCAACAGCGTTCTTAATACGTTAACACATTGCGCCCATGTCGAATTTTGAACACAATTCTGACACGCTTCGGACGCTCATTACTTGAGGGCAATAGAATCCTTGCAATTGGCGATGGATATCCTCTGTCGGCGTTTTACATGCCCAGAGAAACCTAATCACTGCGCGTACCTCCGAATGAGACTATATTTCCACGCGGGTAGTCATTTTCACTTGAATATATTCTCCAGCACTCTTTACTCAAATTTCTGTGCCAAACAACGCCCTCTAGTCAAGGGAGTGTAATAACGTTGGAAGACACAAATCTACACTGAAGAGCAATTGAATTAGAGACATCTGTCGTTATGCAAATGTGGCGCTGTGGGCGGCCCTGTAAACGGAAACGACATGACATATGCAGCGATCCGACAATATAAGGAGTGATGCGACGGGAATCAGTAAGAGTCGGACGCAGTATGGGTAAGACGAAGGATCTAAGCGCATTGGATCGTGGGGAAATTGCCGGGGCCCGACGAATGGGTCACACCATCGCGGAAGTCGTGCAGACACCGGGAGTTTCACGAGCCACTATGTCACGGGTGCACCGTGAGTACATCGAATCCGGTAAGACCATCCCTGCAAGAGCCAACTGCCGTGGAAAACAGTGTGTGGATGAGTGGGGTAATCGTCGGCTAGCTCGCATTGTAACAGCGGATAGACGGGCCACAGTGCAAGAAATCACTCGGCAATTTAACGCTGCTGCACAAAAACGTGTAAGCAGCCACACCATCCAGAACCATCTCTTCGCTATGGGGTACAGAAGCCATCGTCCCACGAGGGTACCCCTGCTGACCGCACATCACAGAGTGCAAAGATTAGCATGGGCGCGGGAACATCGCCACTGGACCCTAGACATGTGGAAAAATGCTGCCTGGACTGATGAGTCGAGATTCACGTTGGTACATGCGGATGGCAGGATACGAGTACAGCGCAAACCACATGAAGCGATGGATCCTTCTTGCCAGGAGGGTACTCATCAAGCTGGTGGGAGTGGCATTCTCGTCTGGGGACTGTTTACGTGGACTGAAATGGGACCCCTAGTACGTGTGACATCGTCCCTCACAGGTTAACGTTACCGGGATATCCTGGACGACCATTTGCTCTCGTTTGTGCGTCTGCAACATCCCACTGGGGACCTCATCCTGCAACAAGACAATGCCGCTCCCGAATTGTATCCGAATGGTTGGATGAACACTCCACCGACGTGACCTCGCTTCCTTGGCCAGCTAGGTCACCTGACCTCAATCCCTTCGAGCACATCTGGGATGTCATCGAGAGAGAGATGTTCGAGGCTCTGACCCACCTCCATCAAATCTTCGTGAACTGTGGGAGCATGTTCAGGGGTCGTGGATCCGTATGGCTTCTCAACGCTTCCGGTGTCTTGTCGAGTCCATGAGGAGACGAATCGCCGCCGTCATCAGGGCAAAAAAGGTGGTGCTGCACGTTACTAGACAGGTATCTCTAATTCAATTGATCTTCAGTGTACATATCTATACTCTTCCACTAAGGACAGTGTGAAGTAACCTAGTGATTAGCTTACGTAATAATTACTTCGCGGCGAATGTACTTAATATTTCAAATGGAATGTCAAATACATCTCCCACACTATCAGCTGGTACGTCCGTAGGAGTCAGCTGGTGCATCAGCCATGCATGACGAAAACGCCAAGGAAGGATTCTGGAAGCATTTTCCTGTTTATTTTCGTCTTTCGAACTTGATTTGCGTTCGGCACGCTGTTTCGCTATTTCGTTAGGATTCACTCGTCATTGCTGACGAAAATCCCTTAAAGACTAATCGGACGAGGCAGGTTGATTCGATGAGTATCGATTACATATTTAGGTATTGCAATGCGTAGTTTTTCCAATGAAGAAATTGTAAAAATTCAAAGTTTATCACATAGATGAAAGACGCAAACACCCTCCGAGGACGCGTTGTGAAAGACATTATGCAGGACGTTCCTACCAGGGTTATTGAAATGTTGATACAATCATGGCACAACGTGAAGAATTCGTTGTTTCTTAGATAGAAATCCAATATACTAAAGCAAAACAAATCTTGAAAACTTTGAGTTCAATGTTACGAGGGTTATCCATTATGGAGCATACGCATAGTATGATAGTCAAGTTAGACCGATTTTCCCGTGGAAGTGTGCGACATCGATGATACCACATATGTTGAGAAGCCGATATCTGATAAAAAAGAGATTTATTTTGTGGCATAGTCGTTTGAATTCATTTTGTTTCGTAGGATAATAAATTATTTTAAGCACTTGCCAAACAAGTGTGTGATATGTTGTTGGGAAATCAACAAAATCTTTTCAGCGGAACTTGCAGCAAGAAGCCACGAAACAAAATCATCTTTATTTTACAAAATGTAACTACACTATCTACCAACAAGTAATTGGACACCCTTGCAATCGACGATATCTGCGGTCCTGATACACGTCACTGCCGCCGCCGTTAAATATCGTGTGGGAAACAACAACGCAACCAGTCGCATGCAAGATGCCACGCAGTTCGGAGCTCTCTGATTTCGAGAAAGGTGTAATCGTCGGGTATCACAGAAATGGCCGATCCATACGTGACATATCCAGCGAGTTGAAGTACCCCAAATCGACAGTGGCCTACGTGATTGGCAAGTGGAAGATGAGAGATGACTGTCGGAATGTGCCCCGACCCGGCAGACACACAAAACTGGGAGTTAGAGCACGAAGGGTGCTGGCCAGAGAAATTCGGAAGAACCGCACCAAATCGATGGGCCACATCCGCGAGGAGTTTCAACAGGCATCCGGGAGACTTCTTTCGATGAATACCATCCGTAAGGAAGCCTATCTGCTCGGTTATCATGGACGTGCTGCCTCCCACAATCCTTTTATCACCAAGTCCAATAGCGCTGCTCGGCTAACGTGGTGCAAAGAACGTTGACAGTGGACCGTTGAACAGTGGAAACAGGTTATCTGGAGCGACGAATCAAGGTTCACCCTCTACCGTTCGGATGGCAGGGTCTGGGTTTGGCGTCCGCCTGGAGAACCCCTCCTGCCGGAATGTGTTGTGCCAACTGTGAAGTTTGGCGCTGGAGGAATTATGCTATGGGGGTGTTTCTCCTGGTATGGCACGGAACCCTTGGTCGCAATTCCTGGTAGACTCAACGCCGAGAACTACTGCACCATTTTGGATGACTATGCGCTTCCTACGTTGTGGCAGCTTTACGGGGTGGACCCATGTTACGTTCAGGATGACAATGCCACCTGTCATGTTGCGAGGTCCACTATGGCTTGGTATGGTGACAATGGGGTTAATCGAATGGACTGGCCTGCGCAGAACCCGGACCTTAACCTTATCGAGCACCTCTTGGACGAGTTGGAGCGTCGACTTAAGGGGTGCCCCCACCGTCCGAAATCGGTGAAGGAACTGACCTGTCTTCTCCAAGCAGAGTGGAAGAAAATACCGCCAGCCGTCGTACAACGCCTGGTTGAGAGTATGCCCCGGAGGGTCGCAGCTGTAATCGCCGCTCGTGGAGGCATCACCAACTATTGAAGGTGAATAAACTTCGTTTTCCTTTGCTATCACAGGTGTCCAATTACTTGTTGGTAGATAGTATATTACTTCGTCATAAGGTTCAAAAATGTCAAAGTTTATTCTATTGGGTTGTCAGATAAATTCGTTCGTTTTTTTTCCAATTATTGGAATCCTCATTTTTTATGAAAAAGTTTTCACAAATCAGTCAATAACATATTCTCCTTCATTGATCACGATCTGTTGCCAACGTTCCAAGAGGTTGTCAATGCCTTGACTGCAGAAATCCCCGGGTTTAGAACTCGAAGAAGTCATCGAGCAACCGCCTCAGCTCCACGCCGTTGTTAAACGGTACGCCTCGCAGACTGTTGGAGAGACACCGGGAAATGTGATTATTCGAGTCCGCTAGATCAGGAGAATACGGTGGGTGCGGTAGAACTTCCATACCTAGATACTGAATAGTAGTTTTGGTCAGATTAGCGACGTGGGGGCGAGCGTTGTCGTGTTGTAGAAACACACCTTGCAGCCGGTTGGGTCTTTTCAGCTGAATTGCCTCGTTGCGCCGATGCATTTGCTGAAGGTAAAGCTATGCATTGACTGTGGTGTTCTTTTCAAGCAATTGGTAGGGGATTACACCTTTCCAATCCCACCAAACATGGTCTTGCGTCGATGCAGCTCATCCTTAGCTCGAGGTGTTGCATGCTTGTGAGAACTTAGCCATTCTTTCCTCTGCTTCATATTGACATAGAGACACCATTTTCCATTACCAATGACGACGCAGTAAAGAAATCTGTTTATGTCCACGAGTAGCCTGGTGTCAAGCGAGCAAACTGACGGCGATAGTGGAGAGCTGGAGTTTGTCCTTTGCGTTCGAAGAATGTGGCACACATGCACCGAGTTTTTGGGCCTTACCCATTGAGTGAAGGCGATGGGAGACGGTATCACGAGAGCATCCTATCTGCTGGGCCAATTCCCTAGTGTATTGACCCGGATTTTCGTGGAGGAGCTCATTCAATCCGTCCTCATTGAACTGAACAGGTCTACCGCAACGCGGAGAGTCTGTGAGGTCAAATTTCTCCTTCTTGAAGCGTGAATACTGAATACCATTTCTGTGCAGTTCTGTCAGTAAGAGGGCCTTCCCCGTACACAGCACAAATGTTTCGAGCAGTTTTGGTAGCTTTGGAACTTTGATTGAAAGCGAAGAGAAGCAGGTGACGAAAATGCTCATTTCTGTCCACTTGGAACTCCATCTTCATATGGCTAAAAATTGTTAAACCAAAGATACACAGAAGAGCAATTGAATTAGAGACAGCTGGCGCCATGCAAATGTGGCGCTGTGGGCGGCCCTGTAAACGGAAAAGACATGACGTATGCAGCGAACCGACAATATAAGGAGTTGATGCGACGGGAATCAGTAAGAGTCGGACGCAGTATAGGTAAGACGAAGGATCTAAGGGCATTTGATCGTGGGGAAATTGTCGGGCCCGACGAATGGGTCACTCCATCTCGGAAGTCGTGCAGGCCCTAGAATTTTCACGAGCCACTGTGTCACGGGTGCACCGTGAGTACATCGAATCCAGTAAAACCATCCCTACAAGGGCCAACTGCCGTGAACAACAGAGTGTGGATCAGCGGGGTCATCGTTGGCTAGCTAGCATTGTAACAGCGGATGGACGGGCCACAGTGCAAGAAATCACTCGGCAATTTAACGCTGGTGCTTTTGGACGACCATTTGCTCCCGTTTGTGCGTCTTTAACATTCAACTGGGGACCTCGTCCTGCAACAAGACAATGCAGCTCTCGAATTGTATCCGAATGGTTGGATGAACACTCCACCGACGTGACCTCGCTTCCTTGGCCAGCTAGGTCACCTGACCTCAATACCATCGAGCACATCTGGGATGCCTCCGAGAGAGATGTTCCAGACTCTGACCCCTCTCCATCAAATCTTCGTGAACTGTGGGAGCTTGTTCAGGGGTCGTGGATCCGTATGGCTTCTCAACGCTTCCGGTGTCTTGTCGAGTCCATGCCGAGACGAATCGCCGCCGTCATCAGGACGAAAGGTGGTGCTACACGTTACTAGACAGGTATCCCTACTTCAATTGCTCTTCAGTGTAATATGAAAACCGATGAACAAAAGTTGTACAGAAAGAATAGAGCTACAAAAACATATAACACTATGATCAGAATATTATTCGTATTCCTTCACATAACATTGAAAAAACCGAACGAACTTATCTGACAACCCAATAGAATTATGTTTTGCAAATTATGGATGTGAAGTTTATTTATTTAGAACTCTTTTCCTACGAGAAATTTAAGCTGTGTAATCAAAGATATATATGAAAACATCAACACTGACGAAAGGCTGGGAGCTATCCGTGGAACCCGAGTAGTCTGAGTCGCCGGCCACAGATCATTCTTATGAAATGGGCCGGGATCCAAGTTCTGGATGAAGCGTGTGTGGTGTGTATGCATAATAGCCCTGGCTCTGCCGTTCCCTGGAAGCAGTGGCCTGCACGGAATACTCCTTGTAGCCCTCAGAATCGTCCATGGTGGTCGTTAAATCACAAGCACACAAAATGTTTTGCGGCCGTCCCGGTTGCCGACTGGTCTGAAGTCCGAGCTTCGGTTCCGTGGACTGAGCGTACGTGGATTTTGAGGAATGTAGACTGAGCAGACAAAGAGAGAGGCAAGAGGTGAAATGAATGGACACTAAGAGGGGTTGAAGCATTGAAAAGGTGGCAGGGATATTCACAAAGTCATTTTGTTTCATTTCACCATTGAAGCCATCTGAACGGCGGGGAAAGCGACGCCAGTAAAGAAACAAAATGCTTTTCTTAATATCATTTTACCACTCAGATTTTCCCTTACTAAATGTAGAATTACATACACAGTACGTCAAAGAATTTTTAAGACTGGCGCTAGATTTCAGCTTACGGGGCGCCACCAGCGTTTTCGCGAATGCGTTATAAACCGTGACCATCTGCTTGTTTTCTGCCAAAAGTACTGCGCAGTTGTTAAAGTAACTCAAGCGAAACGGCCGTTCATTAAAGAAGTAAAATTTTTTTCATGTTGAATTATTAAGATGGAACAAAGGGCTGTTATTAAATTTAACGCAAAACTTGGTAAAAGTGCCTCGGAAACGTACCAAATGATGAAACAAGTTTACGGTAAGTTTTGTTTAAGTAGATCAAATGTTTTCCTGTGGCACAAACGTTTTTTGGACGGAAGAGATACGCTAGAAGATGATAAGCATATCGGAAGACCAAGCTCATCTAGGACACCTGAGATTATTGAAAAAGTGCGTGATTTCGTGGAAAACAATCGATGTGCGTCACTAAGAATGATGGGAGAGTCTTTAAACATCAACAATGAAACGATTCGAACCATCCTGCATGAAGATTTGAGCAAAACAAAAGTGTGTGCTAAATTTGTTCCACACACGTTAACCAATGAACAAATATCAAGGAGAAGTGCACATTGCAGAGACATCATTTTAGCCGCTGAAAATGATCTAAACTTCTTAAAATCGATTGTTACAGGTGATGAAACATTGTGTTTTCAATATGATCCTAAAACAAAGCGACAAAGTGAGGAATGGTAGTCAAAAAACTCACCACAAGCCAAAAAAAAAAAACAACAACAAGAAAAGTTCCATCGAAAATCAAAACAATGCTCATTACATTCTTCGATAGTAAGGGTATTATCCACAAAGAATTCGTTCCAAGTGGACAAACAATTACTGGTGAGTTTTATTTAAGTATTTTGAGGCGTTTGATGGGCAGAATTCGTCCCATTCGTCCAGAATATTGGGGTGAAAGCAGTTGGTGTTTGTTGCACGATAATGCACACAGTCACACCTCACTTCTTGTTCGTAGATTTTTGGCGAAAAATAACGTCTGTGTGTTGAATCATCCACCGCATTCGCCTGATTTAGCACCCTGCGACTTTTCTTTATTCCCAAAACTTAAAATGACGTTAAAAGGGTGTTATTTTGATGATATTTCAACCATACAAACAGCTCCGACGCGTGCTTTGGAGGCAATTCCGCAAAGTGAACTGGAACAGGCATTCGAATCATTATCAAATCGCTGTAACAAGTGTATTGGAGACGGAGAGACTTATTTTGAATAACAAACCAAAACAAATTATAATTTCTTGTTTCTATTTCATTTTACAGACCCAGTTTTAAAAATTCTTTGCCACACTGTGTATATAATTATTTCAATGATAGACATCCACCTCTTTCTCCCTCTAGTTTTGTTTAATTTCCCTTGGCACATCAATGGTTTTTTCATTTTCTTTCTTTCTTTCTTTAGATCAACCCATGATTTAAAACTTTTGAAATGTGCACTATTTTTTTTCGTGTCTTTCCGCGTTTTTTGATGAACATTGTCATTCACTGTAAGCGTTAGCGTAGAAAGTGTGCATCCCTTGCATGACATGTTTACGCGTCCCTTATCGGAGAGATCTACCAATGTCAGCTCAATCCACGTCTTGTCCGCTCAGTCCACTGTCCCGCTGACTTCGGATCCGTCGCCCACCTTGCTTCAGTCATGGTCAGTGCGCTTGCTGGATGGGCCTGCATTTCCTGTAACCATCCACCCCAAAAAGGGGACGAGCAACTGCTTATAGCCCTCAGAGTCCCTCATGGTGGTCGCTAAACTTCACCCCCCCCCCAAAAAAAGGGTTTTAGCAAATTCGGCGGATCAGCGTGCACGTTTCTATTTTCTTTATTGGGGCTTTAACGACCATCGTGAGCAACTCATTGTGTTATAAGCAGTCGCCCGTCACTAATTTAAGGCTACTGGTTCCAGGGAAGGGAGACAGCCAGCGCCGCAAGACAAACATCAAATCCATGCCTCACCGGGATTCGAACCCGGGCCCATTTCGGATGAATGGTCAGAAGCTAGCGCTTAGACCACTGTTCCACCGGATGGTTCATATTTCGATTGGAGTTCAGTGATTTCAAGAAGTAGCAGGAGACAAAAACGAATACCATATTGTCGTCCTGTATTTTCAAGACCTTATCCAGTATGGAAGAAAATTAAACGAAATATGAGAAAAATTCAGTTTTCTGATATTCTGAAATGTATGAGAAGTACAGAGTAAAGAATGTACCCGTATTACCTAATTTTGACTCAAATTTGGGGAGGGGGTCTAATGACCTCTGTGAGCAACTTATAACGAAGTAAATTTCTCCGTCATTTTTGGTCTACGCCGGGATTCGAACCCGAGGCCGCTTATTCCGGAACAAGTCGTTCTACCAACTGAGCTACGCAGACGATTATTCTGATTCCTATCTGCCTTTATGTCGTGTGCGTCCTGCTTATAGGTACGCCACATCTCCCCCCGAAAGAGGGCCGGGGGCATGGCCCACGGGTCAGCCGTGACCATGAATCGTTGCAGGCAGCCATCCACTGTAGAACGTGCACTTGAGAACTCCCAGTCAATCCGGTGTGTGGAATGCAACGTCACACACATTTATTTTTCGAAGCGTTGGAGAAGGAATTCTCTGATTTTTCCTATCTCGCGGTGTGAAAATAACATCACACCAATGCGAGATTTTGAACGGCCGGGTCATACGGATAGTTCGGGCGCCATTATAACGAAGTAAATTTCTCCGTCATTTTTGGTCTACGCCGATATTCGAACCCGAGGCCGCTTATTCCGGAACAAGTCGCTCTACCAACTGAGCTACGCAGACGATTATTCTGATTCCTATCTGCCTTTATGTCGTGTGCGTCCTGCTGGCAGGTACGCCACAAACTCGATGGGCTATAAGCAGTCGCGTGTCTCCAATTTAGGGACACTGGTTCAAGCGAAATGAGAGAGCCAGTACCGTAAGACAAACACAATATCCATACCTCACCGAGATTCTAACCCGGACCCATCTCGGACGAGTATTCAGAAACCAGCGTTTAGACCACCTAAAAATTTGAGTAGTGCCGAAAATTTTGTAGTGATCGAAATAATCTCTCCACCAAAATGAATTCCATATTAACCAAAATGGTGTTAAATTACTGAAAAAAAACATGGCAATGCACTTTTCCTATTAGGAGTTTCGTCGTAGTAACTTTTAGACGAAGAAAAAGGAAGTTCCTCTGTTCGTGCCTGTTAGCACGTGTGCTTGATCGGATTTTCTTGTATTCCTAAATCTAGGAAACGTTTTGTAAAGGTCTCTTTTCGAAGTAGCTGAAGACACTGCAGCAATCATACAGGAGTAATGTTGAAAGATTCTGTTGGACATAATTTCTTTAATGTACGGAAGAAAAATCATGTTCATGGAAAATACATTGTATAATTTTCTCAATTAGGAAATTATTTCTCTTTAAATATTAAAGCTGATTTTTATTTCACATAACAAAAAAAATCAGATTACTTTGCTAGGAGATTTAAAAATATTAAAACTTATACTAAGAATTGTGATCTGAAAATTAAAAGTATGAAATTGGCGTTACCTGAGACATTTTTTACCAATGTATACTAGTCGAAAATATGAATGTAATCTTGTTTCCTTTCAGGAAAAATACTTGCTGTTCAACACCATTTGTTTTGTGTGCGAGAGAGCCTTTATTTTTCTTTACACCATTTTCTTCTTTACCTGTATTCCTGAACTCAGGGAAACATCTGTTCATATCATCATCCGACCTCTAGTTCCGAAATCTTTGACACAGGCGACAAATTCCATTTACGCCACCGAAAGGATTTAACTTATGCAAGTTGCACACATGTCTTCATACTAAATCGTGCAGAGATTTTCATGCTAAGTCTTTGTAACAAAGATAAAAATAGTGTTTAAATAATAAATGTCTTTTGTAAATATCGCGTGTGGTTTTGAAATACGCAAGATAAACATATATTTTGCTTAAATACTTTTCATAATTAGAGGGAGTTTTAAATTTCGTGCTAACGCTTTTTACCAAAAAATATATTATAATATACAGTAAGGCGTGATCGAAAGGATTCCTTTCGGTGTCGGTAAGTTCAGATACAGGATAGAGATATTTAAAAGTTCCTGCCGAGCCGTTGAGACAATTGTCCCATTGAAGAACAACGTTGAAGATGCCGTTGCGGTACAAGTCCATTGTCAGTTGCGTACAAAAATCCATTACAACTTGTTTCACGTCATCTCCGACTGCAACCAAAGTCCTTTCAGTGTCTCTTTTCAGCTGACCGAAGAAGTGGAAATCGCAAGGGGAGAGATCTGAACCTGAAGAAGATTGCTCTAGGGTCTTCCATTGAAGGTCTTGCAATTTGTCCTTTACGACGCTGGTAATATGAGGACGCGCGCTATCATGCAGTAAGATTACCACTTTACTGAGGTTGTCTGGATGTTTATTCTTAATGACACGACGCAAACGTTCAAGTGTCTCGCCATGTCGTGTTATATCGATGCTGACACCTGGCTCCTTGAACTCTACCAGCAATGGGCCTCGATGGTCAAAGAACACTGTCGCCATCTCTTTTGCAGCAGATGCTTACTCCTTAAGTTTCTTCGGACGGGGAGAATTCAAGGGAGCAAACATTTCTTCGGCTGTCATTGCATGCTCGCAGACTTAGAATGTGGTTGGAAGTGGAAGCACCAAGTTTCGTCGCCGGCCACAACGAGCTCTAAGAACGCGTTGTCCTCCAGGTTGAAACGCATCAAATGTTGCAGAGAGACTGCTATACGATGTGTTTCCTGATAATTATTGAGGGCTCGCAGGATCTATTGACAACACACTTTACGGTACCCTACATCTTGTATGATGCTTTGAACACTTCCGTAGCTCATGCTGATGTCACTGGCCATTTGATGAATGGTTACTCGCCGATCATTGAGAATAGCGGATTTCACATTCTCCATGTTATCAGGGTGTTTGATGTGGATGGACCCCCAGACCGCTGCAAATCGGGTGTTGTATACCACGACCTTCACGGAAATTTTGATACCATTCCACAAGAGGTCTTTGGCAGCAATTACGATCACTAAACATCGACACCATTCTGTGATGAATTCCTGCAGGTTTCTTTCCTTCAGCGGACAGAAACAGAATAAGAACTCGTTGATAACACAATAACACTGAGGCAGGATACGATCCAAACATGGTACATAGATATATCGAAAGAAACAGAAAGAGGCATGCCAATCCTTCTATGCCGCGGCTACGCTACCTGGGCTCTATTCCTTACGTACCAAACGTTTCCTATAAACTCCAGAACGTGCTCAGGAAGATGAACCTCGGTGTCGGCATAAGATCTCCGACATCTTTATATTCTATGCTTAAGCGAAATATTGACAAGCTCCCACTTTCCAACGAAGCAGGTGTTTATGCCATACCTGTACAATACCCGGATGGCTCCAAGCGATACTACATTGGGATGACCAAACGTTCATTTAGAATTAGAGTCAACGAGCATAAGAGGGACATACAGAGCGGCACATTAACCACGGCCCTAGCAAGAGAAGTTCAGTTCAAGTCCGCCGATACTATGTGGATGACATAAAGAAATCAGCTTCCTATTCTACTCCTAAATCCGCAGCCATTCGGGAAACATTGGAGATCATTACCAACAATGAGGCCTGCAATAATAGCGTCTCGCTAGAGCTACCACGAATTTGGAACCAATTTTTCAAATAGTGAATGCCTTTTGTTTTCCGTCAAGGATTCCCCATACAAAACGAACATGATGCCTCATGTTTTTATTGAATAATTGCATTTGCATCTCTTCGTTTATTGTCAATTAGTCGAGTTCAAATTCTTGAAGCGTTCTATTATACAGTTTGCAATTTGCTGCCTCCTTACTTGAAAAATCCATCTGGTTGATATGCGAAAGCTTGGAAACTTTGATTTTATCTACGCCAATAAATTCGGATACTTAGTATAGGGTTACACTATCTTAAGCTCCTTGATCTGATTTGGAGGCACTCGGTGACAATGATGCCTGCAATATGTGTATAATATGTTCAACAAGCACAACGATATGCCACATTCTACTGCCACCCTCACAGATTAATAACCACCCTAATATAGCCTGTTTTTCGTTAATGCTCAAGTTATACGCGGTCTTGCAACGATCTCGAAGGGAAACATTTTGATCAAACCTTATATTTCTCCGAGATATGCACTAGTTAAATGTTAAACATTTAGTGGTTGATTTCTTGATATCTTTACAGTTTATATTTGGCAAGATTATAATGTCAGATATGCTCAAACATTCAGATAAGCACAAACTATTCAAATTGTCCTGTGGAGCATGTAAGCTCGGACTATTAGAAAGAAGCTCGCACCGTTGACCAAAGAAGTTGAACATCTTTGATTACAAACGGTAAACTCAGAGGAAGTAAATTTTGATGGCGCAGTGGTCTAAGCGATGGCTTCTGATCACTCGTCCGAGATGGGTTCGGATTCGAATCCCGGTGAGGTATGGATGTTATGTTTGTCTTACGGCACTGGCTTCCCTTTCCTGGAACCAATGACCTTAAATTAGAGACAGGCGATTGCTTATAGCTCACTGAGCTGCTCAAGGTTGATTTACATGTGCGATGTAAAAGCACACTGACAGCAAGCATGGCAGGTGCTCCGTTTGTTGCACAAGATATAATGTAACGTCCCCTTACATATTGCTGTTCTCCGTAGCTGAAAAGAAGTTCTCATGTACAAAGTAGCGAAATAAGAAACTTGGAACACATCCATTTGTAGTTTCATAATTCGTTTGTTCCGGGATTTAACGAACACCATAAGCAACTCTTAGGGCTATAAGCAATCGTCAGCATCTAATACCACTGAGTAAAGAGAAGGGAAGTAGGCGTTAAACAACTACATTATCCCGGCTTATCTCTCTATATATACGAACCTTGCCCTGTCTTGGACGAATGGTCAGAAGCCAGCGCCTCGAACCACTCGGCCATCGGGGCACCCAACTGTCGTTTGGGAGAACAGGCTGCTTCAGTGTGATCGATTCTTTTGGTATCGGTGCAATTCATTTTTGCATTACCAAGCAGTTGCTAGTGCGCCTGATAGATTTGTTATGGCCTGTGCATGATACATAATGGTCATGGAAACAAAATACACGGAGAAGCACTCACTTTAACTAATTATGTAAAAAAAAACTTAATTTTTTTAGGCTTCGTCTGTCAAGATTTGGGTAATTAACAATATCTTCGATTTTCTGATCACCACAATATAAAGTAAAACAATGCAATTTTGATTTCAAACCCGAACTCTTTTTTCCTAACAATCGTACATGTGTAGTAAAGAGGAAGTCCTCGGCTTTAAGGAAAGCAGATGAAAACTTCTGCTGTGAGATATTTGTTTAAGCATCGGGGAAAAATTAAAGACGGGGTTTCCATTAAAAAGCAGCTGGGATACCCTACCCGCGCTATTTTCAATTTAAATAAAACCTTTTTGCCTTTCTTTAAAACCCCGTGCACTTGAAATGAATGTTTAGCAAATTGCTGTGAGCAATATAAATTATAGCTTAAGAAAAGAAGGCCGCCCCCGGTGGCGCAGTGGTCTAAGGCGTTGGCCTCTGATCATTCGTCCGAAGGGGCCCGGGTTCGAATCCCGGTGAGGCATGGATGTTGTGTTTGTCTTACGGCACTGGCTCTCTCCCTTCCCTGGAACCAGTGACCCTAAATTAGGGACGGGCGACTGCTTATAGCCCATTGAGTTGCTCACGGTGGTCGTTAAACCTCCAATTAAAAAAAAAAATAAGAAAAGAAGGGGCATCAGCCATTATATAACTTTGTTTACCAACAATGCTGCGTCAGTGTATCAAAATTATAAGGCGTCATTATACTTAACACATGAAAAATTATTGTTCATGTTGCGAAACGCACATTCTTCATTACCATTTCGTAATGCCTTCCCCGTTCAGCTTATCTACAATCTTCAAATAACGAAACTAAATGTCTGATTTTTCTGTTCATAATGGAGGAAGGAAATGACGACAACATCGCCATGGATGTAGAGGAGGATAGTGATGATGATGATGATGACCACAACTGGAACGAAGGAAACTTGCTGGATGAGGCCGGAAACGACGCCGTAGAAGACGATGACGACCCCGAATGGAATGGAGAGGAACTTATAGCACATCCTGAGAACGACAATGATAGTGATGATGATGAATCTGATGATATGGAAATGGAAGAAGATATAGATATTTTAAAAAGAGGCTTTTTATATGGAAGGCACATTGACAACCTTTCTGCAATCCGGAACATAAATGAAAATGCTGGTAATGGCGACCAACTGGAACAGCCGCCGATTGATTATTCCCAATTTTTCGGAGGAGTGGATCCCTACAATTACATAATAGACCACATGTGGGTTAGGGATGGTTTTAGGGTAAGGTGGAAAGTTAATGAAATGAAAGAATTTCTCGAAGCAGTCAGATGCTGTGTTAGACTGGACGCATATGGTAAAGAATATTTAGTTGAAGCACTGATTTTCATTTCGAGGATGTGCTTTGAGTTCAACGTTTCCGATTCCTTTGTGGTGGCCGACGTGCTGAAATGCATAGTAGAAACTACTGGTAACCTAAGAAGCCTTCTTCTGAAAGTAAGTGTACGTAACAATTTCCAGTAGGCTTTGTGAGATGTAACAACAAATGCATAGAGTTTAACTTTAAACATTTTCTAAGAACAATGCGTTAACAACTGAATTGCAATCCTCTTTCAGTCGGATTTAAAACTCATCATGACATCCGACATTTCGAATTGACTACTAAATACATTGTGAGAACTTTGGACTACTAACTGCATTCAACATTCTTAGTAGATTTGAGAATATTGACTGGATTCCCTTTAGGTGAGCGGCAGCACGAGCATTTATTTTCAACGTTCCGCCATCGGGACAGATTTCTAATATCCCTTAGTACCGACTTATTCACCTGCTGTTCACGTGGAACCCTTCTCCACTTGCGTACTCAAGGTTCTGACTTGAGTATTTGCTTTATTTTCTAGCGATTGATGCTTAATAGACCCTGCACTAGTAAAACGCAACTAGTAAGTACATTCTGACAAATACAGTAAAAAATAACTGTATTTGTTGGAGTGAAAGCATGAGCGAGTTTAATTACTGAAAGCATTTTATAGTCATCCGAAACAATGCTAGGCGGCTTTCCTGTAGACGCTGATTAATGGAAGGAATGATCACGCTCACGCCAGTCACAACGTACAATGCAATTTCGCACACATAAATCTAAAGTGTCATGCATTGTCACGTGGTGAAACCAGGAATTTCAAATTGAGAGGGTGTTGAAAATGTTTGGGATGTGTTGAAAAAATTTCGGAGTGTGGTTGGATGTAAGCAAATCTTACAAAGGCTGAAAAATTTCATGGTAAAGTATTTAGGCTTCAAATTTGGGATTAGATATGCGAGAAAAATTACATACACATGATTTATAGCAGAGTTGGGCAAAATCCTAACTGAATTAGTCGGTAATGCATTACAGCATAATGGTAATGGAAACCAGAACTCAGCGTTACCATTACATGGTAATGGTGAACTGGCAATTAGAATTACATGGTAATTGTAATGACATGTAGCAGTTACCCATTATGATCGTAATGGTTAATAGTTAACTATATGTTGGTAATTAACCAATAAGTTATGTTTAACAATACAACATGAATAAACCAACAACCAGTACACCCTTACACGCTGTGCAGGTTATTTGACAATTGTTCCACCCCTCGGACCCCAAATGCGTGTATGTATAGGTATTGGAGATTGTACGTGTATGGCATGAGTAGTTGCCCCGTCTTCGCCTCAAGTAAAGTGATTTGAACGAAATAATACACATGAAGTAAGTACGAATGGGATGTTTATTTCGGTTCCATCCACAGTACAGTATTCTCATCCATTATATACGTTTCACTGTCCAAAATAATTACCCCACAAGCACATATTAGCACTACAATCACAATTCAGCAACTCAGGATGCACTGTCGAATATTAGAGAAATTTGCGAACTCTTGACATTTTTGCCGTACTTCTCAAGTGTTGTTGTCCATTACTTGTCCGATACGAACACTAGATTAGCGAGCGACTGACTCCTTTACATATACTTCACGACAGGACCTGAACCTTCTGGAATATTCTTGATTTACATAAAGCTCTCCAACTTCCCATCACTCTGGAACATTCTACAAACGTCTAACCCATTCTTGCCGCTTCTGTTGGGTTGTCGGAAAACGTACTTTAGTCATGTTTTGCAAAGGTCATTTATTGATAGAAAGAACAAAGATCAATCAATGATATAATGCCCGTTTTGTTCGACAACCTTTTGCCATCTTTCAGTGAGCTGCAGAATGCCTAGTTCATAGAAGGACCTGTCGTTCATGGCGAAAAACTGTACAAGGGGCTGATTCACTGCCTCATCTAAATTGAACGTTATACCACGCAAAGACTGTTGAAGAGAGCGAAACAAGTGGAAGTCTGACGGCGCAAGGTCAGGAGAGTAAGCTGGGTGTGGCAACACATCCCACCCAAGCTCCAATAATTTTTGGCGGGTGATCAAACTTGTGTGTGGTCTCGCGTTGTTATTATGGAACACAACACCTTTACAATGAACGAACTCTGGAGGTTTCTGGATGATGGATTCGTTCAAACTGTCCAATTGCCGACAGTACACATTCGAACTGATTTGTTTGATTCCGTGGTAGGAGCTCGAAAAACACGACACCTTTAAAATCCCACCACACTGAGACCAGAACCTTCTGCTGATGAATGTCTGCTTTGGATGTCGTTTGAGGCGAAGCAGCACGTCGGGACCAAGACCGTTTGCGCAGCACATTGTTGTACACAATCCACGTTTCGTCACCAGTTATCAATCGCTTCAAAAAATGATCGTTTTCCTCACGTTTAATGAGCATATCGCAGATGTTTATACGCACCGTCAAATGAGCTTCTTTGAGTTCATGAGGAACCCACACATCAAGCTTGCTTACGTATCCCAGCTTCTTCAGGTGGTCGTGAGTGCTTGAATGATGGATGTGCAATGTGTCTGCAATCTCTTGTGTCGTGTAACATGGGCTTGACTCGATCAACGTCTTGATTTGGTCGACATCAACCTCGGTGGGCCTCCCCGACCGAGGAACATCGTTGAGGTCAAAATCACCAGCACGGAATTTTGCGAACTACCGCTGGCACTGACGTTCTTGTAGAGCATTATCACCGTACACTTTACGCCACTTTTCACAAGTTTGACGCTCGTTCTTCCCTTTACGGAAGTAAAACAGTAAAATATGGCGAAAATGCACAGTTCAGTCTTCTGTGTTCAACTTGATGTCAAATCTACACAAAACAACTAAATCGCTCACTATTCCTTTTAGACTGCAGCTACAACTGGCACCTGTCGAATGCAGATAGCGATAACAGAGCTGCGCATGCCTGTAGTACTTCCAAAACCGCCCAACCGCCATCGGGTGCCAAAATACGTCATGACTTTTGCGACAACCCAATAGAACATTCTACATGACACTTCGGTCTCTATCTGCTATGTTACATGGCCGACTTTCTTTTCTAGACATAGCTTTTGGCACACGTACAGTTCTATAAACTATTAATATGTAATTATTATTTGCAAATTGTGTAATTTCAATACCAAATAATTCCATTGCGTTTGAATGGCATTATTAAATAATTGAATTATATCTTCTTTATTGTAATGCATTGCAGAATAATTCCATTACATACATGAAAAACTACCGAAATGACACGATAACTTATTTAACTCCAATGTTAAAATATTTAATATTCAGTATACATTTAAAAGGTGATAAAATAAAATATATACACACATGAGATCGTTCTGTTCCCAAAGGGGATACCATCTTCAGATGCTGTTAAAATTCACCAAACGAACGTGACAAACACTGGGTTATTTATATAAGACATACAGTCGTAATGACGTAACTAGTATAAAATGGGCTTAACCAATTAGAGTATGGGACAACATTTGTTGCTGGTCAAACATAAAATTAATAGGTATAATTTATTGATTTATTAATACCTAACCTGACAAACCCAAGTATGTTTTCCACGGTATAGGTATAAATTCTGGTAAATTATCATTACATACTGTATTCCCATATTTCATAATATGCAAACTCTCAACAAATCTTAAAGGTGGTCTAGATTTTGGTGTGTTGAGAATCTTAATCTCGTTCCAAGCTGGAAGATAATTACCTTGGTTTACAAGTCGTGCTAAAGCTGGAAGATAATTACCTTGGTTTACAAGTCGTGCTAAAGCTGGAAGATAATTACCTTGGTTTACAAGTCGTGCTAAAGCTGGAAGATAATTACCTTGGTTTACAAGTTGTGCTAATTCCATTACCTTGTGTGACGTATATTCTACATTAACTTTCTTTTTTAGTTTCTTTCCCTATGTAAATATTGAGTTTATTCTCAGTTATACTTCACTCTTAACGTAATACCTTTTCTCTCAAACGAATACTGTTGGCAACATAATTGAGGTTGAATGAACGTGACGTATGCCTGAGATAAGATAAGAACGAGAGATAAAAACGACTAAATTGTTGCTTGGGAGCGTTGTTAAAGAGAGCGTTACTTGGAGAAGTGTTGCAAGTTGAGCGTTGTGTTGTAGAACGTTGTGTTAAGAGCTGTGTGGTGTGTGGAGAGTTTAATGCGATATGCTATGCTATGTTACGATGTGTTGGCTACATCCTGAATAAAGCATCTTTTCCGTAAGTTTGACTTCTGTTGTTTACATGTTTCGTCTGGCAGTTAAGGTTTAATTTTTAATTTAGGAACTATTTCATCCTATGGTTATGTTTTTGAAATAACGTAGAAGTACGAAAAGACTTCTACGTCATACTTGTGCAAACCATACTTGGGATTACCTTGTAATGCATTACACGTTAACTGTAATCTGTACTTCCAGTACTTTGTAATGCATTCCTGCCCAACTCTGATTTATAATTGATTTTAGTTTGGTAATACACTTTTTGCAAAAAAGAAAAAAAGAAAAAAAAAGACCAAAAGGAATCATTCAATCGAGATGAAAATCAGAATGTGCAATGTACATGTATAGGAAAGGAAATGGTTGCAATTCCAGAGTAGTTGGGCCATTTATTCGGATAAAACAGATACACGAGTAGGACAAGTCAGTACATTGTAGCGCCACCTCTAGCTCGGATACAAGCGGTTAGCCGGCGTGGCATACACGCATACAGTTCACGGATACTGTTCTGCGGTATAGCATGCCCGATGGTGTCTGCATTGTGGGGCAGTTGGCCGACATTCCGGGATGGGGGTAGGTAGAGTCTCAACATGTCCCAAGCATGTTCGATCGCGCTGGCCATGGATGGGTGTCGACATTACGGAGGAAGGCCTGTGAGAGCCGTGCAGCGTGTGTCCGGGCATTATCCTGTTGAAAAAAGTCTGGGTGATGCTGCTACAGGAATGACGACACAACAGGGCGTTGAATGCCGTCGAAGCACCATTGAGACGCGAGGATGTTACGGAGGACTATCAAGGGTGTCTGTATATCGTAGGAAATGACTCCCCAGATAGTCACTCTCGGTGTGCAAACCGTGTGCCGTTCCACGGTAAAGTAGGATCCGTGCGCTGGCCTCCTCGTCTACAGGCACGTATGCGCTGGACATCGTCGCCGAGTGCAAACCGTGACTCATCAGTAAAGACAACATGACGCCACTGGACACTATCCCACGTTGATCGGGCCCAACACCACTGCAACAGGTGCCGGCGATGCTAGTTGGTCGGTAGCGGAGTGGCCTCCTCGAATGTAGACCCTGAGCCGCAAGTCGTCTGGTAACGGTTAGGATAGCCACTTCCGTACCTGTAGACGACACAACATGGCCACGGATAGTTGAGAGCGACGAATTCGGTTCTGTTCGCTCGGCTCTCACAATCTCTCGTTCTGTCGTCGTCCTCGGCCCGCCACTGCCCGCGTGCTCATGGGTTATGTTCTCATCGACCCATTGGAGCCAACATCGTCCGATTGCCGCGTAGCTGCGATCTAAATGCCTGGTGATACGGCAACTTGGCCAACCGGCCTCTCTCAGTCCAATTACACGTCATCTCTCAAATCGCTTAACTGCTCGTAGTGTGCACGGATCAAACATCAAGGCATCCTCACCTTAATACACTGAGTGGCCACTTTAATATGACCACCCCCTCAGTACTTTGTTGGTCCACCTTTTGCATTTAATAATGCGTCGATTCTTCGTGGCATGGACTCCACGAGATGTTGATAGGTGGTTTGTGGAATCTGAGACCATGCTTGATGAATAGCACTTTCCAGGAGTGTGAGATTGCAGGGTTGTGGATCCAGCTGTCTGATGGCTCGTTCAACTTCATCCCACAAATTCTCAATGGGGTTGAGATCTGGAGATTGTGGGCGCCACCTAAGCAAAGTAAACTCACCGGCATGTTCCTGAAACCAATCCTGTACAATACGAGCCCTATGGCAGGACGCATTATCTTGTTGAAAGTAGCCATCGCCATTGGGATAAACCATCCACATGACAGGATGCACTTGATCCGCATCGATGTTTAGATATGATGTGCCAGTCAGACGTTGGTTAACACAACATAAAGGGCCCAAAGCATGCCAGAAAAACATTCCCCAAACCATAACGTTGCCTCCACCAGCTTGAAGGGATGTAGCAATGCATTTGGGGTCTATGCTTTCGTGCTGTTTCCGTCAAATTCTCACTCGGCCGTCGGCATGGTGCAACTGAAAACGTGATTCATCGGACCACATGATTTGTTTCCAATTATCGACTGTCCAATCCTTGTGCTCCTGTGCGAAATGGAGACGTTTTCTCATGTTAACTGCTGACAGCAAAGGTGTTCGAACAGGCCTTCGGCTGCTATATCCCATTCGATGCAGTGTACGGCGAACAGTGCGTGTAGAGATCATTTGAGGGGATCCTTGATCAAGATGGTCTGTAATTTGCTGCACTGTTGCTTTTCTGTTGTCTGTTACTAGTCTGGACACTCTTCATTCCGCACGAGCAGTCACTAGTCGATAACGACCACACGCTGCACGTAGAAACCCAGTTTTTTGGCTGACAGTCCAGTCTTTAAACACTTTAACAACAGCTGCTCTGGAACATTTCACGAATGCGGCGGTTTCGGTGATACTCGCTCCATGGTTCCGAGCTTCTATAATCATCCCACGTTGAAAGTCCGTCAAATCGCATTTTATACCCATCTCGTCACCCAAAAAACACTTCTACGACTGTCGGGAGCACTATGCTTTCCTTTTTATACTAACCTCGCTCTTTGGCGGCAACAGCGTGCAGCCATAGCTCATTTGCTTAAAACTGTCAGCTGGTCGTAATAAAGTGCCCACCAAGTGTATAACCGCAATCCGCTGTAACAATTGTCCCTGCGTGCGAGGTTTGCTCTTGATATACCCTCTTCGACGAGCGATTTCAATGCGCTGTGGCGGGACATTATTTCGTCATTGGTCGTTATTTTTTAATCATTTGCATATTCGGCCCGGCGATACCTTTTGGCAAAGAATGTATTATATTTATTTTATTCCACAAATTTTGAAGATTACAATCCGATTTTTGGTGTAAATGTGACAAGGATGGTAAGCCAGATAAAATTCGAAAACTTGAAATTTTTAAGTTTTTGGATCTTATCTGACTTACCATCCTTGTTCACACTTACACTAAAAATCGGATTGTCATCTTCAAAATTTGTATTATATGGTGTAATCCGGTATTTCTATCATTATTTTATTCTTTTTTGTGCTGTATCTATTTTTTAGCTCTCATGTCTAAATGCTTCCCTGAACAAGACTAAGCCAAAGAAGTATTAACATATGTTTTTTGAAACAATAGATATTAATATTTTCTTAAATTTTGGGCAGGTTGAAGTTATTCAGAAATATATCTGCAAAATCTGTAACAGACTAAAGTGATTGACTGTAAACATATGCTTGGAATAAAAAAATGCCATTGTAAAGCCAATATTTCCACGGAGCCCCAGTTCACTTTATACCTTCCATTAACTACACGTCTCTCCAATCTTGTTTTGCTTCAATTGTTTTTAGTCACAGCTCTGTACTCTGCTACTCTTATTGCCTGTCTGTTTCGTCCATAAGCTGAGATAACATGCATATTCTAGAAGGCACTTACGTGTGATAGGATGTTTTCTATCTTCTTGTTATGTTTGCGATGAAGGTACCGAGGAGGTATTATTCAAATTTGCTACACGGTATTTCCGAAGCACAGAAAAGTCAAGAGTAAACCTATTATCTACGTTTAACAAACAATAGAGAAAAGAGTTCCTAAGCAGCGTAGCACGTGCAGAAATTTCTATCATAACACTCCACCTAGTGGTCAAAAGGAAAGATCGACACAACGATATGTAATAAATGACGTAAAAGCTCGCCTAAAATTGACAGGCCACGACACAGACCCATTAAACAATCCAAGAAATAAATGCAAGGGCTCAGAGATCGGGCTTGTATGTCATTTGCAGCTGCACATTTCAGCATATAGCACACAAAACACATTGAAAACTCTGAGAGTAAAACAGAGCAAAGAATTTTGGGTTAAGAGTATAGGCAGTCCTTGGAATACGAACGAATTACGTTCCTTCGTTGGTCTTTAAGTCGAATTTGTACGTAAGTCGGAACAGTTCAGTACGGTTCGTATCTAACTTCAGGAAGTCAATTGTTTGTGTATAATAAACCTTTCGATGCATAAAAAATATTAAAGAAACACTTCGAGATACACTGAAACATCTTTAACATAATAATGCAGTAATAATAATAATAATAATAATAATCCAAGTGTGTTTCCAGTGTTCGTTGGCGTTTCACCTTTTTTTCCGATTGCTTTCTTATTTCCACTTTACTTCCAATAGTGATCATTTTCCTTTTCTTTGATGAATCAACATCACTTGCATAACAATTGCCCTTTGGTGCCATAATTACGAGGGTAAAACAAAAAATTAACCCAAATGCAATAACACACACACGAGACACTACTAACAGCAACGTGGTACGACTGAAAAGAACGAAGTCTTTGTCTTATCTCAGGCCCACGAGCCGACGAACCACTGTAGACGCGAAATGTTTTAATGCGCGTCGCAAAGTAGCGCCCGTTTGTTATCATGAACCATCGTATATAACTCGAATTTTTAATATAATAAGCCTTATGGGGGTTGGTTCGTAATTACAAGTTGTACGTAAATCGGATGTTCATAATCGGAGGATTGCCTTGTATCAATAGTCTGGAAATGTTTATCGTGACTAACGAAACTTTGACGCTGCCTTTGTTGTAATGCTTCATCCCATAATGAGGCCAGACCTTGTGGCGCCAAAATATTAAAAGATTTAATTTTTTTGATTGAGGTTTTAACGACCACCGTGAGCAACTCGATGCGCTATAAGCAGTCGCCCGTACCTAATTTAGGGCCACTGATTCCAGGAAAGGAGAGAGCCAATACCACAAGACAATCACAACATTCAGACCTCATTGAGATTCGAACCCGGATTCATTTCGGAAGAATGGTCATAAGCCAGCGCTTAGACCACTGCACTATCATGACGGCATCACAGTGACAAAATGAAAAAGTAAAAACGTACTTTGATTGCTCGAAAGAACTCGTGTATCCAATATCTAACAATGAAACAGGTCAATAAAACACGCACGTAAGATGTATTTCAATACGAATATGCACAAAAAATATCAGAATGAAAAAATAGGTGCAAACACAATGTTGCGGTTTTTTGAATTATTGAAAATAAGAAATAGATAAGCAAGATAGTTTCTAGCTCCTTTTCCACAGAATAGCTGGGTGCAGATTCTGCTATTCCAAAATGTTCGTTGGTGGAGTAAATTGGAAATTTCTTTAGTTCGCTTGCGCGTGTTGGAAAACTGTCACCTATTGAGATGATTTGCGTCAATTCAGAGATGGATTTAGAGGCTTCGCGTTCCTAGGCCTAAACAAATTTGCCGCCCCAACTCCTCATTAAAAATAAAGAATTTGAAGGCTACAATTTCATGTACCCCATTGAGATCCGATCCTAGAGCAAAACGAAATGTTAAGGGTATGTCGGGGAGCAATGTAGCCTATCGGGATTCGAACCCATAAGCTGAGATAACAAAGCAAAAGTAGGAATAAAAATAATTTCAAGCTTAGAAGTAGTAAAACTATCAAAGCTGCAGCTGTCTAAGCGATGGCTTATGACCATTCGTCCGAGATGGGTCCGAGTTCGAATTCCGGTGAGGCATGGATGTTGTGTTTGTCTTATGGCTTCTTTTCCTGGAATCAGTGACCCAAAATTAGGGACGGGCGGCTGCTTATAGGTCCACCGAGTTGCTCACGGTGGTCGTTAAACCCCCAGTAACAAAAAAAAAAAAAAAACAAAAAAAAAAACTACCAAAAATAATTTTTGTTTTAACAATTAATAAAAAAATTTCCCCTATCGTTGACAGAAATTCATTACTTTTGACTTTCGCTGTCAATTCCTAAATTGATTAAATATTAGCAATTAATCATTTGCTTTGTTAGAAGTTTATCTTTTTTCTTTTCTTTCTTTCCCTTTGTTTAAACAATTTTTAATGTTTTGGTACGAGGCAGCACAAAGCCTATCAGGCAAGACAATAAGACGTATGCTGCGCCGTAGTTTTCGCTCGTCAGCTAAAGGACACCTGTTGGCGGAAAATGAAATGACGGTTTATCTCTTAAACACTGATTTTGTTTGTAATTTTAATACACACAATTCGTTATGTCATGTTTCTTTTAATGCAGTGAAGTAATAAATAAATTTTGATTTTGAAATAAAAGCGAATTTCAGAATTTCTGGATCAGTGCTACATTATTTAACATTTTAAACAGCATCGACGTTTTGATAATTACCAAGTTTTAAGGAAGTTCTAAAAAATAAACATATGTTTGTCTACGGTTTCTGAAGTAGAAGAGGAAGGGGATTACGGGAATTCAGAAACAAAATCTCGTATACGGCAGTTTTCGTGTTAATTGTTACTCTCCACTTTTATTTTAATAAAAAAAATTGCTTTCATTATTTTTATGGGCTTTTAACAAATTATTAATTTTTACTACTACTAAAATCTGCCGCCGGGCCTAGTTGGCCTATTGGGAAATCCGTCTCTGCGACAATATTAAAAAAAAAACAGCTTTCATTTCAAAGCACGGGGTAAAGGTTACGGACTCTTTTAACGGTACTATGCTCACCGATGCAAACAAGAGGGTTCCTCGACTCGTCACCCTCTACGGAAAACAAGACTTACATCTATTAAACAGTTTTAGGACATATTTATGCCTAAATGTTGCTAATTTTAAATTTGTTTTTAGGAGGTGAGAGATATTCTGAGGGACAAGGAGTGATTATTCTTCTCCATAAGACGGCTTTTATTCTGGAGAAACATCAATCCCATTGTTTAGAGTGCTTTAGTTTTCATTTGTGTGAAACAAAATTCCGCGTGAATAATCATTTCTTTTTATATCTTTTTTCGGAAGGAAACTTACTCGGAAGAAGCACTGATCTACTTTCCTCGCAACATCATGGGATTATATTTGAAAACCACAGGAAGTTACCAGGATTTGCAGTACCTGAAGAATAATCCATTTCTTTACTTCCTGTACCATGCAAATACGGCTAAACTGAGCATCGGCGAACACGGCTTGCGTTTCATCGACCAGATAATGATGGATTCATGTACAAGACCTTTGGCGGCGTTCGTTGCTTTCATGGATGACAAGCACTTTCTTTTGAATCTTTTCCGTCATGGAGCAAAGCTTGTACCAAACCTAAACTTCTTCCACGAGTCCGAAGAAGTTACCATTGAAAAGTTGTTGAGAGATATGACAGTGGAGATTCTCTTTCTGCTTACCAAAATGAGACAAATGCAGTCCTTAGACGAAAAACGGTTGCTCGTTGAAACGCAGTCAGAAGTGAGAAGACTAGTGTCTGTCATGAAGATAGTACTTCGCACTATTTCTGTGCCTCGACTGGCGCCAGTAACTGACGTGAATGGGTCTTTACTGTCGGATACCAGATCGTTAATTGATAAGATAGACAACTTCAGGATGATCACCCCCACTGAAATCGTTCTTTTTCAGTCCACCAAGACTCATGCACTTCGCAAGGTGCTCCATTAGGAAAACGCTGTACGATAACTGGCAACTTCCATTGGGCATCTACCGACTTCCTGTTAAGAGTGAACTTCAGGTATACTTGGACCTCATCGGATGAAAGTTTTCGCGATATCTGCTCGTCACCGGAAGTCAAACTGCTTTTTTGATTGCTGTTTGGGGAACCTGATTGTTCACTAAATAAAAATAATTACATGAGATAAACCACATGTTTTTAAAAAGTGTATATTATGCTTCATATTGTATAACACTAATAGGACAAATTTAATAGAGATTCGACGTTTCTTCAACGGGATGAAAATATTTACAAATTCGTAAAAAAGTTTTGGAAAGTTTCAAATAGCAACATTAGTAGAACTCGAATATTTTTCAAATTTCTCGTAGGTTTTCTGTTAAATGAAACTTTATTATATTCGCTCTAACGCGAAAACCAAGAAATTACGTCAGAACATCACGTTACTAGAAAATGGGGATATACTGTAAATACATTAAAACAATCGCGAACAGATTGGTTTCTTTTAAACACACTTTGTTTCAGATATTATTTACTTACTCATGAAGTGATTGCACAAAATGTAATTATTATAATTTTATTGAATGCATTTTTGATGATGTGGAATTATAAGAAAAAATGGAGAAAAATGCCAGTAGTGTACGATATTATTTGAAATGCTGAATTAAAAAAATGGGAAAAATTCTGAAAAGTGGATAGTGAGACTCCATTTCTCGAGTTAGAAGGAAGGGAGGAAGAAACCTACGGCCATTTTGTGACAAGGCCACAAACAACTGGGAGAGGAATCGAGTTTCTTAGAACTTGGAACTAGGGTTCCCCAGATTAGGTATTTTTCTGATTTTCCCGGCTTTTTCCTCTTTAAACAACAGACCTGGCCTTTTTTTTTCTTTTTCTTGGCCTTTTCTTTAGATGTGGAAGGGATTGGATTTTGGCTTTTCCTTTGCGATTTCGAATATTAGGCAAAGATTTGCCTGATATTCGAAATTTTCGAATTTTGAAAATTTTACCTAATTTTGGGGTCGATTTTTGCTTTCCAATTTGCGGTAATCTAAGCGCTGGTTTCTGATCATTCGTCCGAGGTGGGGCTGGGTTCGAATCCCAGTGAGGCATCGATGTTGTGTTTGTCTTACGGCACTGGCTCTCTCCTTCCCTGGAACCGGTGGCCCTACGTTAGGGATGGACGACTGCTTATAGCCCATTGAGTTGCTCACGCTAGTCGTTAAACCTTCAAACACAAAAAAAGAACGTTTAAAAAAATTATTTCATACAAATAATCGTCTCTGATTTAGCAGCAATTAACAAAAAAAAAAAAAAAAAAAAGAAATGAATAAAAGCACAGAAATGTCACATTTTGCGCCTGTATTTATTTTTATTTTTTTTAATTTTCTTATTCTTTCTTTCAACAAGCTCGCTGATTACTCACGTTTTCCATAAAGGCTTCGACATAAAATCTGGATATTTCATAAACTTTTGTTTTTAAAAATATTCGTGTTAAACGAGAATATTTGTTCTTTCTTGGTTTTTTTTATGGATTTTTAGTTTATCTTTTCCCCATTATTTCTTTAATTTTCCTTCTAACAGTGGGACAGAGGTGATAACTCCCTTTCAAGACCGATCTCTTTATGTCTGACTATCTAGTAATTTCGTAAAGTACGTGCCGCTGCTTGATAATTTCTTTCGTACAAATTCTCTCAAGTTCAACCGCTACTATTTTGCATGATAAACAACTTCTTACAATCCCTTAAAACAGAGAACAACTTTAAACGCTATATAAGTGTACGTTTGATCTAAAACACGTTTTAAATCGTCAGTTCACATACATTCCAGCAATTACGAAAACCACTAATCCTCCAAATCAAACTAAGACTTGCCTTAAAGAATTCCACAGCATTTCAACTTCATTTATTACTTCAAAAAATCTAAAATCTTAAAAAACGAACAAGGTTCCACTAATGCTTTCCACAAAGAAAATAGTCTGCTTTTGAAACTCCAGGATAAGCTCCCAAAAGCTAGCGGATAATACTTTCACAGCGGAAGCGTATAAACGCGACTTCACTTTGTTAGCGTGAGAAGAGTAGGGAACACAATCCTCCTCTCAATTCCTACCTCCATGATCTATAGCTGACATTGGCGAGCGTAATTTCAGGTATTCGTAACTAATTATGAAAGTAGGCAAACCAATACAAAAATGCGAAATTGCTGCTTAACTTGATTTTCAAAACATTCAAATTCAAAAAAAATATTACTTACATTAAATTTAACATAAAATTTAATTTTTATTGCAACTATACGCAGCAGACTGCATAATGACCCAAAATTTATATTTTCATTAAAACTGTTCCAGACTGTCTTCTCACGTAACAAGATTAATGAGAAATGTGAAATTTCATCTTTAATTCAATGTAACTTTTGTCTATGTAAATTGTTCATAAGGCTTTAATTAAACATAAAGCAGGCCTTTTATTTCAAGATAGTCTGCCAATCCTTTTTTTAAGGCTTTGTTTGGCCTTTTTAAAAAAATTAATCAGGCCTTTTTGTATCAGAAAAATCTGACAACCCTGCTTGGAATGTGGAATTCACAGAGCACCTAGAAATAGTGAGGATACGGAAACAGGCGTAATGATGTAGGAGGAATATAGGAGAGAGAGAAAGAGAGAGGGAGAGAGAAAGGTCCAGAACAAAGGTGTAGAATGCTAGCTTCTCATTGGCTGTGCAAAGTCCAGGTGCAAAGAAAGTTCAGAGGATGCCAGAACAGAAGATTTTTGCGGGGCACTCCTTGTTTACCGGATAGTCAGAGCGGAAGTCAGCGTTTCATGATGGGATGCAAGTACTGGACCCATAACTAGCTCTCAGCTGCTGCTGAGGAGCGTATGTGAGGTGGTAACTAGCTGAGGTTAGTTTTCCACACAAGTATCATTTGTAGTCAGGCTGGGGGTCTGGACTTGTGAGGGTATTTACCACATAAAATCACACATCATCCTGCATCATGGTGTATCATTTTTCGTGACTGAACTGTGTAACACTACGGAAAAGAATCTCTTGCACTACTGTAAAGGACTTCTACAGCAAACTGTACAGGAACTGTGTGTGCATTTGTTCAACACCTTAACAACCTGTACCGGAATTTATAATCCATCATCCAACATCTGAATGTGCATCATCATCCAGCATCATATCCTGTATGTAATAAAAGTTCTTTTGTCATTAGAAGTATCACCTCTGGTCCACAACAGCGTGAATCCTTCGCCACGCCTCGTGAAGAGAATCTGAACAAGGTTGTCCGAGCTTTAATTTCAATTTAGACTGGTGGCAGCTATTTTTCATGTTACGAATATTCATTGGATCAAAATTAAGATAAAAAGTTTGATAAAGTATTTGTCGGAAAAAGGAGGGTTAAAATATTCATTCCCCCATCACGAACCCAAATTTTAGAACAATGGGTGATCACAACTTGCATCCTACCAATAAATAAAAACACACACGAAGTATTTACAACAACGAAACGACAGTATTACGTTTATTTTAGGCAGTAAGTTAAAGTTTTCAATTTTACCCTACACCGTTTTCAGGATGCTTCCCTTAATTACACAAGGATTAGAGAAGAGGCTTTCTTTTAAAAAAGTGTTGTCAGTAATTACACAAGGATTAGGGAACAGGTTTTAAGAAAAAGTCTTATCAGTAATTACGCAAGGATAAACTTTCAGGTTTTTAAAAAAAGTGTCATCAGTAATTACGCAATGATTAGGGAACAGATTTAAAAACTGTTATCAGTAATTACGCAATGATTGGGGGACAGGTTTTAAGAAAGAGTGTTATCAGTAATTACGCAATGATTAGGGAACAGATTTAAAAGTTTTATCAGTAATTACGCAATGACTAGGGAACAGGTTTAAAAAAGTTATCGGTAATTACGCAAGGTTTAGGGAACAGGTTTAAAAAAATGTGTTGTCAGTAATTACGCGATGATTAGGGAACAGGTTGTGTTATCAGTAATTACCCAAGGATTAGGGAACAGGTTTTATGAAAAAGTGTTATCAGTAATTACGCAAGGATACACTTTCAGGTTTTTAAAAAAAGTGTCATCAGTAATTACGCAATGATTAGGGAACATATTTAAAAAAGTTTTATGAGTAATTACGCAATGATTAAGGAACAGGTTTAAGAAAGTGTTGTCAGTAATTACACAAGGATTTGGGAACAGGTTTTAAGAAAAAGTGTTATCAGTAATTACGCAAAGATAAACTTTCAGGTTTTTAAAAAACGTGTCATCAGTAATTACGCAATGATTAGGGAACATATTTAAAAAAGTTTTATGAGTAATTACGCAATGATTAAGGAACAGGTTTAAGAAAGTGTTGTCAGTAATTACACAAGGATTAGGGAACAGGTTTTAAGAAAAAGTGTTATCAGTAATTACGCAAAGATAAACTTTCAGGTTTTTAAAAAACGTGTCATCAGTAATTACGCAATGATTAGGGAACAGTTTTAAAAACTGTTATCAGTAATTACGCAATGATTGGGGGACAGGTTTTAAGAAAAAGTGTTATCAGTAATTACGCAATGATTAAGGAACAGATTTAAAAAAGTTTTATCAATAATTACGCAATGACTGGGAAACAGGTTTAAAAAAGTTATCGGTAATTACGCACGGGTTAGGGAAATGGTTTTAAAAAATGTGTTGTCAGTAATTACGCGATGATTAGGGAACAGGTTTAAAAAAGTGTTATCAGTAATTACCCAAGGATTAGGGAACAGGTTTTATGAAAAAGTGTTATCAGTAATTACGCAAGGATACACTTTCAGGTTTTTAAAAAAAGTGTCATCAGTAATTACGCAATGATTAGGGAACATATTTAAAAAAGTTTTATGAGTAATTACGCAATGATTAAGGAACAGGTTTAAAAATGTGTTATCAGTAATTACCCAAGCATTAGGGAACAGGTTTTAAAAAGGAAGTCAGTGTAATAAGTATTTAAAAACGATTATGTTTTAATGGTGCAAAAATTAATTGGGACGGCGAATTTTTCGTCTCTTGTATGCTAAATTTGATACATTTTCCTTGCAGCGAAGAGCAGGTTTCGTATTGTTTACTTTCGTATCTTTGCAACATGAAAAACATGGAGTCTTTGATCCCGGTGAATTTGATCCATACGATGTCTCGGTGATCCTTGCATCGTCGAGTTAAATTCTTTCTAAATAGAACAGCAGCTTCAGATAGAAGGACGTAGCTTCACCAAAGGAGTGTTATTTAAATCGACTGGAGGGTTTGTTTTGCAAATAACATGTATACACAGAAAATGCTTCGTAAACGGAAACAGCCTTTTTTCACTGAATTTTGAGGCACTAAAATCGATAACAAGGTTAAAAATTAGTAATTGGCTCTTTTTTTTTGAAAATATATGAGACTACTTAAATATAGTACACACTAAATCCTCTGGCGCTGTACGAAGCGGCTAGGCGTGCAGAATTTTGGAAATGAAAACAACCGTTGTTTTACTAATTTCGAAGCACTAAACAGGATTATGACATTAGAAATTAGTGATTGTGTCATGTAAATACATAAGCATGGGTCCATATAAAGGGCATACTGATTTAAGTCTCTGGTGCGCTGTACAAAGTGCTTGGGCAACTCAATTTCGAAAATGAAAAAATAGCCCATTTTTACTAATTTGGAGGCGTTAAAGGTGATTATGGGATTAAAAAGTGGTGATTAGATCTTATGGGGAAGATAGCCCATCAATATTCGCAGATTACTCCTGGAATGAGATGCAAGATTCTCCAAATTTGGTATATAAGCGGCAGGCGAATTTATGGGGACCGATATGCAACCTTCAACGAATGGCTCAATTCACGTACTGTAAGTAACTGTATCTCGAAAATCTTATTCAGTCAAACACTTTTAGCACGTATTTTGTAAAAAAAAGATTATGCTGATGTTATCTTTTTGTCCATCCGGTCTGTGGCCACTATATATCTGCAACTATTAGTCCAATTTTAAAACTTCTTTTTCATTAGAAAGCTTGAAATGTGAGAATGACGATCCTTACATTCTGTTTTTATTCCAATGCACACATTCGCCGCTAGAGAGCGTAAATGGAGATTATATCGAATTCAAAATACATTTTATTCCATATGTTTGCTTTTAAATATCAGATTGAAAAATTATTTTTCCTTCCGACGCCATCTATTTCGAAGACTATTTTAGGAGCACTTTCGGTTTTAAATAACGTATAGATTTTCCACTAGGGGGCGTAAAGGTAAATTGCCTTTCCCCCGATTTCTCCTCTTCTAAAAGTCCGATTTGAAATATTCTTCATTCATTGAATACAGCTCCTGATTGGAAATGTTTTGCATGTGATTTCTAGTTTTTGGTAAAGAATGGTTTGGCCACCAGGGTGTGTAAGTGTTTATTTCTGCTTCTGAGGTATTTGCAACAAAATATGAGATTCCGAAAATTCGATTGAAAAAGTTCTTTCGTGAACCGATACCGCTTACCTTGGGAAACCTTTTGAAAATACCTCTCGCAAATAGTACATACTTTTTCCGCAAGGGGCGTAGATGTATATCTCATATTTGTCGATATCTCTGCTCCTAAGAGTTTGTGTTGAAAAACTCTTTCTTTGTTGGAGAGCGTTTCCAATGTGAAATGTTTTTCACATAATTTAAAAATTTCCTTAAAGCACAAGTGTACCACTAGAGGGCGTAAGGTCACGTTTCCGTTTGCAGCAATATCTGGCGGACTAAAGACCCGACTGAAAAAAATATTTTTCGTTGAGATATACTACTAACTATGAACACTCTTTGTGTGTATTTTCTTCCCAAAATAATGCACAAATTCCCCTCTAGGGAGCGCAAGGTTTGATCTATTTTTATCAATAAATTTACTTCTACTTGCGATTTAAAAAATTCTTTCAACACCGGATGCCATTTACCCTGTGGAACATTTTAGGCTTGTATTTGAGGAGTTTTGTAGTTGACAGTTCTGTCGCTAGGTGGTGTTTATATACTTCTATTTGCAGCTTTACCACCGCTTCTAAAAACTCTATGGAGAAATCTCTTTTTCACTCTATGACATTATTATCTTTAAATAATGCACAGATTTCACGCTAGGGAGCGTTAAGGTCAAAACCTTTTTTTCTCGCTCTGTTTCTGGGAGGCGTGTTTGAAAAATTCTTTTGCATTAGTATAGCTTCTTCCATGAAAAATATTTTTCGCCTATTTTCAACTTTTCCATTACACAAGAATTCTTCCGCTGAAAGACATATAGTTATATTTTATGTTTCATTCCATATTTCTTCTTCTTTTAATTGTTCGACTTGGAAATCTCTTTGTCTCCGACATGCTATAAGAAACTTTCTGTGCGCCATTTGTTAATTTTCGTAATATCGTTTTCAGCGGATGGTGGAAATAAGTCGCTGTTTCTATTTCTGGTTGTTTTATCGATTGTAGAAATCTAGTTGTTTTTTTACTAACCTGTTCTTATTGACTTTGAGAAACTTTGATAAATTTTATTAGCGTCGGAAAGGATTCAAAAGACGTGCTCATTACAACCGAAGACAGTGTCATCTTTCTTGTTGTAATTTTTGTATCTGACACCTCGATTTATATAAGGAACGCTGATTGCTTTTCCAAAACACAGCAAGGATCAAATTTTGTTGTTTAGTATGATTATTGCATGTTTTTTCTCACACGTTCTTAAGTTTAGAAATAATTTTGAATGGAGCCCCTTGATGTCACAGTAGTGTTTTACTCCCCCACAACCAGTTCTGATTTTATTACAAGCAACACACAAGATTACATCGGTGGCTGTATTTGAGGGTTGTTTGCAATACTGGCTTTCCCCATGATCTTCGAAAGATTAGTTTTGCACGGGCAGTGCGAAAATGGATATAAAATATGGTTCTCTCCACATACATCGCAAAATTTTACTTTTCAGAAAACATTTTGATGGGAGATATTTAGTCCAGGACGTTTATCAATCATTGTGTTTACTAAAGAGGAGTTGAAGACTTCGTTTCTTGAAATTTTAGGTTTCTGAATCCAAGGAAGAGAGAGAGCCAGAACTTCAAAAGATGTACATCACAAACACTTCATGTTGAACATGGAGACAGGATTAGATAAAAGATGTTACTGCCCTCACCCCTCCAATTACAGTTAGCCCAGGGATTGCAATCAACTCTTAAACTCAAAAATATCAAATGCGTCACATGACGTCTCGTCTTGAGGTTGCTTGATGGCAAATCTAATAGTATATACAGTATGTAAACTTCGCGCAGATGAATCAATTAGAGTTCGATCAGAGGCTAGAATAGAATTGTTTAAAATTTTTCTTACTGAAAACTGCCCAAGCGTAAGAGATCTTGGATTGAAAGTTACTTCAAGGTTTGGTAGCACTTAGGAGTGAAACTTTTCTTGCATGAAATACTTCAAGTCAAAACACAAGAATGATAGAAATGACTCTACTCTTCTTACAGATTTAATAAATTAAGCAGAACATCTCTTTATATTTACATTATTTCATATACATTTAAAAATATTGTCGGCCATTTAATTCCTTTAAAATTCTTGGCTGACGACTCTATAGAAGAAAGACAGCACTGGGTTAGCAGAAAGTGCGTTTAAGTAATCGTTTGGTGGCGGTCTCATCTCAGTTCTCTCTTTTCCTGCATCAGAAAGCGACTTTGCCTATTCATTGAATGGTAATCGGTGTTACTATACACAATACACTGTACGAGTGTGAATATTTTAGCATCGTGCTTATTTAAAGCCTATTCTGGAGTTCGTTCCATTATTTTTATCTTTACACAATTATTTTTAATTTAACACAATTTTTTTAAGTGCATGCGTATCCGGTGAAGTTTCTTTTCTTTATTGTCTAAATTTATTTATTCTACGTTTTAACATAAAACCATAAAAATATTCACGCCCGTACTTATTAATTTTTATTAATGGATAGTTACTTCAGACACGGATAAGTTATTTCAGTTATTTCAGACACGGATAAGTTTACTCTTACGAAAATAGAAAGAAGTAACGAATTAACTGAGAATAAAAACGCCTGGATCCCCAGCAAAAATGTAAATAAAATAAAATACGTAACATTAAAACTGAGTCTAGAAGAACGTTTCGGGTAATTTTAATAAGAAATTTGCAAATGGAATTTACTCAACCAAAAACGAAAGAGAAATGGCGGGGCTTCCAAAATAAAGTGGGCTGTTCAAAAAGTTTCTTTCGAAACGTGTTCACCCGAGTTTGGTGGCAAAAAAATTGTAAACAAAATCGAGTGAAAGTCGTGCTTAAAGTCAAATTTTAGGGAAAAACTGCAAAATTTGAGAGTTTCTATTATGTTATGAACCCATGTTTTTTTTCCAATTATTATTAGGTTTTTTTTTAGTACAAACGAAAACTAATAATAATTGGGATTATCATGGAGATAATACATAAAAACTAAGAACTGACGACCAGAAAGAAGCTAGATTTTAACAGTTCGTTTGAGTAGGCTCTAGTGTGAGTACGTGACGTAGTATGTGTGGCGTATTTGTCTTACCGCATAGGTTTTTCCCCCTTCCCTGAAATAAGTGGTCCTGAATTAGAGACGGGGTGGGCCATTGTTTATAGCGCTTGGTGGCTGTCAAAAACTGAAAACAAAACAAAACACAAAAACTGAGTCATCAGTGTTTGATTCTAGATTTTATGGAAAGTCACTGGTCACCTCGGTGGCCGAGTATTCAGAGGCCAGTGCTTCTGCCCAGTATTCCGAGCTGGGTCTGGATTTGAGACAGCACGGAGCATCTGTGGTGAATCTGTCCTATGGTGTTGGCTCTTTCTCTTCCCTGGAATCAGTGGCCCTAAATTTGGTACTGGATACTACTACCTATAATACTAAGAGTTACTTATGATGGTCATTAAATCTCCCCGCCCTAGAAAAAGAAGTAAAAATGGCACCCGTTGGACGAGTTGTTATACTGTATGTGTACCTTGCTGTACTAGTCGTTTGATCGTCAGATTAGTCATGAGCGGTGCGTTTGTCTTACGATGAAGACCTTCTTCCTTCTTTGGTACCAGCCATCCTAAAATAGGGCAAGGGGCTGCTTATATTAATCAGAGTTGCTCATGGTGGTTGTTAAACCTCTCAGAAAAAGAAAAAGTAAAAATGACCTGTTGGTCGAGCGGTCAGGGACATTGGATTTTGACTAGTGGTTCGGGCCCCAGATGAAGCGTAGGTGGTGTGCTTTTCTGACGGCGATGGTCTCTCCCTTCCCTGGAAGCAGTGGCACTAAATTCGGAAAGAAGGAATAATTATAGCCCTTAGAATTGCTCACGGCTGACGTTAAATTCCAAAACCAAATAAAAAAAAATTATTTTTTTGATTGAGGGTTTAACGACTATGAGCAACTCGATGGGCTATAAATAAGCAGACCAGAAGTTCCGAATTCTTCAGGGCAGTCCTCGAATTCAGTTTATTGTTCCCAAAAAACGTCTGATGCTTTTGGGGACACAGATTGTCTTCAAAATTTGACGTTTGCCCTCAAGTCTCCTCGAATTTACACTTCTTCATTAGCTCGTGAGATTTCTAATGAAAAATGTTCTTAAAACTAGTTTTCGTTGTACTAATTTTCCAACATGCTTCCTGTGAAAACAAATTCTGACTGTTTTTTTTTCCTTTTTTCCAGTTTGAGATCACTGTGAGCAATCTCGAACCCGTACCAATTTGTACGAATGATCAGTGGACAGCACAAGAGCACTGCGCCGCCGGGGCGCTCAAATTTCGACTGTACTTGCACTGAGTTCCTGCAAAAACTCTGGCAAAGTGAGAAATTCGCAATGTAATTCGTTCATTAGTGTGTAGCTTAATTTCTATTCAGCACATATACCCAACGTAAAGCATTTCACTTTTGCTCAAATGTTCTCGTCATCACAGCTCTGCTTTGTTAGTGCAAATTACTAACATTTTATATCCTTTTAAGACAAATTTCATATGTAATATCATACTTATATTAACAATACTGTTTTGTGACAAAAATAATCGCATATTTATTTTGAGTATGTACAGTAGTGGCCAAAATTGGGGAAACCTTTTGGAAAAAGTGTATTTTTGAGGTTTGATGGCTCATAACACCACTTTTGTTTGGAGTAATACCATAAAATTATATATCAATGGAAAAATAGTTTCATCAAGAATGCAATGCAATAACTTTTACGAAGGATTTTGTATTAGAACAGCAGTTATAAAGAAGAAAAGTGAAACACATAAAAAAAATGAGATATACAAAAAATTTCACCATGTCAGTTAATACTTAGTTGGGTAACCTTTAGCATTAATTATGGCCTTGCAACGCCTTCCCATGGAGTGAACCATGTTTTTTAGTTCTGCAGCTGTTATAATGTGAAACCAAGATTGAATCATTGCTTTTATTAATTGGGTTTCATTGCTGGGTTGCTTCTGACTAACAAGTTTCTTTAGTCGGCTCCACAGATTTTCGATCTGGTTAAGGTCTGGTCCATTCCCAAGCCATTCCAGCAGTAGAATATATCATTATCTTGAAACCAATTTTTGCATACAGCAGCAACATGACATGGAGCTGAATTCTGTTGAAATATAAATGCTTCATTATCTTGGAAAAGATCACGTGCGGAAGGCTTCAGTTCGGGCTCACGTATTTCATTAATGTATTTTTGCCCATTTATATTCCTATTAATCACGCAAATTCTGCCCACATCTTTTGATGTCATACAACCCCAGATCATAACACTAACTGGGTGTTTCACGTTTCATGTAATGAAATCAGGATGCAAATCTTCTCCGGTTCTTCTCCTTACGTATTTTATGCCATCACTCCCAAACAGGCTGACTTTGGTCTCATCACTCCAAATAACACTGTCCCATTGTTTCGCTGTCCAGTTAACATGGGCTTTAACCCAGTTTAATCTTTTCAACCTTTATTTGAGAGATAAAAAGGACTTTTTTTCGTGGAATTCTAGCTTTTAGACCAAATTCCTGCAGTCTGCGCCGAACAGTCCTTGAACTCAACTTCACATTGCATTGCACCATTTCATCTTGTATACACCCAGATCATTTTATTCGGTCACCTAGGCACAGTCTCTTAATTCTTCTGCCATCAAGTGATGGCAGAAGAAGGAAATGCACCTTTTCCTGCCTTGACCAGTTTGGTTTTGTAGTGACTGAGTCTCCTTATACCTCTTCAAAAATTTAGAAATGCCAAATTTAGTTAAGTTTCCACCAATGTTTCTTCTAATTTCTTCATAACTGAAGCCTTGTTCACTTAATAGTACTATTTTACATCGGTTTCTGGGTGAAGAGTCAACTCTTTGTGCCATTTCTTTAATTTTATTACGTTTTACAAGCTCACTAAATGAAAGAACACACACACACGAAACAAAAACCAACTTGATAGCAATCACATAACACACTGACAAATGTCCTCCTCTCAGCTCCAATGCATGACATCAATAGCTGAATCCTAGTGTGACATGATTGGCTCATTGCCAAAGCAAGATGATACCTGATTGGCTCTCTAAACACTCATGCTCATTGGCTACATTCAAATGAGGGAAAGCTACTTCATATCAACCAAGGCAAGTTGTATTCCTTTTTTCTGGTTATTTGGCTATAACTTTTTCATAGAATACATATAATTGAACAAAATTTATTGCATTACATTCTTGACAAAATTATGAGCCATAAAACTTCAAAAATATATTTTTCCCAAAAGTTTTCCACAATTTTGGCCACTACTGTATGTGTACCCAAATGATTTGCTGATTTGGGGGACACCAAGCCATTTTGTCCTCAGATCAGTGTTCCAATATCTGGCGACCTTAGCTATAAAACAGTCGCCCGTTGCCGTCTCTAATTTAAGGCCACTGGTTCCAGGAAAGGGAGAGTAAGACAAATACAACATCCATCCCTGCCTCACCGGGATTCTAAACGGGACCCAAGTCGGACGAATGATCAGAAGCCAGCGTTTGTTTAGACCACTGCGCTAAAAAACAAGAAGAAAAAATATGCCAGGCCGAATTTTTTTATAACTCTTCGCAATACAGTTTAATCGAAAATTTTATTTCTTAACCGCTATGAATGTAACATCTGCTGTAAAATGTTTCGAGAATTTCTCAATGCTGTGTAAATATATTTTGATCTTTATTTTCCTTCTGCTACATTCACACCTTTTTTTTGATTAGTGTTTAATGAAAATCGCATTTGAAACTATTTCTCTCGGAAGAATGTTAACCGAAAGTGGAGAAAATCCTGAATCGGTTGTATTTCTTCAGCTGACGGCAGCGATTCGGGTGAAAAATTCCAAATACTGAGTACACGCTTTACTTATGCTTTAATTACTTCGCCTTCTATCACCCATGTTGCAGCGTCAGGGAGTTTGATTCTTGGCTTCTCATTTCTCCAGTTCAGGAAAAAACTCTTTAAATTATTTAGCTACTGGTTTATATTAAACTGTTCTTGGAGAATTCTAACACATGTCAAAAAACGTAGAGTATGTTCATGGGAACTCCGTAAAATGGATCAAATTGCTTTTTCGATCAGAACTTTCACAAGAGCCAGCGTACTATGTAACATTCGTCAATATTTGTTCCTGGGCAGAAACTATTTCTCTTTTTGTTTGGAGAGCGCTGGCGAGAACTTAAAGCAAATGCGTTTTTAGAGGCTGGAGTTATTTACTCTTTTTGAAAATGTGTTAGAAATACTGAAGGAACAAATTTCTGCGTAAGCACGACGCTTTGCAGTTTGCCATTACTTTCTACAAAAAAATTATTTTACAGAATATATCAAAAAATTAAGTTCATAGCATTTTTAAACACAGAAATCACTTCAAACATCACAAACTTTATTTTTCATAGAAGTACTCAGTACTTTATAGAGTTTATTCTTTAAATACGCAGTAGGTTTACGTGATTATTTATGCATCTCTGCTAATTTTAGGAGTTAACTTCGTTGAAGACATGTTTTACTTTTATAATAATTTCGGGAGGAAGGATTTTAACGGCCAGGATAAAGAATCAGCAGAAGAGACTTACATACAATTCCAACTTTATTCTTTCACCCACGAGATGATCCCGTCGGCATCAACATAAACAAGGGCGCCCGCAGAATTACTTCACAGCGGAAGTCAAAGCAAATGTCCAGCCCATAAGACTTCTCTAAGCTCTAAGCCATTCAAGGAAAATGAGAGAGATACAGTTTCAATTTCGCTGCGTGAAGCGAAATATTTTTATTTCTTCAGACAAAGAGAAAAAATGTTGCAGCATATTTAATCACAATTTAATTTAAAAAATATTGAATAAATGTTTCAAAACCTATTTAGCTAGCAAAAAACAACTTCTTACGATAATTAAGCTGGATTATGATTGTATCACTACTCTTTGGAAGAAAATAAAAATTGAGGTCTGTTATTGCTTTGCCCAAATCGGCCGACAACCTTTATTACAAAATTAGCATTTCGGTACACCCAATTTCGATGGACACTCACTATACACAAAGACTATATACTCTGGTTGATCTCATCCGAGACTTCACTTATACAGGGCACCAGAAGATCTTTCAATGATACATGGTGTTGCGAGAAGTGTGGTTGCGATTCGTAGCGCTGGGTAAAATTTCTCGACTGCCTGAGAGGAAAATCTTTCCTGTTTTCGCTACCAACGGTCTTTCCAAACGTGATCCCACGGCAGTGATTCTGCGTCTGAATTATCGAAATGCACTCCGTACGTTGCTGAAATGTCTTTGGTCGACAAATTAAATTTAGCCTCATCAAGTTTACTAGTATTTTTTAGGAGTATATTAAAAAGAAAAAACGCTGTTCCTTTTTTACGTTTTCCAACCGTAGGTTGAAGAAACGCTTATGCTCCAGCTTTGTCCGTCTGTCTATCTGTTGTCCACCTGTCCGCACGATAACTTGCGTTAAAATGGTTCGATTTCGATGAAATTTTAGTATGTATTAGGGAACAACCTGGAAAGGAACCCTATTGAAAATGGGCGAAATGGTGTCAAAGGTCACTACATAGGAGCGGAATCCATTCCATCGCCCTTATGCGTCATAACTTGACTAAAAATGTTTCTATTGCGACAAAACTTTAATATGTTGTTCCGGAGGTTTACTGAACCAATTCCGTTTAATATATTCGAAATGGGGTCAAAGGTCATGGCACAGGAGCGAGATTTATTCCACAGCCATTATCCTCATAATTTGACTACAAATGTTTCTATTGCGACAAAAGTTTAGTATGTTGTTCCGGAGGTATACTGAATCGGTTCTGTTGAATATCATCGAAATGGGGTCAAAGGTCAGGGAACAGGAGCGAGATTTATTCCACAGCCATTATCCTCATAACTTGAGTAATGATTTCTGGTATGTTGGAGAGCATATCATAATCAATGCATTGCATGATTTTATTAACTTATCTTTTGAGAAACTGCTTTCCGGACACGTTCTCAAGGAGTTCAAATACGGAGTGTAGATAGATAGATGGCAATATTCTTCTACCGAATTAGATGGTACCTTAGATCTATGCACTTATATGGTCACGTTCGAGGGTGGGATGGTTGGGAAATGTTTTTCGGTGGTCGAATGACCCACTGGGACGGCTGCGAGCTAGGACTATGGGAAGCGTAGTTCGTCGGAGTGAGCGAAGTGAGCAAGACTGGAGGCAAAGCAGCTATATTCAGCCCTTATCTGTTCTGTCTTTATTTTATTTTATTTTAAATTTAATTTCATTATGGTGGGGATTGCAGTTTCCAAAGGGGTCACTTGGCCCTCATTGCTGGCACCCAAGTCAATATCATCTTCTTCCAGAATGTGATCTCGCTGGCTTCAACACAGAAGAACAACGCTTTTCTGCTGGTGGGGATATTCCAACTACGCCTTCCAACTCCGGAGCCTGTTATTCTCCCGAGTGAACTACACCGACCTTGGCTTATCGCTGCAACTTGTCGTTTTGACCCTTACGGCGCCTCAGTGGTACGTCGCATATATCACCTTATTAGAAAGATGGGGGCAAAATCGTAGATTCCAGGGGTCAGCCAGCAAATCATGTTTGAAGTATCTCACTCGAGAAGAAGGAATTATAATTAATTCAAGACGATGTATGAAAGGAACATCACAAATTGTTTCTCGGACCTCACAGACAGGGGATTCATTTTTACGTTCAAACGCCAATACAGCGTAAAACCTTTTTCTGCCGTTGGTGAGATTCGAATCCACGCTCCGGAGCCGGTTATTCTCCCGAATGAACTACACCGACCTTGGCATATTGCTGCAACTTGGTGTTTCAACTTTTGGGTCACCTCAGTGGTACGTCACATCTCTTATAACAAAGACATAAATGCTTAACAATCGTAATATCTCTACTACTCTATTAGCTCTACCCTTTTACATTCATTGCAGTCATTTTACCTTGCTCTGACTCACAGTCAGTGCTGCAAAATTGTAAAAGCTGTTGGAGAAAGTATTCTGTCGCTCAATGAGAAAACGTTTAACCAGAAGTAACTATTAGGGGTATGCAAAAGTTTCCACCGCCCCCGCTAGCGGCCACTGTAGGGGTCTAACCGGCTGGTGACTCGTACTGTCAGTTCGTACATGAAGCCAAGCATGGCGGTCGATAAAGTTTATTTGCGGCACTGTTTGTTATTCATGTTTAATTTAGGAAAAAAATGCGAGTGAAGCATACGGTTCAATATGTCAGGCGTTATATCGACACGGTTATGGGTGAACGGACGTGTCGAGAATGGTTTTCCAGGTTTAAGAAAGGTGATCTAAGCTTGGAAGACAAGCCACGAGCAGGAACTCGCTGACGAGGAGCTGGAATCGCTGCTGCAAGAAGATGCCACACAATCGACCATGCAACTGGCGAAACGTTTGCAAGTGGCTCAATCGATGGTGGCATTGCAAGTGGCTCAATCGATGGTGGTATTGCAAGTGGCTCAATCGATGGTGGTACGGAGTCTACAGGCCTTGGGAAAGATCCAGAAGATTGGTAAGTGGGTTCCGCATACTTTAACGACGGAGCGTAATATTGGTCAACGATTGGGCATCTGCATGTTGTTTCTGAAGAGGCTTCAAGGGTAGAGTTTCTTGTGGAAAGTTGTCACCGGTGATGAAAAATGGGTCTATTGTGACAACCCCGTACGCAAGCTACCCTGAGTCGGCTCAGGCCAACAGTCAACATCTAATGCAAAACAAGATATCCATTGGAAAAAGGTGCTGTTGTGGTTGTGGTGGGATATGCATGGAGTGCTGTACTTCGAACTGTTGAAACCGGGCGAAACAATCACTGCACAACGATCTAGCAATCAGTTGATGGAACTGAACGCCGCAATCGAGCAAAAACGACCATGAATAGGTAAAGGACGCCGCCCAGTCATCCTGTTACACGATAATGCGACACCACATGTCGGTGCCACCACGAAATCAACCCTTGAACAGTTACACTGGGAGGTTTTTCCGCACTTGGTCTACTCCCTGGACATTGCACCCTCAGACTTTCGTCTGTTTCGCTCTATGCAACATACCCTAGCCCAACAGCGGTTCACCACAGTTCCAGAGGCGGTAAATTTCGTCACTGCGTTCTTCAGCTGATAAGTCCTTCTGTATTTTATTTTAATTAGAAAAGCCTTTCAGCACGATAAGATATATTTAATAGTACAGTCTGTACTAAAAAATAGACATTTATAAGGCACAACAACTTACAAGATCTTTCAAAGCACCAAGTGCTCCATCGTCAGGTATTTCAATATACGTAAACAAAACAACGGATAAAAGCAAGAAGCATTTTCAATTACGCTAGCACGTGATAACAATATCGATGTTTACATTAAATATAGTAGAAGTTTTGTCATGCGTTAAAGGGTTTCAACAAATGATACTATGAATTGCTATTACATATGCGAAGAAAATATATACACAGCGGATAATTAATAAGTTGACATTATTCGTCAAACTGTAAATGAATTATTAGGAGTTAAGTGTTGCTAAATAGGAGTATGCTGTTCTGGCCGCATTAACATGGCCCAAGGCACTGGAACGAAACGTGGAGTTTCTTCATTACAGCAGTCAGAGTTGTGCGATAATATACATAAACTTTCAGCGAATCGAAGAGATCGCTTTGTACGATTTGAGCTCAGCACACTGGCTCTGATGCTACCTCTCTTGCACGATTAGTTAATAGAGGTATCTACCGACCAGACTGGACCAATGCCAGTGTGCTGAGCTCAAATCGTACAAAGCGATCTCTTCGATTCGCTGAAAGTTTATGCATATTATCGCACAACTCTGACTGCTGTAATGAAGAAACTCCACGTTTCGTTCCAGTGCCTTGGGCCATGTTAATGCGGCCAGAACAGCATACTCCTATCCAGCAACACTTAACTCCTAATAATTCATTTACAGTTTGACGAATAATGTCAACTTATTAATTATCCGCTGTGTATATATTTTCTTCGCATATGTAATAGTAATTCATAGTATCATTTGTTGAAACCCTTTAACGCATGACAAAACTTCTACTATATTTAATGTAAACATCGATATTGTTATCACGTGCTCGCGTAATTGAAAATGCTTCTTGCTTTTATCCGTTGTTTTGTTTACGTATATTGAAATACCTGACGATGGAGCACTTGGTGCTTTGAAAGATCTTGTAAGTTGTTGTGCCTTATAAATGTCTATTTTTTAGTACAGACTGTACTATTAAATATATCTTATCGTGCTGAAAGGCTTTTCGAATTAAAATATTGTTTAGCGCACGAAGAATCCTTATTAAAGTCCTTCTGTCACATGTGCATTCATTTGCTGTCTGAAAAATGACACAACGTCATTGATGCTAACGGTCAATATTTAGTTGAATAAATGTCTTCTGGTGTCCTGATTGTTCCTGTCTCCTTTCTCCTTAAAACAGCGGAAACGTTTGCATACCCCTAATATAATCAGATCGATTATCGCTATTCATCATAGGAATGTGTTTTCGAATACTGCGTGAACAGGTTATGGATTTTACAGAAGAAGGAATCGAAAATCCTCCCGTACGCCTGAAGGTTCCTCAGGTGTAGAAGAACGCGGAGGCTAGTAATGTACAGTCAGTCAGTCGGTCGTTAATACTCTGTAATTTTTTTTGTTTAAAATATCACTACTTAAAAATTACTATCGTACTATCTGTCAGTTGAACACATAGCATTGTAATTTCACCTAGTACACAAAAACCATTAATTATACACTGAGCTAAATTAGACGTACCAACGGTCAGAAAAGAATCGATTTCAACTTAAGAAAATCATTGTCCTTCATTATCCAAATACTTCAGGTCAAATAGGCATCTACGATCATCAGCCGCACAATAATGAGTATCTGTTCTTTTCAATGAGCACCACAACGTCTTTACATATGGAAAGTCATGAAAGTACAACGTAACGCAAAATTAATTTGTACACAACATCGCCACACACCACCATACATTTCGCTGCTCGCTTCAACATTATATATCTCTCGTTCTTATCTGTCAACGCGCACACGTCACGCGCTCTGAATTCAAAACTGTTGCCAACGTACATCCAGTGAGTGAGAAAATATAACGTTAAAGTAGAAAACGCTTAAAGAGAATGACCTCAAAATTTACATGGAGGAAGAAACTAAAAATAAAAGTTAAATTAGAGTATAAGTCATAACTCCTTAAGCACAATGTTTTCATGCAAGTGATATTTCAATACTGATACCTTCTATGAGTATTCTTTCCTCGCTGACCTTAAATATGATGGTACGCATTAAACTAAGTACGCAGCTCTCTCTCTCTCTCTCTCTCTCTCTCTCTCTCTCACACACACACAAATTCCTTGTTTCATATAATATATTTACGAATTTGACCCTCTCCATAATTTGAAAGGATGCAAAATTATGAATATTTGGTAATTTTTTTCGCCGGTTTAAAAGGCTTGAAAATATTATAGCTGTATTCACTTAAACAATATAAATTAAGTCCAGTGTCCAAACATTTTAAAAGCAACAATTACCTGTTTGCAAGTGCGGCTGAATTTACTTATCTGCAGCATAGGGAATGTTGCATAGAGTGAAACGTAGTACCAAAGCCTTTTGTTACAAGACTTTGGTAGTACAGCCTCGTTTGCCGCAGAGAGAGAGAATTTATCTACGTCAAGTTCTCAGCTGACTTGACATGCGAAATCCTGAGATCTTCCGCTTGTCTTTGAAAGCAGCTACGCATCATTCTCATTAATAAGGAACCTTACAAACCAGCAGAAGGTGAATACCGCACAATTAATTTTCAAAATTCGTTTTTATCTTACCCTTTAACTCCCTAGCATCTGATATTGTTGGGAACGGAAAGTAGTATTTTTCGCTTAGCATTAAGCAGAAAGTCGAATTAATTAAACACATCAAACTAGGATTCTTTGCAACGAAACTGGCTGCATTGTAAACTATCTGTAATATCAAGAAACAGAAAGAGGGGATATTTAAATAATGATGAATCGGGATGCAACAGAAAATCACAGATCTTTACGTGAGGTAAAGCGCGTCAGCTAAAACCAGTCCTGATAGATTAGGTAGGCATGAAGTGAAAATTTTTCTTTAGATCGTAACGTTAATTAAGGTGCAAGCCAATTTATTTTACAAGACTTACAGTTACATATGAGCATTCGTCGCGGTGCGGTTCATCTGTACATAAAAAACTGAAAGCCCTCACTAACTCATCACCAAATCACAGAAATTACTGAACTTTCATATTTGACAGGAATGTTTCTTGTACAACATAGAGGCGCACTAAGAAAGGATGCTTTTCTACGATAACTTTAAGTGGGTCTAAATGTTTTTTTTAATAACCCAGCTTTGATAACGCTAGGACGTTTTGCAATGATCGAGCCGTTGTTGCCCAGCAACTGAAGCCCCGCCCTAAGTTTTGAATGACTTGAGTTGACCTGCTCAGTATATAATTTGTTCTGAATTTATTTAACAAAAAAACCCTTTAAAATCACGTAAAAAGCGCTATATAATAATATGCTTTGCTTTTAAACATTTATTATCGTTTGACTTATCGAATGTCAAGGTTTTTTGATTTGTTCTAAATTTATTTAACAAAAAAACTCTTTTAGAAATATCACGTAAAAAGCTCTATTTCATAATATACTTTGTATTTAAACATTTATATTATCGTTTGACATATCGAATGTCAAAGTTTTTTGAGTCAAAATCAAATCACCAACATTCGTTTTCACCGAAGCAACGGTGACGTCATATAAGTGGTAAGATGACTGCAATAAATATAAATATGCAGGTAGATTTTCATAGTAATTGAAATTTGAAGAAAAAAAGTTTCCCCCTTGAGATATTAGCGATGGCAACACCATTTTGCTCACGCTTCAAAAACATCTGACTTGCTAGCTTTTAAATGTACAGTTTCAAACGAAATTGTTTATAAGTAAGGTTCTTTTTGCATTTATGCTGAAAGTAACAACTTATTTTGTTCTGTTTTCTATTATTATTTTGTTCTGTTGTCTATTAATATTTTAACGATAAAAGTGAAGAGTAACGACGTTTTTTGATTTGTTTCGTGTAGGCTTGAAGTTTTAAATATACAGTTATGAACAAAATTGCTTATGTGTCGTCTGACAGAATAAGTCAGGCAGACGTGTTTCCCCAAAAAGCGAAGAAATATGTAGTGTATGGCCATTTCAACTGTACATCATATACACTGAAGTGCCAGAAACTGGTACACCAGTCTAATACTTGGTAGGTCCCCCACGGGAGCGCAGGACTGCAGAAATACGACGGGGCATGGACTCCACTATAGCTTCTGGAAATATGCTGTAGGCAATGCACACCATACTTCCTGCAGACCGTTCCACAATTCGGGTGTATTCCGAGGTCTCGGATTCCTGTGTTCGATAGCGCGTTGCATGGCATCCCAAATGTGTTCTATCACGTTTAGATCTGGGGACTTGGGTGGGAATGGCAACACCCCAAACTCAGATGAATGCCCCTCTAACCATAATGTGGCGTCCCGACACTTGTGTGGAGGTGCATTGTCCGTTGGAGCATGCCCAACCCATCAGCATCAATGCAGGACATGAAACGGGTGTACCTCGTCAGAAAGGATGCGCACATAGCGATGGCTGGTCACAGATGTTTGTAGACGTACCAGGGGTCCTAGTAAAGTTCAGCTAAACACACACCATACCATTACGGACCCCCACCAGCCGGTACATTTCCCTGTTGACAGGCGGGATCCATGGCTTCATGGGGTTTGCGCCACACACGAATCCTTCCATCTGATCGATACAGTTGGAAACGCGACTCGTCAGACCAAGCTACTTGTTTCCTGTCATCAAGTGTCCAGTGGCGGTGTTGCCGTGCCCAAGCGAGGCGCATAGCTCTGTGTCGTGCACACATCAAGGGGACTCGAGTTGGGCGTCGGCTCCCAAAGCCCATATCGTACAGGGTATGTTGCACAGTCTGGACGCTGATGTTTGTTGAGGCTCCAGCATTGAATTCCGATGATACCTGCCAAAGTGTTGCACGCCTATTGCGTGAAACGATTTTTGACAGCCGACGATGGTCACGTTCACCCAATATCTTTTTACGGCCACACTGGTATCGTAGGTTAGAGGTTTTGCCGGGATTCTTGTAGTCACCGTACACCCTTGCAATGGTCGTCCGTGAAAATCCGAACTTCGTTTCTACCTCCGAAATACTATGGCCCATCTCACGAGCGCCAACTATGATACCGCGTTGAAAATCGCTTAAATCGTTATTACTTGTCATTCTCATGCCGAAAACAGCTCTGACAGCTGGCAAGGATGTCTATCGCTTTATATATGCACTGGCGGACGCAACCGAGTACGCGCATAGGTGACGTTGCTATGTATTTTGCATAAGCTCGTCTGTACCAGTTTTTCTGGCACTTCAGTGTATATCATCTGTATTTCAACTGTATTTTAATACCACGTTCAAAGAATGGGTATTTAGCTAGTTAAGTACATAAACGCAGAATGAGTTTAAATTTACTCTAAATATGCTTAGTGAATAAGTGGTAAACAATCATTGAACCGTTACTGAGTTTACAGCAGAATTTGAGAAAAGCTATTATTGACGAGTAATTAACATCAGGACACGTAAACATTGTAGATAAGATTTCATAATTTTGAAGATGTAAACTCAGAAGAATATACATAACAACAAAGAACACAACACAAGCGGGTTTTAAATATTAGAAGGAACGGCTTATACTTTTCTTTTCGGCCAAAGTTTCTGCATGCACGATTTTGCGTTGCTTTTGATTTTCAATGATTTGATATTTTTAGGAGATCAAACCATCTCGTGTGCATTATAAGACCACTTAAAAAGCTTCGATCACGGCTGCAATAACATCGACTGGTTTGAAACCGTCTTTTATTACCATTACCAACGATTAAAAACGTGATGGTGACTGTGTAGAGCACAGTCAACTGCGGAATGTTTCGCAAAAAGACGAAGTTTTTGTGATACATTTTCTTCCTTACTGTAAAACGTAATATAAAACAACGGTTCTGTGCTTCCTGCTTTCCTTTAAGTACACTGTAGACAGAAGTGGCGTAAACTACTATTAACTGCGGTTAAGCGGTGCTGGAAGACATGACGTTAAAAGGTTCAAAGTGGATTAAGACAAAAGTTTAACTGAAAGTCACTGAAGAAAAAGAAAGACGAAAGATGCGGGGGAAATAAAAATAACCACAAGCGAGCAAGCTAGAGAGAGAGAGAGTGAGAGAGAGAGAGGGAGAGGAGCTGTTTTCAGTTTTCTCATTTCTTATGGTATCAGCAGTGTGAGGGACGCGAACGCTGGATAACAGATTCAATAGAGCTGAAGACGCATTCAGGGTAAAAAATGTTTTATGGAATTTAGGAAATATGTACAACAAAAATTAGAGAGAGGTTTATTGACATGCAAAAAATTGTCAATAATTATCGTCTTCGGAGCCTCACAACTTGTTTACACTAATCTGGAAGAAACTCACTATGAAAATCGAAGTAAACATGTCTCCATTGAAATTTTGCAAATACACTGACGGAAAAAATCCCAACACCAAGAAGGGGTTGTGTTAGATAAACGACAGTTGGTAGGCGGTGAGAGTACATCTGTAAGATGACGTCTATGCAAATTTCGCGCTCAGCGCATACGTGTGGCGCTAGTAGCGCCCCTCGGAACATGTAAAGCAGGTTTGCTGTAAATACGCGCTGTAACGTTCGTGAGCGTTAGTTATCGTTGAGATTCGACGTAGTGTGTTGATGTTAGTCAAGAATGCCTTTAAGAAGAAGAAGAAGCAATTATCAACAGCTCACGGAGTTTGAACGAGGCCGTGTAATAGGGCTACGAGAAGGTGGATTTTCTTTCCGCAATATTGCAGAACTACTTGGCAGGAATGTAGCCACTGTGCATGATTGTTGGCAGCGGTGGTCAAGGGAAGGTACTGCCTCAAGAAGACCGGGTTCCGGCCGGCCACGTGGCACTACTGAGAGGGAAGACCGCCGTGTATGGCGTATGGCCGTGGAGCATCGTTCCGCGTCTGCGGCAGCAATTCGAGCTGCAGTTGCCACCACAGTGACACAAAGAACTGTTACTAATCGGTTACTTGAAGGACAGCTCCGAACCAGAAGCCCTGTAGCGTGCATTCCACTTACTCCAAACCACTGCCGTTTGCGAAGTCAGTGGTGTCAAGCTAGAGCTCATTGGAGGACGGAGTGGAGATCTGTTGTGTTTTCTGATGAAAGCCGGTTCTGCCTGGGTGCCAGTGATGGCCGTGTGTTGGTTAGAAGGAGGCCACGTGAGCGCCTGCAACCAACCTGTCTGCGGCCGAGACACACTGGACCTACACCTGTAGTTATGGTCTGGGGAGCAATTTCTGACAGCAGGAGCACTCTCGTGGTTATCCCACGCACCCTGACGTCCCAGTTGTACGTCGGTCTGGTGATTCAACCTGTTGTGCTGCCATTCATGAACGGCATTCCAGGGGTGTTTCCCAACAGGATAACGCTCGCCCGCATACCGCTGTTGTAACCCAACATGCTCTACAGAGTGTCGACATGTTGCCGTGGCCTGCTAGATCACCAGATCTTTCACCAATCGAGCACGTATGGGACATCATTGGACGACAATTCCAGCGTCACCCCCAACCAGCATTAACTGTCCCTGTATTGACCGACCAAGTGCAACAGGCATGGAACTCCATCCCACAAACTGACATCCAGCACCTGTACGACACAATGCATGAACGTTTGCGTTCTTGCTTTCAACATTCTGGCGGTTACACCGGTTATTAATATACCAGCATTTCACATTTAAAATGGCTCTTCTCGCGCTTACAATAAGCTGTGATCTTGAAACCTTAATCGATTAAATATGTTACCTGTACAAATGTATTGCCGCCATTTCATTCCTCTACAACTATTTTTTCGTGGTGTTGGGATTTTTTTCCGTCAATGTAGTTTCAAATAGTTTTATAAAAAAAGAAGAAATTAAATCGATAAATTTTGAAGATGGGAATCCGTTTTTTGGTGCAAATATGACGTAGATGGTAAATCAGATAATTTCCGAAAACTTCGTCGTTCTGGAGCGGGAATCAAATTCGCGTCTCCCGCATAGCGCGCGAGTATGTTAACCACTACACCACCCAGAACGACCAAATTTCCGATTAATTTGAATACAACCATCACAGCACTCGCTACTCGAAGCAACCGGCATTCATGTTTAGCGAATCTGGAGGTAACAAATTCTATCCCGTCATTGCCCGGAGGAGCAGATAAATCATGAATGGAATACGGGATTACACCATACAATACAAATTTTGAAGATGTGAATCCGTTTTTTGGTGTAAATATGACATGGATGCCATATTACACCAAAAAAAGGGATGTCATATGTACACTGAAAAACGGATTCACATCTCCAAAATTTGTATTGTATTGTGTAATCCCGTATTCTATTCATGATTAAATCAATAAATTCAACAAAAGAACGCGCAGAATTTTTAATAATGAAGTTTAACAATCAGTTGTGTAGCTACCGTGCGGTATCTACAGCACTTACTTTATATCTAACACTACTTGTTACAGTATCTACTTTTGAAAGATCACTCAGCAAGTTGAAATTAGTCGAAAATTGTTTGTGAAATGCGTTGTGACAGAAAGGAGCGAAATGCCTTTCACTAATTGTCACTGAAGCAGATAATTTTCGGTATTTAACCGAAGATTTAATTAGAGATAAAGTAGGAAGAAATATTTTTATTTTTATTTCTGCAATCTATCTCTCTATATACTCTATCTACCAACAAGTAATTGGACACCTGTGATAGCAAAGGAAAACGAAGTTTATTCACCTTCAATAGTTGGTGGAGCCTCCACGAGCGGGGATTACAGCTGCGACCCTCCGGGGCATACTCTCAACCAGGCGTTGTACGACGGCTAGCGGTATGTTCTTCCACTCTGCTTGGAGAAGACAGGTCAGTTCCTTCACCGATTTTAGATGGTGGGGGCACCCCTTAAGTCGACGCTCCAACTCGTCCCAGAGGTGCTCGATAGGGTTAAGGTCCGGGCTCTGCGCAGGCCAGTCCATTCGATTAACCCCAGTGTCACCATACCAAGCCATGGTGGACCTCGCAACATGACAGGTTGCATCGTCATCCTGAAAGTAACATAGGTCCACCACGTAAAACTGCCACAACGTAGGAAGCGCATGGTCACCCAAAATGGTGCAGTAGGTCTCGGCGTTGAGTCTACCAGGAATTTCGACCAAGGGTCCCGTGTCACACCAGGAGAAACACCCCCATAGCACAATTCCACCGCCGCCGGACTTCACAGTTGGCACAATACATTCCGGCAGGAGGCGTTCTTCAGGCAGACGCCAAACCCAGACCCTGCCATTCGAACGGTAGAGGGTGAACCTTGATTCGTCGCTCCCGAGAACCTGTTTCCACTGTTCAACGGTCCACTGTCGTTTGCATCATGTTAGCCGAGCAGCGCTATTGGACTTGGTGATCAAAGGCTTGTGGGCGGCAGCACGTGCATGATAACCGAGCAGATGGGCTTCCTTACGGATGGTATTCATCGAAAGAACACTCCCAGATGCCTGTTGAAACTCTTCGCGGATGTGGCCAATCGATTTGGTGCGGTTCTTCCGAATTTCTCTGGCCAGCACCCGTCGGCATCTAACTCCCAGTTTTGTGGGTTTGCCGGGTCGGGGCACATTCCGACAGTCACCTCTCATCTTCCACTTGCCAATCACGTAGGCCACTGTTGATTTTGGGTACTTTAACTCGCTGGATATGTCACGTATGGATCGGCCATTTCTGTGATACCCGACGATTACACCTTTCTCGAAATCAGAGAGCTCCGAACTGCGTGGCATCTTGCATGCGACTGGTTGCGTTGTTGTTTCCCACACGATATTTACGGCGGCCGCCGTGACGTGTATCAGGACCGCAGATATCGTCGATTGCAGGGCTATCCCATTACTTTTTGGTAGATAGTTTTTTTAATGAAACAAATATTTTTACAAGTTAAAATATTGTATTTTTACTTTATTTGTTATTTTTGCAAATACAGCAGAAACGGGTGGGAATTTTTTAATATAATTTTATTTAAGGTTTGAACATTTGTAGTTACCCTACTGATAGAGGGGGATGTATATATGCGTAAAAATTCATAATGCGTGCAAAAGCGGCATATGAATAAGGATCACCCTAAAAGAATTTTACATTAAGAGTGTGCACTATGGAGGATACATGAGCGAGTGTACCCTAGAAAATTCTGTAAAACGGATGCCTTGGTCCTGCATCTTTCCAAATGAGGAAAATGGCAACGTATCTAACTTTAGAAGTTTTGTTGACTCTCACGTGGAATAAATTGGAAGAGATTATTGAAACATTCTGAAGGAATAATGTGTGTGAACTAAAGCAACATTTAGTACATGAACAAAAAATGTGGAGAAATATTTCAGAGCAGATAAGGATGTTCAGGTTGTTCTCCAACTTACTGATTGTGAAACAGTGCCTTCGATGAAGTTGATAGTACTGATAATGTTTGAAACGAGGTGGAAAACATTCAGCTGATAAACGAATCAATCTAAATGAAGAAGTAATTCATGGACGGGTGCAAAGTTTCGTAACAGCATGCGGATTAACGAAGGACAATCATACTGAGAAAATATGGGAAATTCTTGATAACACTTTAATGTTAGGCGACCTCTCGTACTGCAGATTCACCTTCAAGAGAAAGTGATCAAATATAATAGCGAAAAAGTGCACGCTTACAATAGTGATCGATTACACTCAATCTTCAGAAGTGTGAAAATGATGTTAAATTCATAAGCTCATGAACATTTAATACTTTTTTTCATTATTTACGTCATATGCACTTGTTTAGTCATGGAACACCACAGTGATTGAAAATACCACGGTCGTCCAGAAAGTAATACCCGTTATGAAATAAAAACAAAAGAAACCGACTTTTTTTGTATTTTCACTAATACTACATACACTATCTACCAACAAGTAATTGGACAGCCCTGCAATAGACTATATCTGCGGTCCTGATACACGTCACGGCCGCTGCCGTTAAATATCGTGTGGGAAACAACAACGCAACCAGTCGCATGCAAGATGCCACGCAGTTCGGAGCTCTCTGATTTCGAGAAAGGTGTAATCGTCGGGTATCACAGAAATGGCCGACCCATACGTGACATATCCAGCGAGTTGAAGTACCCAAAATCGACAGTGGCCTACGTGATTGGCAAGTGGAAGATGAGAGGTGACTGTCGGAATGTGCCCCGACCTGGCAGACCCAAAAACTGGGAGTTAGATGCCGACGGGTGCTGGCCAGAGAAATTCGGAAGAACCGCACCAAATCGATGAGCCACATCCGCGAGGAGTTTCAACAGGCATCTGGGAGTGTTCTTTCGATGAATACCATCCGTAAGGAAGCCCATCTGCTCGGTTATCATGCACGTTCTGCCGCCCACAAGCCTTTGATCACCAAGTCCAATAGCGCTGCTCGGCTAACGTGGTGCAAAGAACGTCGACAGTGGACCGTTGAACAGTGGAAACAGGTTCTCTGGAGCGACGAATCAACGTTCACCCTTACCATTCGGATGGCAGGGTCTGGGTTTGGCGTCTGTCTGGAGAACGCCTCCTGCCGGAACGTATTGTGCCAACTGTGAAGTTCGGCGGCGGTGGAATTATGCTATGAGGGTGGTGTGTCTCCTGGTATGGCACGGGACCCTTGGTCACAATCCTTGGTAGACTCAACGCCGAGACCTACTGCACCATTTTGGATGACCATGCGTTTCCTACGTTGTGGCAGTTTTACGGGGTGGACCCATGTTACGTTCAGGATGACAATGCCACCTGTCATGTTGCGAGGTCCACCATGGCTTGGCATGGTGACAATGGGGTTAATCAAATGAACTGGCCTGCGCAGAGCCCGAACCTTAACCCTATCGAGCCCTTTTGGGACGAGTTGGAGCGTCGACTTAATGGGTGCCCCCACCGTACAAGATCGGTGAAGGAACTAACCTGTCTTCTCCAAGCTGAGTGGAAGAAAATATCGCTAGCTGTCGTACAACGCCTGGTTGAGAGTATGCCCCGGTGGGTCGCAGCTATAATCGCCGCTCTTGGAGGCTCCATCAACTATTGAAGGTGAATAAACTTCGTTTTCCTTTGCTATCACAGGCGTCCAATTAATTGTTGGGTGTATAATCACTCCTTTTTCTACATAATGCCGGTGTTTAGGTTCTTGTCATATCGTGCGACCAGTTTTTGAATACGTTAATCATATACCTCTGCTGCCAGTCCTTGCAACCACTGTTGCACTCCGTCTTTCAAATCATCGTCCGTAGCGAAGAGCCGTCCTCCCAAAAAGTCCTTCAGTTTGGTTAACAAATGGAATTCACTGGGAGCTGCCGGATTGTAAGGCGGATGAACCATAACCTCCCATTTGAAACCCTGAAGCAGGTGTTGAGGTATGACCTGCCACGTGAGGTCTCGCTTTGTTGTTGAGAAACACCACACCCTTAGACAGCATGTCGCGTTGCTTGACCTCACGTAGCAGGCCGGACCCCAACACCGGCTTTAGGGTTTCAAATGGAAGGTTCTGGGTCATCCGCCCTACAGTCTGGACTTGGCTCCTAGTGAATTCCATTTGTTCACCAAATTGAAGGACTTTTTAGAAGGACGGTTCTTCGCTAGGGACGATGATTTGAAAGGCAGAGAGCAACAGTGGTTGCAGAGACTGGCGGTAGAGGTATGTGAGAGACATGCTGTCTAAAGGTGTGGTGCCGTTGAGAAACACCACACCCTTAGACTGTATATTCAGCCTCTGCAATGTTACACAATAGGCGTCAGCGTTGATAGTTGTTCCTCGGGGAATGAACTCAACCAGCAAAAGACCTCTGCGGCCACAAAACACCGTAGCCATTACCTCTTTGTTTACTGAAAGCGTTTGCTTACACTTGCGTGGTTTCGTCGGGGATCGGGAATGGTGCCACTCAAGCGACTGATGTTTGTTCTCCTGCGAGAAATGACTGACCCACGTGTGGCGATGTGAGAAGCACACCCACGTCCAAAATCGGATTTTAGAGGTCAATGAGATGGAAAGTAGGAAATGGACGGGAGGAAGCCATCTTGAGATATTTGGTAGAGATGTCGTGGAAGCGAAGCTACAACATCGAAGAAGAAGGGAGGCAGCTCAGCGGAGAGATGTGACAGTTACGTAAGAGTTATAGGATCAGAAGCAAGCGTCCTGCGGAAGCACGCCGCTCTGATTGGCCCACAACCTGGAGAGACGCTCACGAGGTGAGAGAGCGAGTTGCAGAAAAGCGGGATTTGGGGCTTCCCTTGTAACTTTCGTGGAAGAAGGATGAATACTATATTGCTCTGATGGCCGAGGTCATCAGAATTGGGGTTAATAGTGACGACGGTCACTGCGTTTGAAATAGTAACTGCGGTTACATAATTGGAGGATCTAAACTGCGGTTCAGTAGAATTACGGGTCTTAGCTTACGACACTGTAGAGGAGAACCCATTGTTGGAAAGATAGCAATACCAACGGTCAGCAGCAAGGTAACTCGGGCAACTGTGTCTCTCAAGGAAGCACTGCAATGCTGAATGCACCAGGATATATGCATCGAGAAAGGTAAACTATTGGATCTGATCTTGTTTCATATAGCAGCTGAAACGGACTTGACTCTCTGGACCGATCGGGAAGTACTGAGGTACTGTCTTAGTCATGACAACCGAACTGTGACGGCTTGATTAAGATAAGAACTGTGGTCTGAATAGACCTAGAAGAGTGATTACGTCACGTTCTAAAGCTTGTACGCAGTATTACGGTGAACTGCATTATTCAAGAGACGCAAATCATTGTGCATCCCTGAAGCACTGTATGTTAAATAAATCTTCTTGTACATAGGTACGGCTTAGTCCATGTCATATGTTGAATCATGTAAAATGCGTAATTCATCAACTAGCTTGTCGAAAACCAAGTTTCGACTGGTGGCAGCACTACCAGTCCCAACTGATCCGAACTTTACATTCCAGTTTGTCTTCCATCGGATGCGCTTACCATTCCATTATTAAATATTACAAGTGGTGTAGCAGTGCGGGATGCAACGCACAGTCTCCTGCTACTTTTCGTAAATAAAAAAAAAATACTGCATCACCCGACGTTACACCACGTTTCATCTCCTGTCACTATGTGGTCAAGAAATTCATCGCTCGTTTGTGCGTAACGGGTCAAAATAATCAAAGCTGTAGCCATCGGGTTCCTTTTGCGTTCATCAGTCAAAATTCATGGTACCCGCCTCGCGCATATTTTCCCGTAGTCAAGGTGTTCCTTTATGATTTCGTGGAGCAGTGCGCGAGAAACTTCTGGGAATCGAGTTTGATGCGACGCTCATGTCTGATGACACGTTCCTTGAGGTCGACTGTAACGAGCGATGGGCGGCCGGAGGGCTGGTCATCACACACATTTGCTGTCCCCGCACTACAGATCCGAACCCACGGCCGTACCGATGATTAGTCCATCGCTCTTTCACCATAAACAGCCGTAATTCGACGATGAATGTCTTTCGGACGAACGTTCTTAGCATTCGGGAAGCGAATCACAACACGCACCTCGTACTCTTCGGGACTTTCAATTGGGTTCACAATTTGAAACAAGCACAACAACGGTTCCAATAACTGCATTAACACGAAACTTGCCACGAGCGTCCCAAACGTCTGACTGAGGGTGGGCGATCTCGACCGTGCGGCGTCCGTCGCCTCGCGCACCCTGCATGCGCAACGGGTATTACTTTCTGGACGACCTACGCAATTGGGTAGGGCAAACAAATGTGTAAATGCGTTGGCCTAAAAAACACAAAATTACCAATGGCGTAGGTACCATAGGGCGAGATTGTGCAGTCGTACTAGAGGCCAGCCTCTTGGGGACCCATTACCAGCTAACAATAGGCAACAGAAAGGATGAAAGTAGCAATGAAAAACTGATGATAATCCGATAGAATAACCTTACAATTTCTACATGGATGCAGACAGACTTTTGCATGACATTATGAAAGTGAAACACAAAATCCATCCATCCCGCAATAAGCTAATGAAAGACCATGGTAATAATGTACAATTATCCTATCGAAAATGTCCTAATACAGACAATTTTAAAATCCACCGGGAGATGCTGCGAAGTCTCGCGGCGTAAACAGATGGCAGAGCCGGCAGTTTCATTCTCGGACCACAGTAGACTCAGGGACTCCTAAGTGGCTCGTGTACAAATTGCGTTTCTAAACCATATCCATTTATTTATGCAATTCAGAAATATGGATATTATGCAAATTACTAAAATTGTACCTGATGCTTGAACTAGTACTTGTTTGTGTGTTAGGTGTTCTCAATTTCCAACTGCTGATATGAAACCTATACGATAGGTTACGTCTGTCCTCAACGCTCTGACGTCATTCAGTACTTACAGCGCCATCTGCTTTCATCCAGTGGCCGAAATCGGAACTAAGCTCACCGCTATCGCACGATAAGTAAAATTAAGGAAAAATACCAGAAAATAAAATAAAATTAGTAAAACAAACGACTTCATCTGTTGCAACACGCACGTGCTCAAACAACTCTCTGCGACGTTTGTTCTGCTACGTAGGTGTTAACAACAATTTTGTAACCTAAATTTGTACATTATATGATTTTTAACGTACCGTGATGGGTTAAAATCTATTAACCAATATAATAAGCTTCTGTCATGGGAATATTGAATGGGAATTTTACGAAAATTTTTTTGTTGGTGACCTTTTTTACGATTTGTGTTATAAAAATTTCAGTCACAGCTTTTTCACCCGTGCATGGCACTGGCTATGGGCTAGTGTTTTTATAAAACCTTTAATTTCAGCAGTAGCTTTATTTTCACTAGTTGTCTGACTGCTTTACCTGCTGTCAGGGTAATAACATGTAATAACCTTTTTTAGCCCAGGGTCTATTCCGACAATGTACTTCATATTGCACTTCTCTTAAGTTTTAAAACAAGTGGTATTACGTTTTTGTATCTTGCTCAGTTCAGGAGATAGCCCCCTGGTATCAACTGATTTGCATACACTGATTCCTTGATTTTCTAATTTGAGCTCCCACTCCTTTTCCTGCTGAACAACTACTTGGAACAGGTTGACACAATCGGTAATATGCATTTGATGGCACAACTTGCTCTAAGTAGTTCTGCAACAGGGAGACGAGTGAGAGTCCAAATAAGAAAACCACGGGCTCAGTGTATGCAAATGAGCTGACACAAAGGAAACTGATGGAGATACAGAAAAGTAATGCACTTGTTTTAAAGCTAATGACAAGTGCCCTTTGGAGTACCCTCGGCTATTATAAAAAAAGCTATTAAGTGTTATTAGCCTGACAGCAGGTAAAAGAGTGGGTCAACTAGAGAAAATAAAACTACTTTTCAACTTAAGGCTTTTATAATCATCATGCATGCATTTTATGGTACACGCTGCCTTTGATATTACTGTATTATACCTATTTGTCTTATGTTTAAAAGAAAAAGTGGGTCTAATCGTGGCTGTGTTTCCTAGGTTGCTGTTAAAAACGCAATTTGCAGAGAGTCCCCTCAGAAGTCCAAAAGTCGACGGTCAAAGAGAGCCGCCGTGTCTGACGCAACCTTCACCGCGACAGTTCGCTGCATCTCCCGGTGGATTTCAAAGTTGTCACATTACCCAATTATCGTGCCTATTGCGCTTACTGAGAATTCTCCGATAGTCAGGTTGAATCAGTTATTTTTATAGCTACGAAAATAACTCCGAGAATGTATGTTTTTCTTGCCTCCCCTCTTCCTCGTTTATGACATATTCCACTGCAAGGCTCCCTACGTGCAATGCCGGGCTTTTAATCTTGCAGACTGTTGAAGACCATGCTTCGTTCTTACGCTCTGTCACGTCGATCATTCTCATACCGTCATACATTGTATGCAGCTACGTAGTCACTGGTCACCGGCTGCTGTATTGATAACAAATATTCATGTAAATATATGCACCCACCCTGCAAAATATTCATGTAACCGTGTATCGTTCAGTGTTAAGAAAACCAGAGGGTCCTTCCTTTAGTGTTGATGTGAACATTGGTGAATAAAGAACCTTATATTTTGCAGTTTGTACTTCTGAATGCATGATGAGCCACCGGTGTAGTATGTACGAAAATGCCGCTTGCAAAATGAAATTCGCGGCCATATTCCTAGGCATACCCGACATTACTGTACGGTATTTCTACAAAACAGGTGGGCTACATGATTTTGCACCAGGGTCCCAACATTACTAGCTTCGCTACTGCGTGTTACATATTTTTTCTGGAGGTCAGTTGCGCGGTAAGGCGAAGGATTAACGTAAGGGAGGTGTCAACAGAATATAACAAACGGAATGATAGTTCGATGTGACATAAAAGAAATAGTGAGCGAGACCGACATTTATCATCATCAAACTACTGCTCCATGAAGGTCTGACTCTACTGCTACATGAAGGTCTCTCTAAGGGTGTTCCTCAACTCCCTACCTTGAGTGATTCCCTTCCATGTCGTTCCGGCATGCTTTGGAACTTCATCCACCTTTCTCCCACGTGGTCTTCTGGGGTTTTTTCCTGTCCCTTGGTGTCCAATACAGTATTCTAATTAAATATGTGCGTCATCATCTTCAACTATTCTCATTTTAGTCCTGGATGTAAATGTCCCCAAGTCTGTTTCACAATTCCCTTTCGATTCCTGTTCAGTCTGTTCCTCAACTCCCTGCCAATTCCTGTTTAGTCTGTTCCTCAACTCGCTGTCAAGTCTTGTTTAGTCCGTTCCTCAACTTCCCATCAATTTCTGTTTAGTCTGTTCCTTAACTACCTGTGAATTCCTGCTCAGTCTGTTCTTCAAGTTCCTGAAATTCTTTTCTACGTCATGCAGGCGTGTATTCGAATTTCATCTATCAATCTCCCATGTGGCTTTTTTCTGAGCCTTTTCCTCTCCCTTGGAATATGAACCAGTATTTCAGTTGTCCATTCCCTCAAACAATACGTCCAGCCCATTGTCACTTGAGGGATTTTACTTCTTTGATCCACGAGTTCCTATCCTTCCTCGTTACACCAAGCATGCCTACCCTAGGCTTCTTTGTCTTATATGCAGCCTCTGTATGTTGTTTTTGGTTGAGGTCCGTTGTCTCTGATTCATAAGTAAACATTGCTTAAACACTTTGCTTAAATTGCACATGAAAATTGTACTGTTTCTACCCAATGCACTCCGGTCAAGTTTTATAAGCCCATTAATTTCTTCTTCGATGTGGCCGGCGCATGATATTTGTTTTCCAAGATAGAAGTAGATATAAGTTATTCCTAAATTTGCTCCACCAACTTCTAAATATATTTCATACTAAAAAAACTTCATTATTGGGTAGAACTTCTGAAAAAAGGTTTGTATAAAATATTCTAATTCAACATTTAAGAAATCGAATTTTCATTTCTCGTCATGCGGAAAAGCTTTATTTTACTGATCCCGCCACACGGCCTCGAACCTGATTAATATATGTAGTTTGCACTATGCCGTTCATTTGCGGTTAAGTTTCTTTCTTATTCATTTATTTATGAGTTATACACAATATAGACAAAAGTCACTGGACACCCCTTCAAAAGCAAATGAACGGATCCGGTACGTTGTTAAGATATGCGGTACAGCTGCAAATGGTATAAAAACAAGCCTGCCGCTGACTGCGATCCTATCGCACTGTGAGGTTGAGTGAAAATGTGGCGGCGGGAGGGAACTGACTTTGAGAAAGGAAAGATTGTTGGGTGTTATATTAGTGGGTTGTCTATAAGAGAAACTGAGAGGCATTTAAACATACCCAAGTAAACTGTTTTGGATGTTCTGAATAAGTGGAAGACACATGGCGATCCTGAAGCAGCAAAACGTACCGGCAGACCAAAGAAAGTCAGTAATAGAGGACGTCGAAGCCTCAGGAGAGTCGTTACAGCTAATCGACGGAGTAGTGCACAAGACCTCAGTGTACAGGTGAGTAAAAATGCTGGAACTTCGGTATGTACACGTACTATGCGCAGAGAACTTCATTCCATGGGTTACCGTGGTCGTGTGGCTGCTCATAAGCCGTTCATCTTCACTCGGAATGCTACGCGTCGTTTAGCATGGTGTAAAGAACAATTATCGTGGACCGTAGATCAATGGAAACGGGTCCTATGGACTGATGAATCCAGATACACGATCCAACAGTCTGATGCCAGTGTGTGGGTATGGCGGCAGCCGGAGGAACGCTATTTACTACAGTGTACTGTTCCTACGGTCAAATTTGGAACTGGCAGTGCACTCGTGTGGGTGTATTTTTCGTGGTATGGTCCCAGCCCATTGGTTATCGTGGACAAACCTGTTAACCAGCACGTCTACCTCGATATTCTGGACAATTATACCGTACCAACTCTGTGGCAATACTACGGAACCGAACCTTGTTGGTACCAGCAGAATAATGCACCGAGCCATAAAGCAAGGACTGTTACGGCGTGGTTTGACGATAATTCCGTATCGTGTGTGGACTGTCCAGAACAGAGCCCTGATCTTAATCCCATAGAGCACCTATGGGATGGATTAGAACGCCGCATAAGAAGTTTGGAACCAATGCCTACTACTAAGCAACAGTTAGCGGCAGCATTATGTACTGAATGGAAGCGCATACCTATCGCTGTGTTCCAAAACCTTATGGAAAGCATGTCTCGAAGTGTCAGGGAATGCATTAGGGCCATAGGTGGACCGACACCGGACGAATGTATGTCAATAAATACTATGATGTGTTTTTCTTCTAGGTGTCTAGTGACTTTTGTCACTAAAGTGTATTTCATACTAAAAAAATCCATTATTGGGTAGAACTTCTGAAAAAAATGTTTGTACCGAATGTCTTAATTCAACGTTTAAGAAAACGAATTTTCATTTCTTGTCATGTGGAAAAGCTTTGCTTTATTGGGATGAAACAAATCCGCTGATCCCCTCACACGGCCTCGAACCTGAGTAACAAAGTTTGCATTATGCCATTCATTCGCTGTTAAGTTTCTCTCTTGTTCATTTATTTATAAGTTATATGCCATTCTTCTAACCAAAAATGCTAACACAAAGCATAAAGAAAAACAAAATGAATAAAACATGGTTCATCATGCGAATTCGAGCTTAAAACCAAAACCAACGAATGCGAAAGTAATCATTCTACATTTTTATATATTGATTCGAATACGAGGTAAGCAAATCTTTCCTGTAAATAGGCTTTAACATTTTTGCTAGACTTTAACAAGCTATGACTACAGTCGAAAACTAATATTGTGGGTGCATAAATATTCATTTTAGATCTTCGCTTTGTTTTTTTTTGGAAAGTACTAGGTATGGGCAAAAGCTTTGGTGAATGACCGCGTCACGGCTAAATGCCGAATTATAATAGTGGTAGGAAACTATCGCTGCCTAGTGTGACCTTCAGGCTCCTAGTCAAGTTATCGAACCAAACTCTCTTGACATTCAGATCGGGAATAGGTACTTTTGAGTGAAGACATGTTTTTGGGATTCGTTGGTAATTCAAGAGAATGTGAAAGTCGGAGCAAACATGAAATTGGCTTTGACCGATATGAGCCCGAGTTCGAATCCCGGTGAGGCATGGAACTGTTTGCTTTTCTTACGGCACTGGCTCTGTCGGTTCTCTGGAACCAGTGACCCTAAATTTGGGACTGGCGACTGCTTATAACCCACCGAGTTACGTTAACCCCCCCCAAAACAATAAAAAACATAAAGTTTTGTTTCAAATTCGGTCACTCTGCTGAAGATACTCATTAAAACTGACACTGTGTATGCCGCCCCAGTGGCGCAGTTGTTTAAGCGATGGCTTCTGATCATTCGTCCGAGAGGCATCCGGGTTCGACTCCCAGTTAGGCATGGATGCTGTGTTTATATAACGGCGCTGGCTCTCTCCCTTTCTTGGCCCTAAATTAGGGACGGGCGACTGCTTATAGCTCACAGAGTTGCTCACGGTGGTCTTTGAACCACCTCCAATTATAATAAAACCATGTAAGGATATGACGCTATTACGGAGAAAACACTACAGTATTTAGATGGTTTCAGATGTCTATGAAGGAAAGTTTGCGTTTGAAGATAAATAACGGAGTCGTCGTCCGTCAAATTCGCACAATGATGAAAACATTAACGAAATCCGCACTGTCATCCGACAATTAGTGAGCTAATAAAAAACAGGCTTGTAATTAGGTACTTTTTAGTCTATTTTGACTGACGATTGGAAAATAAAGCGTATCAGTATTAAATTCATTCCACTCCTGCTCACCTCTAAGCTAAAGGAAATTCGGGTGTCCGTTTCTTCAGAGTAGTTGGAGTTGTGAAAACACAAATTTGTCCGTGACGTGAATCGAGGAGTAAGTTGCTCTTCCAAATAAGCTACACTGACGGAATGTATCTCTGAAGATGTATCGTCTTCACACGTGCATTACCTCTGTAGTACGTCACATAACCTCCCTCTTAATTTTTTCTTCTTTGTTTTTTATGAAGCGAACAACGAATTTTCATTAATTCTAGACAACGTGTGGAACAAACATCACACATTTTTTGAAGTACCCAACGGCCAGTTATACGTTCGGGCGTCAACGTGAAAACACAAATTTGTCTGTGACGCGGATCGAACCCGCGCCTCTCACTCCGGAGTAAGTTGCTCTCCCAACTAAGTTACACCGACGGAATGTATAGCTGTAGATTTGTCGTCTTGACACTCGCTCTACCTCTGTAGTACGTCACAGAGTGTTCCGTTACAGACCCATTGTTCCTGTCAGAAGCAGTAACTGGTGATGAATCATGGGTTTATGGGTATGACCCTGAAACGATGGAACCCAGTGAAAAATAACCACCTTATCCAGACCAAAGGAGGTACGACAGTCGAGATGACAAGTGAAGGTCATGCTACTGGCATTCTTCGACAAAGAAGGTCTTGTTCACACAGGATTTCTTTCGAAAGGTTTCACGGGTCGCAACTTTCTACCAGGATGTTTTGAAACGTCTGTGAACACCAAGAAAATGCGCTATGCCACGCTGCTCTCTCAGGTTTTGGTGAACATATCGATTAAAATGCTTCCGCATCAGGGAAAAAATAATCGATGTCGCATCCCACAATGCGATGCTTATATGAGATTGAGTCACAAAACGGTGAAAAAAATTGCTGCACTTTCGAAGTGCCAATAAAATACTAACGATCCACATTGGTGCGAGGAATATTGAAAAGTAAAGCTGAAGCTCCTTCTTTAAGCTCTGTCTTCTTTAGCATTAGCAGCGCAAATACTGGGCCTCCCAATTTCTCCTGCGGCATTATGAGAGAATTGACCTTTGCCAAACATTTTCTCTGCGTTTTCAGTCAGATGATATCGATTTACTTTCTGTTTTGAATACAGTAGAAAGATTTTCTGTTTAAGTAGAATTAATTAATAATAAGCATTCTGTGTAAACCTTTTCTAAAATTTCACAAGACACCAGCTTGTGAATCACATTTCACAACATTTAGCTTGTCTACAATGAAATTTGATACATTCCGTGAAATGTGAATCCCTTTTACATCACCTGTATGAATGTGTTTACTTTAGGATTGGGGACTTACATAAAAATCCGGTTTTTAATGCTACTTCGAATATTACTAGAGCCTATCATGTGGTCTACAGACAAAGCTATGGTGATGAATTTTAACTGAGCAGTAAATAATGTGGAAAAAGAAAAAAATCCACGACGAATGGGATTGTTTTAAAACATTTTTTAACCCACAGGCGGTGGCTGCCTTCTTCAACACATAACTGCTACGGAAACGCTGGAAAAAAAAGAGCTCTATTGAATTTACAACTCTAAATTACACCATAGATGTCATAAGGCTTAAATGCCAAAAATGAATGATCCCTTTCATCTATGAATAGAATAGAAACTGTTTTCAGAAATAGAACGAGTTCTAAAGCACAAAAAGATCTTCTGCGAATAACACTAGAAGCAACTTTGCGACTTCCACAAACAGAGATAAACCCGATTTATTCTTTAAAAGAAACCACACCGTACGAATGTGAAGCCTTATGGTGAAAGACTTCAACTTGTGAAATAAAACATAATTAATACAGACACTTGACGTGGAATAGGAACATCAAACAGAAGTCATCGCTCTTTTCACGTTTATAAATGAGCCACGGAAAAATTCTCATTGGCCGCCACCGGGAATCGAACCCAGGGTCTTCCGGTTACGCGCCGGATATGCTTCCACTGCACAACAGCGGCCTCGAATTCCTCCAGACTCACATACGCTAACTGCCAAGCCAATTGGCAGATTTGCTTCTTGGAGCCCCGCACAATGCTGGGGATTCGCCAAAGATGATAAGCAGTAACTGAACAAATAATTAGAAGGCGAATGAATAATTAATACAGACACTTGACGTGGACTAGGAACATCAAACAGAAGTCATCGCTCTGTTTGATGTTCCTAGTCCACCACATGGACCAGCAGTTCAAGCGAGCAGCTGGCTAACAGTTGGGACCCCATCAGTTGTCATATGTCAGAACAGGACCCTCAGTTATCCATCACACGCAGTGGCTGCCACAAGCGGCCCTGCAAGCACGTGCCATAAATTATGACTAGCCTAATGTGGTCCGCTAGTTTCCCGGTAATGGCAGCCGGCAATCACATGACGTAACTGATGGCTTGCCGAATCTTGTCCGCTATTTTCCCAGTAGTAGCCATAAAAAACAACAACAAGTAGAACCACAGTTTCCCAAAGTCGCAACACTCTATTATTTTCACCGGAATTGCCGTAACATAACAAAAAAATATTTTACTGGAGCAAGAAAATTGGGGGGAAGAAAACATAAACATTAAAGTACTAGGCTACGAATTTAAATACTTCCAAAATCGAGCGTTTGAAATAAAAACAAGATCAAAATTAAAAATGTTAAAAACAAATTGCATAAATCAAGGTAAACTACTGATTTAGAACTACTTCTAGTTTGTGATGCATAAAAAATATTTTATTCCCCCATGTACTGATTATTTGAATCATATCTTGCATATACCGTGCTACTGGGCGCGTGCAAAAGTTCTACCCGTTTCTGTAATAGATGCAAATTGAAATCGCAGTAGTTGCATCACAGATGACACTGTGAAGCCGAATTTTCGGCAAATGAAGCGTGGAGCAGTAGAGCATATAGAGGCACTAGGTTTGTCCGAGTAAGTCCTTCGTAACGGAAATCACGGACGGTGTAACATGGCATGCGATAAGGAGCCCATTAAACATTGTACGGGTTCGATAAATCTGTCAAAAATATCTGTCAAGTGTATGGGAAGGATGCAGTTGATGATAGCACATGTCACCGTTGTTTTCGGAAATTCCGGGACGGAGAGAGAAGCTGTAAAGTTCAACCACATCCTGGACGTCCATCCGTGGTTCCTGCCGAAGATGTGGACCAAGCCATAGCAAATGACTCACACCCAACGTTTCAGGAAGTAGCGGAAACTTCGACGGAACACAGAACAACAGTCGAAAGACGGATGCATGCGTTTCAGTTCATCACCAAGTTCGATAACTGGGTTCCACACCAGCTTTCTTCAAAGCAACGAAAGGAGAGAATCCGTACCTGTGTTTCTTTGCTTTCTCGTCACAGAAATGTACCGTTGTTGGGACGAATAGCAACGAATGATTAGAAATGGGTGCTGTACCGTAATGTAAAGCGTCGAGACGGACTGTGTGCCAAGGTGAACAGCCTGCTCCATCGACCTCAAAAGGCGGACTGCATCCCAAAAATGTTTTGTTGAGTGTTCGGTGGGATGTCCAGGGAATAATCCACTTGGAGGTGTTGGCACCTAACCGAACAATAAATGCTGACCTCTACTGCCAACAGTTGGACACATTGCGAGAACAACTGACATCAAAGCGGCCAGCACTCGTCAATCGCAAAGACGTGATCCCTCATCATGATAACGCCAGATCCCATGCTACTTTAATCACTCGTCAAAAATTACTGGACTTTGGTTGGGAAGTGTTACCTCACCCGGCGTATTCCCCTGACCTGGCATCTACGGACTACCATCTTTTTTGTTCATTACAGAATGCTTTCGCTTTCCAAACCTTCGATGATGTGGACGATGCGAAAACGGCATTACATGACTTTTTGGACTCTAAAACACAGGAGTTTTTCAGGCGTGGGATTCACCTACTCATAGACAGATGACAAGAGGTCATACAGAATGATGACAATAATGTGAAATCCTAGGTACGTTATTTGTCGTGTTCTCCTCCTTAATTTTGTAGCCTACAAAAACGGGTAGAACTTATGTAAACAACCAATACTTAACATTTTCTATGAAAGGTGCCTGAATTAAAAAAAAAACAAAACTTAATTATCTTAACAAACACATATTTGAAAGATCAGAGATGGGATAAATGAAATCGTGAGCATAAACCGTTAAGAATCCACATGCTAATAAAGGAATTATTGCTGCTGAAAGTGAATTTCCCTGTTAAAAACATGTTTCTTAAGACCTGAGAGGAAAAGTAAAGAATTCGATGGAGTACGTCTGATTGCGCACGCCGTTTTTGCTTCAGACGACAGCGTCTGTATAAAAGTTCACGCTTTATTTGTTTCTCGGAGACAAGAGTTTAAATACAACGAAACGCAGACTTCTGTAATTTTGTTAGTCATATTTACTGTATTTTTCCGTTTCTGGCAGCGGCATGGGAATTATTTCAGTGAAAAATTCAAAGAAATAAGTACACTTCTCAATATTGGTTTACTTTACTTCTTGGCACTTTCACAGTAACAGCTTTAGCTAAACGGAAAAATAAAATATTAGGGAATTGAGGTGCGGCATCTCTTTCAGGCAAGCAGCTGCGTTACTTGACAAACGACAAAGCTAACAGCGTCTGATGGGAACCCTTCTCTACTCTACGGGGTGGGCTTCCGCCTTAACAATAGTACGCTCTTGAAGCGACAGGAAAAGGGAGAGGGAGAGAGAGTATGCGAGGGAGAGTCACAAAGGTTCTAGCGCTCCAGAAGTTCCAATATTGACCTCTTTTGAAATATCAGCATCACAAAGAATCGCGCATAACATATTAGCGACTCAGGAGAGCCAAATTAACACATTACTCTTATTCCTCAGGCTTTATGAGCCGCATCAGTCTGTTGCACGAATGATTCAACATTTTGGACTGAGAGTAGTTGTAAAGCTTTGTTTCTTTCGAATGCCATCTAATACTACGAAATAACTTGAAATATGCTGAGGTCCTTAATAAAGAAGAGCACAGGGAGCTTCTAATGAATATGACTCTCAAGTTCAAATGAGATTGATATGTATAGATTTCATATGTCAAGTGTGACGTTGAGCTCTAATCAGATCTGGGAAATGTAATCTTTATCAATTTTCAACGTAGTACAGTTAAATATGAATAGTCGGTGTAGAAAATTGATTGACACTCCTGAGCGTTTTTATCTATGCGACGCATCTTTCCCGTAAATCCGCAGTGAACAATTTTGATGCAACGAAAATAGGAAACGGAAGCAGTCCAAACCACAAAAACAAAAACTAATCAACATAACAACTTCTTATTAGCTAAGTGATTTAACCTTCAGCTTGTAAAATTTGACATATGAGTTCAAAAACTTACAAATCAGGCACCGAATGATATTCGTAACATATTCACTTCTTCACATTCAGAAATAAGATAAGCAGTACAGATGACCCTTTTATTACCGCTCTTTCATTTTATTTTTAAAGATTGCTTCTTTAGTCTTAACTGTAATGTTCCTGTAGATAGAGCTGACTGAACACTACATAAATCAATTCTCAAAAACTTCACTTACAAGGTGATTGTAAACTCCTTCAACAAAACAAAAGGAGTGATAGTACACATCAAGACAAACAATATTTGCAATGGAACCTAGGGCCGCATTCCACTCCTAGTGCTAGAAAAGAGTAAAGTTACATATCCACGTTCAGCCTTCAACAGTGAAAACAAAGAGACAAACCTAATTTATGAGTTGTACAACTCAGAGAAAGACTCAAAGGAGCTGCTCAAACTGGCGTCCAAGGGCGTCGTTGCACCGCCCACACCGGCGAATGTAGGACTGTCATACCTTCTCGTAGACTCCCGGTGTGGTGATGATCTTGTCAGTAGCCACAGCGATTCGCGCAACAAGATCTTCCAAGGAGTCCACAGGTGTCTCGTACACCAACGTTTTTATGTGCCCCCAGAAGTAGAAGTCCAGTGGATTAAGGTCCGGGGAGCGTGGAGGCCAAGCCACAGGTTCACCGCGTCTAATCCACCGCCCGAAGTATGTCGCATTTAGGAAGTGTCGGACCTCGGTGGCAAAGTGTGCTGGGGCCCCATCATGCATAAACCACATGTCCCTCCGGGTGGTGAGCGGAACATCCTGCAACAGACCGGGAAGCACTTGCTCCAGAAACACACGGTACGCTGCGCCGGTCAGACGTATACGTCAATTCTCATGTGATGTTCGCACGAATATATCGCTGAGCGGGTGCGGCTGCGTTTTTAAATGTTTGCTCCTCATCCTCTACGCACGTGTTCAGCGTACCTGATTTGCATCTTGTGCTTCTCATGCATGGGTTGGAACTCCGTGTGCTTGCTGGACGTTTTTCTAACGTGTTCTTTACTGGCACTAGGAGTGGAATGCGGCCCTAGGTTCCATTGCAAATATTGTTCGTCTTGATGTGTACTATCAACCCTCTTGTTTTGTTGAAGGAGTTTACAATCACCCTGTATAACGTTCAGTTCTCATGAGACACATACACACGTCATACGTTCCGACCTCAAGGTGTTGCCAACCATACTCTTGCGAGAGAGAAGATATCACGTTAAATTTGAAAAACGCTAAAGGAGAATGAACCGAAATGTACATGGAAAAGGTAACTAAAAATGAAGGTTAAATTAGAGGATACGTCACACAACGCTTAGAAAATTCCGAAAAATCACGTAGTTGGAGGACGGTCAAGCAATCACGTAAGTGATTTCATGCTTTATGATCACCATTCTGCGATTTTTAACTTTCTGTGTGTATCTGGCGTGGGTCCTGCTTTTATCCAACAATATGAGTCACCCTGAATCTCCTTTTTGTTTCATATACTCATTAAATTTTATCTCTCTATGCAGAGAATCAAACTGGTGTTAATCTTTGTCTGTTTTTCCACGACGCCCCGTTTCCTCGCTACACAACCACCCTTAAGAGTTCTTCTCACCTGCATCACTTCCTTCAAGCGTTTTTATTACTTTTAGAAAAACACATCCCAACGTGACAGAAGAAAGGAAACAGTTTGTATAAAGATTTGTTTTGCCAAAGCTTTAGTATATAAAAATATTTAGTCACTACCCACGCTTTAATGCAAACAAAGCAGAAGTTAGGAGGTAGCTTTGTACACTATATAAAAAAGCTTCGTCGGGCGATAACGGCACGAAATTCAGATGAAAAATAACTATGTACTCCACGCATGAAATGATATCTAATTACGATCATACTTCTGAATTCTTTCTTCAAGCCCCCCCCCGCCTACGTACAACCTTCATTATTTTGCGCATCGTAGGACAAATATGTTTTCCTTACAGTTCTGCTATTAACTGTATCTTATATTTTTAGCGGAATAAAACCATGAAAAGCAGAAGCAAAATTTCGCTAACGCACTCAAAATAAATGATAAAAAATAGAAGCACCATTTCGCTAATTTATTAATGCTCTAGAAAAATTGCTAAACTATTATTAGGTTGCTGCAGATGAAATGTCGAATTATTGGTGGAAACTTTAAACATCCAAAATATGGGCAAAATAAATTTCATGAATCAAAATAATCACCGCCAATAGTAACGCACTGTTTTTTGTTTGTTGGTTTAACGACCATCCTGAACAAATCGATGGGCTATAAGCAGTCACCCGTACCTAATGTTTAGAAACCAACGCTTAGATCACTTCTCCACCGAGATGGAACACTGTTTTGCCAAAGAGATACCAACTTCTGTAAGCCATTAAAAAAAGTGGCGAGTTTCGGGAAGCGACAAGCTCATGGAATGTGGTTTCAACTGACGTTTGATTGGGAAACCGTTTACCCAGTAGAAAGGTGTCCATGTGCCTAAAGGAAGATAGAGGACAGATGAGGAGAATAAGGAGGATGAGGAAAGGTTTCGTACCTCAACTAGTGCAGCTTCCGAATCTTCTGGCGTGCAATGCAGGGTCTTGCATTATCACACAGAAGAATGGGTCTATGACGATTAACTACACTGCCGGACAATTGCTAAGGACGGATGACCATAGCAACGATAGCAACCATAAAATGGAATGGAAGGCAGGAAAATGTGGAAATTAGCATAAGTGCGGGATACAGTAAGACGTGTTGTGCATATGCAAATTTTGGATTGCCGAACTTGTTCGTGACGTCATAGCGCTGATAAGAGATATAAAGGATTTGACGCGTATTGACCGTTGTTGTTCAAACGCAAAGTTGAAAGGGAAAGAATCAGTTGACGAACTTGCAATTTTCAGTATGTCTTCCCGACATCACCCAGATGATTTTACGCGTGGCCGTATTATTGGCAAGATTGGAGAAGGACGAAAAATAACAGATATTGCCAGGGAGTTCGACGTCAGCCACAGTGTTGTTTCAAGGCTTTGGAAATCATTTCAAACAAATGGAGAGTGTAGCAAACGTCACGGGGAGGTCGTGTTCGCAGTACGACACCTGCAGAAGATCGGTACATAGTGCTATCAACAAAAAGACACCGGCGCAGCACAGCTAGTGAGGTAGCAAATCAGTTTATGGCTGCTACTGGCAAGCGGATCTCCCGAAAAACTGTCGCCAGACGTTTGCATGAAGGAGGACTATACGCCCGCCGTCATGTTGTGTGCATCCCCTTGTCCAGACGCCACCGTACCTCCCGTCGTCCTGTTGTGTGCATCTCCTTGTCCAGACGTCACCGTACCGTCCGTCGTCCTGTTGTGACCATCCCCTTGTCCAGACGTCACCGTACCGCCCGTTTCCAATGGTGCCATCAACATCGCAATTGGACTGATAACGACTGGTCTGCTGTCCTCTTCTCAGATGAGAGTAGATACAGTCTATCGTCTGGTTGTCGACGACAACTGATCTGGCGTGATAGTGGTACTGCATATTTTCCAGCAAACATACAGGAAAGGGACCGATATCCGACATGTAGTGTCATGGTATGGGCTGGGATCATGATCAATGACCGTACGTCTCTCTATGTGCTTCCAACTGGGACTATGACTGGCCAACGATACATTAATGATGTTCTGCTACCTCATGTTTGCATGTTCCGTGGTGCTGTCGGTGATAGATTCATTTTCATGGACGACAACGCAACATGTCATCGAACAGTTGCTCTCCAGGAGTGTCTTGAGAGCGAGGATATTCAACGCCTCGTATGGCCAGCACGTTCTCCAGATCTGAATCCCATTGAAAATGTGTGGGATGCTTTGGGGAGGAGTCTTGCTGGTCGCCAATGCCCTCCAATAAACAAGGACACCCTCATCCGTGCACTGACAGAGGAATGGGATAAATTACCCCAACAGCTGCTTGATAATGTTGTGCAAAGCATGACACGACATGTAGAATTTTGCATCGCCCTCCATGGTGGCCATACCCTGTATTGACATCTTACGCCGGAACGCCTGTGGACAGTAATTGCATTTTTTTCACGTTTACGTATTCTGCACAAAATGGCCTGTTTGTCCCTTGAACACGTTCCAAAGCCTTCTGGATTTCAGAGCACAATAAATTGTCTTTCTTGTAATGTCCTGGCATTCTGACATTATTTTATTTCACTTGGCATCCAACCACACTTACTTTTTTATGCGCTATATAGCCGTTTATGATCCGTCCTTAGCAATTGTCCAGCAGTGTAATACCGACTGTTAGGCGAAGAGTTTCCATGCATAGTGTCTAATGGTAAGTTCCTGGCCAAGCCTGTTCTTCGTGATGGTTTGAACTAATTGTACGAAAAGGAATAGATCACACGAGCTGCGGACCGCCAAACACTGACCATCGGTTTCTTGGGATGGGGTGCCAGCTTTTTTGGTGTGTTTAGGGGCTTCACTGCGGTCGAACCATTGCATCGAACGGCTGCAATTATCATACAGCATCCATTTCGCATCACACGTGAGGAAGCGCCTCAAAATCTTTTATTTGCAAATAAGCAGAGAAGAGCAGACATCAAATCGTCGTTATTACTGTTCCGTCATCTCTGGGACCAATTTATCCATCTTCTTTGCTTTGAATATGGCCATTAAATGTCAGAAAATCGTTGCGTAGTGTACTATGCGTTTCTTTCCAAGTTCTCTCACAAATTGACGTGGATCGGATTGAACTGTGCATCATCGGCAGCTCCTTTTAATCCATTACTTGGTTCGTTTTCGAAGCTTATATAGCCGTACTCGGATTTAGTAAACCAAAAGTGTGTCTGCCGTTATCTAATGGTTTCTCCACCAAATGCTGTATTATTATTTCGCGTGCTGCGTCCCATTCACGGTGCTCAAGTTTAAACTTACGTAAGAAAATGACCCGAATTTAACTCTGATCCATCGTCTTCTTCAAGGTAGTACAATTTCTTTGAAACTAATGCCACTGAAGAAATAAGCAATGCTCTATAGGCAGCTGCCATGTCGCTTTAAATTTACATATCTCATCGAGCGATGTATTAATTCCTAAATTACCTGTCAACTGAATGAGTCTGTAAAATCCGGCATTTCATCTCCAGCAGCCCAATAGTAAAACTTCATAATTTCTTAAAATTGCAAGACACTGTGGATGTTCAGTTTGTGATTATGTGTGGCAACTTGATTTTGAGGTGGCTGCAGATATGAATACGTGGTATAACGAAGTAAATTTTTCAGTCATTTTTGGTCTACGCCGGGATTCGAACCCGAGGCCGCTTATTCCGGAACAAGTCGTTCTACCAACTGAGCTACGCAGACCTTTTATTCTGATTGCTATGTGCCTTTATGTTGTGTGCGTCCTGCTGGCAGGTACTTCAACAATCTCATTTTTGGTTTTTGACATAATTTTGCTAAAAATGCAAATACTACATTATGTAAATTTTTAGTAAAAACCGTTCAATAAATTTACAAGATAGCAAACGTAACAACAGGAAAACGCTAGCGTTGTAGGGCTTGGAAAAATTTCATTCAAGGTTAAACACAAGGAGCAGCTTCCTGTAACAGAACAAATGACAAATTAGCTGATCACGACTACGCCATGTTCGAAAAGGTCATAAAGGTTAGGCATATCCGCATATTGGGTTACATCCCTGTTTCCGCAGTTTCTGTAATTCGTTTGATCCACATGAGGTGTTCACACCTCACAATGTAGGTTACTCTGAACCTTGGTTAGCTGTGCAGAATACAGTATGTGGCTAAATAAAATCTTTAAAAAAGAAAATACGAAAATGAATTACTTTCTTTTTAGTTACAGCGTTCAGTAAATTTATTCACAGTTTGCGCATTTCTATTTTTTACTCCCACAGAGCACGAATATACGCCCGTGGTATAACCATTCCGCGAAGGCAACCGTCTTTCTACTCTCCTTGTAACTACTACCGCCCTGCTTGATTACCATTAGGGAACTCAGTTATTATTTTGCAATATGCGTTACTTTATAGCCTCTGCTAATCCAAGGTGTAGTTGAATTTGTATGCCATCGCATTTTGCATTGAATTACGAGATATTTTCTTATTTCTGTTGTTTAGATGGATTTTGTGATGTTGTCGATAGATTTTGTGATTTCATAATTTTGTGCCACAAGTTTTAGAGCTACACAAAACCCTCCATGCATGCGTTTAGTTCTTTAGAAAGCTTAAAATTCACGCAAACGGAGTTTAAAAACAATAGGAAATAATGGGTAACGTTCCCAAATCACTTGCGATTACACACATACATGTCTTTTTCATATTAATATTTTTGTAGATTTGGATAGGGTGGTAACAAATAAAATGTGTTAAATTTTCTATCAAAAATGAGCTAGGGCTTGAAAAAAAATTTTCTATCAAAAATGAGTACTGTTTTAGAAAAAGGTGTGTTATTTATTGATTTTTTAGGGATCTTTTAGCAGCAAGAAACAAAGATGCGCTAACGTAAAGCCGAAAAAACAAAATGTTCATGTGATCAGAGAGTGATTTTGAGTAGAGGCACGCTTTACAGTGATTTTCCTGTCAGAGGGACAACGATGAAACTTCTACCAATGTATCAGTGACTTAAAAGGTGACAAAATCACCGTTTACGACAACAGAGTTTGTCGTACTACAGAGGTGACGCACACGACGGTTAAGTTACAGCGATAAATTTCATCGGTGTAGCTCAATTGAGAAAGCATTCGGCTCCGGAGCAGAAGGACGCAAGTTCCAGACTGTCACCGGCACATTTGTGTTTCGCTATATTGGCGCCCGAACGTAAAATGAATCTCCTGGCCGTTGGGTTCTTCGAAAAATGTCTGATGTTCGTTCCACACATCGTCTGGAATTAGTCACAATTCCTTCTTCTACAGTGAGCTCTTCTTTAAGCGTGCTTCGCCGGCTGACCCCAGAACCTATGATTCCGTTCCGATTATTTCTCAAGGGGAGAAGGGAGTTCGGTGACGTACTATAGAGGTGAAGCACACAGTAAGTCGGCAAAGTTGCAGCGATGAACTCCATCGGTGAACCTTAATTGAGAAAGCACTCGGCTTCGGAATAAAAGGAGGCGGATTCAAGCTCCGCCATCTGCAAATTTGTGTTTCGCTATAGGTGACGAAACTATAAAGAAGCCGGAACTGTGGGTCACCGTCTTATTTGTCATAGTGAAAAATTCACTGTTTTCGAGAACGGCGAGTCACTGTCTCTCTTGTAGCAGTAACGGAACGACGAGTAACGGAACCTCTCTTGTAGCAGTAACGGAACTGCGAGTCACTGTCTCTCTTGTAACAGTGACAAAATCACTGTCACAATCGATTCACTTTGAACTCTGTTTACGAGCAAACGCACAGCGAAAGAAAAAACTGTCTTAAGCTTGGGAAAAAGGGGGAGACAGAAAGAAAGTTCACATCACTAGCGACATCTATGATGTTTCAACAGAAAAGGAGACGCATTGTTTAGATATGGGGACATGGTAACCGGAACTCTAACGTAACGGTGATTTTGGACCCTAAATACTGCTCGGACATGTCTAACGGTGACATTCTTAGCAGTGAGTTTGAAACTGTTTGTTTTTGCAACTGGTCATAAAGGTGACAGTAATTTTTCAGTAACGATGAGAAAGTAACGGCGACGTGTTTTCGATCCATCTCAAATTCCGAATGATGACATCGAAAAATCTTCAATATTTATTGGTTCCAACAGTTTTTTCCCGTACTTATATGGTCTTTTCTATGAATCTCTGATAAATTGCATTTTCATTTACAAGGTTTTTTTTTCACATTTATTTGCTATTTCAGTTTTTATTTATGCAATATGTAAAACCTTTGAACCTTCCAGTGTTTCAAGATAGAGATATGAAAAGCAACGGTCATCGAAGAAGATCAAAGCGGAAATGTAGGTATGATTGAAGAAAGCGTACTCAAGTACTCATGTTAACTCTCTTTAATATCTTTGATCACCAAGGACAAACGCTAATGATATCTTAGTGGCATTAATTCTAATTTTCCTTCATTACAACAAGAAACAATGGAAACGCGAAATTTAAAAAGAAAAAAGAGAAAACAAAAGATTCTACCAAAAAAAATTAAATAAAAAATAAGGTGCACAAGATATATTGCATCGTAGATATGCCATGCAAAATTTGGCGAATAAATTTTACCCTGTGCTAACTGTAACATTGGCGAGTACACGTTTTCTTTGTAGAATTCATATAAGTAGAAATAATTTAACTAGATGGCAGCACGTTCTCATTTGAATTGAGAAAACACGCAATAATACCTACAGTAATTTCTCAGATAATGACAATAAGCTGAAACGAAATTCTGAAAAAGTTACAAGTTTTACTCATGCTATAAGATATTAAATTGATTTTAGGATGAACCAAGCAACTGTAAAATATAGCAATTCTTATTTACAACTTATTTGCATGAATGTAGATATTTTCAGCATTTAAACTAATTGATTTCGGTAAGAGGAGTTCAGAAACCACAGTAAATATAAAATTCGATATAAATCCATCCATATCCACTACAAAATAGTTCCTGTGGCATATATTTGATTTATACGGAGAGCAAGTTGTTAGCGTAACACAATGGTAAAGATAGATAACATAATTACTGGTTAATTGTTGCACAATCGTCATGGGCTCTCATAAAGTGGGCAACATTGATATCCTCTCTCTTCTGAAACACTACGTTATGTGTTTAATATCTCCCTTTGGAGTTTGAGACACTGGCGGATTCAGAGAGCGTTCCTCCCCCTTCCCATGCAAAACGATTTTCATTTATTCCAAAATCTTTGGTAGAAATCTGGCAACATCTTCTCACTTTAATGTCAGTATTTCCCGTTCTTGATTCGTCTATTTATATCTATCAAAATATAGCAACATTTCATACGTTTGTTAACCGCAACTGCATGTTTGCTTGCATACCCTGCGCCTCCCGCAAAAAATGTTGGATCTAATAGTTCTTTGTTTTTTGTTTGGAGGTTTAACGACCACCATGAGTAACTGGATAAACCTACCGAGTTGATAAGCAGTCGCCAGCCCCTACTTTGGGGCAACTGGTTCCATTGAAGGCAGAGAGCCAGTGACCCTAAATTAGAGACGAGCGACTGCTTATAGCCCATTGAGTTGCTTACGATGGTTGTTAAACCTCTAATAAAAAACAAAAAAACATTCCTCACCGGGATTCCAACCCGGACCCCATCTCGGAGGAATAGTCATAGGCCAGCGCGTTGACTACTGTGCCACAAGGGTGGCACAGTGCCCTAGTGAAGATAAGAATTGATGCTTAAGGCAGTATATGCACACGAATAAGTTATATGAAAAAAGTCAAGCTGAAACACACGTACGTCGTCTGATCAGCTTTTCGTGCCAAGTATTTTGAAGCTTCTTGACCGATAGGACAGAGGTGCAGCTTCTGGTTAATCATCCGAATTGACCCGGGTTCAAGTCGTATATGAGCCACTGGTTGTGCGTTTGTCTTATGGTACAAGCTCTATAGCTCCCATGGAACCAGTGGCCCTGAATTAGGGATGGGCGACGCCTCGTAGCCCTAGATGTATCGGTGTGACATTAAACACCGAAAAATAAGAGCCCAGCATTTTGCCAGTACATTTCATTAATGCGCGAAATGCTGTGAAAATCGGTTACAACTTACTTCAGGTTATGACACGAAAATATACTTTTATCTGTTTTGGATAATCTCACCCATTGCTTAGAAACAGCGGCCATAAATTAGAGACGGGCATCTACATATGACCGATGGAGTTGCTCACAGTGTGGTCGTTAAATCCCAAACAACAGCAATAACAACAACAATAAGTAATCTTATTCAAGCTTGAATGCTAAACCTGCGATTACGATTGGAATATTTCAATCGTGTGAGCTCAACTGGAGGGAGCAAAGACCACTAGTCTGTAATTCGTCATTCATACTGCATGTGGCGTGTCGAATGAGTCGCATGCATCATAGTTATCAAACTGTCGCCATTATAATCCATTATAATTACATAATAAACCACAGGTGTGTGATTGGCTGCGGATAGAAAAGTTTGATTAGTGGGCTACCTAAAATATTTCGAGCTGGCTTTTAGATAGTGAACTTCTGTTGACACTCTGATGGCTGTTCGACAAAAAGATGTTTTTGCTATCTTGAGGTTGTTTTCGATGCCCGTAAATGCCTCACGCGATTGCACTAGATTTTCAGTCTTCGATAAGTATTGCAGCTTATATAAAGTTGTTCCTCAGCAGCCATCAGCTGCAGTGTAAGGTTACTTAAAGAAAGTTGAACTTAAGTTGCTGTAGCCTATTGAATATGATTTCATGAATCATTAGTATTCCACGTCTAGAAATATTGGCCTTTGGAATCATTGAAGGGCGCCGGTAAGAAATGTCATGTGTTTTGTGAGGTGCCAAAAATCTGTTGACACACATCCTCCGCTGACTGATGAAATGTTTTTTGCTCTTTCATGACTAAACGCACAGCCACCACCCGAGGTGGCCAAGGGAACTGTTCTAGTTAGATCCGCTTTTCAACGCCTGATAAGCTTAACCGCTGGGCACCTCCTCCATCCCCCGAAACCAGCTGTCCTGAATGAGAGACGGGCAACCGTTTGTAAACTTAGATGGTGACCATTCGTTTAACAATAGGCCATATTTATGTCCCAGATGATGTATGTATGTTGCTTTTGTCTTATAGCATTGATTCACTCCCTTTTCAGGAACAAGTGGGCCTAAATTAGGGCATAATTTGCCAGTTTTTGCTACATAGTCTTCAGCCACCAGTGTGCGTAAGTAGCTACTTCCATTTCTGGATATTTCACCGATTGCAGAAATCTGCTTGAATTTTTTTAAACGGCTCCATTTGTTAGAATAATCCTACCTTCATTACGTATTCTACATTATGAGCAGGTCTTCTCTAGATGGAGTATGTGCATTTTCTCATTTGCTGAATATTTGGATTTTCTAAGAATCTGCTTTGAAATGTATTTCTAGTGTCGGTAAGGATCCAGATGACGTGCTAATTACAATCAAAAATTCGGTGTCATCTTGTTTTGATTAAGGTTTAACGACTACCCGGAGCATCTCCGAAGGCTATAAGCAGTCGTCTGTCCCTATTTAAGGGCCACTGGTTTCAGTGAAGGGAGTGGGTCAGCTGCGCAAGACAAGCACATCACCCATGCCTCATCCGGGACTCGAACTTAGGCTCATATCAGACGAATGGCCAGAAACGAGCGATTCAGATCACTCGTTAACTAGGGTTGCTCAGCAGCTTTTAAAGACAAACATAATGGCAGCATTAATTTGTCCCATCGATATCCTTGATCTCTCTAATCGCTGTACGGTCGTATTTATATTTGTCTCCTGACTTGACTAACTACCAAAGTTTCTCGAAAGAATAAACCCTTGAGAGTTACGACGTGACGTTCAGTATAGAAAGCGTAATTAGAGATAACAAAAATGTACATAAGAGAAAGTAAACCAAAAACGCAAGATCAAAAATATGTGGTATACGTAATAGATTTAGCTGCTTACTGCCATGTCAACTCAATTTTGACGCAATAGGTATTATAACTATAAGGAATATTGCCATGGCAACTCAAATCGAGTGTTCTCGACTTTCTTCGAGAACACTTACGCCTGGTGAGCTAGGGATCCTACAAAAGGGTCTAAAATTTACATTTACCTATCCGACACAAAGAGATCGTTCCACAAATCAAAAGTATACTCTAGCACGTGCCTGCTGGTGAGCGTGACCTCATCAGATACCAGTATGCAGCTATGCTTACCGAGAGAAAAAGGAGTCGGGAAGCCAGCAGCAAACCGTCAGGAACCTCTTTGGTACAGGAAAAAATACACCAGTTACCTCTTTGGTACGGAAAAAAAGCGAAAACAGATGAAGGGAATGAAAGTCTCCATATCAGGGAGTAATATATCGGTAACCTCTTTGGTACAGGTAAAAGCTAAACGCAGCTCGAGCAAGTGAATGAAAGTCTCCATACCAAGAAGTAATAAATCGGCAACCCCTCTGGTACAGGCAAAAAGCAAAAACAGATAAAACAAGGGAAGGAAAGCATCCATATCGGGAGTAATGCATCTGTAACCTTTTTTAGTGCAGGTAAATAGATGTGCAAAAGTAAACCAAACGACATAACCATGAAAATTTTGTATGAGGATTTCATGACACTGGGAGAACCTTGTTTCATACTAAACTTTAGCCAACAAAACTTGACCTAAAAGTCACTTGTGGTGAAGAGGCCTTGGCAAAGGACGATCGGATGAACTCGAACATGGAACAATTGGCACCTTGTATGCTGAAAGCTTATAAGTAATAAAGATCAAGCCTACTTAATACCTATCTATGCATTCTTTGTCGTGTTTGGATTATTAACCAGTTTAGTTGGTTTTGGGGTGTGAGAAAACCATTCTGGGTTTCTACCATCAGTATGAGTAGAATAAGGAAGCCAGCTTACATTATGCGCATTGAATTAATTGAAAATAATTATTTCTTCTAACGAAAAGTAAGGTACCAACATTTTTAGAGAGACATTAAAGTTGATGATTGCAGTTAGTATATTACCACAGGCGAGGTAGAACCCGCAGATAACTTTTGTAAAATACGTCAAGAAAGCCTTGCAGAACATTACATCCAAAGAATCCTGCTCACATTCAGTAACACTGCAACACAGCAACCGTATGTCCGTACCTTTGTTGTTACACATGATAAAGAGCAATCGCGGAGAAAAAGATTTAGTTTTTGTCATCATACCACAGAAGTGTAAAACAGATTAGTGACAAGGAAGTACAAATGAAACAGAATGAAAGACTCCAATATTGCACTGCATTCAATTGATTATTCCAAATCTCATCACAGTTCACTTGAATACATAGTGTACTACAAAAAATTTAGACAATAATCATCAAAGGCTACTAATTTCTGCTGAATCAGATGCTCTGAATGATACTGATGAAAGTTTCCGACTTACTTTGTATTTTCTATTTCATTCCGTGTCTTTGGTTTTGTTTTGCCATCGTAAACGTTACAAGCCCATCTACGGGATAACTTTCAGTTTCCTGTCGCATCGATTCGTCAGGATTTCGCACGCACGGAAATTTAGCAGTTCCGGGGTATTAGCTGTTATTATTCCCCGATGAACAAATGAATTAATTATTAGCTAAATGAGAACTGGTTCTTCTGCAATGGGCGCTTTAATCAACACAGTATATGCGGAAAGTCACGGATTTGCTTCACCGAATTTCCATATTACTCCTTTTGTTGTTTACACATAGATCTGCTCGTGCTTATTGTATACGGTGTTTTTCTCTTTTGCCTCGCTGTCAAGTTCTCTCGTTCCCGCTTTAAATTTCTACCTCGTGTGACTTTTGTTTTTGTTTGATTGGAGGTTTAACGACCACCGTGAGCGACTCAGTGGGTTATAAGCAGGGCCGTCGCCAAAGGGGTGAGAGGCCCTGAAATTTGTCTCGCCCACCCTGCCGCCCACCCAGTTCAAAGTGTGCCATTTTTCAATATATTTAACTTTAAAATATAATCTTAACTCAACCCTACGTGTTTTCCCCTAGAAAGTGTGTTGTTTACGTCTTCAAAAAAAAAGTTATAATAATAGCACCGCAAGTCCAAAAAAATTAAGTTGTTTTCCACTCTTCCAATTTCTTAGTTTCAGCCTTTTTTAGCACGTCTTTTGTAAAAAAAGATCGTGCTTTTGTTATCGGTTTGTCCGTCCGTTCGTCCGTCTGTAGGCACGATATCTCTGCAACTTTTAATCCCATTTGAAAAATTCTTTTTGCGTTTAAAAGCTTGAAATATGTGAATGATGATCCTTAATTTCGTTTTTTTTACGATGTGCAATTTTGCCGCTAGAGGGCGTAAATGAAGATGATGTCGAATTCAAAAATACGTTTTATTCCACATATTTGCTTCTAAACATACGATTGAAAAAAACTATTTTACCTTTCGATTCCATTTATGTCAAAGAGTATTTTCGATATAGTTACTTTTTCAAATTACGCATAGATGTTCCGCTAGGGGGCGTAAAAGTAAATTACATTTTCCCTGATAACTCTTCTTCTAAAACTCTGATTTAAAATTTTTTTCTTCAGCAACAACTCCTGATGGAAAATCTTTTGCATATAATTTTAAATTTTTGGTAAAGAATACTTTGGCCACCAGTAAGTGTTAATTTTTGCTTCTGATGTATTTGTCATAAAATCTGAGCTTCTAAAATATCGATTGAAAAAATTCTTCCGTGGACTGATGCCCCTCACGTCGATATACCTTTTCGGAATATTTTTTTCTTAAAATATTCCATGGTTTCTCCGTCAGGAAGGGGGGCGTAGATGTATATCTTATTTTTGTCAATATCTCCGCTTCTAAGAGTCCGATTTGAAAAATTCCTTCTTTATTGGATAGCTTTTCACTGTGACATGTTTTTCATATAATTTAAAAATTTTCAAGTATTTCATAGACTTTCCGCTAGTGGGCGTAAAAGTAAATTGCGTTTCCCCCTATATCTGATATTCCAAATCTCCGATTTGAAAAATTCTATCTGCAACGGATACAGCTCCTGATGGGAAATCGTTTGCCCATAATTTCTAATTTTTGTAAAAAAAATGGTTTGGTCAGCAAGGGGCGTAAGTCTTAATTTCCGCTTCTGATGTATTTGCAGCAAAATATGAGCTTCTAAAATCTCGATTGAAAAAAAACTCGTCTGTAGACTGATACTACTCATGTCGACAAACCGTTTAGGCACATTTTCTTTTTAGAATAATGCATGGTTTCTACGACAGGGGGCAAAGATGTATATCTGATTTTTGTCAATATATCTACTTCTAAGAGTCCTATTTGAAAAATTCCTTTTTTGTTGGATAGCGTTTCCGATGGGAAATGTTTTTCCTACAAATTCAAAATTTTCAAGTAAATCATAGACTTTCCGCTGGGGGGGGGGCACAAAGATAAATTGCGTTTTCTGCGTTATTTCTGCTTCTAAAACACCGATTTAAAAAATTCTTCCTGTATCGCATACAAGACCATACAAGACCTGCCCTACCGTACCGGATCCTAGTCTATCTCCTGAGTGATAGTTTGGTCCGTTCTGCCTGCTCGTTCCGCTGTTATGCTAATTTCTCCTCTTCGTCCTTAATTATTGCACACCAGTGTATGTTTTATTACACATATTTGCTTCTAAACATCCGATTAAAAAAATTATTTTATCTTTGGATTCCATTTATGTCGAAGAGCATTTTAGATATAGTTACTTTTTCAAATTACGCATAGATTTTCCGCTAGGGGGCATAAAAGTAAATTACATTTTTCCCAATAACTCTTCTTCTAAAACTCCGATTTGAAAATTTTTTCTTCAGAGGATACACCTCCTGATGGAAAATATTTTGCATATAATTTCAAATTTTAGGTAAATAATACCTTGGCCATCACGGGGCGTAAGTGTTAACAATAGGCACTTGTGACCTCGTCTGACCATTCCAAATAAAGAAGTAAGTAAGGGCAATTTAAGGAAGACCAGAATGGCGACACTAGCAAACTAACGTCGCCGACAATTTTTTTCAAATTTTTAATACTAAACAAAATAATTGGGGGGGGCATATGGCCCATTGCACCCTCCCCTGGGTACGTGGCTTATTCCATTTGGCCTGTTCTCCTTCGTACCACCTGGGCATTTATTCAATGCTTATTTTCAACTAGATATCCCCCGTCACCTCTTGATTTGCAACTTACTTTGAACGTGCGCATTGAGCCTTTCCCGTAACATGAGAACCATTATTACTTCCCACCCATGGGGGAAAAATGCATGAATCATGAGAACTCCAAGCAGCCCAAGTGTTTACATCTCTTCCTAAGCGGACGATTATGAGATAAAACTATTAAGCAATTCACTCAAACTCTAAGATTCATATACAGCCGATTCAGAGAACTACCGTTAATAGTGTTTTCTCCGAGCATCAGAAGCATCGCACTGCTAAAGAGACCATCACAATGCTACCGAAAAACTGACGAAAAAGAGAAATCGTTTTACCCTATGAGATGATGTTAAAATAGTTGTCAATGCTAACTTTTGCTGAAATCAATAGGATTTTTTTAATTTGATTGGAGGTTCAACGACCACCATGAGGAACTCAATGGGCTATAAGCAGTCGCCCGTCCCTAATTTAGGATCACTGGTTCCAGGGAAGGTGTCAGTGCCGTAAGACAAACACAACATCCATGCCTCACCGGGATTCGAACCCGGACCCCTTTCAGACGAATGATCCGAAGCCATCGCTTAGACCACTGCGCCACCGTGGCGGCTCAATTTCACTAATAACTACCGACGTGGTTTTTGTTTGAAGCCATGAAGAGGTGATGTTATGGTCCTTGTGTTCTCTGTTTGGATGAAGTCCTTGAAGCTAAATGAAGTTCTAGTACACAAACCAGCCATTGCACTAGAAGCCTTTATGTAGATGCACGGACACATAACTTACGCAGCGTACGCGCAAAATAGCTTGTCACGTGATTCACCACGTGATCTAGGCAGCTATTTCAGACGTCTGCTCGTTAGTAACCGTCAATAGTGTTCATTACAATGGAAAAAACAAAATATCTTTCTGAGTTCTATTGTGGATGCCCATCCGACTGGACCGACGATTTTGGAAACAGCAGAGCTGACTGGTTTCTCAAAAGGTCAGATATCCCGAATCTTTAATTAGTGGAAAAATAACCTATATTTCTTGTCTAAGAGGCGTAACCTTGATGCGATGACAATATGCCAGGAACGAGATCGCCGTTGTCTGAGAAAGCCTGCATGGAGAAACAGGACTTCCTGCGTGCGGCAATTGACAGAAACATTTAATGAAGGCTGTTCCCGATCCATATCTCAACGAACTATGCGCAGGGAATGGGTATGTAGCGATTGGTCGACAAACGTTTGGTCGACATAACGATTGGCTGGCAGTAACGATTGGTCGACATAATGATTGATCGGCATAACGATTGGTCGACAGAAATGATTAGTCGACATAACGATTGGTCGACAGTAATGATTAGTCGACAGTAACGATTGGTCGACAGCACGTTTGATCGACATAACGATTTGTCGACAGTAACGACTGGTCAATATAACAATTTGTCGACAGTAACGACTGATCAATATAACGATTAGTCGCATTGCTCGACATAAAATGGTCAACGGAACTCGGAATTTTTTTTTGGATAAGTGCAAACAGTTTGGCGGTAAATTACCCCATCGGAAGATTGCCACATATCTTTCAGCAACCCAGAAAATTGCCACGTACAGAAAAATTGCCCCGCCGGAAAATTGCCACATGGTTTTCATTAAGGGACGAGCACAAATCGCCGTTCGTCCGAGAAACGCTTTGAATGTGTGGCAATTTTCCGAGTTATGTGTGCCAGTTTCCCCAAGGGGCCTCCACCTAAAGTGCCCCGTAGCCCTTTCGGAAATGACATCGTTCAGAAGGCCCTCTATATAGATTTCACTTAGAGTACAGAAGATGACACGGGGGCCTATTTGGAAAAAATATGTTATAATGCTGTACGTTCTGAGGACTACATTCTAAAAGATATTATTTCCAAAAAGGAACGTTACGTTTTGAGAGGTCAGTACGTTCTGAGAGGTACCGCTGCGAATGTAAACCATAATCCTCTGAACCAATGGCTATCTCGACCAATCGTTGTGTCGACCAATCGTGCTGTCGACTAGTCGCTACTGTCGACTAGTTGTTACGTTCGACTGATCGTTATGTCGACCAATCGTAACTGTCAACTAGTCGTTACGGTCGACTGATCGTTATGTCGACCAACTGTGCTGCCGACCAATCGTTACTGCTGACCAATCGGGTGTCCACCAATCGTTATGTCGACCAATCGTTATTCGACCAATCGTGCGACACCGTAGGGAATCGGTATTGGCAGACTCATGCTCATAATCGATTTCTGCGAAGAACCGGTAAGTTCGTCTAAGTTTGGGTCAGAAACACCGTGACTGGACGCAGGAAAAAATACATGTGGTCTGACGAGTGGCGGTGGACTTTGTTCTGTATTTACGGTTGGCAAAGAGTTTGGCGGGTGTCCCATGAAGCAATGTACCGAGATGTACTGAGATTGCCCGTGGAAAGATGTGGAACTCAAGGTTCTGGACGTGGTGTCATGATGTGGAGCACGTCCTGTTGGTGGTGTCATTATGTGGGGCATGTTTTGTTGGTCCTTAAAGTGTCCCCTGATATCACTGAAAAGTCGGGTGTCCTCCAAGGATTACCTGAACGTTGTTGCCGATTGAGTCCATCCTGTATTGCTGACTTTTTATCCAGCAGATGACGTCTGTTTATGGGACGACAATGCTATCGCCATCGCGATAGCATTGTCAACAGCATTGTCCATCGCGCAAGATGTATTCAGTACTTTATGAATAGAAGGAAGGTCTAGACATGGGTAGCACACTGTCACCTATATTATGTGAAATCTACATGCGTCTATTTGTAGAAAAACGTTTCAAACTCGTGATACTTGACTTATGGATACGACATGTAGACGACGCTTTCGTTCTATGTAAAGGAAAAAATTCTAAAATTCCGGAATAAGTCAAACTTATAAATTCCATTGATCCTAACATTCAATCCAGCGACAAAACTGAAAATAACACATGCCTACTAATCCTTGACGTCCTGGTTACTCGCTCAAATGGATCTTAAGCAACCACAGTTTATCGGAAGCCTTCGCTGTTTTCTCACAACCACATGCCAAGTCCAATCACCCTTGGCAACAGAAACTCAGCGCCTTTTACAGTTACGCATATCGCGCGATACATATATGTTCAGATAAAGACAGTTTGGAAAAAGAACTTTATTTCCTTAAACGTGTTGCAGTACAGTGAGGATACAACCCTTCCATTAAAGATAAGGCTCTAACAAAATTCCGGAAACCGACGCCTGTTTCCACGTTAACTCCTGTGACGCGCCCACTGCGAGATAATTTTGACATTATTTCATTTTCCCGTGACATTTCCTTCAAAATTAAAAAAAAAATTTCTCAAAACCTTTAATTTTAAAGTGATTTTTAAACCGATAAACAAAATGAACTTTTTAGGATCAAAGGACTATGTTGAAGACAAAAACTAGTGGGGAAATTATTAAATTCCATGTGAATGCGGCGCTTCGTATATAGGACAGACCGTAGAGCCTTGCGTTTTCGATTGAGGGAGCACAAGGCCTACATTCGGAACTGTGACCTAAAGAAGTCATCGATGGCTAAACACTGTTACGAAAAGGACCATAACTTTCTCTTTGAAGAAGCAAAACTTATTGACAAGATAGATTCAACCACCAAACTGGATATTTTGGAAGCTTTCCATATATATCAGAAGTCCTCGCAACTTGTTAATGATATGGCATCCACTATCAAGTGCGTGGAAGCAACCAGCCAAAACCCGTGACTGTAAACACCATTTATGATGTCATATACAATTTGAATATTTACGTGCCATTCGTCCTGATGAAGCTAGGTCAATACCCAACGAAACTATGGTCGACTTGAAAAAATAAATATTTGTGACAAACTACGTTGTATTAACTTAATATATATAATCGCCACAAGACAAGTCTCTGAGATCAAGAAAGTATTCAGTACTGGTTCAGTGAGCATGACAGCGACATCTACCATCTTCCATGGCAACCACAAAGCCTGTATCAGAATCCCATTGTGAATGTATGGGATATGCTAGAAAAACAGATTGGATAACTGCTTTGACGTAGGCCCTTGTCTAACTCCGCGGATAGTACGGCGCGACTTAAGGCCTACCGCCAGTGACAAAAATAGGTCCCAACTGAAATTATTATAGAGTTAAAAATGCATGCCGTACACTAATAGTGTTAGCATATTCGTAAACAGCATGGAGTCCAATTCGCGCACTGCGCATTACATCGTGCGCGCGACGCTCCCCTCGCTCCCTGTGCACGGGGGAGATGATGTAATATTTCTGGTTGTGCCACCGCTTTGTCTCAGTCTATCTCGGCAACCGTGAGCGCAAGACGACTGCGCGTGGCTTCGTTTTAAAGCTCTCGACGAGATTTATTCAAATATACGAAGAACAGTTCGCAGTGGTTTTAACTGAACACTTCAAAAACTGTTTCCTTGTGAGCATTTGAACACTTTTGAAAATATCGCGGTTTATCTGGACAACCGTGGTGCAAAACGACTGTGCGTAAAGAACATATCGCAGTGGTTTAAACTAAAATTTTTAAAAATTGTTTTCGTGTTAAGGGGTTATCATTTACGACAATGCCGCGGAATTCACAGAATGAACGCGAGAAAAAGTGGAGAAAATCAAAACGAGAGGCAAGAGCAAGTGGTGAGGAATGTAAGAAGCCCAAGAAGACAGAATATTGATCTGATTTATGTTCGCAATGTATCCAGCATTATCTGTAAAAATTAAATAAGCTACATTTCATATGATAAACCTGTATTAGCTATAACAAATTAAATAAACGCTTTGAAACCATATTCGACTAGCTCATTTCAACTCTCCGATTCGCAAGTCGTAGTCCTACGTTCCAAACTGTCGGCTCAATCTGAACTGAGCGTACCTGTACTTTTTCCCCCATCTTCGGTCAAATATGAGCCAGTTAAAGAACTGTCGGGGAGAGCCCCTGATATTCTGTAGACGTATATGCACAGGAACACCTTGTAGAATCTGACGAATCACATACGTGCTGTGATTTGGGATAATGGAGGTCCAGCTCGGTGTTGAACAAAAATTTCTAATTCAATGGCTAGTACACTGAAGGCAATTGAATTAGAGATACCTGTCTAGTGATGAGTAGCGCCACCTTTCGCAGTGATGACGGCGGCGATTCGTCTCGGCATGGACTCGACAAGACACCGGAAGCGAGCGTTGGGAAGCCATACGGAATCACGACCCCTGAACAAGCTCCCACAGTTCACGAAGATTTGGTGGAGAAGGGGGGGTCATCTCTCTCGATGTCATCCCAGAAGTGCTGAGGTCAGGTGACCTAGCTGGCCAAGGAAGCGAGGTCACGTCGGTGGAGTGTTCATCCAACCATTCAGATACAATTCGGGAGCTGCATTGCCTTGTTGCAAGATGAGGTCCCCAGTGGGATGTTGAAGACGCACAAACGGGAGAAAATGGTCGTCCAGGATATCTCGGTAACGTTGACCTGTGAGGGACGATGTCACACGTACCAGGGGTCCCATTTCAGTACACGTAAACAGTCCCCAGACGAGAATACCACCCCCACCAGCTTCAAGAGTACCCTGCTGGCAAGAAGGATACATCGCTTCATGTGGTTTGCGCCGTACTCGTATCCTGCCATCCGCATGTACCAACGAGAATCTCGACTCATCAGTCCAGACAACATTTTCCCACATGTCTAGGGTCCAGTGGCGATATTCCCGCACCGATGCTAATCTTTGCACCCTGTGATGTGCGGTCAGCAGCGGTACCCTCGTGGGACGATGGCTTCTGTACCCCATAGCGAGGAGATGGTTCTGGATGGTGTGGCTGCTTACACGTTTTAGTGCACCAGCGTTAAATTGCAGAGTGATTTCTTGCACTGTGGCCTGTGTATCCTCTGTTACAATGCCAGCTAGCCGACGATGACCCCGCTCAACAGCACGCTGTTGTCCATGGCAGTTGGCCCTTGCAGGGATGGTTTTAGCGGATTCGATGTACTCACGGTTCACCCGTGACACAGTGGCTCATGAAAATCCCAGTGCCTGCACGACTTCCGAGATGGAGTGACCCATTCGTCGGGCCCCGACCATTTGTCCACGATCAAATGCGCTTAGATCCTTCGTCTTACCCATACTACGTCCGACTGTTACTGATTCCTGTCGCATCACTCCTTATATTGTTGGATCGCTGCATACTTCATGTTGTTTCCGTTTACAGGGCCGCCCACAGCGCCACAATTGCATAACGCCAGCTGTCTTTAATTCAATTGCTCTTCAGTGTATGTGTAGTAGCTAATGATATTTTATAAATTTTTGATAATGTTCGGAAATCTTATCTTGCAAATGATCTGAAATTGCAGAATAAAGATTCTATGAAGATTCTATATTGTGTTATTGGTTTTCCGACTTCGTATTTGCTAACGCCATGCATGATGTTGTTGTGCATCGTGTGCATTTTGATCCATTTCCCTTTAAAGTAAATACTCCAGGAAACGGGTCCCTTTCTCTTTATTTGTTGTATAACGCTGACCCTATTACCGCAATTTACTTAGGCAGCCGGTAGGCTTCTCCTCAAATAACGTTTTCAAACGGAAAATACGTAGAATGCAGAGACAGTCGAGACGTACTACTGAGGCTACGCATGCGTCAAAACAGCAAGCTGCAGCGATAAGCTTTGCCAGCGTAGTTCCGTCAGTAGAATACCTTGCTCTTTAGTAGGAAGACGTGCGTTCGAACCTTACGACCAGCAAAAAGGGCATTCCTTCACATGCCTTTCCAAGAAATATCGATTTCGAAAGTTACTGATTTTTATGCATTCACAGAAGTTTTAAGCAGGTTTAATGAAGAACTTCAAATCATTTCTACATTTTGTATTGGTCTAAAAAAGTGCATCTCGTTTTAATTTTACTAGAATTTCACACTTAAGTAACACAGTTTGCTCATTTAAATTGTTCAGATAATTTTGCCATTCGAAATTCTGATGCTAATTATAAGAATAATTATTTCCGGGAATCTTTCCTATCATCTGTAGCCTCTATCATAACAGAAACTAATAAAGATCACTGCGAACGACTTTTATTTCTGGACAAATGAATTTCTCGTGACATTTGATCGGTGTGCTATTTTCTTTGTTAACGTACGAAATTGTTGCGCAAATGGCAGATTGCCGCTATTTCAGCTGAAGGAAATTAATCCAACGTATTCAGCTCGAGAGAGAGAGAGAGAGAGAGAGAGAGAGAGAGAGAGAGAGGGGGGGGTCTTTCGAAATATAAATTTTACGAGAATTTTCCACAAATAATCGATTTCCATTATCTCCTAGGATTAACTGATTATTTCCATAAGGAATCTCATTATGGTGTCCTTCGTGGTAGTGATGACTGTTAAATGAGACGTTCTGTTTATAGAAATGCTGCGAGACACGTCTGTAGTCTGTATCCATCCGCTGATTTCCATGGTAGCTGCAATTTCCGCTTCGTAATTGGAATTCCAGAGAGCCGAATGCTTTAATACGCCAACTCACTTGAAGCTCGGGATGGGATATCGTTCCTATTAGCGTTTATTCATTCGTGTTGGAAGTAAACCGTCTGAAATGAGTTACCATTTAGACAAGAAATCGAGCAACGGGTTAATCAGAAAAACGGGCAAAACTGGATGCACAGAAAAGAAAACATGTATTTTTTTACTCTAATGTTTTACGTAACGTCTAGCCTCAGCTGAAATGTTATATTCGCATCCACTCGGGAAATTGTGGAATTCCGGGGTGTGGTTACAAAGTCGGAATGCGACTAGCTGGGTAAGTCCACGATTAGGGAAGAGACGAAAACCCAACCCATATCTCACCCGGTATTCGAACTCAGGTTAAATGTACGAAAGATTTGGAAGCCAACTCTTTATCATCAAGGTTTTATAGATATATCATCATCATCATCATTGTCAACCACTATCAATCCACTGCTGGACGAAGGTCTCCCCAAGTTTCCTCCACAACGGTCTGTCTTGTGCCAGTCTCCTCCATGTCACCCCTGCATACTTTCGAATTTCATCCACCCATCTCCCATGTGGTCTTCTTCTGGGTCTTTTCCTGTCCCTTGGAATCCAATCTAAAATTTCGGCTGTTCATCGATGATCTGTCCTTCTGGCAGTATGTCCAGCCCACTGCCATTTCAGGGATTTAACTCTGATCATGATGTCTTCCACTCTTGTCATTTTTCGGATCCACGAGTTCCTCTTCTTATCTCTCCTGGTTACACCAAGTATGCACCTCTCCATGCTGCTTTGAGTTGTCTGCAGCCTTTGTATGTCTCTTTTAGTTAAGGTCCACGTCTCTGCACCATACGTAAGCACTGGAAGGATGCATTGATCAAACACTTTTCTTTTAAGACATAATGGCATATTGCTCTTGAAAATTATGCTGTTTCTTCCAAAAGCTCTCCAGGCAAGTTTTGTACGCCGATTAATTTCTTCATCAATGTGACCCTCACTTGATATCTGCTGTCCAAGATAAACGTACGTATCTGTTATCTCCAGCTTTTCTCCATCAATCGATAAATCTTCATTTCTTGTAAAAGCATTGAACATCACTTTTGTCTTCTGAAAGTTCATTTTTAATCCCACGTCTTTACTCTTGTCAGCAAGTTCCTGGATCATACTCTGCAGCTCTGATGGGGTACTTAGAAAAATGACTACGTCATCAGCAAAACGAAGGTGGGTTAGATAATCTCCATTAATCTTTATCCCCTTGTTTTCCCAGCTCAGTGACTGAAAAACACCCTCCAATGTGGCATTAAAGAGCTTCGGAGATATGGTGTCACCTTGTCTCACTCCCTTTCCAATTTTTATGTGTGTTGTATTTTCAAATAGCCTAATCTTTGCACTTGCATTTTCATAGATGTTATTAATAATATTAATGTATGCATCTTCAATACCGCAGGTTTTCAGAGCCATTGTAACTGCTGATGGTTTCACCGAATCAAAGGCTTTTTCATAATCGATAAAAGCCATGCACAATGGAAGTTCATATTCCCTCGCTCTTTCAATTAGTTCTCTCAGCACATGGATATGATCTATTGTGCTGTAGCCACTCCTGAATCCAGCTTGTTCTCTCGGTTGAGCCATGTCCAGTGTTACCTTCAAGCGGTGTGAAAGAACTTTAGTGAAGATTTTATAAACTACTGATAGGAGGCTGATAGGTCTGTAGTTTCCGAGATCCTCAATGTCACCTTTCTTATTTAGCAGGATCATTGTAGCGGTGTTCCAATCCTCAGGAATCTTTCCTTCATTAAGGCATCGAGTGAAAATTTGGGCGGGTACTGTTTCGATTTCTCCACTTGCTTCTTGTATGATGTCTACAGTAATTCCATCTTCTCCTGGAGCTTTTCCCTGCTTCATGTTCTTGATTGCATGTGCAACTTCTGCTGGAAGGACTGGAGGAACTCTGGTACTGGTATCTTTCATGATGTCTGGAGTGCATGTATCATCCCTTTCATATAATTTGGAGTAGAAATCTTTCACTCTTGTCAAAATGTCGCCTCTATTTCTTGTTACAGAACCATTTTCTTTTCTCAGTGCCATAATCTGTTTTCTTCCCTTACTGAGATGTCCCTTTGCTATCTTTAGGCTTTGGTTGTTTTCAATTGCTTTCCTCACTAGTTCACAGTTGAATTTTCTTACGTCTTCAGTGATACTTTTTCGTACTGTCTTGCATAGCTCTATATATTCCACTTTGGAAGTTACATCTTCTTTAGTTGTCCTCATCTCTCTTCTTTTTTGCATCAACATTTTCGTTTTTCCTGATAATTTATTTACATGCAACTTGTTCTTAGACCCAGCTAATTTTGTTGCTGTTTCCATAAGAGCTCTGGTTACTTTTCTGTTAACTTCAGAAATATCCACTTCTTCCGATGTTAGGCCTTCTAAAGCAGAGAATCTGTTCTTCAGTTCCAACTTGAAGGTATTATGGTGTTTTTTAAGGTTGGTTATGTCAATAGATTTTGTTTGTCTTATAAGCTTGCCACGTTCAAGTTTAGTGTTGAGGTGCATCTTACATCTCACCAATATATGATCACTACCTGTGTTGAACTTGTTTAGCACACTGCAGTCTTCTATGAAGAATTTTTTGTTACACATAATAAAATCAATTTCACTTGTCGTCCCATTTGGATGTCTCCATGTCCATTTCCTGTGTGGCTCTTTCTTGAAGAAGGAGTTCAAGATGAAAAACCCTTCTGCCTCTGCAAACTCAACGAGAGTATTTCCACGCTGGTTTCTGTTGCCGTGACCGAATTTACCTACTGAAGTTTCATTCTGTTGCCGTTGCCCTATTTTTGCATTGAAATCTCCCATAATTATTTTCAAGTGCTGCTTACCTTTATTATTTAGATGACAAATTTCTTCATAAAATTATTCAATTTCTTCTTCAGGATGACTTGTGGTGGGTGCATAAGTTTGAATAATCTGAGCCTGGTATCTTCTCGATAGTTGGATAACGAGTCGTGCAGCTCTGTCAGAGGAACTTTCAACTTCTACAACTTTTTCCTTCAGTTTCTTGTTTATTATAAATCCAACACCACTAGTTCTGCCAGTATCTGTCCCACGATAGTAGAAGAGATGTCCACTTTTCAGTTTGATGAGATCTTCTCCTTTTCTCTTTACCTCACTTAGCCCGACGATGTCCCACTTGATCCTTTGTAGTTCCTCTTCCAATTCAAGAAGCCTTGAATCAGAAGATAGGGAGCGTCCATTGTACGTTGCCAAGGTCAGCATCACATGGCAGCCTAGTCCGGTCCTCCGGGGATTCTTAGCACCCTCTGCCTTCATGTCGCACTGGCCGCTGCCTTGGCCAGGTACATTCCAGCTGCCGGAGACTGAGGGCCAAGATTTAAGTTGTAGAGTCATTTTGGAGGGGTTTGGCCATAACTCACCACGTTGGCCAAGCGGGTTATTGAGTGTGGGATAGAATTTCCTCTGATCCCGATGGTATAGTCATACCGCTATTGGCGGTCGTCAGAGCCCCTTTAGTGGGAACAGGATGCACCACGAGAAGGCGGGGTTGACATTTGTCAAGGAGAGGCTGTGATGTTACGCATCACCTGACCTTACATCCCTTATAGATATATATATAAAATTAAACTAAAGAAAAAAAGATATTCGTTGGTGAACACCAAATTATGCAAAGGAAATGCTTGCAATTAAGCTGAAAGTTGGAACTGTACGCGAATTCGACATAGAAAATGTTGGAACGTGATGAAAGTTGGGGGGTACGTGTCGACAGCTGGGTTATGTAAATTATTGCACTTGCAAATAAGTCACGTGATAGGTGAGGGAAATAAAAGGGCGAAGCAGCACAGTGTAGCTAAGTTTGGTCGTCCTCATTGGAGCCTGTGGGCCACTATAACGGAGTGATCTCGGCGGCGAAAGCACTTGTAAGGTGTGAGAATGCCTGGTCGACGTTATCGGGATATTTTAATATCACACGCAAATTTTTTCCAGAAGCTTCATCATAGGGTTACGTATGTCTGATTGGTCTCCGAATCTCATTGAGGCGGAAACGTATCATATCGAATCCCATTGCGGCGGAAACGTATCATATATCGCATTTTGCCAGGTGCGAAGCCTTCTCGGCAATTGGCATATCTTTTCAACTGGATAACAAAATTCCTTTTGACCGCCTGGCGAAGAGTATTTATACAGTTCTCACCTTTTCTTAATGAAAAATTGTCTAACGTTTTCATAGAAATCTCCTCTTAATCTCGATATCTCCGTCTAAACTGTAGAATTTTTTGTGACCATCTTGAAAAAGTTCTATGCATTTCTTAGGATTTCCGGATAGAAAATCATCCATTCACTGGCGTACATATTCGCATTTACCACAGTAACTCTGCTAATGAGTTGTCTTTTCCCTTCAGGTATCAAGGTGCATCAGCAATTACACTCACGGACAGTGAAATTTGCGAACCAAGAAGGAAGCAATAGATTGAACTGAAATTTTATGGACGTAATGATACAGATAAAAGATACACATGATGGCAAAAACAGAGCTGCAGGACAATTACAGAGGGATGTGTGGCTCGCAGTCCGGTCATCTTCAATAGCGCGTCCCACCGCCTCGTGCGGCGATACATGCTGCAATACGGTCCGGCATGGAGGCGTACAGACGTCTGATGCTGTCCTGCGGCAGACTGGCCTACACTTGTTGGACGGTGTGCTGCAAATCCCGGATAGAGCGGCACGGCTGCAACTGGCGTTTCAACTGGTCCCACACATGCTCGATAGGGGAGATGTCCGGAAAGCAGGCAGGCAATGGAAGTGTCTGGACAAGACGTAGGCAGTGCTGGGCAACCCGATCCGTGTGCGGGCGGGCATTATCCAGCTGATATAACGCACCTGGAATCCCGGCCAGGAATGGGAGCACATGGGGCCGTAGGATCTCATCCACTTACCGCTGGCCCGTCAATGATCCACGTAACACTACTAGAGCTGATCGGCTATCGTAGACAATGGCTTCCCAGACCGTGATGCCTGCATTGGGTGAGGTATGGCGATTGGTTGGATTGTGCCGTTGAACCGGGGACCTCCACACCCGGACACGATGATCATCTGTCAACAAAACGAAGCGGCACACATCGTTAAACACCACACGTCGCCAGTTTGTGGTGTTCCACGTGGCTCCGGCCTGGCACTATTGCACACGGAGTCGGCGATGTTCCGGTGTAAATGGCAGCACAAAGGGGCGATGGGATCGCAGATTCTCTTCCGCGAGGCGTCGGGAAATGGTTCGTGGGCACACAGGAGTCGCTACATCTGCTTGTATAGTGGACAGGGTCTCCGTGGGATCTGTTCGTGCCTGGCGCACGAACCGTCGATCCTCTCTACCGGTGGTCCTCCTGGTCCGTCCAGAGCCGCTCCGCCATGTGGAAGTGTTGTCACGTGTCCACTGATCCCAACACAGTCGGACGGTATGATCAAAACGATCCGCGTGGCCGGCTATGCGGCGCTCCGACCACCCTGCGGTTTTCAGCCCGATGACCAAGCTTTTCTCAAAGTAAGTTGCGTAAATCGACGTCTCCGGCGTCTACCCGGCATTCTTGCCACTCTGTACTCTCACGTGCGTCGGCCGGTGCTTTTTGCTTTAATGGGGTATCGACTACAGGCCGGTCTATAAGGCTGCCGGCTCGTGCTTGCAGCGCCACCACAGGGTGTGCAGTCATACGCACTAGCACCAAACTTGGATCATTTTCATACCAGCACGCACTCTAGCTGTATGCAAAATTTCGCGGTTGAAGCATGCTTTCTTCTGGGTGCAAAAATTTCATTGGCCATGAGTGTAATTCGTTTTATTCTCCAGGAATAATGCAGCTATAGAAATTATTCTTTATAAAATTTAAGACACCACAAAATATCATCATCACCATAATCAACAATCATTCTCAATCCATTGCTGGATAAAGATCTCTCTAAGTCTCATCCACAATTCTATTTTGAGCAATATTCTTCCACATCGTTCAGGCATGCTTTCGAATTTCATCCGTCATCTTCTTCGTGGTACTTCTCTGGGTCTGTTCATGCCCCTTGGTATCCAGTCCAGTGTTTTTCTGGGCCTGTTCTTGCTCCTTGGTATCCAGTCCAATGTTTTTCTGGGCCTGTTCTTGCTCCTTGGTATCCAGTCCAGTCCAGTATTCTTCTGGGCACCGTCTTGCTCCTTGGTATCCAGTCCAGTATTTTTCTGGGTCTGTTCTTGCTCCTTGGTATTCAGTTCAGTGTTTTTCTGGGTATATTCTTGCTCCTTGTAACCAGTCCAGTGTTTTTCTGGGTATGTTTTTGCTCCTTGGTAACCAGTCTAGTGTTTTTCTGGGTATGCTCTTGCTCCTTGGTAACCAGTCCAGTGTTTTTCTGGGTATGTTCTTGTTCCTTGGTATCCATTCCAGTGTTTCAGTTGTCCAGCAGAAGTCTGTTCTTCAAGCAATATGCAGCCCAATGTCATTTGAGTGTCTTCGCTTTGATCATGATGTCAACTCTAGTCTTTTTCCTGATCCATCTTGCTTATTCCACTCATTCATTTGAGTTTTCTACGCCTCTGAATGTCTTCGGTAGTTAAAGTCCTTTTCTTTGATACATAGACCGAAGAGCCAAAATATGATAACCATTTGCCAAAGGTCTGGTACGATTCGTCCAAAGACGATTAGTCCATTGCCGATTAGTCCAAAGGGACAATTGGTCCAGAGGTACGATTCGTCCAATGGTACGATTAATCCAATTCTGTTTGATCTGTCCGAAGTGCTACTCGTGCGAAACAAATATCATCTGTTCTGATTCTTCTCCAATGTCGTATGTAAATACCAGTAGTCCAAATAATGTAAAATAATGTTACATTTCATTGGTAATATTGTGGTTACAGTTTGTTTTCTTTCGGAATAGCTTTTTTCTTGTTGTACTGTTCTCGCTGCTGTATGAAATTACTGATGCACGAGCCGTTTAATCAACTTCTGTGTTTCTCTGTTGCATTTAATAATAGAAGAGACTAGTTTTCCGTTTCTGTTTGTAGCATGCAGTGGGGTTCGACTAAGTGGCCATTGGAAAACTGGAAGGGGTTCGTACCTAGGCCCTTTTAACAAATTTTATTCTGCTTGGGTCATATTCATAACGTTTGCACATCAAATCAAATTAATAACTGCGCTTTTACTTAGGCACTAAATATTAATTCATCGGCCCTAGGCCGAGGCCTTTTTAACAGATTTTATTCTACGGATGTCATGTTCATAAAGTTTACACATCAAGTCAAGTTAACAATATTGCACTTTTACTTAGGCACTAAATATTTATTTATAGGCCCTCGGCCTAGGTGTCTTGTAAAGAGATGAGAAATAATACGCTGAGTGCCTTTTGTTAAATTTTATAAAATGTTTACAAATACCAAATATCTAGATAGTAATTTTAAATTTTCTAAACAGGCCGGCAGCTTAGGTGCCTTTTAAAGAGCTGAAAAGACCTTGATAAATGATCCTCTGAAGGCCTCTTATTAGGTTCCATAAAATCCTTAGAAATACGAAATATCTGGATTGTAACTTAAAATCTTCTGAAAAGGCCCCCGGCCTTGGAGCTTGTAAAGAGCTGAACAGACCTTGAGAAATGATACGCGGAGTCCCTTTTATTAGGTTTTATAAAACCTTTACAAGTACCAAATATCTAAATTGTAGCTTAAAATCTCCTAAAATGGTCCGCTGCCTAATTGCCTCGAAAACAGCTGAAAAATGATCCGTTGAGTGCCTTTTATTAGGTTTTATAAAATGTTTACAAATACCAAATATGTCGGTTGTAACTTAAAATCTTCTAAAAGGCCCGCGGGCTAGGTGCTTTGTAAACAGCTGAGAAATGTTTTGTTGAGCTGCTTTTATCAGGTTTATAAAATGTTTTCAAATACCAAATATATGGAAATCATTTTTCAAAAGGTTAGAAGAGCAGAATAACTTAAATTATTATTCCTTACTTAAAAAAAAATTAGCCGTTGGTAGGATGATACCATTGGACAAATCGGCATTGGACCAATCATCCCATTGGACGAATAGTCCATTGGACCAAACGGCATTGGACCAATCGTCCCTTTGGACGAATCGGCGTTGGACTAATCGGCATTGGACCAATCGCCATTGGACGAATTGTCCGGGACCGCCTGCCAAATATGATGTTGGTCCTCCAAGTGCCTCCAAAACAGCTCGTAACCAGAGAGGAATGGATGTTAAAAGATTTTCAAATGTGTCATGTGGTGCCCGTTACTTGTAGATCTTTTAACTCTTGTAAATTACGTGGTTGAGCCGCCGCAGATCGGATTTTCTGTTCCATAGGATAGAATCTTGGAGAATTTGGATGTAAGTGCAATACCTGGAAGTCTTCTTCATGCTCCGCGAACCATTCTAGAACAATCCGGGTAGTGTGGATTGCGCATTACTTTGTTATAATAAAAGAAGGCAGCATTAAGGGAGAATACCGTTGCCATGACAGGATGTACCTGGTCTGTAGTGATGTTTAGGCAGGTGGTAGACGTCATTGTTTCCTGCACATGATTGACCAAACTCTGGGTTTCCTAGCAGAACATTGCCCGAAGCATTACATTTCCTCCAAAGGCTTGTTGTAGTTCCACGGTGCATCCTGGTGCCAACACTTCCCCAGGTAAATGACGCACACGTACTCGGTCGTCCACATGATGCAGGAGGAAACGAGATTCATCAGACAGACGACCTTCTTCCAATCATTCAAGGTCCAGCTTTGATGCTTGTGTGCCCATTTTAGGCGCTTTCGACAGTGAACCGCGGTTAGCATGGGCACTCGGAGCTTCCGGCGACTACACAGCTCCGTTTTCAGTAGGTTTAGAAGATATACTGTGTGCTGTGACCAAATACTCTCCTCACCGGCATTCAAATTACCGGCGAGCTGCGCCTCAGTATCCCTTCTGTTGGCTCGAATCATACGGGATTGTCTTTGTGTATGTTGAGACTCTCGTCACCAGCATTCAACTTACCGGCAAGTTGTGCCTCAGTATCCCTTCTGTTGGCTCGTACCATACGGGATTGTCCTTGTGTGTGCTGTGACCCATTACTCTTGTCACCAGCATTCAAATTACCGGCAAGTTGTGCCTCAGTATCCCTTCTGTTGGCTCGTACCATACGGGGTTGTCTTTGTGTGTATTGTGACCCATTACTCTCGTCACCAGCATTCAAATTGCCGGCGAGTTGTGCCTCAGTATCCTTTTTGTTGGCTCGTACTATACGGGATTGTCTTTGTGTGTATTATGACCCATTACTCTCGTCACCAGCATTCAAATTACGGGCGTGTTTTACCTCAGTATCTCTTCTGTTGGCTCGTACCATACGGGATTGCCTTTGGGTGTGTTGTGACCCATTGCTCTCGTCACCAGCATTCAAATTACCGGCGAGCTATGCCTCAGTATTCCTTCTGTTGGCTCGTACCATACGGGATTGTCTTTTTGTGTGCTGTGACTCATTACTCTCGTCACCAGCATTCAAAGGCGAGTTGCGTCACAGTATCCCTTCTGTCGGCTCGTACCATACGGTATAGCCTTCGCTAACCTTTAGCAGCTTTTAAGAGTTAGTAGAGGTAGTGACATCCCCCTTTGAAACCATGCGAGCCAGATTTTCTGTGATGTCGAACGATCATTTTTTCGTGACAGCAGGCACAGATTTGCGATGGAGAATCTGGTGATGATATTTGTTGTCCATTTTGACTCCTAAGAACTTTTTCTATCAAATGTATAGTAGATGGAGTCTAATATTGTCTTTTTATTACAGAAAATGACAAGTTATCGCTGAAGAAAATATTTTTTCATTTTTAGCAAATAGTTCTTATTTTTAGTAAATATTTTTCTATTTTTAGCATATATTTTTGAAATTATTATCGCCTAAAAAGTAAAACATTTTCTGTTTTTCAACACCTAAAAATTCATTTCCTGGTTAACAGATAACTATATACCACTAGCAATGCTTTTTATAAGTTTCCAGATTTTACTAGGTGTTTAATTTCTCCTTTACGTGGACAAACACTATACGTTTGGCCTCCGCATCTATTCAAGTTGAATTAGAAAATTCTCTGTGAAGCAAATAACTGACATAGTGGTCGAGGCTACCAATATATTTGCCAGCTGTTCTTGATGAAAAATTGTCCTGTTATATGGCGTAAATATACACTTATAAGTGAATGAAATCGCCTGTTGTCCTTTTTGGATTGAGAAAAACAATTTCCTCAGGGCGAACAACAAGACTGTTTATTCATTTTCTGACTTAAACTGACAAAAATATCCCAATTTATATTATGACAAAGTCCTCTAAAGTACTGTTACACACGCTATTGTACATGGGCCCAAAAACGACAAGTTGACATCGACGACAATGGAATATTTATATCTGAACCTAAGAACATTTCTACATATACAATATACACGGAAGAGCAATTGAATTAGAGATACCTGTCTAGTAACGTGTAGCACCATCTTTCGCCCTGATGATGGCGACGATTCTTCTCGGCATGGACTCGACAAGACACCGGAAGCGTTTGGAAGCCATACGGATCCACGACCCCTGAACAAGCTCCCACAGTTCACGAAGATTTAATGGAGGTGGGTCAGAGCCTCGAACATCTCTCTCGGTGGCATCCCAGATATGCTCAATGTGACTGAGGTCAAGCGACCTAGCTGGCCAAGGAAGCGAGGTCATGTCGCTGGAGTGTTCATCCAACCATTCGGATACAATTGGGGAGCGAAGGCACGGTGCATTGTCTTGTTGCAGGATGAGGTCCCCAGTGGGATGTTGAAGACGCACAAACGGGAGCAAATGGTCGTCCAGGATATCCCGGTAACGTTGACCTGTGAGGGACGATGTCACACGTACCAGGGGTCCCATTTCAGTCCACGTAAATAGTCCCCAGACGAGAATGCCACCCCCACCAGCTTGAAGAATACCCTGCTTGCAAGAAGGGTACATCGCTTCATGTGGTTTGCGCCGTACTCGTATCCTGCTATCCGCATGTACCAACGAGAATCTCGACTCATCAGTCTAGGCTACATTTTCCCACATGTCTAGGATCCAGTGGCGATGTTCCCGCGCCCATGCTAATCTTTGCACCCTATGATGTGCGGTCAGCAGTGGTAGCCTCTTGGGACGATGGCTTCTGTATCCCATAGCGAGGAGATAGTTCTTGATGGTGTTGCTGCTTACACGTTTTTGTGCACCAGCGTTATATTGCCGAGTGATTTCTTGCACTGTGGCCCGTCTATCCGTTGCTACAATACGAGCTAGCAGACGATGACCCCTCTCATCCACACGCTGTTGTCCACGGCAGTTGGCCCTTGCAGGGATGGGTTTACCGGATTCGATGTACTCACGGTGCACCCGTGACCCAGTGGCTCGTGAAAATCCCAGTGCCTGCACGACTTCCGAGATGGAGTGACCCATTCGTCTGGCTCCGACAATTTGACCACGATCAAATGCGCTTAGATCATTCGTCTTACCCATACTGCGTCCGACTCTTACTGATTCCCGTCCCGTCACTCCTTATATTGTCGGATCACTGCATACGTCATGTCGTTTCCGTTTACAGGGTCGCCCACAGCGACACATTTGCATAACGCCAGCTGTCTCTAATTCAATTGCTGTTCAGTGTACTTTCATTAAATTTTGTAAGCTTATGTAAGTTTCAGCCAGTGAGACAAAAAATCGCCATTGAGGTATATGGAGCATCACATATTGCGCTCACCTTATTTCGACTTCAGTCCTCCTGGTTTGCATAAGTCTGGTGAAAGCATACCTATTGCTTTTCAGTTCAATCATGCCACTTGCCCGGTGTCCATGGTTGCACTACACCATTAAAATATATTCAATATTCACAGTTCAACACAAACACGAACAATTGCATAATTCTAAAAGAAGGGAGTAATGAGTTAAAATCATTCTAAGACTGTTGTTAAGACCAGACTACATCGACGCACCTAGAATTACAGCAATTGATGTATTTCATTAAAATAGTCAACAAGATTTTAACTCATCACCCCCTTCTTTTAGAATTGTGCAATTTTTTGTGTTTGTCTTGAACTGTGAATATTGAATGTCTTTTAATGGTGTAGTGCAACAGTGGACACCGGGCAAGTTGCATTATTGAACTGAAATGTAATAGGTATGCTTTCACCAGACTAATGCAAATCAGCATGACTGAAGTCGAAATAAGGTGAGCGCAATATGAGTTGCTCCATATACCTCATTGGCGACTTTTTGTCTCAACTTACATAAACTTACAAACTTTAATGTAAATATATTGTATATGTTGAGATGTTCTTAGGTTCAGATATAAATATTCCCTTGTCATCGATGTAAACTTGTCGTTTTTGGGCTCATGTACAGTAACGTGTGTAACAGTACTTTAGAAGACTTTGCCCTACACTGGCGTACAAAAATTAAGGACCAGACGGTTTTTCGAATGCAACGTCGTGCAGAAGGGCTCCACATCGACTCAAATCATACCATAAGATCCCCAAGATGTAAGAATATGAAAAAAGTGAGCAAAACCATCAAAACAAGGAATCCAAAGGATACAAAGGCTCTTAATTGAAAAGGTAGCTTCGAGCACAACTGGACAGAAGACAGAAACGTCCATGTGACAGGTGGCTGCCAAGAAAAATCTAGTCTTTAGTAGGGGATATGATCACCCCTGACTGCGTTGCAGGATTTACAACGTCTGCAACGTCTGCCCATGCTGAGGACGAGGTTGTCAAGGAGCTGTTGAGGCATCACGGCCCATTCCTCTTGTAGCGCCAATCGCAGCTGCGGAATCGTTGCTGGCAACTGGTCACGTGCTGCCAAGCGTCTCCCGAGAAGGTCCCACACTTGTTCGATTGGATTTAGGTCCGGGGACCTTGCGGGCTAATCCATGCGTTGTATATCTTCAATCTCTAACAGCTCTGTGACAGCCACTGTACGATGAGGTGTAGCGTTGTCGTCCATGAAGAGGAACTCAGGACCCACAGCACCTCTAAACAGACGCACGTGAGGCACGAGAACCTCGGTACAATAGCGGACACCAGTGACTGAACCTCCTTCGAAGATGTGGAGGTCAGTACGGCTACCAAGCATGATACCGCCCCAAACGAGAACTCCGCCACCTCCAAACCGGTCCCTTTCGATTATGTTGGAGGTGTGATTGCGTGTTCCCTGCTCTCTCCAGATGTGTGTACGTCCAGAATCACTCGTCAGACTAAATCGGCTGTCATCCGTAAAGAAAAATCGACCCCCATTGCTGATGTGTCCAGTTCTTGTGTTCCTGGCACCACAGAAACCACCGCCTCCGATGAGCAAACGTTAATGGCACACACCATACTGGTCGTCGTGTAAATAGACCACCTTTGTGCAGCCTCCTGGCCACAGTAAAACGCGATAACGGACGTCCTGTTGTGTGTTGTATGTGCCTTGCGACTTCTCCCGCTGTCTGCCGTCTGTCTCTTCTCGCCTGTACGACAGTATACCGGTCGTCCGCCGTCGTGGTTGCTCGTGGACGACCACTGCTAAACTCTCGGACAGCTGTTCCTGTCGTTTGAAATGCTCCTCAAGCTCGTGAAAAGATGCTGTGAGCGATCCCGAACTCCTCGGCCACACTAGTCACACTTCGACCTTCTTCGAACTTCCCAATGACACGACCTCGGGTAAAGTCATCCAGATGTCGTCTACTGGATTGCTTGTTGGCCATATCAGATGGTGACAGCAACTCGACGTCGTTCAAAGCGATATACACCGTGCAATAGCTTTCACTGAATTGCTGAGCGCACCCCGCCCGTGTGCTATATACTCTTCCGACACTCCCCCCCCGTACGTCATGCTGCATATATGCGCATGCCCTACCGTACCGGACCCTAGTCTATCTCCTGAGTGGTCTTTCGGTCCGTTCTGCCTGCTCGTTCCGCTGTTATGCTAATTTGTCTACTTCGTCCTTAATGTTTGCACACCAGTGTAATATATATATTACCTATCTCCCATGTATTTTGTTGTTCAAATATATACATGTGTATAGATTGAACTTCTACCAAAATATCCCATTCTGCAAGCATTCTGCAAGAAGCATGCATTCTGCGAGAAGCATGCATTGGATCTACCACATGCAAATCGTATATCGAAATAATTCTTTCTGTATCGTAGTAGGTAGAACACGATCAGGTTTATTCACTAGATGCCGCCCCGGTGGCGCAGTGGTCTAAGCGATGGCCTCTGATCATTCGTTCGAACGGGGTCCGGGTTCGAATCCCGGTGAGGCATGGATGTTTTGTTTGTCTTACGGCACTGGCTCTCTCCCTTCCCTGGAACCAGTGACCCTAAATTAGGGACGGGCGACTGCTTATAGTCCATTGAGTTGCTCACGGTGGTCGTTAAACCTCCAATCAATCAATCAATTATTCACTAGATATCTAAAACAGCTTCAGGTTTCAGAAATCTACTCAAAACAAATGCCATGAAATAACTTCAGAAATCTAATCAAAACTAATGCCGTGAAATGCCTTTTTACATATCAAACTTGTAAAAAATACTCGTTTATGACACACTAGAATTTGGCGTCAAATATGAAATCCAAACAGTTGCGCTGGAGGGGGGGGGGGGTAGGGCACACCCGTCTCCAAATAAGAATAATAATCAAAAGAAATGGCAACTTGAAGAAGGCGAGCTACTTCTCTGAAAGGTTCAATCAAAGGCTTTCCGAACATGATAACTTGTGATGTCGTCCACACAGAACAAGACTGCAACAGCTGTGTTAGTTTGGTAATGGCAGCAAAACTCCTTCTGCCGTTAACGTGACAAGAATGTGTAGTAACAACACAATCAGATTTCTTATACGTAACACATCACAGTTACTACTCATAGGAGCCTCTAAATTCAGGAAGAGTATCAGCAGATCAGAAATAACGCTGTCTTCTTTCAAGATGTGGCATGCTAGATACAGCTTTGATTCCAGATGTCTGAGTGCGTGTGTACGCGAATCTTATTTGCTGCTTTGGATTTCGTTGTTGTAATATTACATTTAAAAAGATTAGCGTTTTATATGAAGTGAAATGTACAAAATATCAAACGAAGATGCACTGTGCAGTTTTTCTAGAGAAATGAATCATATTTTCCCTTTTTCTATAAACAGGAAAATATAAATTTTTTGTAACAGGAAATCGCTCCATAGAGCAACTAACTCGGGAACGTCTCCTTGTTCTCTAGTGAAGTGCTTTACGCGACGAAGCTACACCTACGGAATATATCGCTGTAGATTTGTCATCCTGACACCTGCTTCACCTCTATAGAACGTCATAGACTCAATACGTTATAGAAGATACAACGTGTTGAGTCACAGTTCAGTCTGAAATGTACGAGGGTGATAACAAAAGTTTTCCACACGTTAATCTAAAACGGAAGCGGATGATGCAATCTGGGATAGCGTCGTGTCTAGGTCAGACTATCAGCAACGCAGTGATGTATATATATATATATATATATATATATATATATTCCCTAGATATCGCTATCATTTGCTGTGTGGACGTGGGAGGGTTTGGAAATGGAAGCGTGCAGCTCCTCAGGTCGAGTCACTGAGTTAGACCAGCGCTCGTACAAGAAAATAGAAACTCTGCGGGGAAAAAAACTCCGACACAGATCCACACTGAAGTTTGTGGGGAAGGAACTCTTGATCGAAGCACAAATCTTTTCTGAGGACAAAGTTGAGACCGAAAATTCCTCAAAATCGCCCCAACTTGTTGAAAGCGGGAGGAGAGAGATCTTGCTGCATGACAACGCATCGTGTCATGGTGCCGCGTCGGTACGGGGACCTTTGTTGAAATATGACTGGGAAACTTTATCCCCCCACCATACAGCCCTGATCTCAGTACACCCGACTTTGATCTTTTCTCAAAGTTAAGAAATCGGCTCCGTGGCAACCGCTACGAATCGCTGGACGAACTGTCTTTGGACGTGACCCAAGTAATACAACAGCTGAACAAAGATGGCGTACTACGGGGCATCCAGGACCTTCCTCACCGCTGGCAAGCTGCATTGAGAAAAAGAAGTTTGTTTGAAACAACAAAATAGTTTTGTTGAGCTGTTTTGTTGATTTATTTTGTTGCTTTAGCCAAACTCCACCGGAATTGTTTTGTTGGCAACACAAAATTATTTCGTTGGCCATATATTTTGTTAATTCAACTAGATGGAGGTGGCATCGACCTTACGACAAAGCGCACGTGATTACTACCTGCTCCATACGGGCATTACCAGCCTACCACTGACCAGAAGAATCTCGTTTTGCTCTTAAGATTTCGTTTTGAATTGTGGCTGACTGTGAAGTGAGCAACTCTGATAGAGACATTCAGTGGTAAGAATTTCTGATATATTACATCTTAATAATTCCGACGTATTTTTATGCTAGTGTTTATTATGTGTTGTTTTGGTTGGATTCAGTTAATTTCGGTGATAATTTAGCCTCACTTTGTAGACTCATAATTACAATGAACACGATAGAATCCGCATCTTATTAGATGCACAGGCGCACGTATTAAATTTAAACCCAGATTTCTGATAAAGCAATAATACACTTCTTATGACCGCTTGCGGTTCCTGATCGCAAAAAAAAAAAAAAAAAAAAAAAGTTGCACATGAGGTAATGATAAGAGTTGTAATTTATGTATAGAGCTTGATTTCATGTATAGGCTATATATACAGCGTGTTTCAAAATTCGTGCGGCAACCAAAGATTGCATGGTGGTAGTACCCTGGAACATATAAAACGTTAAGAAAAATATTACGATTTTTTTTTGTCTAACCAAAAATGTCAATAATTTGTTTCATCAAAAAACTAAGGTAAACATTCAAAAAGAAATCAGATTTAGAAACATGTTACACATGCACCAAAACAGTGCCAATACATCGTTATGTCAAGTATAAATCGTCCGTGAACATTTCAAGGTCGGTTGAACATTCAACCGACCTTGAAATGCTGCATTCGCAGATAAGAATCTACTCACAAGGGCAGGTATAGCCGAGTGGTTAGCACGACTAGTTCCTAAACTAAAGGTCTCAGGTTCGAATCCGTTAGGTGCGAGATTGTTCGCTTGCTCTGGAAAAGTTTCTTCGTGACGTAACACAGTCCAAATTCGTTTAAACACCACTCGAAAATAAATACGGCGGGGAAAAAAATGGCGGACGATTAGGGTCGAAGGGCACCGCCCAAAAGTACTGCACCGGGAAAGTTTAGGGACAAAGTGCCCGAGTTACATAACTCTAAATTTTGTTGGAGCAAGAAATTACTGTCTCACGAAGACAATATGTTTGGTTGCAGCAACAAAACGTTTTATCACGATAATTGTTGGATCAAACAAATTCCCAAAAATCGACCTAGGCATTTTGCTAAATGAACACGGTTGGCCATGATAACAATAAATTTTGTAGAATCAACAATAATTTTCAGCAAAATACATTTGTAAATTCAACAAACATTTTTGTTGACTGTATATGGACAAAATGTTTTGGTTGATTCAACAATAATTTTTTTGCTGAATAAACAAAACCGTTTTCTCAGTGTGTCATTAGTAGCGGAGGGGAGTGCATTGAACGGCAATAAAGTACGTTTTATCCGTTACTTCACACTTTTCTCAAAAATGGACAGTGTGCAGAACGTTTGTTATGACTCCCGTAGACAACAACAAAACCGTATGACCCCTTATGTAACGTATGGATCTTTTTCGATGCAGCTGTGGACACTGTTGAAGGTCAAGGGTGTATGCAGAGCTATCTATGCCACGTGTAGCATCAGTCAAAGCTGAAACAGCGGCTGTAATAGGTAAGTGTCGAGATTTGACCCCATCGAAATAGGGAACGATCATTGGATACGGAGCAAAGGGTGAAAACTGAGTACTCGTAGGCTGTTCACAGAATGCTGTACCGAGATAGGATGAAAAATAGAGTTGAAAGGCATAACAGGAAGGTGGATGTGAGACATCACCGGTTTTTTAATGCACGGAGATACAGAGATACAGACGGATCGGCTGTTTTATCCGGAACAATAGGCTTGCGCTACCTTCCTTGGCATAGCTGACCATGGTCGCTAACTAGGGAATACAGAGGAGTGTATAATAAGCTACAGCGCAACGATTCCAACACAGTTAAAACAATTTTCTTTCAATCCTCAACGCCCACGATGTAAACGCAAGATGACAGCTCTCCTCATCGTCGTGGCTACAACGACTGGAGTTTGCCAGAAAATATCATCATACTTCTCCAGCATGTCCAAGTTCATCATTGCCGCCTCTGAACGTGATCGTCTTTGATATCGACTATAATGCGCGTTTGCTTCTAGAAATGCCTTATCTTTAAATTCAGTACTGGAAATTTTTTACGAATTTTTTTTATAAAATTTACGAATTTTCTTAAACTATTTGTGACCTACCCGGATTAACTCCATGCTGTGAAATATACAGCGAAAGCCCAAAATATTATGACCAGCGCATCTATGCAAATCTGGCGCGTTCGAAGGTCATGAAACAGTATAAATACACTGGCTGAAAGTGAAAAAAGAACACCAAGAAGGAATTGGCGGACGATCATGACATTTACATATGTTAATGGAGTCGAGTTTACGTAGGTGTGATGTTAATTGCGGGACCAACCGGTGAGCGCTTACGCAACAGCACGGCATAATATGCAAATTATCGTCAGTGGTATTTAAGGAGTACGGCGAAGTGAATGTAATCAGTGGTCGGCGTACGGACACGTGCGAAGACCCCGAAGAAGCTGCAATTTCTGGACATGGAAGACGTGTACGATTTCAGCAGTTATCGGACTTTGAGAGAGGTCATCTAGTCGGGTGGTCGTATCGTCGTATTGCGGAGCGAATCGGACGGAAAGTATCGGTGGTGGTACGTAGGTGGCGTAGATGGTTCGAGAAAATTCCCACACGAGAAGACGTGGAACCGGGAGTCACAGACGGACTGATAGCGGACCAATCGACGCATAAGAAGAGCGGCGTTGTCAAGCAGAACATCCACTGCGACGCAAATCCGAGCTGCCGTTGCACCTGGGGTGACTGTGCGAACAATCCGTAACCGTCTACTGGGTGCAGGACTACGTGCACGTGTGCCTCTGGCATGTGTACCTCTGACTCCAGCCCACCGTCAGGAACGGCTACAGTGGTATCGCCAACGTCTGCACTGGAGAACGCAATGGCGATCTGTCGTGTTCAGCAATGAAAGCAGATTCTGCTTGGGAGCCTCCGATGGCCGTATGCGTGTTCGCAGACGCACAGGGGAGCGTCTCCACCCTTCGTGCATCGGCCAGCGACACACAGGGCCTACACCTGGTCTCCTGGTGTGGGGAGCGATCAGATATCACTCCCGCACACAACTAGTGCTTGTACCGGGTACGTTAAACAGCACCTCCTACCTCAACAACATCACTCAGCCCGTTGTTGTGCCATTTGTAAGGTCGGTCCATCGTGGCGTTTTCCAGCAAGATAACGCACGCTCACACACGGCACGTGCAACGCAACATGCACTTCAGGGTGTGAGACAACTTCCATGGCCTGCAAGTTCACTGGATTTGTCCCCCATTGAGCAAGTGTGGGATTTTATGGGACAACGACTTTTCCGGTCTCCATGGCCAGCCACGACCATCCCCGATTTACGCGTCCAGGTTGAGGATGCTTGGAACTCAATACTCCAAACTTACATCCAACATCTGTACGACAGACTCCATGCCAGAATTGCACAGTGTGACGCAGTTCATGGCGGTTCAACCTCGTACTAACCATGTTACATGGAAATGTTATTTTTCAGTTTACCAGCAAATACAGCTGTATTTTGCCATAATGTTTTGATCACGTTATCCTCTGTATTCTGTTATTATGCTGTATAAATTTCGTTGGTATCAGATGTCTCCTTCTTGGTGTTCTTTTTTCACTTTCCGCCAGTGTAATACCTGATACTGAGCTTTGTTAACCAGTGTTATTTTTGTTCTCCAGATGGGCGGCAGTGGCCTTTGTTCTCCAGATGGGAAAGGTAGTGCAAATTGGCCTTTGTGAAATTTAAGCGAGTTTGACAAAGGCCAAATTGTAATGACCAGAGGACTGAGTTAGCATTTCCGTGACAGCAGGGCTTGCGGAGAGCTTACGGACAGCTGTAGTTAGCATCTTCAAAAAGTATTAAGACTAACCAAGGATGACCTTGGTATGTTTCAACAACACACCAAAAAAGCCACAAGGTGAGGATAATTACCGTCGAGACACGTTGGCACATTTATTCATTAAAGCATTAAAACGCACAAGTACTTTCGAGAAACTCAACTTGTTCCCATCATCAGGTGTAAAAATAAGGTGATTATAAGCTACATGATGTTTCTAAGTTAAAACCACGCGACATGTAAGAGACAGATGACACGCCCACTTCAAAGGCATTACACACACAGACGACATGCCCACTTCAAAGGCATTATATACACAGACGACAAAACAAACTTACAGTTAAGGATGAAAAATACAGGTACGGTTAACAAGCTAGACATCAGGAGATCTCATGAAGTTAAGTGCTTAGTATTACATACAACCTACTATGTAGGTAGTACTAAAAGAAGACTGAAATACAGGCTCTCTGAACATCAACGTTCTTTAAGAAATCAAGTTCGTACCACAGCACTCACGAGAACTTACCTCGACAAGACTCTAACACCCATCTGGTCTGATGTTAAACTTATTTCGGGATATGGAAACGAATGATTGTTGAGATGCAGGGGAACTGTAATTATTCACAGATTGTCGAAGTCTTGCTGCAGCGATGATTACCCTGTCAACCTACCCAGACCTTGGTTACAGCTCATAAACTCTATTGAACATCGCCAGCGTATAACCGTACCTGTCTTTTTCATGCTTAACTGTAAGTTTGTTACGTCGTCTGTGTGTATAATGTTGTCTTTCAAGTAGGAGTGTCATCTGTCTCTACATGTCGTGTGGTTTTAACTGAGAAACATCATATAGCCTTTAATCACCTTATTTTTACACCTGATAATGGGAACAAGTTGAGTTTCCCGAACGTACTTGTGTGTTTTAATGCTTTAATGAATAAATGTGTAAACGTGTCTCGACGGTAATTATCCTTATCTTGTGGCCTTCAAAAAGTAGCTCGAGAGTGGTTCATGGAAGGAAAAACAACGAACCTCCGGCAAGGAGTGAGTGAACCACAGCTCATCTATGCTAGAAGTGAGCAAAGGCTGTACCATATGGTTCGAGCCAACAGAAGGGATATTTTGGAGCAACTCGCCGGTGATTTGAATGCTGGTGACAGGAGTAATGTATCACCACACACACTGTACACCAACCCATGCAACAAACGGGTTTGCGTAGCCGCAGAACGCACCGAGAATTAAGTTGCACACCTAATAAATTACAAAAGTTAAAGGATTTGTTGGTAACGTGTTGGTATCAGATACTACAAGAGACCTTAAGAAATCGTATAGGGTCCATACCTCGCCGGGTAAGAGCTGTTTTGGCAGCACGTGGAGGACAAACATCATATCAGGGAGGTGGTCATAATTTTTTGGCTCTTCGGTGTGCATTATCATTTTGGATTTTCAATACATATTAGTAACATTTTGTAAAGTGTTTTTCAAAGATTCGATATATGCGGATATCGTCAGGAAAATACGGTACATCATTCCCGAAATGTATAAGACATACATGATTGTCAGTTGGAGGTGGAGGAGAGGAGGAAAGGCGGATAACGACTTTAATGGGCAACTCTCAGGGCTGTAAGCAGTCGCCTGTCCCAAATTTAGATCTAGTGGTTCCAGAGAAGGGACAGAATGAGCGCATTCAGCGAAGCACCCAACCCAGGTTTCACCCGGGAGCATTTCAAACCAATAATCAGAAGCCAAGACCTCAGGTATCTGGTTCCACGAGGCGGCTAGGTTTGCCATAAGATTATCTCATCTGCAGTATTTAGCAAAATAATCTCATACATCGGAACATTCATAGCAATCAGAAAATGAAAACTGAATATTCACAGCAATCAGGTAATGAATACTGATTATTCACAGTAATCAGATAATGAATACTGATTATTCACGACAATCAGGTAATGAATACTGAATTTTTACAGCACTCAGATAACGAATACTGGTTATTTACAGCAATTATATAATGGACGCTGATTATTCATAGTAATCAGTTAATGAATACTAATTATTCACAGCAGTCAGATAATGAATAATGATTATTCACAACAATAAGAAAACGAATATTGATTATTCACAGCACTCAGATAACGAATATTGATTATTCACAACAGTCAGATAATGAATACTGATTATTCACAACAAGCAGGTAATGAATAATGATTATTCATAGTACTCAGATAACGAATACTGATTATTCATAGTACTCAGATAACGAATACTGATTATTTGCAGCAATTAGATAATGGATGCTGCTTATTCACAGTTATCAGATAATGTATACTGATTATTCACAGCAGTCAGATAATGAATGCTAATGATTCACAGTAATCAGATAATGAATACTGATTATTCACAGAAATCAGATAATGAATACTGATTATTCACAGCACTCAGATAATGAATACTGGTTATTTACAGCAATTATATAATGGATGTTGATTATTCACAGTAATCAGTTAATGAATACTGATTATTCACAGTAGTCAGATAATGAATATTGGTTATTCACAGCAATAAGATAATGATTATTGATTATCCACAGCAATAAGATAATGAATATTGATTATTCACAGCACTCAGATAACGAATACTGATTATTCACAACAATCAGGTAATGAATACTGCTTATTCATAGTACTCAGATAACGAATACTGACTATTTGCAGCACTCAGATAACGAATACTGATTATTCGCAGTAATCAGGTAATGAATACTGATTATTCACATCAATCAGATTATAAATACTGAAATTACTTGTACTTAGTTCTCTTATAGATCATCCATGTAACATCCCTCAGAAAAACTTGAGATTTATGTCGCTCTAGAGTAGGAATCCAACACGCATTCCCGCTCTAATATTCATTACTTGATTGCTACGAATTTTCTTTCTAGCCCATGTGCACTGTGACCAAACTTCAGTGACGAACCCTATTTCGAAAGGTTAGAACCACAAAATCAGACGCAACAGCTTTTGGCAATTTGCATAACTGGGGACGTCCAGTAGAAAGGTGGTGTCCAAGCAAAATGTTGAATCGTGCGTACAGAGGTCACGTGGTATCACTTAAATGGATGAAAGAGAAAAGGAGAGGCGGGCGACATGTGTTTTAAAGAAGATCTGGACGTGAAGGCATAAAGGTACGAATGTGCAATTTACGTTATGTCTCAAAAGCGCATCATCTACATGATTTCACGCGCGGAAGAATTATTGGAAAGCTGAAAGAAGGCCGTCGAGTGAGTGATGTTGCTAGAGGGTTTGCGATCGCGCTTAGTGTGGTATCCAGGCTCTGGATAGCGTTTTAAGGAACCTTCTGCTAAAGTTCCCTGTAGGTTCTACCCACCACATCTTCCCAACGTTTTAATAAGCTGTTCCAAAGAGACAAAAAGGTTTAATGCCCCAAATAAGACCAAGCCTGTATAGATACGAACAGATTTGCATACACCTGGTTGTTATAAAATAAATATACCTATTCTCGGGTTTCTAGAAAAGCCAGAAATGGAGATATCGCGACGAAAATTTTAAGTAACTGATTGAGGACATGGGGAAGCGATTTAAAGGGAAAATGTCTCAAAATTTCGCCATTAGGGGAACAATGGCGCTGCAGACACAAGGAAAGAAACCAGACAGGTGAGTGAATTTATTGGTGCCGCCCCGGTGGCGCAGTGGTCTAAGCGATGGCCTCTGATCATTCGTCCGAACGGGGTCCGGGTTCGAATCCCGGTGAAGCATGGATGTTGTGTTTGTCTTACGGCACTGGCTCTCTCCCTTCCCTGGAACCAGTGACCCTAAATTAGGGACGGGCGACTGCTTATAGCCCATTGAGTTGCTCACGGTGGTCGTTAAAATTCCAATCGAAAAAAAAAATTATTGGTTTTGGACAGCACAAACGTTTCAAAAACAAAATCTGTTCAATATGCCGGCCATCACAAGAGATGACATGGTGCAAACGATGAACGGCATGTGACACGGCTGTTCGAAGCAAGTCGCGGTCGATGTTGGCCACTTCACGTCTGACACTCGTTTTCAGATCTCAGGAAGAAAGCGTATGTCGACCTGATAAACTATCTTTCAGGTATCTCCAAAGCCAGGAATCACACGGATAGTTAGGGCTGGTCAGAATGAGGAAAATAAATTATGCGTTCATTGTCGAATGTTCGACTGAGCGTTCCTCTGCCACTGCTGTGCGAGAGTGCGTTCCGGTTGGCCATATGGGCACTACCAACAGCAGCTTTATCCACGACACTTTGGAAAACGTTATAACCAATTCCCCAGTATCTTCGATCTTCCGTATCACCCTCTTCAACGCCACAGATGTAAGGGGTCCTTTCGGCAATCCTTTAATTTATCAATACTGCCGAAGTGCACCATTGCAATTATTGTGATTTTAATAAAACGAATTTTACCAATAGCAAGCGTTCCTTCTTTGCAAGGGCCACGATGTCTACCGGCAGCCTGTTCATTGCCGCTTTTATCCTGCCAGACGCAACATGCCAAATTTGCATGTGAACATTTGCATACGAAATTTTCCATGTGAAAGACCTGCAATTTCTTGGATTTTAAAGTAGTGATGCTTCTGCTGTAGATCACAGGTGATGTCATGTGATGGCCAGCATATATTTTTTTGATTGGTGGTTTAACGACTCCCGTGAGCGACTCAGTGGGCTATTAGTAGGGCAGTAATTCTGTCGCGACGCGAATTTCCGCGGTTTTTTTTCGCGAATTTTAAGGGTTTTTCTGTAATTTCGCGAATATCAAATATATCCACAAATTTCAGATTTTTTACTTATTTTTGTCTAATTTCTATTGTAATTTTTTGATTACTGTATTTTTCCATATAGAGTGTTTGATCCCGATCTATTTAAGTTCTTGGACATTTTAGACGATGAAGATTTGTTTGTTTTCATCCACATTCCTATGTTCGAAGATGAGGACCAACTAAAATGTGAATTTCGTTCATCTAAAGCGAGTGCAAAGAATTTCGTGTCACGAAGGTGTGTTAGACTTCTGGAATACGACAAAAGGTCGTTTTCCTAAGCTACATAAGGTCGCCATCCGTTGTCTCTCACTATACCCACAAACAGTGTCGATGCTAAACGACCCTTTTCTAAATTTAAAAACGTTTTACAGGACAACAGAAACAGCATTCAAGAAGAAAATCTGCGTATGTAAAATATAATATATTAAAATACCGTCCACTTAAATGGAAATCTTGATCTCGTGCAACGGCGTTGATAACATTACCAGAATTTGAATGGTTTAAAAATGTAAGTATCATTTTTAAAAACTTATAAAGCTTTAATGCTTATTTAGTTACGTACTACTAATTTGTATTACTGCTTCGTAACTTGGTAGACTTAATTTTTTTTGGAAATGTTAGTGTATATCATCGGCCACGAACTTTTCGCGAAATTTCATAATTTAACCCGGAACTTCCTAGCGAATTTTGCCTTTTTTTCCTGCGATAAAATTACTGCCCTAACTATAAGCAGTCGCCCGTCCCTAATTTAGGGCCACTGGTTCCAGGGAAGGGAAAGAGCCAGTGCCGTAAGACAAACACAACACCCATACCTCACCGGGAGTCGAACCCAGACCCATCCGGGAATGATCAGAAGCCATTGCTTAGACCACTTCACCACCGGGGCGGTGCCAGCATATTGAGCAGATTTTGTCCTGAAACGTACGCCGATGAACCATTACATTATGATGATCCCCAGGCTAGAGGAATCAGCACGACTGGAGACCGAACGGTGGCGCACGTGAAGTTCACATAGTAGTATGTATACAACACGCGGATTGTCTTTCGGTTAGTAGAGTGTTCGGAGTCAGGATGGGAAAAGCTGACGAGTTATCGGAGTTTGATAGAAGATAAACTGTGATGCTTCGGCGCTTCGGAACTACGATCTCAAAAACGGCGCGGATGTGGGCTGTTCACGTGTCACTGTAGTGAGTACGTATCAAAAGTGGTGCACATATGGCCAAACGACGCACCGTCGTCTAGCCGTGTGTCGTCCGCAGCTCATTGATGCTAGAGGGGAGTGGCGATTGTGGCGCATTGTTTACAGCGACCGCAGGGCCACAGTACGACAAATCACCTGCAGCTGCAACAGTGGTGATTAGGGCAATGTATCACAGCACACAGTTCTTCGCAGCCTTTTGCGAATGGGCCTGCGTAGCCGAAGACACAGCCGGGTCCTCATGCTCACTGCATATCATCACAAATAACGCATCAAATGGGCCCAAGATCATCGAGATTGGATAGTGGATGATTGGAAGAAAGTGGCTTGGTCTGATGTATCAAGATTTTTGATGCATCACGTAGATGGCCGAGCGCGTAGACGCCCATTACCAAAGGCGGCTCTGGCACCTTGATGTCTGTTGGGAGAAAACAGGTTGGGGCGGCGGTGTTATGCTGTGGGCGATGTTTTCTTGGGACACGTTAGGCTCCATTAACCCAATAGCACAATCCCTGACAGATGTCAGGTATCTGAACATCGTTGCGCACCAAGTTAACCCATTCATGGCAACTGTGTTCCCTCCTGGTGATGGCCATTACCAACAAGATAATGCGCCATGCCCCACTGCCAAAAGCGTCAAGGAGTGGTTCGAGGAACATGCTTCTGACTTTCTGTTAATGCCCTGGTCTCCAAATTCACCTGACATGAACCCAATCGAACATTTGTGGTTCGACTTGGAAAAGTGGGTTCGCACTAAACCCCCACCACCCAGAAGTGTACGGGAACTGGAGTACCTGCTGTTGACATTATGTTACCAGATACCCCAGGATACCTATCGCTACTTCATCCTATCGATGCCTCGCCGAGTGGGCGCTGTTTTGCGGGCTGAAGGAGGTCCTAGAGCTTAGTAGGTAGGTGGTTATAATGCGATGGTTCATCGGTGTATGTGCTGTCAATAAACAGGTAATTTATGCACGTGTATGTTCTTTCCTTGCATCTGTAACGTCATTGTTTCCACGGCTGTGCAATTGTGAACTAAATTTTGTCTCGGCTAAGTTGCTTTCCCATGCCTTCAGTAAGCTACGTACAAAGTTTCGTCGTGGCATTTCCATTTCTCACTTTTTAGAGCCATCAAAATAGGTGTACTTATTTTAAAACCACCCGGTATATTAACCATTTATTCGCAAATTTGCTCGCCTACTTTCTCGAGCCTGGGCTATCAATACCGGCAACTAGTGACACGTCGTGCTACCATGAGGTCGCCAACTGTTCTCCCTTTCGTTGGCGTTCTCACAAGCCGCTTCTTTCTTTCCCCTATATTTTCGGCTTTTCTCTCCGAGGTAGCTCAGCGTACCCTCTGGAGACACCAACTTTCGGCGCGAGATTTTGCTGACATCGCCCCCGAAACTGCGTTGTTTGCCTTGTGGGAAACGAGTTTTTTCACAAGACAAACAACGCCGTGCACAGTTCATGCTACATTTTGAATTGAGTCTTAACGATAAAGAAATCCCTGGTAACGACGAAGTTCGTACAGGAAAGCTACCAGATTTTAATAGATGCTTTTACTTCGACCGATAGAACTTGAGATTTATAAAAACCTAAATTCACCGCATCTGCTAGAAAAACTTTGAGAGAAAATGCAAGGAAATTTTATGGTTACCATTATGGAATAGAAAAATATTCTTCACAATGAACGCTTTAGAAGCCAAGAAACAATGTCTATTTCAAATAGCATTGCGCCCCATGATGGAAAAATTGTACACTCGAAAAATTAGAAGATATGTGGTACATGTTGATCACGATTACAGATATCCATTGTTAAAAGAATATTTCCAACCGGACCACTAAAAAGTGACATAAAGGACAACTTAAATGGAGATCTGGGCCACGTGTTGGGAATATTTCACTGCATATACTCGCGTATAAGCCGACCTCCTTAGTTCAGCTGCTAAAAATTGCCATAAAAGGAGGGGGAAGGGGCTCGCACATAAACCCACTTTACATTTGAAATGTTTGGTAAACATCTTTATATACTGAAATAAAATATGCAAACATCTAAAATTTGTGGAATACCACATCATCGTCATCAAAGTTGTCATGGCTGTTTTCCCCTTTGTCTAAATCATAAATCTTCTATGCCATCCATGACATTAGTTATGCAGGGTTTTTGAAGAAAATACGACTTCTGCACGGCCGTAAAAATTACACCGTGAGACAAAAAGATAGGCACATGACTTCGGTGAAAATGGTGGGGACTGGTGATTCCGTCCGCCCGTCCCTAACGGGGATCTGTATGACTCACTGTGTCCCGTCCCAAAGATGGGGTGACACGCTCAAGTCCCGCCGGACAAGTAACGAGAGGATTACTTCCTTTTTTGCGAGCAAGAGATTCAGGGGTCTTACTTTGAAACGGGATAAGGTGTCTCACTTAGAAACAACTTGTTCCGTTTGACCGGAACCAATTGTTCATTTCTTGAAGTTATAAGCTGGGTGCAAAACTTTTCATTTATTTCTTTATGTTTTTAAGTGACTAGCGTACAAGCCGATATGTTCACAATTTCTTCCAAAACCATTTGGCTTATACGCAAGCATATACAGTATATACTACCGGCATACCGTAGTTGGTTAAGTCGGTATTCGCTGTGTGGGAGGCTGACGTTTCTGACGGGTGTTCGAATTCCAGTCTTGACGGCCATCTAGTCTGCGGTTTTCCAGGGTTTTAAGCAGACTCCACGTGTTTGGGGACGCGAATGCGTAGATGGTTCCCTCTGAAGTCGGCCCCGGACGCTCTTTGTCTCCGGGCTCCCCTTCACCAGGATGCCTGGTTTACCAGATGAGTTTCGATGCTCTGGTAGTAAAACACTGTAAGACGACTGAAATCTCATGTCACATGGTTTCAGGCACCTACGGGATTGTAACCCATGGTTGTTGATGATGATATACAGTATATCAATGGAAACCAGAAACTCCCCTGAAAAGATGGAAATGTTTTGTCATCATTACGGTAATCCAACCTGAAACTAACTTTACCAATGATCTGCACGAAAGAAAATGTTGTGCTAAATGCAATTACACATTTTCACCACTTCGTAAGTGCTGCCCGGATGGCTGAGTGTTCTTAAGCACTGGCTTCTGAACATTTTCCCGAAATGGCCCGGGCCCAGAATGAGGCATGGGTTGGGCTGGCTCTCCACCGCATTCAGTGGCTGTAAATCAGAGATTGGTTTTTGCTCACAACACTGTGAGTTGATCACGTCGGTCATTAAACCATCCCCCCGTTTCCCCAAAAGACATATGCATACACTTATATAACACTAGCAGTCATGCCTGTTCTATGAATGGTGAATCTATGAAATCCTTTTTGGAAGCACCATTAAAGAAAGGGAAAAGTAATTAAGGGAAAGAAAAGTAATTTAAGATTCGTAACTGTTTTACGTCGCCCCGGTGGGGCAGTGGTCTAAGCGATGGCTTTGTAAAGGTTTTGTTGATCTGTACTCCATGTTTGGCCTGCGTTTGTTAGTGTTCTTTTGTGTGTGTGCCGTAAATTTGTGTCTCTTCTGTATTGTGAACATTTCCTGTGTCGATTGAGGCCGACCTTGACGTCCTGAGAGTAAAACTTTACTTGTACTAACTCTTTTTCCGTCCTGGCTTTGCCCAGGGTCGGGTTTAGCAGGCCAGCCATTGCAAATGGGGGCGACCGCATCTGGTAGGCCAGGTCTTAAGCTTGATAGCAAAGCTCCGTCGCCACCTGGCCACGTTCGGTCTTCGTCATTACCTCACGCAGCTGGTTTCGAAGCCGCGTCATCTGATGTTACCACTACTTCTTCCAACTCTATGGATGTTGATTTCCCGACGTTGTCTACCACAGTGACGTCATTAACTTCTTAAGTATCAGTTGCCTCTGGTACTTCATTTGCTCCATCGAGCACTGCGTATCGACCTTCCCCATCTCCGCCCATTCCTACGGCAACTCTTCCTTATGCTTCCGTTGTGAAGGGTACCAGTTCATCTTCCTCTACAGCGAAGAATCCATGTACAATGCCTATTGATATGATTGTCACTAGAGACAGCAATAAATTACGCATCGAAATTCCGGAAACCTCAGCTGCTGGTCAAGAGGTTTACGCACACAGAAACTTGGCATACAGTGTGTATGTTTTGATGCCCTCCGGGACACAAACCTTAAGAAATACTCCTTAGCCGTTCACTAAATCCTTCCTAAGGGAGCGATTACCCATATGGCGAGAAAACCTAGGACTGTTCTCATCTATTTTGCGACGCCAGAGTTTGCGGAGCGCGTCTGATCTGACGGACTGCATGTTGGGGATTATACCTTACTGGGAGTCCCGCTCACGCAGCGCCCTGTACTTGTTACGTGCTACACCGCACCGGCAGAAATCAAGGAACTTTACTTAATGGCAACCCTTTGCCGTTCTGGAAAGGTAGTTGGTTCCATTTTCACTCTGTCTTCCGCACCAACAGACCCAGATGACAGGAAAATCTTAGGTATGCGTCGCCAAGCAAGGATCCTGTTCCCTACTGAAGAAGCTATTGCTGACTGCCTTACTGACCTCATTGTGGTTGCAGGGAAGCCGATTTTTCGGTTCGATATCGTTACTGCCTCACATTGTTTTAAATGCATGGCATATGGCCACATACAATCACGTTGTCCACATGCATCTGCGAATCCACCTATTTCCATACCGCCCGAAGTCAACACCGCACCCTCAACACCAGTTTCTCTGGACACACCAAATTCGGCTCCACAGATGTCCTTGATCCCTGCTACTGTTGTTCCAGGGACTTCTCCCCCAGCAAATGATGATTCATCAACAGTCTCCAAGTCTTCGATCTCTACTACGGGAACTTTGGCAACCTCTCCATCGTTGGACCCACTTGCTGCAGTTGTACCTCTACGTTCTTCGGAGGGTATTATCTCCGAAAAGGAATGGCAACCCCTCCGTTGTGTTGCTTCATCTTTTTCCTTGGATCCCCTAATGTGGACTCAGATCTAATTGTCCTACACCCACCAGCTTCTCCCGGCGTTACCACGTTGAAACGTACTAGACAAAGTTCAATCTCACCGGTGACGCCTTCTCCACGCTGCTGTCGTTCCCTTTCGCCAATTCGACAGTCTTCCTCTCCAACTGCAATTCCTACATGTCTTAAGATCCCAGCTGTTCCAAAATTGTTGGATCAAAAAGATTTCGCAGAATACCTGGGAACTTTCACTGCATTAGACGGTCCGCTGGCGCCCTCTGATCTTGCCCTCATCATACTCAATCAACCGTCACGTCCTCTCAAGCAGCTAGACTGCGTTCAATCACGTAACGCTCAGCTTCCTACTATTATCACCCAACTTCAGAATCTACTTGCTCTTTTGCCGAAAATTGACACAGCCTCTAATGCGCAGACACCTAACTTAAAGAAACGTGTGACCAGTCTTCACAGAAGTGCTGATAGTAATATTCAACCACTACAATCTCTTTCACGTTAAAATTACTTTCTTTCAACTGTAAGGGATGCTCCGTCGCTCCTACCAATGCGTTAGTGTTTAAAGGTATTACAACGCATGATGCGGTTATATTATTGCTACAGGAGACTAACTGTCATCCCAACACACCATACCACAAGTGGCGAACCTGGCCATTTTAATTCTACCATGTTCATCGACTTAGTCTTCACGCAGGACTTGCGGTGGCCATCCATTTTCGTTTTCGATCCTTCACTACTGATATCACGGTCAAACCGATTTATCGTGACCTACTGCAGCTTCTGTCCTTCCGACTTCACAACTTCCGATACCATATCTTCAACATCTATGTTTCCGGCAATCAACAGTATGCAGACTGCCTTTTTGAGCATTTTGTTTCGTGTGTTCAAGATCTTCCGGCCACTGATATTGTCATCTTAGGTGGTGATTTTAACCGCACCATTAACCCGTCCCTCGACAGATCGGACGGTTCCAGGATACCAGGTATTTTCTTACCCGAGCACTTTCTACAGCCATCAACCAGCTACAACTCCAAGATTCTTTTCGACACCTGCACCCATTTCTTCGTTCGTACACCTGGCGCTCCTACTCCACTTCCTCCCCTACAACTGCCCGACTTGACCGGTTTTATGTTTCTTCAATTCTTTTTCCTTCAGTTATCTCCCTTTCTCACACACCGACAGTTTCTTCCGACCACAACTGTGTCGTAATGTGTCTTCACACCGGTCCACTCCTCGACATTACTACCGCACTTGGACCCTTGATGATGATCTTTTACTTGATCCAACGTACGTAAATTCCATCCAATCGTAACTCCAACAAGCCTTATATACACTCCCTTTTGCTTCTTGTCCCTTGCAACACTGGTTACATGGCAAATCCAGGTTTCTTCTTTATACCAAACAATATTCCCACGAAAAAAGTACTACCGCCTCTATGAAGATTGATGCTGCACACTCGATTTTTTCCAACCTAGATCTTGATTCTCCGCTGTTTTCTCATTACCAAGCTGAACTTCGTACCTTGCTACTTTCTGTCTCCCAACAAGCGCTTCACCGCCTCAAGCTCCTTCATCTCCAGCCAAATGACTATCTATGTGAACAGGTTCAACAACTGGAATTCCAAAAACGTTCTGCTCATCACCTCCGTAATCTAAAGTTACCCGATGGAACTGTTACTAATGACCCCACTCTCATTTGCTCCGGTGCTAGAACATATTTCCAGTTACGTTTTGCTCAGTTCCAGTCAAGTTCTCCGCATGCTGATTCAATTCTTCGTGCCTTACCACATATTCCATCGCATCTTGTTGCATCTCTTTCTATGCCTATCACCCCAGCAGAAGTAGTACAGTCACTTGCCTTACTTAACTGTTACTTGTCACCTGGTCCTGACGGGTTGACAGTTAATTTCTTTCGCACGTTTTCATCTTTCCTACACCCTCTCCTATTGCCTTGTTTTACAGCTGCTTTTTTCCTTATCTGTTCTTCCCTCCGCTTTTACTCTAGCTCACATCATTCTTCTTCCAAAGAAGGGGTGTCTGCTGGAGTTGGATAGCTGGCGTCCTATATCTATCCTTAATGTTGACTACAAGATTTATAGTAAAATACTCTCTCTTCGATTGAACCCTGTCCTTCCCACCGTCATACATCCCGATCAAACGTACACCATCCCTGGCCGAAGCATTCATACTAATATTAATCTCCTCCGTGATTCATATTGCCTTGCCCACCTTTCCTCCGAACCCTTAGCCTTCCTCAATCTTGATCAGAGGCAGGCCTTTGATAACGTGAGTCATCAGTGGTTTGCCTCTGTGCTCTCTGCCTTCGGTTTCCCATCTGTCTTCATCACAGCCATCCTTGCCCTGTACCAGGACTCAGTTGTTCATATCCGGACGGCCTCCTTCCTTACAGCCCCCATTCCGTTTCGTAAGGGCATCCGTCAAGGATGTCCTCTTTCCGGACAACTTTTCTCTCTAGTCTTTGAGCATTTTTTTGATCTAGCCGTTCTCCTCTACAACCTCTCCCCTCCACCATTCAGCATAGCACCAGGCACCATTCTATCGTTCTTACTGCCTACGCCGATGATCTCACAGTTCTCATCCGAGAAGAATGGTAATTCACAATTGCTCTTGCATGGTATCAAGTGTATGCTGCGGCTTCCGGCGCTTCGTTAAACCTTTCAAAGTGCACAGGTTTGTGGTGTGGCTCCTGGAGACATATCTCCGATGCACCGTGAGGCGCTCATTGGACTTCCACCAGTCAAAAGATACTTGGGGTGCACATTGGCAGCCGGGTCTCAGCCTGGAGACCCATCGTCAGGAAACTACGTCACACCGCTGCTTATTGGTCAGAGCTCAAGTGTTGTTTGACATACCACAGTCGTGCACGGCTTGCTGGCACCCACATCCTCGCGTTAGTTTATCATTCCTGAATTTCACAACCGCCACCAGCATACGTTCAAACTGCAACAACATCAGCAATGCTCAGCATTGTTTGTTCATCCACTCATTGGTTATTTTTTTTTGATTGGTGGTTTAACGACCACCGTGAGCAACTCAATGGGCTATAAGCAGTCGCCCGTCCCTAATTTAGGGTCACTGGTTCCGGGGAAGGGAGAGAGCCAGTGCCATAAGACAAACACAATCCATGCCTGACCGGGATTCGAACCCGGACCCCTTACGCACGAATAATCAGAGGCCAACGCCTTAGACCACTGCACCACCGGGACGGCACTCATTGGTTATCTTCCTCAGTATTATCTCTACCTTCGACTTGTGGTGGCCTCAATATCCCAGAGATTACCATACGTTATAAGCTGTAAGAAGTTTCAATTTCCTCCGTTTGACAGATCAACGGGACTCTTCTGCTTCCATTCTTCTGCTTAATGTTCTGACTTCCCCCTTAATCTCTGCCTCACCGTCTATCTTCTTCTCAAGATGGATATTTACACTGTCATTGCCCCCCGTTTTTTTCTAATCTACCATGAAGCTTTTCAGTTCCTTCGTTCTTTACCGCTTATTCGTCAACCCCCCTCTTCCACTCTTGATCTTCTTTCCGAGCCTCTTTTTTCTCCTCCGTCCTTCATTCCCCTACTACTAATTTTTCTTTTTCCCCGCATGGCTACACGCTGGTGTAGTCTCCGTTTCCCAACTGGTCCTCCCCGATTTTTCATGGAAACCCGTTTCCGACCTTTTTCCCACCCACCCACCCTCGCCCGAACTCTCTGATAACTTCCTCCAACTTAAACATGCTCTTCAATCACTTTTTCCTTCCCTAGTCGATTCCTCTGCCTCTCTCCTTTTCCCGTTGTTCCTTCCCTTTTCCTGTGACCTCCTCCCTCTCCACAGCCTTTCCACCCGCACCCTGTACCGTTTTCTCCGTTGTTCTTCTGCGATACCTTGCCCTATCCCCTCTGTTCCTTCTTTTGCACTAACCTCGGTCTGGTCTACTGCCCAACATTAACCGGCCCTCTCCTCAGAACTTAATGTTCACTGGAGGTTTTTGCACAATCGACTGCCTTTCCCTTCGACTTTGTTCCAGAGAAATATAGTATCATCAGATCTCTGTCCTTTTTGTAACGTCGTTAGAGACGTCTTACACATGTTTGTTTACTGTCCGACGCTGCTCCCACTATTTCACAGTATGTTCCAACTTGCACATCCTTCTTGTACCAGTGATCTCACCCTAGAAGATTATTGTTTCCTCGGCCACAGTTCTACAAGTTTCTCCTCTATTTTACCAGTTTGTTCGTATTTATTTATCCTAGCTAAATACATTATTTTCTCTCACCTGCTACAGTTACAAGATCCAGATCCTATCGCATTCTCTACCTTCTAGGTTTCACACTACCGCAACAGGGTTAAAGCCAGACTCACCCTGGAATACTCCTTGGCGAATGATACGGCACGGTTACCTGCCTTCTTCAAAACATGGTCGCCGTGTCGTCCCTGGTTTCGGTTTTCTAGTGCCCAGACTGTTCATCTGCTGTTTTAATACTCTTAAACCTACGTCGGAACTTTCTATTTTTACCGTTCCCTCAAAATGTTTCTTCCGGGAACTGGATTGTGTTTGCTTCCTGCTGATGTCACCTTCTGTACACAGTTCTCTTCATGCTCACAGTGACTCTCTGCCACCAGTGATTCCCATGTCACTAGAACTGTGCAAATTACTTCTACAAATTGATTCGCTCCAGTGATTCCCATGTCACTAGAACTGTGCAAATTACTTCTACAAATTGATTCGCTCCAGTGATGTTCCAAGACTTCAATGAACAATTATCTCAGAGCTACTGCTGTTTACAGCAAATAATGCAATGCCTGTCATTGCTAATTTGTACAATTACCATTTCATTGTAAATATCTACATTTTGTTTTATTTCTCCCCTTCTTTCACACTGCGTGTGAGGTTGGGGATGTTCTGTTGTAATTCTTTTAAGTGAATAAAAGCGAATATTAAAACTAAGCGATGGCTTCTGATCATTCGTCCGAAGGGATCCGGGATCGAATCCTGGTGAGGCACGGATGTTGTGTTTGTCTTACGGCACTGGCTCTCTCCTTTATCTGGAAACAGTGACCCTAAATTAGAGACGGGCGACTGCTTATGGGCCATAGAGTTGCTCATGATGGTCGTTAAACCTCCAACAACAAAAAAAAAACTGTTTTACGATTTAGATCAGGGCCCTGATGTCAATGCATACGGTTTGACGTAAAACGGTTGCAGGCTTTGGCAGGTCTGAGTTTAATATCAAAATTTCCTGAATTTGTACACACTTTCATCGTTTCTGACATAATTAACTTTAAAGCTATCAGCATTTTGAACAGTAAAGCCAAGGCAACCTTTTGAATTGTTTGGCTCTCAGACTTTTCTATCCATAGATCTGGCAGACAATAATCCAAAGTCGTCATTTTTTATTTTTTATTTTTCTTTGGTTTTCGGACTTTTTCTAGGTATTTGCACCTTAAGACCTATCAGCATTTTGAAGAGTAAAGCTAAGCCATACTTTTGAATTTTTTGCTTTCAGACATTTTAGGTGTAGAAGTGGGAGAAAAACTCAAGCAGACAACATTCCAAAGCCGCCATTTTCTTTTTATTATTCGGATATTTCTAGGTATCCCGACGTTAAGACCTATCAGTATACCAATTTTCAGATTTGTAGGTCATTTAGAAGTGGTCGAACTATTCGCGGACGGAAACATTCGTATTTTCCGATTTTCTCACTTTGCTTTAACCCTTTAAAGACCATAATGCCCAAAATACCCGTACATAAAACGGCCATAGCCCACCGAAACGTCTGTCTAGACTGAGTCAGATTTCCTACCCTTACCTGTTCTTCAAATTTTCTCAACCTATGAGGGATCAACATGAGTCCCCCTCTGTCTCTATTGTTGTTACTAAACAAAGAAGTGAACCAAAAGACAATTTCGGGCGTTATGGCATTTGGAGTGATAAAATATTTTTGGGTGATGGTTGTCAAAGGGTTAAAAATATTGATACTGGAAAATATATGTACTGCAGAAAGCAGAGAATGCATGGACAGTATTTATCATTTTTATTGTAGTAAGAGGTAAAAAGACAAGTAGGCCAGAACTGTATAACGTAACCTTTTTTACATTATGTAAGATTTCCGGCTGAATAGATGTTAAACTGAGAGAAAATGCGACGCAACTACTTGTGCCGGATAGCTCACGTTAGAGTAAGGCTTTTACAAATCCCGGACGAAACATATACAGAAGTCCAACTTACGTCAACTTTTTATTGGTCCAGCAACATTAGACGAAATCCAAAACACACTACTTCACATATCTTAGTCAAGAAGTTTACAATTAAAACTCAATAACGCTCTAACATCTCCACACACAAATCAACCCCTGCATGGTCTTTTTATCTAACGTTCTTATCACATACATACTTCACTCCCGTTCCGACCTCAGACTGTTGCCAACGTTATTCTCGTTTGAGGGAAAAGACATCACGTTAAGGTTTGAAAATCTCTAAGAGAACGAACTCAAATTTACATAGAAAAAGAAACTGAAAAGGAAAGTTAAAATAGAATATACGTTACAACCGGGGAATACTATATATACACTGAGTGGCCACTTTAGTATGACCATCTGACAGTTCTAAGTAAATGAGCTACGGCTACACGCTGTTGCCGCCAGAGTGCGAGGCTAGTATAAAAAGGGGAAGCATAGTGTTTGCGACAGTAGTAGAAGTGATTTTTGGGTGACGAGATGGGTAAAAAATGCAATTTGACGGACTTTCAACGTGGGATGATTGTAGGCGCTCGGAGCTATGGGGCGAGTATCACCGAAACCGCCGCATTCGTTAAATGTTCCAGAGCAGCTGTTGTTAAAGTGTTTAAAGACTGGACTGTCAGTCAAAAAACTGGGTCTCTACGTGCAACGTGTGGTCGTCATCGACTAGTGACTGCTCGGCCGGAACGGACAGTGTCCAGACTGGTAACAGACAACAGAAGGGCAACAGTGCAGCAAATTACAGACTATCTTAATCAAGGATCATCTCATATGATCTCTGGACGCACTGTTCGCCGTACCCTGCATCGGATGGGATATGTCAGCCGAAGGCCTTTTCTGTCTGCAGTTAACAAGCGAAAATGTCTCCAGTTCGCACAGGAGCACAAGGATTGGACAGTCAATAATTGGAAACAAATTATGTGGTCCGATGAATCACGTTTTCAGTTGCCCCATGCTGATGGCCGAATGAGAATTTCGCGGAAACAGCACGAAAGCATGGACCTCAAATGCATTGCTACAACCCTTTAAGCTGGTGGAGGCAACGTTATGGTTTGGGGAATGTTTTCCTGGCATGCTTTGGGACCTTTAATTCGTGTTAATCAACGTCTGACTGGCACATCATATCTAATCATCGTTGCGGACCAAGTGCATCCTGTCATGTGGATGGTTTATCCCAATGGCGATGGCTACTTTCAACAAGATAATGCGTACTGCCATAGTGCTCGTATTGTACAGGATTGGTTTCAGGAACATGCCTGTGAGTTTACTTTGCTTAGGAGGCCCCCACAATCTCCAGATCTCAACCCCATTGAGAATTTGTGGGATGAAGTTAAACAAGCCATCAGACAGCTGGATCCACAACCCTGCAATCTCACACTTCTGGAAAGTGCTATTCACCAAGCATGGTCTCAGATTCCACAAAACACGTATCAACATCTCGTGGAGTCCATGCCACGAAGAATAGGAGCAGTATTAAAGGCAAAAGGTAGCCCAACGAAGTACTGAGGCGGTGGTCATAATAAAGTGGCCACTCAGTGTATACACTGAGTCGTAGCAGAATTATAAGACCCCTACCTAATAATGGGAATAACCACCCTTGTGCTGGACGACAATGGCGAGACGGCGTGGCAAAGATGCAATGTGGCACTGGAAGGTTGCCCGAGGCACACGTGCCAATTTGGACTGCAGAAGAGCACGGAGGTCCTGAAGATGATGTGGATGTGGGTCAGCACGTCGAACCTGTCGATCCTAGTAGTCACACAAGTGCTCTATGGGATTGAGGTCGGGCGATTGCGCCTGCCAAGAGAGAACGGAGACATTGATGTGATGTTCATGGAACCAGTCACGCACTCTCTTTGTGAAGTGACACGGCGCATTGCCTTGTTGGTAGACACCATCACCACCAGGATAAAAGTCCAACATGAAGGGATGAATGCGGTTAGCGAGGATGGACAGGTAGCCATTGGTGTTTAGGGACCACTCCAGTGGTAGCAGCGGTCCCAAATCATACCAGGAATACATTCCCCAGACATGCACACTGCCAACGCTGGAATGTGCTTGACCGACAAGCGCGTTCCGTTCTCGTGTGTCTGACGCCGTATCCGTCGCCGCACGTCACTTCTGCGGAGGAAAAATCTCGATTCGTCGGAGAAAGCAACCTTCTTCCACTCTTCCACTGTCCAATGACAGTAATCCCGTGCGAACTGCTCTCGATTCGTCGGTACCGATGGACTGGGGTTAACATGGGCGCCTTGAGGCAGCGTCGACTTCCCAGACCGATGCGTAACAGGGTTCGCTCTACTGTTATCGGGGACACGTACCTGTGTGCCCCAGCGTTCATTTGCGTGGTCGATTGCTGCACTGTTGCGCGTCGATTACTCTTTATTTGTCGACGGTGGCGACGTTCTCCTCTGGGGTCGATGTCCTTTGAAGCTCCACAGGTATGACGTCGGGAGGTACTCGGTGTGCCAACGGACCATTTTTGGTACACCCTTACTACAGCACCTCGTGAACAGCTCACGAAGTCCGTTGTTTCTGAAATGCTTTCACCCCTTGGCACGGTAGACGACGATCATTCCTTTTCGAACTTCCTTCAAATCACTATCTCTGCCCATTGTGTTTACGTGACGCACTATGGCTCATATGTCTTGGCCGGCCGCTCATATCTCCGTGTGGTCGACTTTGTTACATGCACTCTGCAACGCGCCTGGGAGGTTAAGACTGGGATCACATTATTCTAATACGACCGTGTATGTGTGGCTCATGAGAAACACCCGCTAAAACTTCGTCATCCTTGTATAACGAAGTGAATTTCTCCGTCATTTTTATCCGCGCCAGGATTGGAACCCGGATCCCCTCACTCCGGAATAAGTTGCTCTACCAGTTGAGCTACGCGGACGTTTTATTCTGATTCCTATCTGCCTTTATGTCGTGTGCGTCCTTCTGGCAGGTACGTCACATCTCCTGGTACGTTACATCATCTCCCCCTTATTTTTTTTTTTTTTTTTTCGAAGTGCTGGAGAAAGGATTCTCTTATTTTTCCTATCTCGCGGTGTGGAAATAACATCACACCATTGCGAGATTTTGAACGGTCGGGTCATCCGGATAGTTCGGGCGCCATTATAACGAAGTCAATTTCTCCGTCATTTTTATCCGCGCCAGGATTCGAATCCGGGTCCCCTCACTCCGGAATAAGTTGCTCTACCAATTGAGCTACGCGGACGTTTTATTCTGATTCCTATCTGCCCTTATGTCGTGTGCGTCCTTCTGGCAGGTGCGTCACATCTCCTGGTACGTTACATCATCTCCCCCTTTATTTTTTATTTTTTATTTTTTTTCGAAGTGCTGGAGAAGGGATTCTCTTATTTTTCCTATCTCGCGGTGTGGAAATAACATCACACCATTGCGAGATTTTGAACGGTCGGGTCATCCGGATAGTTCGGGCGCCATTATAACGAAGTCAATTTCTCCGTCATTTTTATCCGCGCCAGGATTGGAACCCGGATCCCCTCACTCCGGAATAAGTTGCTCTACCAATTGAGCTACGCGGACGTTTTATTCTGATTCCTATCAGCCTTTATGACGTGTGCGTCTTTCTGGCAGGTACGTCACATCTCCTGGTACGCTACACTTGTTACACATCTAATCAATGGATTTAGATAGAAATGCTTAATCCTAGTTGATAAAATGTATGTTCGTAATATAAATTTAGTCATTACGTAAATTAGATACTGCCTTTCTATTTTCATTTTCGTTCTCTCTAAACATCTCACCTTGCACTAACGAAGTTTGAAAATTCTACGCTGCTGAACGAGATTGTAAGACTTGGTTACTCTTTACAGGTTATTAATAACTAGAACTGCTTTCTTTTGCCATCTTTCTCACTGATGTCGCTCTTGTGGAACTGCTGCAAGCCAAATTGCAGCTCTTCCACAAAGCCCTTCGAACAACTTTTACGAGAGTTTTGCGAAGACCGCATTTCATTCCGCGTCGCATGTATCTCCAAAGTCAACTTGAACTTAACTTTGATTTGTTAACTTAATATTTGATGAACCGTTATTATTATGATTCATTCGTTGCTTGTTTGTAGCACTTAATTAAACACTGATAAATCTCTTAATTAGGCACTTTCAAATAAACTTTCAGGGTAAGTGATGAAACATTATTTACATTTCCAAAGTCCGCTTTATTATGTATCTCCCAGAACGTAAAGATTCCGTCACATCGCAAGGTGAAGGTATTTCAAGCCAGTACTTTGTAACAATATGAGTTTTACAATTATCTCTCGCAGTGTTCAAATATAAAACACAAGTACAATCTTATATTACATAGCCTACTCCTCTCACAGCATAATTCTCAGTCGCTTAACACAGCATTCTAAACATAGCTCTAATTTCGAACGTTGCTCTGAGTAAACTACACTGCATGCTGGCTACCCAAAATGCAACACCAAGAAGGACACGAGATAGCAAAGCCAGATTTACTGGACACATAACAACACATACAAAGATGAAACGATTGAGCTTACAGGCCCGTGCGACTTGCGGTACACGCAGACATCAATAGTTCGTGTGGCCCCCATGGCTGGCAATAACGGCCGCTACACGCCACGGCATCGAACGAAAGAGGCTTTGGATGTGGGCTTGGGGTATGTCGGTCCAGGCTGCTTACACACGTTGCCACAGTTCATCAGGCGTAGCCACGGGTGGTGCTTGCCGGACCACTCGGTTGCCGATCAGCGACCAGACGTGTTCGATGGGGGACATATCGGGAGAACAGGAGGGCCACGGCAGCAGTGACGCCGTAAAGAATTGTTAGGCCGTAAAGAATTGTTGCACGATGCGTGCCACGTGCGGGCGCGCATTGTCCTGTTGAAACGTTGCCGCTGGCCGGTACTGCAGGTAAGGGAGGACTACAGGCTCCAAAACGTCGGAGATGAAGCGGTGGCTGTTGAGTGTACCGGCGATGCGTACCAGATGGGTGCAGGTATCATATCCTATTGCGCCCCAAACCATAACGCCAGGCGACGGACCGGTATGGCAATGCATATTGCAGGTGTAATACAGTTTATCGCCGCAGTGCCGCCACAAGCGGATCCAATCATCGTGGTGTTGCAGGCAGAAGCGGGATTCGTCGGAGAAGACAATGTCGCGCCATTCCGTAGACCAGGTGCGGCGTTCAAAGGCCCACTGCCACCGCACTCGCCTGTGGTGTAACGTCAATGGTAATCAGAGCAATGGGCGCCGTACGACAAGTCCCCGCTCCTGCAGACGACGTCGAACGGTACGTGCTGACACAGGTTGTTGCGCAACACACCCTAATTCCTGCGCTAACGTTCGTGATGAGGCGGTGCGAGCCGTCAAAGCCCGCTGCACAACATGCCGGTCCTCTTGTTCGGTGATGTGCCGCGGCTGTGGCAATCTCTAACGTCGGTCCGTCCGTCCCTCGTGCACCCACCGAATCTATACTTGCCTCACTGTGGCTTAATGTCGTCCCAGACGGGCGTCGATGTCTCGGTACGATAAACCGCTGTCGCGATAAGCCACTATTCGTCCTCTGTCGAACTCCGAAACGTGCTGGAATGACTGCCGTATTCTGCGACGAGGCATCAGGAAGCTTCCCACGCACAGGTCCGGCAGCACAACACACTTCCACTACTTACACCCCGCCTTCTGTGCACCCTTCTTATAGTGCTTCTTGGTGGCGTGCTGGACGCGCATGATTTGCATATGCCCTGCAATGCTAATCGTTTGCATGTCCTCTCTGCTGCGAATTTTAGGCCAATCGGATGCTTTTTTTTTTTTTGAGGTTTAACGACCACCGTGAGCAACTCAATGGGCTATAAGCAGTCGCCCGTCCCTAATTTAGAGTCACTGGTTCCAGGGAAGGGAGAGAGCCAGTGCCGTAAGACAAACACAACATCCATGCCTCACCGGGATTCGAACCCGGACCCCTTACGGACGAATGATCAGAGGCCAGTGCCTTAGACCACTGCGCCACCGGGGCGGCCAATCGGATGCTTCCTTCTTGGTGTTGCATTTTGGGTGGCCCGCAGTGTATTATCGAACTTCTGTAGCTTTATTTACCTTTCTGACTACACTCTGAACCATTGTCAGGCTTCCAAAATAGCGTTAAGTAAAAAAATATCTAATGAGGAGAAACGAAATTTACGTGAGAACACAGAAACTCAAAAAACGAGAAGTATACGTCACAGCCTGGTGAAATATTTCATATCCAATGCTTTATCTGCCAAAAACTAATAAAATGTCCAAGTTGCGCAATATCTAATTAACTGTAGGCCTACTTTTCTGACTGGTCTTCGGGTTCGGATATTAATGTACTCGTCAATGATTTAGGCAGTACTCGTCAATGATTTTAGCATGTCCAATGATGTACTCGTCAATGATTTTAGCATGTCCAATGATGTACTCGTCAATGATTTTAGCATGTCCGGCGCGTAACTGGAAGACCCTGGGTTCGATTTCCGGTGGCGGCCGATGAGAATGTTTTGAGACTCCCTTATTAACGTGGAAAGAGCGGCGATTTCTGTTTGGTGTTCCTGATCCACCTGATTGCGTAACACACCCTAATTCCTGCGCCACAGAAATCACCGCTCTTTCCTCCTAGCTATTTGTTCAGTTGCTGCTTTCCATCTTTGGTGAATCCCCATCATCGTGCGGGGCTCCATGGAGCAGCCTGCCATGTAGTTTGGCAGGTAATCACATGTGAGTCTGGAGAATTCGAGGCCGGTTTGGTGCAGTAGTAGCATGTCCGGCGCGTAACTGGAAGAGCCTGGGTTCGATTCTCGGTGGCTGCCGATGAGAATTTTTCTGAGACTCACTTATTAACGTGGAAAGAGCGATTATTTCTGTTTGGGGATTTAGGCAGCTCATATAATTCATATGAACGGTTCTTACAACATTAGGATCCTGGAAATATTCTATTTGACCTTGAGCACCGCAAACATTTGTGTTGGTTGGTTGGTTGGTTGGTTGGATGGTTGATTTTTTATGGCGCAAGGGCCATGTTTGGCCAAAGAGCGCCAGACACAAGACAAACAAACACTATTAAAAGCGTGGTATAAAACTTAAAATCTGGCTGATCAAGTAAAACTGAACAATGAGAATGATGGAAGGGCTAAAAAGACAATGAAACAAACAGTATTAAAAAACATGGAACAATGATTAAAATCTAGCTGATTCAGTAAAACTGAGGAATGAGAATGATGATAGGGATAAAATCTAGATACGTTTAAAAAAGTCAATATGTTTAAAAAATGAAAAAACAGCAACAGTATTGCAGTGGTCATTTAGGAGCCGCTGCAGCGTAGCGGCGTCCTCGGTCAACAAATGAGAATGAAATAAATGAAAACGTACATCACGAAAACGAACACAGGTACACAGAAGATGAGTGACGGTGAGTCAGCAATTGCACGTCTCACACATCGGCGCAGTGTCGCCACACAGCAGAAAGCGGTGAGTGAAACGACAATGCCCAATGCGGAGACGCGCAAGCACCACTTCCTCCCTACGGTTCCGACGATATGAGGATTTCCAGATTCCAAGAATAAGTTTAATACGATGCAGCTTATTTTCCACCTCCTGGTCCCACAGACCCTGCCACGTTCGCTTGATACGGTCGTGAACAAGAGAGCGGAAATCCCGGTGAAACAGTGGCAAGGGTGTGACCACTAAAGAGGAAGCAGATCTAGCAGCCGATCAGCACACTCGTTACCCGAGATTCCAACATGCCCAGGAATCCAGCAAAACTGAACATGAAGACCGGCCCCGAGGAAACGACGAAGTAACTGTCTCACATCCAAGAGAACAGGATGGTCACGGCAATCTGCAGATGATAAAGACTGCAGAACACTTAAGGAATCCGTGAAGACCATAGCACGATGATGACAACTCGACTGAACATGGAGAAGGGCGAGATACACAGCATGCATCTCCGCCGAAAACACCGTGGCCTCAGCTGGGATCCGCGCTACTGAAACGTCATCTACACAGACAGCCGCGGATCCAACGACTCCATGCATCTTCGAGCCATCAGTGAAAATGGGAGTGTAATAAGAATTGAGGGCACGGTGCTCAGCGAAGAGCTGCTGGTACACTGACGCAGGGGTTGAGCATTTATCGAAAGATGTAAAGGTGGTATCAACCATGACACCAAGTGGGTGCCATGGAGGATCCCCAAAGCCCCTGGTCTCTCCAACAAGTGACAAGTCGAGCCCTACATCACGGGCTACGGCCGCCATACGAAGACCGAAGGTTGAAATGCACGAGGGCCGGTTCTCGAATAAACGAGCATGCTGGGGATGAAAAACGTCATCGTATAAAGGATGGTCTGGAAGAGATCTAAGTTTCAAGTAGAACTGAATAGACAGCTGCAGACGGCCTAATTCAAGCGATGGTTCGTTCGCGTCAGCGTAAAGGCTGGGAATCGGAGATGTTCGAAATGCTCCCGAACAAAGACGCAATGCTTGATGGTGAATAGTGTCCAAAGGGCGAAGAACGGAACGACGAGCAGAGCCATACACGATACAACCATAATCCAGTTTCGATTGTATTAAGGAATGGTTAATGCGAATTAAAGACATCCTGTCTGCGCCAAACGAGACTCTCGAAAGGATCTTAAGAATAGATAGAGCCCGCAGACAGGAAATCTTGAGCCGCCGAACGTGCGCACGGAACGTAAGCGCACGGTTGACGGTCAGTCCATGGAACTTGGTCTCCGGCAAAACTGGTATGGCTGCACGGTCTAAATACAGCTCTGGGTCAGGATGGAGGCCACGCCTCCGGCAGAAATGGACACACGCTGTCTTGTCGGAAGAAAGAACGAAACCATTGTTATTCGCCGCTTTAAAGATCTGGTTAATTGCAGACTGCAACTGCCTTTCAATAAAATGCATGCTTGATGACGAGCAGAAAATGTGCAAGTCATCAACATAAACAGTAGCCGAAACCGCAGGAGGAAGATTTATGAAAAGACAATTAATGCGGATGATGAACAATGTGACAAATAAAATGCAACCTTGAGGAACACCTTGTTCTTGATGGAACGGTGCAGAGAGTGTCGTACCCAGACGCACTTGGAACACCCGATTGCGAAGGAAATTTATAACGAAGGTTGGAAGATTTCCTCGCAACGCGCATGCGTGGAGGTCACGGATAATACCGTGCCGCCACGCTCGATCATAGGCTTTCTCAATATAAAAAAATACGGATTCAGGTGCTGCCTACGCACGAACGCCTCGCGCACAGATGTCTCAAGGTACAGGAGAGGATCGTGAGGTGAACGATGACGGCGAAAGCCGCTTTGTGATGGTGAAAGTACTTGATGATATTCTAAAAAATGAACTAACCGGGAATTAACCATGCGTTCAAGAACTTTACACTGACAGCTAGTGAGAGCAATTGGACCATAACTAGAAGGAGACTTGGGATCCTTGCCAGGTTTGGGAAAAGGCAGAACAAAAGCTTTTCGCCAAGATTCCGGGAAACTGCTCCGACCAAATACGATTGTAAAGGATTAAGAGATTCTCTAGAGACGACTGCAAGAGATGACGAAGCATGTCATAGTGGATTCCATCAGGACCGACACATGTAGCTCCGGACCGATGCAGAGCCACCCTGAGTTCAACCATGTTGAAGGGGGAGTTATATCCAGTGTCGTGAAAAGGCGCAAAGGAGATTCTCTGGCGTTCCGCTGTGGATTTAATCCTCAGAAAGGAGGAAGGATACGCCCGGTCACTGGACACGGAGGCAAACGCCTCCCCAAACAGTCAGCAATCTTCCCGACTTCAGCATATGTGCAGCCGTTACTGTCGCGAATGGAGATCTGGTGAGAGCTGTAGTTACCCCGGATCTTACGAATCTATAACGAAGTAAATTTCTCCGTCATTTTTATCCGCGCCGGAGTTCGAACCCGGGTCCACTCATTCCGGAATAAGTTGCTCTACCAATTAAGCTACGCGGACATTTTATTCTGATTCCTATCTGCCTTTATGTCGTGTGCGTCCTTCTGGCAGGTATGTCACATCTTCTGGTACGTTACATCATCTCCCTCGTGTGCGTCCTTCTGGCAGGTACGTCACATCTCCTGGTACGTTACAAATCTTATCCCACACACTTTTCGAACTGGCACGTGAAGTGAGAGATGAAACATACTGGATCCAAGACTTCCTCTTGCTACGTCGACGCACCAACCGAGCATAGGATTTTGCTCGTTTGAATGTAACGAGATTAGCATCGGTCGGATAACGCGGAAACGTAGACCAGGTCTTATGTTGAGCTCTCCTAGTCGCTGCGCATTCGGGATTTCACCAAGGCTTCGGACTTCTGGGGAGCGTCGTAGATGTTTTTGGTATAGAAAGATAAGCTGCCTGAAGAATGCTATTTGTGACTTCAAGAACAGCTGCGTCGATTGACTCTTGGGTCACCATTGCAGAAGTTATCACTGTGGACGATGTGAAGACCTCCCATCTCGCACGCTCCATCCTCCACCGAGGAAGGCGGGAGGCAGAAGATGGCATGTTAGCATGATGCGAGAGCACAATTGGAAAATGGTCACTCCCGTGGAGGTCGTTACACACCGTCCACGACCAATCAGCAATAATCGATGGTGATCCCAAGGTCAAATCGATCGCACTAAAGGATCTTGTTAGCTCATGGAAGTACGTGTAATCACCGGTGTTAAAAAGGCACAAAGAGGCCGAGGACAGAAGAGACTCTATGCGACGACCTCTCGTGCTGATGCTGACACTACCCCACAAATGATGATGGGAATTGAAGTCACCCATTTGAAAAAAGGGTGAAGGCTGCTGATAGACCAAGCTCTCCAGAACAGAGACGCCCACGTTCTCGTCCGGCGGCAGATAGACACTGCAGACAGTAAGAGGCCCAGGCACAGATATTCGCACCGCCACGGCCTGCAAAGTTGTGGATATCGCAACGGAAGACACAGGAACACTGTGAGGGACAAGAATAGCGACTCCCCCACAGGCGATGTCTCCCGATGCATTATCTGTCCGATACGCACTATAGCCTCGAACTGAAAGCAGGTCTGATGGTTTAAGTTTCGTCTCCTGTAGACAAAGGCACACCGGAGAGTACAACGAAAGCAGATGCTTCACGTCATCAAAACTCGTCCGAAAGCCTCGACAGTTCCACTGAATGATTGAAGCCATGGTTAATAGTGAGATGAAAATGGAAATGATCAAACGGAGTCAAGCTCCATCGCCTCTGATGAGGGTTCTCCTAGATCTGGAGGCGTGTGACCAGGGGCCAAGATGGGAGCATGTTTTGTCCCAAGTCTCTTAACAGAAGGCGCTTTCCGTTGAGTCGTTTGCTGAGACTTTGGAGGAGAAGAAATGCTTTTCTTATCCTGGGCTTTGGTTTTCTTGCCAGAAGAAGTGGTCTGAGTTCCCTTGCTGATGGTAGGGTGACTATGCTTCGGCGAAGTGGTGGGTACCGCTTTCAGACCCCTAGCTCGAGACTGGAGTGCCTCCAGTCCGGCTGCAATGATATCTCCCAGCTTGTAGGGACATTTAGTAGGGATCTGAATGTCGGTTTGAATGGCAACCGTAGATTTGGCAACCACCACGGATGCATAAGATCGCCGATCAGAAGAAACAGGAACTACTCTTCTGGCCTCAGGATAGGAAATATTCTCAACTGTTTTCAGCCTTTGGATTTCTTTCTCCACCTTACACTTGGGACAATCTTTGGCTGATGCTGCGTGTGAACCCTTACAGTTTACACAAAACTCAGCCTCGGCCACACATTCTGACCAAAGATGCTCTGTGGCACCACAGCGTCCACACCTAGGATTGCTCCTGGCTGAGAATGGCCGTACGACTGACACCCAAAACATCTCAACGGGTTAGGGATGTACGGACGTATCTCAAGGTGAAGATACCCTGCCTTGATGGACGTAGGCAGGGAAGGTCTATTAAATGTTATAATGATGTTCCGGGATGGGACGGACTGCCCACTCCGCATAAAGAGAATACGCCGCACACCCGTAACGTGTTGACTCCTCAGTTCTTCAAGTAGTTCTTCCTCGGTACACTCAACGAGGTGCTGAGAGGAGACAACACCTCGAGATGAATTTAGGTATCCACGAGGTGTTATTTTGACCGGAGTCTCAAGCAGCGTGGTAGTGTTTAGAAGTGTGGAACTGTAGGCCACAGTGGACATCTCTACAAGATCTCCAGATTGGAGCATTTTAATGCTCTTAGGAGAGCTTGCTACAGATTGAAGTGCTTTGTTAATCCAAAATGGACTTTTGGCACTCAAAGGCTTTGAAGAGTCCAATGAGTGCACAAAAAAGAAACGAGCATTTGAACAATCAGGAACATGTTTTTTTGCGGAAGGGGATGAGCCTTCCTCATTAATTCTTTTGGTTTTAGGTTTGTGGGAAATGTTATTGAGAGCCATGAAAAAAAGAAAGATTTCGTCCGCCGACTTCCCCACCCATAATCGAGCCCAACGAGGGAGAACCTGAGGTCCGCAAGCCCAAGTGGACGCAGGACACGGCTCTAGGGATAGGAAGCGGATATAGAAAGTTGATAGGGTAGACATGCGCTCAGCGTGCACCCAGACTTTCCCGTGCCTGGGGAACATCCCTTTGGCATGCCCACCCTATCCCCATACTCACCTTGTCGTGCGAAACGACAAGCCGTTAGAGGTCTGGGCTCCACTCTGCCACAGAACTCATTGACTAGGAGTGGGTTAGTTCCTAGCCGCCCGTTTAGAGTGAAGCATAGGGCAAAGAGGAGTGTTTGCACCAGGCGACAACAACACCTTGGCCTCCAGAAACCCCAGCCTCCAGCATCCCCTTTTCCACCTTACGGGTCACCGCACACGGCAAACGTGCAGGTAGGTCTAGCTAACCAGCTCGGAAAAACAAAGAAAGGAACATGAAGCGGAGATGACAGAAAAGAAAAAGAGAAACTAAAATCCAGAGCTGGCGCATAATCACAACTTCAGCAACCTACAACTGAGGCGGGAGCGTGTCAAGTGAAAAAAAAACAAAACAAAAAAACAATAAAAAATGTGAATATCATCACATACAGTACATGTCGGCTCGGGCCGTGGGGACGCCATCGCCCAGCAGCTGGATGAACAACTGTCTCTTCGGTGATGTAATCGTTCAAAACGACATGACCAAATGATCCGTCACAAGGTCAGCTCGGGCCGTGGGGGCGCCGCTCCCCAAATAACTGGAAAATCAGTTATTATCCCTGTGCGGGGAAACATGTTTGTATTCATGTTACATTTGAATTAATATAAATTCTGTGGAATATTTTTCTCTTATTAGATGGAACTCTGTCAGAATTATTAGCTCGGCAATCAGACATCGCTCAATTGCCTATATTTACTGCTCATCACGTGACATCAATCACATCTGAAAACTTGAATATTGCAAATGAATGAAATGCCGAATTGCACCATTGTACAACACAAATCTGGAAGATGTGAATCCGTTTATTGGGGTAAATACGACATGAATGATAAGTCAGATAATATCCGAAAACTTGAAAATTTCATCGTCCTGGAGCGGGAATCGAACCCGCGTCTCGCGGATAGCGCCCGATTATGCTAACCATTACACCACCCAGAACGATTAAGTTTCAAGTTTCTGAGTAATTTCTTTTTATATGACATGACTTACCATTCATGTCATATTTACACCAGTGAACGGAGTTACAACTTCCAAATTTGTATTGAAAATTACATCTCACTGGAGCGAAAATCGAACCCGCATCTCTCGATTTCCGTTCGAGCATGCTATGCGTTACACGATCCCGGACGATGAAGTCGCACGTATTTGAGTGTTAAGAATCTGAACATTCTCATATTTTGACCAGTCGAAGCCAATTCTGCTTCCTCATAGCGTAGTTAAGCGAAATCGCCCATCATCATGGGTGATGTAATTGATAGCATGCTCGAACGGAAATCGACAGATGCGGATTTGATTCCCGCTCCAGAGCGATGTATTTTTAAGTACGCTGTCTCGTTTCTTTCAAAGTTGTAACATACGAGGTTAGGTATAAAATAATAATGAAATAAACATCGTATTTTTGATAATCTGAAATTAATGACGTATGATCGCAAGAAACGTGTAAATGAATTGCGTATAACAATTAAAGAAACGAAAAAAAAACCACACTAAAATATCGCGACTAATGCAGAATCTATACATAGTATAAAATAAAGTCCCTGGTAGGCGTTTGTCTGTTTGTTCGGGCTAATCTCGAGAATCGCTGGACGGATTTTGATGCGGTTTTCATCAATCCATAGAGCATTTGTCGACAAAGGTTTAGGTGTATGAAGCATTAATATATGACAAAAAGGAGCCGAGCAGTAACGATTTTAGTGACAAGTCAAAGAAAAAACCACCGTTTGCATTCTTTCGTGGTTTCCACAGCCCAGCCTAAACAACGATGCACGGCGACCGATTTACGAAACTTTTTTGCTCGTTGGGAAAAAGACGCGAGGCGCATGCGCGGCGGCCGGTCTGACAGCATGTAAGGCCACTGACTAAATGCGCAGTTATATCGGACGCTGAAAAAGAATTGCTTTATCGGCGGTCGCACAGACTAAATGCATAGTTGTTTTCGTCCACACGTATGTATCTCTTTGAGTAGCTCTTTAATTAAAATTTAAATTATGCCGAGACGAAAATCGAATATAGGTCGTAGTACATCGGACGCTAAAAGAATTTGTTTATCCCGTCATAATGAAACTTTCCAAGAAACAGAATCTCGATTGGCAAATGACAGACAAAGAATGGAAGAGAAAGACAGTCGGCTATTGAACGTAATAATCGTCTCTCTTTAAATTCGCTGTAAATTCTAAATTGCTACCGTGCGAAGCCAAGGCGGGTCGCTAGTTACGTATAAAAGGGAATAACATATAACTGGAAAACCTATAACTGAGGTACCACTGCATTTACAAAATGTTTGCTTTCATAAAATTGAAGTCAAAGAGAGAGGATAACTTTCGCAGCTGTAAATTCTAAACGTGTTTTTTTTTCTCATGAAAAAAAAGCGCCTTTCATGATTTTCTATCGAATATAGGCAGTTCAGCGATGTCTGATTGCTGAGCTCTGAATTTAGATGTTACTTTGCACAGATTGGATTCTGTGATTTTAATGTTTGGAACAACTTTCGTCCAGATTGGGTGTATACTGCGTGAGCTGTTGCAAAGTAAGTTTGTTTTTCTTCACATTGTGTATGCCTATATTATTCTGTACACCTAGTGCTTTAATTAATTCGGATGATTACTACAATAAAACGAGTTTTCTTCCTGGGAAAACAGCTATGCAGCTTTTGCTATAATATCCAGAATTGTTTACAACTGATTTCAGTTTTTGGGAGGAGACTTTAAATACCGATGCGAGATTTAAATCCAAATATTCGACCTGGACGATGTGAAAGCATCTTCGCCTTTGTAAGGAGCATTCATTGATGAAAATTTTATGTTTATGTTTTTTGAAAGAAATGGTTTGTAGAAATGAGTTATTTAATCTTGAAAGAGCTAAGTTTTATCTGGCCTTGGAAAAGTTTACTCTTTGTTTGGGTAACTTTTCTTATTTCTTTCAGCCGAGCTTTTCTGCTCACAGACATTTGTTGTCAAACATCTCTGAGGAGCTCTCACGAAATCGGCTTTGTAGAAGCGTCGTCAGCTGCAAAGCGGGGAGAGAAGGGGAGCAGTTCAACATCGGAGATGTTACAATAGTCACAAACCGAAATCTTTTGGTCGACGTCTTCTTGCACATCCTTTTCCTTGGTAGCGCTCTTCATATCAACGAAAGGACGCTAGCGGACGCATCACACTTGCTGCCAACGTCAGTTTCCTTCTCCTTTTATCAAAATGTTTCTTCGGCTACCTTGCGTTGTGACGAGCACAAAGCAACCAGCATTTGCCAGATGGCGCTTGCTCTCGATTCAGCAGCTGGTCTCTGTTTCAGTCCTATGGGGAATTCAATGTCGCTAAGAAATGTCGCTGAATTCGCTGCTGGATCGAGGGGGAAAAAGAAAGAAAAAAAAACAACACGTACGCAACGCAACGTATTTATGGACATTTTACAAACTTTCTTCTGTGTAGTCAAACAGGGAGATATCAGTAACTTTTATAGCAATACCAGGCGGAAATTCAGATAGAACACACGTACATCTATTTTTATCAGAACATTAATTCCGTTCTAGTGTTATATTTATGAAAAGGGAGCTAGTAATTTATGAAATAAATGACTCCTCATCAAAAATCGCCAAACGTAGTTTCAGGTTTTAATCAATTTACCAGAAATAGAATTTCAAAAATTGTGGCTTATTTTCTCCAGCCGAAGAAATCTTTTTTCTGGTTCTGAAAAAAAGTAAAGAATTCAGTGAATTCTTTAACAAGTTAGTAAAATCATGCAATGCATTGATTATGATACGCTTTCCAACATACCAGAAATTATTACTCAAGTTATGTGGATAATGGCTGTGGAATAAATCTCGCTCCTGTGTCCTGACCTTTGACCCCATTTCGACGCTATTCAACAGAACCGGTTCGGTATACCTCAGGAATAACATACTAAAGTTTTGTCGCAATAGAAGCAGTTTTACGCAAGTTATGAGAATAATGGCTGTGGAATAAATGTTGCTTTTGTGCAATGACCTTTGACCCCATTTCGTTGCTATTCAACAGAACCGGTTCACTATACCTCCGGAACAACATGTTAAAGTTTTGTCGCAATCCAAGCATTTTAGGTAAATTATGATGCACAAGGGCAATGGAATGGATTCGACTCCAGTGTCCTGACCTTTGACCCCATTCCGCCCATTTTCAATAGGGTTCGTCTCCAGTGGCTCCCTACCACATACTAAAATTTCATCGAAATCGAACCATATTTACGCATGTTATGACGCATAAAGGCAATGGAATGGATCCTGATTTTATGTCCTGACCTTTGACCCCATTCCACCCATTTTCACTTGGGATCGTCCCCAGGTAGTTCCTTACCACATACTAAAATTTCGTCGAAATCGAACGATTTTCACGTGAGTTCTCATGCGGACGGACGGACAAAGCTGGAGCATATACGCTTCTTCAACCTACGTTTGGAAAGCGTAAATAAAAGGATTGCGGTACTACTTCAATCACATTCAAGGACATGATTTGTGAGATGGATTCCGTAAATATGTGATGCATTGCAGTAAAACTCGTGTGACGTATACTACAGAGGTAAAGAACATGTCAAGACGACAAATCTGCAACGATACAAATTTGTCCGTGTAGCTTAGTTGGGAGAGTAGCCTACTCTGGACTGAGAGAGCGCGAGTTCAATCCGCATCACGGAAAAATTTGTATTTTCACGTTGGCGCCCGAACGTAGAAATGGATCTACTGGCCTTTGGGTTATTCGAAAAATGTGCGACGTTTATTCCACACAACATCTCGGATTGATGAAAAATTCCCACTTCGCTTCAAATAAAAAATAAAATAAATAAGAAGGAGATAATGTAAGGTACTACAGAGATAAAGCACGCGACAACACGACAAATCTACAGCGATATATTCCGTCCGTGTAGCTTAGTTGGGAGAGCAACGTACTCCGCAGAGAGGGAGCGTGGATTCCATCCCCGTCAAGAACAAATTTGTGTTCTCACATTGGCTCCCGAACGTAAAAATTGATCCACTGGCCATTGGGTTCATCGAAAAATGTGTGTTGTTCATTCCACACATCGTCTGGAATAAATGAAAAATTCATACTTTGCTTCAAATAGTAAAAAAAAAAAAAAAAAAAAAAAAAAAAATAAGAGGGAGACGATGTGACGTACTACAGAGGTAAAGTACGTGTCAAAACGACAAATCTGCAACGATTCATTCCATCCGTATAGCTTAGTTGGGAGAGCAACTTACTCCGGAGTGAGGCTGCGTGGGTTCGATCCCCGTCACGGACGGATTTGTGTTTTCACACCTGTTTATAACTAGGACCTCGGAACCGATGGAAATCTTCGTTAAATCCGGGCGGTCACCGTTTTGGTGTGAAAAAACGGCCTTGCAAAAAATGCATTAGTGACGTTTATATTATTTTATATAAAAAACACAAAACGTCTGTGTATCTGAAACAGCAAAAACTGTCGAACGCCGAACTGTAGCATCGTGAAATTTGCATAGCTTATTAATACTGGAATTTCTAGGTCAACGCAACTATTTTAAGATCTCTATGATGTTCGGTTCGCGAGTTATGAATTAATTAACAAGCTAATCAATAAAGTCAGCGTCGTTTGCTACGCCATCGTTATCATGTTCCAAATCTGAAAGCACGTGACTGCATTCATCGCAGCGGCACATCCACAGGTATTTCTATTTTTGGAGAACTGAACTGTGCATAAAAAAATGAAAAAACGAACTTTGCGAAATCTTAACGAAACGGGCTGCAATTTTTACCAACACCATGAATTAGTAATAAGAGGAGTCCCTAAAATTTCACCGGAATCCGGTCAAAACTTTTAAAAATAGGCACTGAATTTTTAATTAATCGATAAACAGAAATATATACGCAGAAACGGTTAATACAATTTTTACGGCTAATTTAAAAAGTTATTTACCGATTCAGGCGAACTTTGGAGGTCATGTTCCTATTAACAATTTATGGTGTTCATCAAAATTTCAGCCAGTTTCATAAAACATTCGCAAAGATACGTTTTTAACTTTTTTATCCCAGAGATTCGCCCCTCAAAGACGTCTGAAACCGAAAGCACGTGATGAATTTGATCGTCGATAACAAATTTTTAACGAATTTTGTTCAGTCAGTGTTCTAATGCTGTCTTTTGGACGCGTATTAAATAATTCGTAACGCTTTTGGTCCGTTTGATTCTACAGATTCCATACATTCTGTACATTTCGTTGCTTTAATTCTCGACAAACATTTATGACAGCAATGTACGGCCAAGTGCTGAAATAATCACGCTATGAATAAATAATTTGTAATGACCGAATTTGTGAAATCAGCATTTTTCTTTCTTGCAAGCATCAATTTTTTCCCTGACTTTTTCAGTGACATTTAAGGGAATATGAAATTAATAAGCTGAAATCCTAGGCAAAGCCGGGTAGTAAAGCTAGTATATCCATATAAGCCATGACACATGGCAACATTTTTGTACCATTTTCTAGCCCTCTAATGATGGCTACAATGTCGCTTACGAAAAATACTTTTCTCTTAGACATTTTGTCACTTGTAAGAGTTTAGGATTAACTAATTGACGGCTACGTGAGATAAACCAGTATTTAAATCTCGTGAAGCAAAAACAGCACCGATCTTCCCATTGCAACGCTCGCTTGGAGGGTGAAAGGAGCGATGGGCACAATTCCAAGACTTATTATCTTCTGTCTCCCCTCAGGCAACATACCCATTCCATTACACGCTAATGGCTGTCTCCAATCGTTATCTAGAAATTCACTTAATACATGTGGGTGAAGTCCACTCACTCTGTTTTGGTCCAAGACTAGGGTGCCTGTTCTCAACTTTGCTGACGTTATACTCCGAAGGTATAGCTTTGGAGTGGATGGAAGAGATTCTCTTGGACACTCAGTTGTTGAACATTTGATGTACTCCCTCGCCATGCGTTTCTATCAAAATTCTTCTTCTAGCACACCAGTATTCCACTGTGCTGTGGTGATTTTGTCCTGAATGCCACCATTTCTATTCCTTCCTGCCAGGATAGTGACCAGCAGGTAATTCTTGTTCTATTTAAATACGAAATTTCGTTAAATTTTGTTTCGTCGCATGTTGAAATTGACCATCTTAGCTTTTCTCTCCCTCGTTATATCATGGGATTTCATTTAGTTTTGTTCGTTAAAAACGATCGTCTTTGCTTTGAATTAGCATTACAGGGTGTGCTGTAAATCAGGAGCCATAGGAGTTTCTCACATTTGTGTTTCTTGTTTTACAGGTAAACCATGTCGCTGAGTACATAGGAACGAACTGATGTCCCGAAGAATTCAACAAGCTACATCCAGACCGCGCACCAATCACACACACACATGGGTTGGCAAGCTTATATCCAAATTTAAGGAAACTGGGTCCATACTTGACAGGCCTTGCAACAGATCGCCAAGGACTGTTACGGACGACGAAACCAGTACCAGTGTGAGGGCTCGCTTCGTTTCCAGCCACAAGAAGTCGTTTCGATGCTTGTCCACTGAAACTAGGAAACTGGGATCTCCAAGAGCAGCATTCACCGCATCTTGAAATTTAATCACTGGCATCCATACAGACTGTAGCTCCATCAGCGTTTAAGTGAAGACGATCCTGATTGGCGAATTCAGTTTTGCGAATTGGCAGAAGAACAATGCCCGAATTTTGAGACATTTCCATCACAAATTCTGTTCTCTGATGAAGCGAAATTTTATGTTTCCGATATAATGAACTGAACACTCGATACTGGTCAGTACAAAATCCTTTTTGGTTCAATCCTTTCAAGCTGCAAAGTGGCTGTCACGTCATGCTGTGGTACAGGATATAGAAAGACAGAATTATTGGTCCCTTTTTCTTCGACGAGAAGGTAACCACTGAAACGTACCTGAACATGTTGCAGAAAGAAACATTTCCAAGCCTGTTGAATCCAGCAGGCACATTCTCGGAATGTTTTCAGCAGGATGGCGCCCCTCCACGTTACGCGCTGACAGTACGACATTATCTTAACACACAGTTTCTCGAACATTGGATTGGACGCCGAAGACACGTGGAGCGGCCAACAAGAAGCCTAGATCTCATTCCGCTCGATTTTTATTGAGGGTGGGGTCACCTGAAAGCCGTCGTGTACCAAGTCAAAATTCAGAGCATTCTCCATCTTAAAAAACGCATTGTGCTGGAGTGTCAGCAAATTCCCGCGAGTGTGATCCATAAAGTGCTGCAAGAGTAGAGATTGCATCTTCATGTGTGTGTGCAACAGAACGGCGGACACGTTGAACATATTCTGTAATTGTATGTGCTTTTCTCCTATGGGTCCCGACTTACGGGACACCCTGTATATTAAACAAAAAATTCCCTGCTTTGCTCGTTAAATCCGGGTCTCCACTAAATACGGACTACTTATAAGTGGGCTTAACTATGTGTGTGTGTGTGTGTGTGTGTGTGTGTGTGTGTGTGCGGAGACTTCTACAGAAGAGCCTATAGTTATATTGGGTGATTAGGCGGGACATATTTCACCTGGAACCAAAAATTCTGATGAAGATATAGAAGTGAACAGGCTAAAGTCCGAATTGCCTTCATTAGAAATATGAAAAAGAGAGAAAGAGAAGCGTTAAAGTAGTCAGGGTCACGCCTTGATTCACTGGCTTTTTACCTTGATGTTCCCCAAACGATACCCTTGTTTAAACTCACTGGCTATGTAGGAACTCGACGACAAATCGCTTATTAATCGATTTGCTAACAAGAGCACTCTCATCGTCATTGATTTTGATTACACATCAGATAGGAGAAGAACTGCATGAACTTTTCTGTTTACAGGACATTTTCTTCCGTCACACAATGCTGTTTTCCATCACGTCCTATGAGATATGCATAATATTCTAATAGTTATATTTTTCATAAAATATGTAGCAATGTAAAATACATTTTTGTCGAAGATTGGAATGAATACACCCACGAAACAGAAACGAAAGGTGTTTTTTTTTCATAAGAAATGAGCTGTGAAAGGTATCCTCTTTTTTCGACTTCAATTTTATAAAAGCAAAAATTTGTAAATATAGTGCAACATTGGTTATACGTTTTCCAGTCATACGTCTTTCACATTTATACGAAATTCTGCGTTAGTTGCGATATTTTAGTGCAGTTTCTTTTGTTTTTTCAATTTAGTTATACGCAATTAATTTATACGCTTTTAGTGTTTATACGTAAAATTTCTAATTTCAGATTACCAAAAAACAGAAAGTTCTTTCACTCTTTTATACGTAACCCGGTATGTAACAACTCTGAGAGAAACCAGACAGTTTTGCTGTGTTACTTCTTGATGCAGCCAAAGTTGAATCTTGATCCCATCAGAGAAGGGTATGTTGGTTACTTTGAGAGAACTGAGACAGCGTTGTCGTGTTCATTCCTGGTGCAGCCAAAGTTGAACCTTAAGCCCATCAGAGAAGGGTATGTTCATTACTTTGAGAGAATTGTGACTTGTGTTCATTCTTGGTGCAGCCAAAGTTGAACCTTAATCCCATCAGAGAAGGGTATGTTGTTTACTTTGAGAGAGTTGAGACACCGTTGTTTTGTTTCTTTTTGGTGCAGCTAAAGTTGAACCTTGATCTCATCAGAGAAGGGTATGTTGGTTACCTGAGAGAATTGGGACACCGTTGTTGTGTTCATTCTTGGTGCAGCCAAAGTTGAACCTTAATCCCATAAGAGAAGGATATTGTGCTGTTGTTGTAGTTATTCAATGTGATATCGCCTTGGTGCGTAGCGTTGCCGTCAGGCAAGTACTGGAATATCAGATTTCTTTTATTAGTAGTTGATGCCACCAGCCAAACCTATCTTGGTCTGACAACACTTAACCTTTTCGCTTACGTTTTAGTTATCTAGGTTAGATCCACGAAAGCAGACTCACAGGTTCTATGTACATCTTTTTATTTACATCCTCCTCTCCTATTTCCAAGGGGGTGTAGACTATTTATACACATACACTCATCCACTTCACTTGGGTAGTTCTACAGGAATCATATGAGAAATTCACTATCACTACTGAGTGACTTCGTGAGAGTCAAATGGATTCACAGTTCAGGAGCGAGCTCATAGGACGAGGTAGCGCTCTTCTTCATATAGGTGTAGAGCATGAATGTGCCAGGTGCCGTTGAATTCTATCCACTAACCAATTATCTAGCAATTTGATCTGTACCGCAGAACAGAGTTACCTCTATTATGCACGGCGATTTAAAAAGAATGACCTCAGCCACTCTAAGAATGATCTATAGCCTGATGAACTCAGCCACCAGGGGAAAATCTTACACATCTTTCAGTTTGGAGGAAAAACCACAGAATGCCCGCCAAAAACTCTGGGCCCCTGGTCCGAGGTGCGAGGCCACCCACTCCCTCGCCATCAGCCAATCCCTTCAGTGCGTTTTCTGCAAGATGCAAACTCCGGCAGTCTCATAACTCACCGAAGCTGTTCCCTCGTTCAGGACGTATCGTACCTAGGCAAGAAGGATGCTTCTTGGACACGCCTCTCTCTCTCTCTCTTACCTCCTCCACAGTATTATGCAATATGGCGTCTCACCCCTGTCTTTTCTGAAATTCACTCTCCACTCACATTTTAGTCACGGGTTGCATTCCACTTTACCACAGGTATGTTGGTTACTTTGAGAGAATTGTGACAGCGTTGTTGTGTTCATTCTTAGTGCAGCCAAAGTTGAACCTTAATCCCACCAGAGAAGGGTATGTTTGAGAGAATTGAGACAGCTTTGTTGTGTTCCTTCTTTGTGCAGCCAAAGCTGAACCTTGATCCCATCAGAGAAGGGTATGTTGTTTACTTTCGGTTTGAATGAAAAATTTGTTTCGCATTTGATGCTCTGGGTAAAAATTGCCACCAACATTTCGGGTAGCTATAGCTTTTTCTGATGTAGCGCAAGCACTGTTTCCTTTCTAGCAGCTATGGAACAGATGATGCAAATACGTAGGTCGTTCAAAAAGTAAGAAACAATTGACAGTATTTCATGAAACAAAACCCCTAGGCGTTTCAAACTCCCGTCCAGGGAAGAAACATTCTTAAAGAAGGTGTTGACACTGCCCAATAGATGGCGTGACGCGCTTAAGCGGACGGGCAGCATAAACGGAATAACGGCGAACTTAGCTGTTTGCACCTTAGACGAACAGTGGACAGTCATTAGGATTTTGTGGTGCGAGGGTGTGAAATTCATAGAAGAATGCCTCAACGGTATGGAGATGCCTGCATTGGCGAAAGAAAAGTGTACAAGTGAGTAGATGCTTTTAAAAATGGGCGAACGTACATCCGTGATGAGTAATGTTCCAGTCGTCCCAGCACGGCCGTCACTGATGAGAAGGTGGGTCGCGCTGACACCATTATTCATGAAAACAGGTGCATTTCTTTAGAAGTTATGGCCAGGGAATTGGATGCCAGTATCAGTATGCTCATACCATTGTCCCGGAGGTTCTCAAGTATCACAAGTTGTGTGCACGGTGGTTGCCTAGAATGCTGACTGATCAGCAAAAGATGATTTGTGTGCAGAATTCCAGAGCCTTTTTGGCACGGTATAACGACGAAGGAGACGACGTCCTGGCACGTATCGTCACAGGGGACGAAACCAGGGTGCATTACTATGAGCCCGAAAGCAAGAGGCAGTCTTCAGAATGGCGGCACATGTTTTCTACAGTCAAGAAGAAGTTCAAGTCACAACCCTCCGCCGTAGAGGTCCTGTTTACTCTCTTCTGGGATATGAATGGAGCAATTTTGAAGCGCTATCAGAAAAAAGGAGAACAGTGAGTAGTGCCCAATACAGCGCAATGCTGGAGAAGGAGCTGAAGCCAGCAATATGGAGCCGTCGCAGAGTACCTTTGTTTAAAGGCGTTTTTCTCCTTCATGATAATGCCCGACCTCACACGGTCGATTGAAGCTATTCGGAGATTGAGTTTTCAGATCTTACAACATCCCTATACAGCCCTGGTCTTGCTCTCTCTGATTGTCATGTGTTTGGACTCCTGAAGGACTCTTTGAGAGGACGAAGATTTGTGAGTGATAAGGAGGTCAAAGAAGCTGTGCATTCCTAGCTGAAGGCACAACCCCAATTTTTTTTCTGATGGAATAAAAAAGTTGGGGCAACGGTGTGAGAAATGTATTGAAAACGTGGATGATTATGAAGAAAAATGAAATATCACTTGTGTCTCTAATTGAATTATGTTCCTCAAAATATTCAATTTGCTGTTACTTTTTGAACTACCTTCATAAAAAATTCTTAAATAACGTTTACAGTTTCCGTTTTTTTTTCTGAATTTAAGACATTTGAAACAATCAAAGATAAGTGAATATTTTACTCGGCACTAATGCTAAATCAACTGGTGAACAAACTACTTCGAAAAGAGGCACGCTAATAAGCAAGGAATGTGTAATAGGGCTATTAAGTATAAACAAAATCGTATTCAGATTCACTACAAAAGTTTTCAAAGGTAGAGTTTTTTCCCTCTCATATATTGAAAAATGAAATCGTACACAATTTCTTAACCCAGTTGTTTTAATAAACTTAGTGCAAAAAGATTAAAATACAAAATTAAAAAAAGACGTTTGTTCAAGGTAGCAAACAACGTGTTCATGTATGCACGTATTACATTATAAATTAGGGTAATATAAAATTTCTGGTTTTTTATAAATTATTTTGGTTTTACATACATATTACATATTACCAAGCTGTTCTCCCAGATTCAGAGGTTAGCTCCAAAAAGAAATTACAAACCACCAGATATGTTTACTTACTGCTGTCATATCAAACTTCTCCACTTACAGCGACTTTATCATACAGCTCGGGCTTCACTGACATCCATCACATGCCGTACACAAGATCTTTTATACTTCACACTCATAATCTTTTTCTCGTGCAGACACTCCTGAATCTGATCCACCCATGTCTTCATTGGCCTATCTCTGCCTTTCCTTCCTGCCACTTGGGCTAAAAGATTTTCTTAGTAAACATCTCATCACTCATTCTTTCAACATGGCCAAACCACAGAAGCATATTAGTCTCCATCTTGCTAACAAAATTTTGCTTCACATCACACAACAGCAACACATCTTCATTCCTCACACAATCAGACCGTGGCTTACCACAAACCCACACACAGTAAGTAACGCATTTCTCCAGCACAAACGACTCCTATGTTTCTTCTGTAGTACGCAGATTTTACTACCATACATCAGAGTAAGAACAATTACACTTTCATAAACAGCCATGCGGGACTCTCTAGAGAACCCATCATTCCTGTGAAAACCTCCCAGAGCAGCTATGACTTTCAAAGAAGAATTCACTCGCCTACTGATTTCACCATCCAACTTGTTTTCTCTGTCAAACATGCTTCCTAAATACACAAACTCAATCACCTGGTCAATCACTGTGCCATTTATACTTACATTACATTCAGTGCTACCAGTTCCTCTCTCAAACACCATAACTTTGGTTTTTCCCTTATTTATACTCAGTTTGAATTTCATGCAAACTTCGTGCATCCGAGTCAACATACTCTGCAACTCACTTTTGCTCTCTGCCAACAGGACAGTGTCATCAGCTTACAGCAATCTTCACACACGGATATCACCAAGGCATAAACCACTATTATCTATTTTGGCATCGCGCATGCATGCGTCCATAAATATATTAAACAGCCATGGTGACATTACACAACCTTGTCTAACTCCTGCACCAATAGAAAACCATTTTGATAAAACACCATTCACTCGTACACAAGCTCTACTACCAGAACACATGGTTTTTACACTATTAAGTAGATTCCCAGTAACACCATATTCATTCAATACCTTTCACAAAAGTGTCCCATTTACTCGGTCGTAAGCTTTCTCTAAATCTATGAAGGCAGCAAAAACTTTCTTAACAACAGCCAGATACTTTTCAATCATCGTGCATAATGCAAAAATCTGGTTAATGCAGCTTTTACCAGGCATAAAACCACTATGAACATCCCACACTTTCTCTGATGTAAGACCCCGTACTTTTTCAATAACAACCTTACCAAACACTTTCCCTGGCACACTTGTAGGTTCATACCACGATAGTTCTTGCATTCAGTCTGACCACCTTTCCCTTATACAAGGGAACCTTTTCCCTTATACAAGGGAAAAGGTGGTCAGACTGAATGCAAGAACCATTCCTAACTCCCAGCACAACTGGCAAATTTCAGTTAACCAGTCAATTACAGAGTCACCACCATATTTCAACATCTCAGCAGTTATGCCCTCAACTCCCGGAGCCTTACCATTCTGAAGAGATTTTAGAGCTTTACACACTTCTTCTCTTGAGATCGCTCCTGTGCTTCCATCCCTCACTGTGACATCATTTGAGTCTGTCTCAGAATCATATTTGCTTTCCTGATCTCATAACTCACAAAAGTATTCACCCCATCTTTCGCTTAACTCATTGGACTCCCATATCATTTCCCCAACCCTATTCTTCAAACAACTTACAACTTTGTTTCCCCTATTTTTTTTATTCTCATGTACTTCCAGAAAGACTTCCTATCTTTCCAAAAAGCCAATTCGTGCCTTTCCACCTTCTTCCTAAATTTTGCCTTACTCTGGCGAACCAGCTTAGCAGCTTCACGCTTCTTACAGTGATATTCATCCACAGAAACTCTACCATGCAACATCCCTAAATAGGCTTCCCTCTTTCTCTTTACTGCCGTTTTAATCTCACTATTCCACCAAACATCACCTCCATTGTTATCCACTATTGTGGTGCCACAGACCTCTTTAGCAGCAGTGACAACACAGTTCCTAAAACATTCCCACTACGTTTCTACATCCCTCTCACAAGACTTCAGCTCCTTCATTCGTTCTATGAGTAAGTCAGAATAACACTGATGATCTTCAAGGAGCCTTTCAACCTTTATTCTTTCTATCCTGGGCCTCTTCGTATTCCTTTTCCTCCAACCAACATTAAATTTCACTCGTGACACTACCAAGTAATGATCAGAACCAACATCCGCACCTCTCATCACACGGGTGTCAACAACTAAGTGTTTCAGACGCCGATCGTAGATAATAAAATCAACCGCACTTTTTTGACCAAGAGTACGATTTTCCCAAGTATATGTGCGGATATACTTGTTGTTGAAAAATGTATTAGATACTCACAAACCATTCTCAATGCATAGTTCAATTAATCTTTCACCATTGTCATTCACACAGGGATCATTAAACTTACCCAGGACATTGTCAGAAATTGCGTTCTGCACGCCTACATTGAAATCGCATTGAAATCCCCTGCTGTTATAACTTTTTCTTTAGCACCAAACTGGCTCAAAGCAGCTTTTAACTCATTCCTGAAATGGTCCTTCTTATCAGAAGGTTCCGAGTCACAAGGAGCATACACTTCAACTATTACAATTCTCTGAAGGTTCACTTCCAAACGAATCCAGAGAATTCTCTCAGTCATGCAACTATGGTGAATCAAGTTGTTCTTCATCTTTTCACTTACAATCACACCTACACCAGCCTGTCCTCTCATATTATCCAATACTCCAGACCACACACTCACCGCGCCATTCACTTCTTCTACCCCAATTTCCTTCTTTTTGGTTTCACTTACACACAGCACATCCAGTCTATATTTATTCATCTCCTCAACCACCTCACTGGTCTTGCCATTTATACATCTAGTATTCCATACACCAATCTTACATTCACTCAGCCAAGATCTCTTTCTCATACGCCGTTTAGAAAGTCCAGGTTGATTCCGTGGTGGACCGTCCTTCTCAAGTGTGGTAGGCCCACCATATCCCACACTTGAGTCATTCTTAATATTTCTTTTTGTCTTTTTAATCAGGTAAGTACATCAATGTGAACGATCAGCCCACAGCTGACGGTTCCAGTTGATCTTTCAACCTAAGGATTCTGGAACAAAACCCATTGAGTTGGAATCTTTTCGCCAATGTCACACAGAACTAGCGGGCACCTCTCCAAGATTCAGAGAGGCCCTAGTTGCTGTTGTGTGTGCCATTGTTACCACGGAGCGCTCCGAGGAGGGCAAACCCATTGCTCACTACGACTAAAATGTTACAACACTATTTAAGATTTTGAATTTTTTTATATATGTTTTAAACATTTGTACCTGTTTATAAAGTGATCTCCTAGAAAAACGTATAACTGAGGTTCCACTTTCATTTGATGTAAACTGCTGAATTTCCGACATTCGATTTGTATTAGGTGAACAAATAAGCTTTAAAGCGTTTTAAGACAACGCAACATGTAATGTGAGAGAAAAGCAAGAAAGATGACACCGAATTTTCGGGTGTAATACGCACGTCTTTTGAATCCGTTCTGACGCAAATTAAATTTACCAAAGCTATTCAAAGTCAATGGAACCGGTAAGGAAAACAATAGTATCTGACGGAAGAAAAGTTTTTTAATCGGGTTTTTAATCACTCAGATATTGCTGTAAACGGAACCGTGAGCTTACGAACTCTTAGAAACAGAGTTATCGACAAAAATAAGATGTGATTTTACGTCATTTGGTGGGAAAATCATGCATTATTATAGGAAGAAAGTATTCACAAAAGGTTTATCCATATGAGCGGTATCGGCCCACGAAAAAAAAATTTAGTCGAGTTTTCAGGAGCCCAGATTTTGCTACAAATACATCAGACGTAGAAATTAGCACTTATGACCCCTGGTGGCTACACCATTCTTTACCAAACATTAGAAATTACGTGAAAAATATTTTCCGTCAGGTCTTGTATGCAATACAAGAATAATTTTTCAAATCGGAGTTTTAGGAGCAGAAAACGCAATTTACCATTGTGCGCCCTAGCGGAAAGTCTATGATTCACTTGAAAATTTTGAATTTATAGGGAAAACATTTCGCATCGGAAACACTATCCAACAAAGAAGGAATTTTTCAAATCGGACTTTTAGAAGTAGAGATATTGACAAAAATAAGATGTACATCTACGCACCTGGCGTAGAAACCATGCATTATTTCAAGAAGAAAATGTTCCTAAAAGGTTTGTCGACATGAGTAGTATCGGTCCACAAAAGACTTTTTTCAATCAAGATTTTAGAAGCTCATATTTTGCTGCAATTCATCAGAAGCGAAAATTAGGACTTACGCCACCTGGTGGCCAAACTATTTTTTACAAAAATTAGAAATTATGTGCAAACGATTTCCCGTCAGGAGCTGTATCCGGTGCAGAAAGAATTTTTCAGATCGGAGATTTAGAAGCAGAGATATAGCAGGAAACGAAATTAAACTTTACGCCCCCTAGCGGAAGGTCTATGAATTACGTGAAAATTTTGAAATTATATGAAAAACATGCGACGCAGAAATCACTATCCAACAAAGAAGGAATTTTTCAAATCGAACCCCTAGAAGTCGAGATATTGACAAAAATAAGATATACATCTACGACCCTGGGGTAGAAACCGTGCACTATTAGAAGAAGAAAATGTTTATAAAAAGTTTGTCGACATGAGTAGTATCGGTCTACAAACGACGTTATTTTCAACCGAGAATTTAAAAGCTCATATTTCGCTGCAAATAGATCAGAAGCGGAAATTAAGGTTTACGCCCCCTGGTGGCCAAACCATTTTTTACAAAAATTAAAAATTATGTGCAAGCGATTTCCCATCAGGAGCTTATTCCACCTCCTCAGGAGGCAAGTGCTATCATTCGGAGACGCTTCCTAGCACGGTTAACCACTCGCCTCCAAATGGAGCACTCTCGTGCTGCCTCAACAAACACCGATAGCGTTTTTCAATCCACTTGGGCCCAATCGGCTGGGTGGTTTCATATCCACAATTTGCAGTTACATCTCAACCTATAAGTGGGATTTTTGTTGTCGCCCACGTTCACTGTAACAAATCATGTTTTTACGTATTAATTTTGGTGCTTCGCTATTTGTGATTTTTCTGTTTTAATGTGCCATTGAAGATAGCTCACCACGTTTCCCATGTTCTCTTCGATAATGTTGGGTTTTATGTTGTTGTATATAATTCTTCCTTCTGCACAGTTTACTGCCCACGCAATGTCCCCTTCATTATGTTGAATATTTTTTTAAAATATTAGTCACTGTGTGTATAATATAATGTAACAAGATGCCCTTCTGAGTACATTTAGCGTTATTTCCCCTTGTCACTGAATACTTCTGTACATATGTTGTAAATTTTGAATGTAGCATCACTGTTGCATTTCTGTGAATTAGTACCTAATGTTTAATCTTTAGTATGGTAGTAATGCTTAATTGGAATTTGTGCATAGTATAGAATCATGTCTTGCCCTGTCTACAATACTGTAGGTAAACATTTTCGTTTGTATCGCTCGTGCTTTATTGTCTGCCTCTCCTTCGCCCTACGTGGCGAAATAATATTTTTTATGATTTTAACAATATTTTGTTTTACGTTTCACTGGAACTTTCCAGCTGATGTATATACCGCTGTATTTATTGGCAGAATTCCATTGTCATGTACATAGAAATGTTATTTTACTGAAGAATAAAGGCAATTTTGAAATGTATCCGGTGCAGAAAGAATTTTTCAGATCAGAGATTTAGAAGCAGAGATATGGGGGAAAAGGCAATTTACCTTTACGCCCCCTAGCGAAAAGTCTATATGAAAAACATGTCACACCGAAAACACTATCCAACAAAGAAGGAATTTTTCAAATCGGACTCCTAGAAGTCGAGATATTGACAAAAATAAGATGTACATCTACGCTCCCTGGCGGAGAAACTGTGGAACATTTTATGAAGAAAATATTCCGAAAAGGTTTATCGATGTGAGTGGCATCAGTCCACGAAATAATTTTTTCAATCGATATTTCAGAAGCTCAGATTTTATGGCAAATACATCAGAAGCGATAATTAACACTTACGCCCCCTGGTGGCCAAAGTATTTTTTACCAAAAAATAGAAATTACATGCAAAAGATTGTGCATCAGGAGATGTATCAGCTGAAAAAAAAATTTCAAATCGGAATTTTAGAAGAAGAATTATCGGAAAAAATGCAATTTAATTTTACGCCCCCTAGCGGAAAATCTGTGCGTAATTTGAAAAAGAAACTATATCCAAAATACTCTTCGACATAAATGGAATCGAAAGAAAAATATTTTTTGTAATCGGATGTTTAGAAGCAAATATTTTTTAATAAAACGTATTTTTGAATTCGACATCATCTGCATTTACGCTGTCTAGCGGCGAAATTGTACATCGTAAAAAAAACGAAATAGAGGATCATCATTCGCACATTTCGAGCTTTTGAATGCAAAATGAATTTTTTAAATCGGACTAATAGTTGCAGAGATACTGTGTGTACAGACGGACGGACGGACAAACCGATAACATAAAAACGATCTTTTTTTACAAAAGACGTGCTAAAAACAATACATTTATGAATCAAAATATACGCCGTCATTATCTATGACCTTCCGCCGTCGGTCGGGCAGCTGACGGATTCCAGCCATGGAGAACAAATACTTCGTCGTGTGACGAGATGAAGTCGTCACCCATTTTTGCACTTCGTCACATGTCCGGAATCGCATAGAACGACAAACCATGTTGCATCGATCGGAACAGATGATAGTCTGAAGGCTATGTCGGGACTATACGCCGGGTGCTCCAAAACATCCCAGCCAAGCGTCAATAACGTTTCCTTGACCAATTTCGCGACATGCGGCCTAGCGTTGTCATGCAGTAATTTCACGGACGCAATCCTTTGCCTGTGAATGGACGTTTCCGACAGATTTCCTGGTTCAATCGCAGCAATTTTTGCTGGTAGCGATCAGCAGTAACAGTTTGACACTGTTCCAATAGTTCATAATAGAACACACCCTTCATATCTCACCAGACGCACAGCAGAACCTTTTTGGAGGGAATATTACGTTTCCGTGTCGAAGTCGTTGCTTCACCGGGGTCTACCCATTGTGTTTTGCGTTTGGGATTGTCGTACCATATCCATTTTTCATCACCCGTAACGATTTTCCACAGAAATGACTTTCTGTGTTGTTTATTCAACAGATTCAAACACTTCATGACACGCTCATCCTTGTTCCTCTGGCTCAGGTCATGTGGCACCCATTGCCCTTCCTTCTGAATCACAGCTAGTTAGTTTTGCATTTGAGACGAATCTTCATCTAGCAGTGCCTGCAGTTCTTCACGTGCAACCTTCTGCGGAGCGCCGCTACGTTCCCGATCACTAACATCAAAATCAACTGCTTTAAACTGTCCAAACCAAAACACACACGTTCCTTTCGATACAATATTCTTCCCCAGAACAGAACAGATTGATGCACATACTTTTGCAGTACTTTTTCCTTGATGAAATTCATTCGCAACGAATAAAGTGTCGAATAAATGCAGTATCGCTTGCCATCTTTCACCTACCTACGTGCGAGCGCGTTTGGCAGTTGGGAAAAATTCTGTGTCACATTTTATACTCTGGACCAGTTACGGTCACATGACAACAACGTGGGGGAATGTCGGCTATGTAAATTAGCGGTTTACGTCATACAAAAAAACGCTTTAAAACTTATTTGTACACCTTATACAATGCCATCTGTGAAAACACAAGTTTGTCGGCGATGCAGATCGAGCTCGCATTCTTCTACTCAGGAGCCAATCAAGTAACTCAATTAAGTTACGCCGATGGAATTTATCGCTGTAACTCTCGACCTGCTTCATCTTTGTCGTACGTCACATATATATTGAGAAAAGGCGGGGACACGAAATCAAGGGTTTCGAGCTCGCCGTAAACCATGCTTGAAGTGACTCTCTGTAGAAGGAATTCTCACTGATTCCAGCCGAGAAGATGTGAGGAAGAAGCATTACACATATTTTTGAACCTAGGAAAGAATTTTCATTAATTCCAGACAATGTGTGGAAGGAACATCCCTCATCATCCCTCTGTGATTCCTGAGAGGGACAATTATGGTGGTGGTATCTCGTTAGGTGGACGCACAAGACTTATATGTGCTTCAGAGGAGAGCCATATGGACGATGTCCTGAATCACTATGTTCGCCATTATGCAGATGCCATAGGTTGGTTGGTTATTTGGTAGATTTTAATGGCGCAAGTGCCATGGTTGGCCAAAGAGCGCCAAACAAAAGACATCAAAAAAGAACAAAATCAATAAAACACGTACACAAGGCTAAAAACAGGATGAAGCAGTAAAAGTGAAAGATGGAAATGAATACGGTAAAACTAAATGAGGTTAAAAAAGTCAATTTCCTTAAAAAAGGAGAACACTGCGGTCAGGTCGCAGTCCTCACCAATGAGAGTCTGCAGCGTAGCAGCTCCTTCGTCCAACAAATGAGAATGAAAATAACGAAAACGATGATCACAAAAACGAACACAAGTACACAAAACATGAAGGACGGTGAGACGACACTGGCACGCCTCACACATCGGGGCACTGTCGCCACACAGCAAAAAGCGGTGAGTAAAACGACAGTGCCCAATGCGGAGACGCGCAAGAACAACTTCCTCACGACGGTTCGTCCGCAAACTAGACTTCCAAAGTCCGATCTGCGGTTTGATAGAATGCAGCTTATTGCTGCCCTGCTGAGAATACAGGGACTGCCACTCGTCCAGGAGAAATGTCCGGATTAAAGGTCGAAAATCGCGGAAAGACAGTGGCAGCAGAGCTGGCGACATGGAGGAAACAGACCTGGCAGAGAGATCTGCCAGCTCGTTACCCCGGATCCCAACATGGCCAGGAACCCAACAGAATCGGACCAGGAAGCCATCACCCTCCAAAGTTCCAAGAAGACGACGGACATCACGGATGACAGGTGAGTCCGTGTCCTCTGGAGAAGATAAAACTTGGATGACGGACTGGGAATCGGAGCAAATCAAAGCGCGACGATGAGATCTAGACCGTATGTGACACAAAGCGAGGTGTACCGCACGCATCTCTGCCGAAAAGACGGTGGATTCAGGATGAAGCCTCTCAGCATGGGAGGCATCGCCACACACGAATGCGGATCCAACAACCTCACCGGATTTCGACCCGTCAGTAAATACAGGCACGAAATCCGGGAAGAGAGACTGTATCTCGGCAAAGAGCTGCTGGTACACCAGAGCAGGAGTGGAAGACTTTGGCCACACAAAAAGGGAAAGGTCAGCCGTTGCTTGAACCGGCCGCCAAGGCGGTTCATTGTAGAACCGGGTCAAACCAATCCTTGACAAGTCTAGACCAGCATCGCGCACCAAGTTCGACAACCGAATCCCAAGCGTAGGAACACAGGAAGGCCGGTGTGAGAATAGGCGGACACATTGTGGTAGGAAAATGGAACCATGCAGTGGATGATCAGGAAGAGACTTCAACTTGGTGAAGAATTGAAGAGACAGCTGCTTACGTCGGATGCACAACGGCGGTTCATGGGCCTCGACATACAGGCTATGCACGGGAGAGGTACGGAAAGCACCAGTGCATAGCCGCAGAGCCTGGTGATGGACAGGATCCAGAGGCCGCAACACGGAAGGACGTGCCGAACCGTACGTTATGCAACCGAAGTCTAACTTTGACCGAATCAGGGAATGGTAAATACGAAGCATTGAGCACCTGTTAGCCCCCCAAGATGTTCGAGAGAGGACCTTGAGGATACCCAATGACTTCGTGCACTTCACCTTCAAAGACTGGATGTGAGGTCGGAAGGTGAGAGCTCGGTCAAAAGTTAGCCCAAGGAACTTGACTTCTGACACCACAGGGATAGTAGAACACCCCAGACGGAGGCTGGGGTCCGGGTGAAGACCCCGCTTGCGGCAAAAATGCACGCAAACGGTCTTCTGGGTCGAGAAGCCAAATCCATTGTGGGAGGCCCAGGTAGAGATCTTATTAATGGCCGACTGCAGCTGCCGCTCAATAGTGCGCATGCTGACAGATGCGCAAGAAATCTGCAGATCATCCACGTACATGGAGCCACGAACCGACGGCGGAGGAAGTAGAGAGAAAATATGATTTACACGAAGGATGAACAATGTCACAGAAAGAATGGAGCCTTGAGGGACACCCTGCTCTTGTGGGTAGAACGCAGAGAGGGTCGACCCGACGCGCACACGGAAACTCCGGTCCTGGAGAAATCCGGCGATGAAAGATGGTAAGTTTCCCCGCAATCCGCACTCGTGCAGATCACGGAGAATGCCGTATCTCCAGGTGCGGTCATACGCTTTCTCCATGTCAAAGAACACGGAAACCATGTGCTGACGCCGGACAAACGCCTCCCTGACAGATGTCTCAAGGCGTAGATGATGATCTGAGGTGGATCGGAATTTCCGAAATCCACTCTGATGAGGTGAAAGAATGTGACGTGATTCCAAATAAAAAACTAAACGAAAATTGATGATGCGCTCTAGAACTTTGCAGAGGCATCTCGTCATAGCAATTGGTCGGTAGTTCAACGGGTCAGCGGGATCTTTACCAGGTTTGAGAACAGGAACGACAATGGCAGTGCGCCAAGATTCGGGAAAATTACGCTCGAGCCAGATCCTGTTAAACAGGACCAGCAGACATTCAAGAGAGGACGGAGAAAGGTGCTTCAGCGTTTCATAATGGATGTTATCCGTTCCGACAGATGTTCGGCCGGACCGATTCAGGGCAATCTTCAGTTCGACGGCAGTCAGCGGGCTGTTATAATCGGTAGCGAAAAACGGTCCAAAGGTAACCTTGGACAGTTCAAGCCGCGGCTGCTTCTGCCGGAACGAAGCAGCGTAATTGCGGCTGCTGGACACCGAAGAAAATGCGGCGCCCAGACAGTCAGCAATACCCTGAGCGTCAGCAACCGTCCCTCCACCACTCTCAAGAATGGAGATTTCCCCAGAAGGGTACTTACCCCGAATCTTGCGGATCCTGTCCCAAACGATCTTAGAGCTTGTAGCGGTGTTAATCCCGGATACGTAACGTATCCAAGATTCCCGTTGGTTACGACGACGCACCAAACGCGCGTAAGATTTGGCTTTCTTGAAAGCAAGCAGGTTCGCGTCGGTGGGGTACCGACGAAACCTACCCCAAGCCCGATGTTGGGCCTGACGAGCTGCCTTACAAGTGGAATTCCACCAAGGTCGCGGGCAACGTGGAAGTTTAGTCGAAGTCTGAGGGATGGTAAAGTCTGCCGCTTGCACAATACAATCCGTGACCGCCGTAACAGCTTCATCGATCGTACCCGAGGTCACCATGACTGGAGTAATGACCGCTGAAGCCGTGAATGAGTCCCACTTGGCTCGATCGATAGCCCATCCAGCAGGGCGAGTAGGACGACTGTACCCGTCACCTGCTAGACGGAGAAAGATGGGAAAATGATCACTGCCAAGGGGATCATCAGACACGCTCCAGGACCAGTCAGGATATAACGATGGCGAACTCAAGGACAGATCAATGGCTGAGTACGAGCGGGTGGGCTCATGAAAGTAAGTGACTGCCCCGGTGTTGTGGAGACAGAGGGACGTGTTGGAGAGAAGAGACTCAACAACACGGCCCCTGGAGTCACGAGTGGCAGAACCCCACAACGGACTGTGTGCATTGAAATCTCTTAAGATGAAGAAAGGAGGCGGCAGCTGGTCAACTAAATCTTCCAGATCCGAAAGGCTAACAGCTTCAGTTGGTGGTATGTAGATGGAACACACCGTGAGCAGAGTGTTCACAGATAGTCGCACTGCCACCGCCTGCAAAGTCGTCCGAAGGGCAACCGCAGTGACAGGGACACCATGAGGAACAACGACGGCCACTCCTCCGCAGGCAATTACGCCGTCCTGGTGATCTTTGCGGAAAAAAGAATGTCTCCGCAGCGAAGGAGTGTCCCTCATGCGAAGCTTTGTCTCCTGGAGACACACGCACACAGGTGTGGTCGAAGACAGTAAGCCTTTTAAATCGTCAATGCGTGAACGCAGACCTCGGCAATTCCACTGAATGAGCGTGGCCAGAATGAAAAACGAAATGAAAGAAAGGAAAAGACAGACGACTAGAAGGTCTCAGTGTCGTCCATCACCTCCAATCCATCGGCAGTGTCTGGAGGTAACACAGGGCTGTGTTTACCCCCTGTGTTGAGAGGCTGTTTTTGCTTGCTCTGTTTCGGGGAGGATGAGCCGGGTTTCACCTTTTCTGGCTTCTTCTTTGCAGTGCCCTGGGTCCCTGTGCTGGTAGAAGATGTTTTCGGCGTAGAAGGTTTAGGCGACGATGTAGATGTCGCCTTGGAAGCAATGCGGCGAGACTGCAGTGCTTCCAGCCCAGCAGCGACGATGTCCTCAAAATCATAAGGACAACGCGCCGGGATGGTCACCTCCGTCTGAACCGCAACAGTAGCCTTCTGCACCAGAACCGAGGCATAGGAGCGCCGGCCGGATGGAAGAGGAGCTATCCGCCGCCTGGCCTCACGGTATGACAGATGTTCAGTGGTCTTCAGGCGTTGGATAGCCTGCTCCTCGATCCACTTGGGACACTGCTTAGAAGACGCAGAGTGGGAACCCTCACAATTCACACAGTGATCCATCTCAGCGGAGCAGTCCGCCAAAGAGTGTTCAGTGGAACCACAGCGCCCACACTTTGCTACATTACGGCAAGACTGCTGGGAGTGACCGTAATGCAGGCACTTGAAACATCTCAGGGGGTTCGGGATGTAGGGTCGAACATCGAGACGCAAGTACCCCGCCTTGATGGAAGTAGGCAGGGTAGGTGAGTCAAAGGTCAGGATGATGTTCCGGGAGGGAATAGATTTCCCATCCCGCCGGAAAAGGATACGCCGAACCCCAGGGACCTGTTGGTCCCCAAGTTCAACCAACAATTCCTCATCACTGCATTCGAGCAGGTCGCGGGAGTTGACGACACCGCGAGAGGAATTGAGGAAACCATGGGGCGAGATCTGCACAGGAATGTCCAGCAGAACGGTCGTCTCCAGCAAGGTGGCACTGTGACGTGGATGAGATGTCTCCACAAGAAGATCCCCTGACGGGAGCTTCATAACACTCTTTGGAGAGCCAACGGCCTGAAGAGCCTTATTAATCCAGAAAGGACTCTTCGAACTGAGAGACTGAGCCGGATCAACTGAATGAATCAGAAGAAACAGAGCATTGCAATTTGTAGTTAGTAGTTTCTTAGTGGAGGAGGGCGACCCATCCTCCACACGGCGCTTTAAAGGTACAGCATGGGAAACACTTTGTGTTGCCATGAGAAGAAAATTAGATTCGTCCGCCGACCTCCCCACCCACTACCGAGCCCAACGAGGGAGAGCCGGAGGTCCGCAAGCCCAAGAGGACGCAGGACACGGCTCTAGGGATAGTCAGCGGATATAGCAAGTTGGTAGGGCAGAAACACGCTCAGCGTGCACCCAGACTTTCCCGTGCCCGGAGAACACCCCTTTGGCATGCCCACCCTACCCCCAAACTCACCCAGCCGAAAAGAACGACAAGCCGCTAGAAGTCTGGACGCAACTCGGCCACAGACTTCCTGACCAAGAGTGGGTTAGCTCCCAGCCTCCCGTTTAGGGTGAAGCAGAGGGCAAAGAGGAGTGTTGGCATCTGGAGACACTACAACCCGGCCCCCAAATACCTCAGCCTCCAGCATCCTCATTTCCACCTGTACGGGTCACCGCACACGGCAAACATGCAGGTAGGTCTAAGCTAACCAGCTCCGGAAAAACAGAAAATGTAACATAAAAGAGAAAAGACAGGGTAGTGAACGAGGAACAAAAACCCGGAGCTGGCGCCTCATCACAACCTCAGCAGCCTACAACTGAGGCGGGTACATGTCAAGATATGAACTTAAGACGAAAAAAGAAAAACAATAAGAGAAAATCGGCTCGGGCCGTGGGGACGCCATCCCCCATCAGCTGGATGAACAGCTGTCCCTTCGGTGACGTTATCGTTCATGAGGAAACGAAAATAACTCCGTCACAAGGTGAGCTCGGGCCGTGGGGGCGCCGCTCCCCAAATAACTGGAAAACCAGTTATCCCCGTGCGCGGGCAGATGCCATAGGAGACACATTTCTCCGTAAAAGACGATAACTATCATCTTTGCCGTGAGAGTCAGGTAGAATAATATCTTCAAGAGGAGATATTTATCTGTATGCAGTGGCCAGCCAGGTCTCTCGAGCTTGATCCAATCGAGCATACATAAAATGCTCTAGGGGGAACCTGTTGCTGCCCTCAACCCCCTCCGCATGACCTGTAGAGGACTTTGCGCAAGCAATGGTCGTTGCTACTTACTGAGCTCCTAGACACCATCAACACGAAACTTCACTGTGAGGGGCGACCACACTCCCTATTGAAGCACTTCGGCTCTTCTATTTTGAGGTTATAGGGATAATGAGTTTGGTAGTAGGATCTGTTGGGTCTTTTGGACATCATCTTTACCGAGTGAGTAAGGTAGAATAATATCTTCTAGAGGAGACATTTATCTGTATGGAGTGGCCAGCCAGGTCTCCATACCTTGATCCGATCGAGCATCGACGACCAAAACAATCATTACTATCCCTATCATTACCAACGGGAATAAAACTCAATATATAGGGTTCACTGCTTTCCACCTGGTTCTGTATGCCGTCAGTTGTGTCGGAACGAAGTGTTTCTCATGAAATGATTTAAGCTCTTCCTGTAGCATACGATATGACACAGATTTTAACCAAATTTCGTATTTCATCAGGCTTTTTTTAGTTATGGCTATTTTACTGTTTTCCCCTTAATTTATAGAAATTTATATAAACCAATATAGATATTCATGCGGTTATTTGAGATATAAAAAAAACCTTAGAATTTTCTCCCTTCTGAAAATTCCTAAGAAGTAATTTTGATTTAAAAAAGGACTCCTGTTGTTTAAAATGCTGATAAAGAGAAACTCCTTTATAAAAATCGTTATCACTGAAAACAAAGTTGAAAAACTTATTCACAAGGATTTAAAATGATACTTAATGAATCCCATCTAAAAATGAAATAAAATGCAAAGGTATTACAGAAAAAATGCAAGTATAAATTTTCCAACGAGATAAATGGCTTATGAATGGAAAGAAAACAAGTTTTAACAAAAATGTACATTGCATCAATTCTCATAAATATGAAAAAAATCTTCCGCTGAATTACGTTATAGTATCAGAAGTGATTACTTTTTTCATTTCAACACTCTTTTTTGCTTTATCTGCAAGTATTACGAAAAGGAAACGGATAGGCTTGATTTTTTACGAGGTAATGGAACTACTTCGATTAGCATTTCGCACAAGAAAATAATTGAAACATTACACAGGTAATCTGTTTGCACGAACATGTGAAAGGATTTCGGAAAAAAGGGACATTGTTTTTCTGAAGTTAGTAACACGATGTTTAAATGGATAATAAGTACTGTTGTGAAATATTAAAGATTACGTAATGGTATTTTACACTTTTTTTTTCGCAAACTACACAGAAAAATCAAAAGATAATTAATTGATCGATTAAGCAGAGCGACTTAAAATTAAACTCATTACCAGCCGCGAAAATATAATTTTCAAAAAAAAAAAACAAAAAAAAACCGAAAGAAGCATCGGTTCTAAAATGCAGCTTTCACATTGCAAACGAGCAAGAAAACTCTGAAAGATAATGAACGGGATGATTCACAATTCATTACAAACTGACATATTTGATCTAATGAAGGTATTCCGATTGAAAAAAGCAATAGAAAGAAATGAACAGATGCTACTAGTCTCATGATTCATTAAAAACTGACACCTCTTCTGATCTAAGGAAGATATTCCGATGATGAAAAAAGCAATAGAAAGAAATGAACAGATACTACTAGTCTCATCATTCATCAAAAACTGACACCTGTTCTCATCTAATGAAGATATTCCGATGAAAAAAAAAGCAATAGAAAGAAATTAACAGATGCTACTAGTCTCAAGATTCATTAAAAAGTGACACCTCTTCTCCTCTAATGAAGATATTCCGATGAAAAAAAAAGCAATAGAAAGAAATGAACAGATGCTACTAGTCTCATGATTCATTAAAAACTGACACCACTTCTCATCTAAGGAAGATATTCCAATGAAAAAAAAAGCAATAGAAAGAAATGAACAGATGCTACTAGTCTCATGATTCATTAAAAACTGACTGACACCTCTTCTGATCTAAAGAAGATATTCCGATGAAAATAAAGAAATAGAAAGAAATAAACAGATGCTACTAGTCTCATGATTCATTAAAAACCGACACCTCTTTTGATCTAATGAAGATACCGTGATGCAAAAAAAAAAAAAAAAAAAAAAAAAAAAGAAAAAGAAGTACAAAGAAGTGAACAGATGCTACTAGTCTCATGATTCATAAAAAACTGACACCTCTTCTCATCTAATGAAGATATTCCGATGAAAAGAAAGCAATAGAAAGAAATGAACAGATGCTACTAGTCGCATGATTCATTAAAAACTGACACCTCTTCTCATCTAATGAAGATATTCCGATTGATAAAAAGCAATAGAAAGAGATGAACAGATGCTACTAGTCTCATGATTCATTAAAACTGACACCTCTTCTGATCTAATAAAGATATTCCGATGAAAAAAAACAATAGAAAGAAATAAACAGAGGCTACCATACCAGTCTTACGATTAGTTATAAACTGACATCTCTTTTGATCTAATAAAAATATCGTGATGCAAAAAAAAAAAAAAAAAAAAAAAAAGAATTACAAAGAAGTGAACAGAGGCTACTAGTCTCATGATTTATGAAAGCTGACATATCTTTTGATCTAATGAAGATATTGCGATGCAAAAGAAAAAAAGCAATAGAAAGAAATGAACAGAGCCTACAATTCTCATGATTTATTAAAACTGACATCTCTTTTGATCTAATGAAGATATCGTGATGCAACAAAAAAAAAAAAAGAGATGAAAAAAAGCAGTACAAAAAAGAGAACAGAGGCTACTAGTCTCATGATTAATTAAAGCTGACCTCATTTTTGATATAATGACGACATTGCGATGTAAAATAAAAACAATAGAAAGAAATGAACAGAGGTTACTAATCTCATGATTCATAAAAAACTGCCATATCTTTCATCTAATGAAGATACTGCGATGCAAAAACAAAAAATTCAATAGAAAGACATGAACAGATGCTACTAGTCTCATGATAAACCGACATATATATTTGATCTAATGAAGATATTGCGATGGAAAGAAAAATAAGATGCAATGGGAAGAAATGAACAAAGGCTACTAGTCTCACGATTTACCAGAAAGTGACATATCTGTTGATCTAATGAAGATATTGCAACGCAAAAAAAAAAAAAAGCAATAGAAGGTAATAAACAGAGGCTACTAGCGATTGTTTTGTTACATTCACCCTATCCTGTGCGGAAGAGGTGTTCTCAACTTTAGGGCGACATTCAATGCAAAAAATTAAGAAGAAAGATGACAACGAATTGTCATTTGTAATGAGCACCTCTTTCGAGTCTCTTCTGACGCGAATTAAATTTATCAAAGTAACACAAAGTCAACGGAACCCATTAGGAAAATAATCAACCGGGTTTCCGCAGTCGATAAAACATCCAGAAATAGAAACAGTTACTTACTTCTACCAGCGGCTAAAAAGTATGTTATGAAAATTAAGAAATGGCGCATGAAAAGTTTCTCATAGCACAAGGAGTATCAAAGACAAAGTGATTTCCAAATCGAACAGTTAAAAGAAGAAATACAGTATGCATGTAGAAGGAGAAATGATATAGCTCTACGCCTTCTAGCGGAAAATTTTGCATAATGGAGAACTTGAAAATAGGCGAAAAATATTCTTAATGGAAAAAGCTACAGTATGCTGAGGAAAAAGTCAGTCAAGTGACAATGCGTCATTACAGCGCCCTGCTAGTTCATTTTTGAAATAGACGGCGTAGTGTTCAGACGTGTTTCTGTAACCCAGTATGAATTTAAAACCGGATTAAACAGCTGCTACAAAATTTTGCGTGCGTTTGAAGGAGACCGTCACAAAAACATACGAAATGATTAAAACAGCCTATGAGAAAGATGATTTGTTCCGTGTAAGAGTTTTTGAGTGGCACAAGAAATTTGTGAATGGTCAAGAGAATCTACAAGATGCGCTCCACTCAGTAGGCCTTCGACATCGACTACAGTAGTTAATGTGTATACCATCGAGGCACTTCTGCCCGAAGACAGCCAAATGACCATTGAGGAGGTTGCTAATGTCATGCTGATGTCCGTTCGTTCAATTGAGAAACCGGTTGGGCTACCGAACCGGTTTCCCACACTGTCATGAATGCCCACTCACATCGTGCTTTGCTTTCCCAGCCGTTTATCCAAGATTTAATAATTGAAATGATGGCGCAACCTCTGTATTCACCGGATCTGGCGCCGTGTGTTTTTCACCTGTTCCATGAAGTAAAAAAACAAATTCGTGGATGTAGGTTTGCATCAAATACTGAACTGAGCAATGCTGTGATGGGTATCCCGAAGCACATGTCTAGGAAGGGCTTCGATCACACCTTCCGGAAGTGGATAGAAAAGTGGGACAGGTGCATTTAGGTAGAGGGAGAATGCTTCGAAAGTATGTAAGTATGTTTACTGCATTACACTTCTGCCCCATGTAAAATTAGTCTCGTTACTTTTTGAGCGACACTCGTACGTCACAACCATGGCCCACACTGGTATAAAAAGATTCGCCTGGACTGAAAAACAAAGCATGAGCAGTGGAATGGGCCGGATGTCAGAGCTCAATGACTTTCAACAGGGCACGGTCATAGGATAGCATCGTGGCAAAAAGTCAGCATAGGAAATTTCAGAAAAACCTAGGAACAACAGTAGCGCGATCGCGACCGGGTAGGCCATGTAAAATTATAGGCCGGGACCGCCAGGTGCTGAAGTGTGAAGTGAGGCAAAATCGCCTGTCCTCGGTTGCAGCTCTTACCGTCCAGTTCCAAAAATGCCTCTGTAAGCAACGCTAGTACCATAACGGTTGGTCGAGAGCGGAAGGGAATGAGGTTTCATGGTCGAGGAGCAGCACACGAGCCAAGTGTCATGCGAAGTGGAGTGAAGCTAATTGACAGTGGACTATGAAACAGCGAAAACTCCTTAATTAGATTAATGAATCAGGATTATGCATCTGGCAGTCCGATGAACGAGTCTAGGGGTGGAAGGTGCCAGGTGATCGCTACATGCCCGACTGCACTGTTCCAACTGTGATGTTCGGTGGAGGAGGCACCATGTACTGAGGTGGATTTCCATGGTTTGCGCTGAGCACCCTGTTTCAAGTGCCCGGAATTCTTAACGCTGCTGCGCATAATAACATTCTTAACAATTCTGTACGCGTAACATTAGGGCAACCGTTCGGTGAAGACACTTTTTTTAGCACTGCACAATGTCCACGTCCACAAAGCGAGGTCAGTGCATGAATGATTTTATGAGATGGGTGTCAAAGAACATGACATGGAACGCCGACTGCAATTAAGGCCGAGCCACTTGACATTGGTGCCAGACCTGACTAATGTTCTTGCCAAAGAATGGAAGATAATTCCCGCAACAACGTGCAAAAATCCACTGCAAAGTCCCTGACTAATGTTCTTGCTGCAGAGTGGAAGGTAATTCCTACAGCAACGTACAAAAATCCACTGCAAAGTCGCTGACTAATGCTCTCGCCGCAGAATGGAAGATAATTCCCGCAGCAATGTACAAGAATCCGCTGCAAAGCCCGTGAGTAATTTTCTTGCCGCAGAATGGAAGGTAATTCCCGCAGCAACGTACAAAAATCCCCTGCAAAAAGTCCTCTTGCCGCAGAATGGAAGGAAATTCCCGCAGCAACGTACAAAAATCCACTGCAAAGTCGCTGACTAATGCTCTTGTCGCAGAATGGAAGGTAATTCCCTCAGCAACGTACAAAAATCCCCTGCAAAAAGTCTCTGACTAATGGTCTTGCCGCAGAATGGAAGGAAATTCCCGCAGCAACGTACAAAAATCCACTGCAAAGTTCCTGACTAATGGTCTTGCAGCAGAGTGGAAGGTAATTCCTACAGAAACGTACAAAAACCACTGCAAAGTCCCTGACTAATGCTCTTGTCGCAGAATGGAAGGTAATTCCCTCAGCAACGTACAAAAATCCCCTGCAAAAAGTCCCTGACTAATGCTCTTGCCGCAGAATGGAAGAAATTCCCGCAGCAACGTACAAAAATCCACTGCAAAGTCGCTGACTAATGCTCCTGTCGCTGAATGGAAGATAATTCCCGCAGCAATGTACAAAAACCACTGCAAAGTCCCTGAGTAATTTTCTTGCCGCAGAATGAAAGGTAATTCCCGCAGCAATGTACAGAAATCCACTGCAAAGTCCCTGAGTAATTTTCTTGCCACAGAATGGAAGGTAATTCCCGCAGCAAGGTACAAAAACCACTGCAAAGTCCCTGACTAATGCCCTTGCCGCAGAATGAAAAGTAATTCCCACAGAAACGTACCAAAGTCCACTGCAAAGTCCTAGGCTAATGCTCTTGCCGCAGAATGGAAGGTAATTCCCGCTGCAGCTTTCTCAATTCCACTGCGAAGTCCTCCCAGCAGAATGAAGGCTATGACAGCAGCAAAGGATGAACTGACACCATATTTCTTTCTTTCCTATAAAATGAACTTTTTTTATATGCAAATATCTCGATAGTTTTGATCAGATAATGCATTTGTCGAATTCACATGGGGATTGGTTTATAGAATAATTCGCAATTTGTTCACGTGATATCCCCAGTTAAACGAAAGCGACAACATGAACTATGAGTTCGTGAAAGCAAAGAAAAAAATATTTTGCTAAATGACACTCTGGAGCCAAAATCAATATTTTGAAAACATTTTTTAACTTTTTGTAACGTTTGTCTAACAAATGGTGTTTTCTGCTAGGTAATAACAATTGCTTTATGCAAAATATATTAGAACAGAATTAAATTGCTTTTTTTATGTTTAACTCTTGTGATTTTAAGAGAAAGAAAAGTCAAATTCAATAAGCAACATCAGAAAAATATTAAATGATATTTTATGCTCTTTTTTAATGCGATGAGTTGAGGAAAACTATTATTTAAACAAACAATGGTACTTGTGACAGATCAAAAGCTGAAATGTATTGTAGGAGATTGTTTTTCAATTTTTTTTTGAAATATTACGAATGCGTTGATGGTAAACGGAAATGAAACAAGAGATGTTTTCCACTTGAATGAACTTCTTATAACAACGAAGCTAGCACAACTTAATTATTTACTTGATTCTAAGTCAATAACTTGAAGAATGATGTATGCCGAAGGGAAAATCAAAAGAAATTTCAAATATTAAGCATCGTTCATATTTCTTATATTAAGTTATCATCTTCCTTCTGACGAATGTTCATATGCATAAGAAACGGAATAAAAGACATTTTATTTAAACCTAAGAGAGCTCTTTTCTTCTGAAGGACCACCAAAGAACTCTTGAAGACTTCAGGCATTTGCCATTTGCGAAAGAGATACTTAATTAAGTCACGAGGAGCTATGACAGGGTGACATATGAATGTTATGCTTCCCTGTGTACCACTTTAGTTTTCTTTGAGGAAATCAATTCTTTTCCAGCAAAGAACTTCTGTCGCATTTCTAAATAAAATGAAAATACGTGAGGACAATTTACATTGGACAAATTTGCACATATCAACAATTTTCTCAGTTCTGTGAAATACAGTATGGTAAAATTTCTAACAACTTACGGTATGTTTTTTATTTACAATTGAATTTATAATACAATAAAAAATATAATACAATTTATAATACAATTTACGGAGTGAGTCAGGTAGAATTATATCTTTTAGAGGAGATATTTATCTGTATGGAGTGGACAGCAGGATCTCCCGAACTTCATCCGATCGAGGATCAAGGTCGGGAGATCTGGCAGTACACCTAATGATGGAGTTTTTTTGACAGACAAGTGTGTCTTCCTTTCTGAAGGACCACTAAAAAATTCTATTTATGCAAAAATTCGAATTACGAAAGTTACAATATGCCCTTGAAATATAACTTCAAACATCAATTCAGTGAAGTAAAATACAGTATCGTTTAAATAAAATATTTTTCATGGTACTATGTACAGTACATCATATTTACAGTTTTTCAAAAGAGGCTACAAATTTTGTATTGTTTTTTTTGAGCTAATACTCGGAGATGTAGTAAACTGTTCTAGTTTACACGGTCGTATCATAATAATATGACCACCCCCGGAATCACAGTGTACCCGCACAGGTACATCACAGAGTGTACGTGTCAAGGTCGAAAACATGGAGATATAAGCGGCCGGCCAAGACAATTGTGTTATAGTCCGTAACGTGAGCACAATGGGGAGAGGTAGTGATTTGATGGACGTTCAAAAAGGAATGATCATCGGGTACCGCGCCAAGTATGGAAGCATTTCAGAAACAGCAAACTTCGGGGCTGTTCACGTGGTGCCATAGTAAGGGTGCACCAAGAATGGACCGCTGGCACACGGAGTATCTCGTGACGTCACAACTGTGGAGACCCAAAGGCCATCAACCTTAGAGGAGAACGTCGCCTTGATCGACTGAGAAATGGAAATCTACTCGCAACAGCGCAACAATTGACCTCGCAAATGAACTCTGGGGCACCCAGGTACGTGTCCCCGATAACAGTAGAGCAAACCCTGGTCTCTGGAGTTGACGCTGCGTTAATGCGCCCATGTTAACCCAGGTCTATCGGCAATTACGATTGCAGTTCGCATGGGACTACTGTCATTGGACAGTGGAAGACTAGAGAAAGGTTGCCTTCTCCAACGAATTGAGGTTTTTACTGCACAGAAGTGACGGGCTGTGGCGGATACGGCGTCACACACACGAGAACCAATACCCGGACACGCTTGGCGGTCAAGTACAGGCAGACGGTGGCAGTGTGCATGTCCGAGGGATATTTTCCTGGTATGACCTGGGACCACTGGTACCACAGGATACCAATAGCTGTCTGTCCATCCTCGCTAACCACATGCATCCCTTCATGTTGGACCTTTACTCTGATGGTGACAGTGTCTACCAACAGACAATGCGCCGTGCGTGCCACGTCGCTAAGGGGCGGCGTGACAGGTTCCAAGAACACGACAGCGATGTCTCCGTTCTCCCTTGGCAGGCGAAATCGCGCGACCTCAATCCCATAGAGTGCTTGTGGAACTATTTGGATTGACAGGTTCGACGTGCTGACCCACAACCACGTCATCTCCGGGATCTTCGTGCTCGGCTGCAGTTACAATGGACATGTGCCTCAGGCAACCTTCCAAGGCCTCATTGCGTCCATGCCACGCCGTCTCGCTGCTGTCATTCAGGCCAAGGGTGGTTATTCCCATTCTTAGGTAGGTGGTCGTATTGGTCAGATACGACTGTGTATAGAGCGCCTGAAAAAATAGAGTCACTTACATTCTGCTGCTCTTCAACGAACTGTCTCAACTCTTGGATGTGGAACATATGCTGTGCAGATGTTGAGGTAGGTTCTGGTAGTTCCGGCTGTCCATCTTCTTCATCTGAAGATGAAGTGTCCTTTCTATTGCTCATAACATCTACCAAAATTTCTGCATCTGTCACTTAGCTGCAAACTGATAAGATCTCGTCCAGGTTCATGGAATCCACATAAGGAACACCTGAGTGATGTCCAACAACGACGGACACTGCCACTACACGTGCGTGCCATGTTGTGGCACTATCGATCGCTACTCGTTTAGCCGTATAAAATGATGCCTACGCGATACAAGCGATTTTTCGTGGCCTGCGCGGCATTTTTACTTCGAATCATCCAAAAAAGTTCGATTTACAGATGATTCGTTTACACCGTTTTAATAGAAAATTCAAGGGACCAAGAGAAATGTTCGAATTAACCACGAATTCGAATTATTCAATATATACGTCCAAATTAGTCAGGTTTGACTTATATTCCTGAACACGAAACTTGTAACACAACAGTGAAGTCCATGAACCACCGTTCAAACATACACTGCTCCTCGTAGAAAATGACACATCATGTAAATGATTTCGACCATTTTCAATAGGGTTCGTCCCCAGGTTATTCCCTACCACATAATAAAAGTTCATCGAAATCGAACCATATTTATGCATGTTATGACGCATTTTACCCCATCTCGATGATATTCAACAGAACCGGTAAAGTATACATCCGGAACAACATGATAAAGTTTTGTCGCAATCGAAGCATTTTTACCTAAGTTATAACGCATAAGGTTGGTGGAATGGATCCCGCTTCTCTGTCCTGACCTTTGACCTCATTTCCTCCATTTTTAATAGGATTCGTCACCAGGTGGTCCCTTACCACATACTAAAACTTCATCGAACCATTTATACGCAAGTTATGACGCATAAGGGCAATGAAATGGATCCCGCTCCTATGTCGCGAACTTTGACCCCATTTCGCTCATTTTCAACACGGTTCGTCCCCAGTTAGTCCCTTACCACATACTAAAATTTCACCGAACTCGAAATATTTTTACTCAAGTTATGACGCATAAGGGTGGTGGAACGGATTCCACTTCTATGACCTGACCGTTAACCCCATGTCGTCCATTTTTAATAGGATTCGTGCCCAAGTGGTCCCTTACCACATACCAAAATGTCATCCAAATCGAACCATTTTTACGCGAGTTATGACGCATAAGGCAATGGAATGGATCCCGCTCCTATGTCCTGACCTTTTTACCCCATTTGGCCCATTTTCAATAGGGGTATTTCCCAGTTGGTCTTTTGCCACATACCAAAATTTCATCGAACTCGAGCCATTTGTACGCAAGTTATAACGCATAAGGGTGGTGGAATGGATCCTGCTCCTTTGTCCTGACCTTTGACCCCATTTCACCCATTTTCAATAGAGTTCGTCCCCAGGTAGTCCTCCACCAAATACTAAATTTTCATCGAAATCGAACCATTTTTACGCGAGTTATTGTGCGGAGAGGCGGACAAAGCTAGAGCATATACGCTTCTTCAACTTACGGTTGGAAAGCGTAAAAAACGTAGGTCACAAAGAGATGGTTCTGGATGTCGTACACAGATATCGCCGAGGGTCAATGGTCATCACATGAGGACATCTTTGAGTGACCGTTTTGCATCAAATACTCCGTTGGAGCAGCAGTGGCGAACTGTGACACATTCTTCCATGTCAGCTGTAACAATACGTCGCCGGTTATTACAGTTCGGACTACAGGCTCGTCGGCACTTCCTGCAGCTACCTTTAACAATTCAGCAACGGACTGCCAGGCTGCAACGGTGCATAAAACGAAGTGAGTGTCGTGACGAATGGCATAATAACGTGTTTTCGGACGAATCGCGCTTCTGTGTAGGCGAAAATGGTGGTCGCATCTGTGTCCGCCCATGACAGAGGCAGAGGCATCGCGAAGAGTATATTCGCACCACGCCGACTTCTCCAACACGAGGCAGCATGGAGGCTATCAGATACGAAAGCAGATCACCTCTTGTGAGAATCTGTGCCATCATGACGAGTGCCTGTTACGCCAATGACATTCTACGGCCGGTCGACATTTCGTACCTGCAAGACGTCCCCTAGGTCATATTTCAGCAGGACAACTCCACACCGCATGCTGCAGCGAAAACACGTGCTTTCTTAATGGACAACAACGTTCTATTTCTGCCGTGGCAGGATAGATCGCCGGATTTGTCACTTATAAAAATGTCTGGGACATGTTCAAACGACTGGTGTAGTGGTACGACTATCCGCCATCAAATCTTGATGAACTTTGTACGGGGGTCAATAAAGTCTGGATGGCTATTCCACGGGTCACCATTTACACATTATTTAATTCGGTACCCCAGCGCGTACACCAGGTGATACAAGCTAGAGGTGGTCACATCGATTATGAACTACATCGAGCCCCTGGTACGTATGACCCCGAGATGCTAATCATTTGTTCTGTATTGCCTATTGAACATATCCTGTAAAAACAAAGCCGTAGCTCGGCACCTTTCAGATGTTCTGCGTTGCCAATGAACGTATCCTGTGAAACTCAAATTTGTAGCTCGAGTTCTTTTAGACGTTCTGTTTTTTTATGAACACGAGTGTCGAAAATTCAGGAGCTCAGTTTTTGCTGCAACTACATTAGAAGCAGAAATTGACGCTTACTCCTCCTGGTGGACAGTGGCCAGAAATTTCTTAAGGGGGGAATTCCATGGGTTTGCTTCACTATATTGACAAAAGTCACCGGACACCTAGAAGAGAAACACAACATAGCATTTATTGACATATATTAGTACGGTATCGGTCCACCGTTGAACTTAATGCATGCACTGTCTCTTCGAGACATGCTTTCGACAAGGTTTTGGAATACAGGTGCTTCCATTCAGTACATAATGCTGCCGCTAACTGTTGCTTAGTAGTAGGCCTTGGTTCCAAATTTCTTATGTGGCGCTCTAATTCATCCCATTTATGCTCTATGGGATTAAGATCAGGGCTCTGTGCTGGCCAGTCCACACACGATACGGAATTATCGTCAAACCACGACGTAACAGTCCTTGCTTTATGGCTCGGTGCATTATCCTGCTTGACACCAACAAGGCTCGGTTCCATAGTGTTACCACAGAGTTGGTAATGCATAATTATTCAGAATATCGAGGTAGACGTGCTAGTTAACAAGTTTGTCCACGATAACTAATGGTTTAGGATCATACCACGAAAAACACCCCCACACGAGTACACTGCTAGCTGCAAACTTGACCGTACGAGCAGTACAGTGTGGTATATAACGTTTCCCCGACTGCTGCCATACCCCCACACGGCCATGAGACTGATGAATCGTGTATCTGGATTCATCAGTCCATAGGACCCGTTTCCATTGATCTACGGTCCGCGATAAATGTTCTTTACACCATGATAAACGACGAGTAGCGTTCCGAGTGGAGATGAAAAACTTATGAGCAGCCGTACGACCACGGCAAACCATGGAGTGACGTTCTCTGCGAATGGTACGTGTACATACCGACGTTCCAGCATTTTTACTCACCTGTACACTGAGGTATTGTGCAGTACTCCATCGATTAGCTGTAACGACTCTCCTGAGGCTTCGACGTCCTCTATCGCTGATTTTCTTTTTTGTCTGCCGGTACGTTTTGCTGCTTGAGACACGCCATATGTCTTCCACTTATTCAGTACATCCAAAACAGTTGACTTGGGTATATTTGAACGCCTCTCGGTTTCTCTTATGGACAATCTACTAATATAACACCCAACAATCTTTCCTTTCTCAAAGTCAGTTCTCTCCCGCCGCGACATTTTCACTCGACCTCAAAGTGCAATATGATCGCGGTCAGCTGTAGGCTTGTTATTATACCGTTTGCAGCTGTATCGCGCATCTTAACAACGCAGCGGATCCGTTCATTAGCTTTTGAAGGGGTGTCCGGTGACTTTTGTCAGTATAGTGTATATCGCTTTAAATTCGTGCTCAATCTCTCTCTCAAGGGAAGGGAGTTAATAATCACCCCCATCGCTTGGCTACGCCACTGGTAGGAGATGTGGTTTTACAAAAAAGGAGAATCTTTTTCGCCTGGTGTTCGTGACTAAGGAATTGCTGATGATGTTACACGATCTTCAGTCAACCATTCTGAAACGTGGTAAAATTAAATGGCTTACGTGCTATAAGTAGTTAAGGATGGAAATCACTGAATAAAAAAATTGAATAAGTGAAAGTGATTCCTAATAGAGTTTCCTTCTTTTGCAATACTTTTCAATTGAGGTACGGAATCTCAATTTGCCCAATTTTTCATTTTCAAACGAATTGATGTCATATAATACTTTTCTATTCCCCCACCACTGCTGAGAAGAAAGTTTCGCATCCGAGGTATCATTTACTCTTTTGGATGAGCGTATTGAGAAAAAGATACATTTACCCAATTATACCTCACATTTCAAAACGAATAATTTTGATTCGCTCGCTGGTAGCTGATTTACATGAAAAGACAATTAAGATCAAACGGATAACCTAATTTAATTTTATTCAGTTCGTGGTAATCGTTGATTTCCTTTTCGTTAGGATTAATAAAATGAAGTATCGCATGTCCGTATTTTTTGTAGCATGATGAAATGGGGAGTTGCTCAGCAATTACTTTAGCAGGAGAAGAACTGTGCTCTTCGTATCGTTTCATATTAGTTTTTGAGCAAATATACACTCATAATTAAAAAAATAGTTGCACCCAGAAGGACGTGTCGGATTGCAATGCTATTCGGGAGGAAGGTAAAGGTTACCAGGAACAATAAATGATTAAACATTGAGACTGATATGGGCAATATTTATTGAGCTACTTACTAATAAGTAGTGTCTCTCAGTATGCCGTCGGACCGCTATGTTTGCTCACACAGCGTGCCAGACGTCCCGGCATGGAGTTTCACGGGTTCCTAATGGTGTCCTGCGACAAGCCACCTAATGCAGCTTGAATTTTGTCACCCAGTTCCTGAAGACTGTGTGGTAGGGTTGGAGTGTGGACATCGCGTCCAATAGCATCCCACACATTTTCAATCAGCGATAGGTCTGGCGATGCGGCTGACAATGGTAGAGTGTCAGTGCCTCGAAGGCAAGCTCTACAGACAGCGGCAGTATGTAGACGAGCGATGTACTGTTGGAAAATTGCACCGGAGTGAGTGTTGAGAAAAGGCAGGGCCACTGGTTTCAGTACCTCATTAACGTAACGTTGGGCTGTCAAAATGCCTGTAATGAACACCAAAGGTGATCTGGCATCGTAAGCAATTGCACCCCACACCATAACACCGGGCCTTCTGGACGTGTGACGCTCGACAACAAATCGTTCATCTTGGCCCTAATCGTAGTACCACCACACACGTATTCGTTGGTCGTCTCCTCCAAGACAAAAGCGGGACTCGTCACTGAAGATCACCCGCTGCCATTCTGAGTGGCTCCTTGCCAGTCTGGCACAACACAATTGCAGTCTTTGGCGACGATGCAATGGTGTTAAGGGCAGTCGTCGTAACGATCTGCGTCCGTGTAGTCCTACGTCGTGCAGCCATCTGCCAATGGTTCTGGCACTAATTGGACGATGCATGGAGGGCACCACTGCTCACTGGCTGTTAGGTCACTCCGCGCATGTTGGGCAACCCGTCGGTCCTCTCCCGCGTGGTTCGTCTAGGTCGCCCGTCCGGACCACTCCTGTTGCTGCTGCATGCCTTATTCTATCCACTGCCGCCGACAGCGTGCTAAGGTGATATCCGCACGACCTGTATGGCGCTCAACACGGCGATAAGACCATCATGCTTCCCGGAGCCCAACGATGCGGCTCCTTTCGAATTTCTTTAACTGCTCGAATTGCTTTCGAACGTTTGTTCCGAGGCATACTTCACTTGCAAAGGATGCAACCAACAAAACATCAGGAGTTAAAATGGCAAGCACGCGCAACGGGAAGACTTTATATAGCCAGTTAGGAAAAGCGCTACGACCCCTCCTTGCTTACGATACATCCGCTGCCGAGCGTGATACTTGAATAGTTTGCATGTCCCACGACGTCAAACCTACCCACTAAATTTCCTTTTTGTCGGTTGCTTCCTTCTGGGTGCAACTATTTCTTTGACGATGAGTGTACACTGGTGTGGAAAAATTAAAGACGAAGAGGAGAAATTAGCATAACAGCGGAACGAGCAGGCAGAACGGACCGAAAGACCACTCAGGAGATAGACTAGGGTCCGGTACGGTAGGGCATGCGCATATATTCAGCATGACGTGAGGGGGGGGGGTGTCGGAAGGGTATAAAGTACACGGGCGGTGTACGCTCAGCAATTCGGTAAAAGCTATTGCACGGTGTACATCGGTTTGAACGACGTCGAGTTGCTGCCACCGTGTGATATGACCAAAAGGCAATCCAGTAGACGATATCTGGATGACTTTAACCGAGGTCGCGTCAGTGGCAAGTTGGAAGAAGGTCGAAGTGTGACTAGTGTGGCCGAGGAGTTCGGGATCGCTCACAGCATCGTTTCACGAGCTTGGAGAGCATTTCAAATGACAGGAACAGCTGTCCGAGAGTTTAGCAGTGGTCGTCCTAGAGCAACCACGGCGGCAGACGTCCGGTATATTGTCCTACAGGCGAGAAGAGACAGACGGCAGACAGCGGGTGAAATCACAAGGCACATGCAACAGACAACTGGACATCCGTTATCGCGTTTTACCGTGGCCAGGAGGCTGCACAAAGGTGGTCTATTTGCACGACGACCAGTACGGCGTGTGCCATTAACGCCTGCTCATCTGAGACGGCGGTTTCTGTGGTACCAGGAACACAAGAACTGGACACATCAGCAATGAGGTAGAGTTCTCTTTACGGATGAGAGCGGATTTAGTCTGACAAGCGATTCTGGACGTATACATATCTAAAGAGAGCAGGGAGCACGCAATCACACCTCCAACATCATCGAAAGGGACCGGTTTGGAGGTGGCGGAGTTCTCGTTTGGGGCGGTATCATGCTTGGTAGCCGTACCGACCTCCAGATCTTCCAAAGAGGTTCAGTCACTGGTGTCCGCTATTGTACCGAGGTTCTCCTGCCTCACGTGCATCTGTTTAGAGGTGCTGTGGGTCCTGAGTTCCTCTTCATGGACGACAACGCTACACCTCATCGTACAGTGGCTGTCGCAGAGCTGTTGGAGAATGAAGACATTCAACGTATGAATTGGCCCGCTAGGTCCCCGGAACAAAATCCGATCGAACACGTGTGGGACCTTATCGGGAGACGCTTGGCAGCACGTAACGAGCCTCCAGCAACGATTCCGCAGCTGCGATTGGCGCTACAAGAGGAATGGGCCGCGATGCCTCAACAGCTCCTTGACAACCTCCTCGTCAACATGGACAGACGTTGTAAATCCTGCAACGCAGTCATGGGTGATCATATCCTCTACTAAAGACTGGATTTTTTTGGCAGCCGTGTCACGTGGACGTTTGTGTCTTCTGTCTAGTTGTGCTCGAAGCTACCTTTTCAATAAAGTGCCTTTGTATCCTTTGGATTCCTTGTTTGGACAGTTTTGCTCATTTGTCCCATATTCTTACATCTTGGTGATCTCTTGATATGATTTGAGTCGATGTGAAGCACTTCTGCACGACGTTACATTGGAAAAACCGTCTCGTCCTTAATTTTTGCACGCCAGTGTATAACAGATATATGAGATCTTCACTGAAACTAGAAGCAGTTTAAGTTAATTTTTACTGCTTGGAATTTCTAATGAATATTACTGTATTCAAGGTTTCCGGCATATTCTTATATTATGCTATTAAATTTCTTTTTCTTCTTGAGACTCCTGTAGTACCTGATATCTCGATTTCAAATATCTGTTTGCAGCATAGCGAGCTATTCAGAACTTCACATGCGTATATAAATACTAAATACCGCTAAGCTATTCTCTGATTTTTCTTTCCTCCCATCTCATACATTAATTTCTCAGTGAAATGTCAAGACGATCTTCAAAATCTACGTTGCTGATGATGATACACCGCTTACTGTCGATGTATCATGCGTGTGAACTTTTCCCACAATTTGAGCTTCACTGATATCCATCATACGTAGCAAATAAGACCTTTTGTATTTCATACAAATAACCTTACTCACTTGAGGCTTTCTTGAATCTGGTACTTCCAATATTTTCTTGGCATCTTTAGCACTTTGTTTTGTATAAAAAAAATCGTGCTTATGTTAACAATTTGTACGTCCTTTCGTCCGCACGTCTGTAGACCCCATATCTCTGTAACTACTAGTCCTACTTGAAAAAATTGCTTCCAAGGTGAGTAAGATGATCCTTGTCTTCCGGTTTCTTCCAATGCACAATTTCGCCGCTAGAGGGCGCAAACGGAGATGATATCGAATTCAAAATACGTTTTATTCCATATATTTGCTTCTAAACATTCTACTGAAAAATTTCTTTTTCCGTTCGATGCCATTTATGTCGAAGACTATTATAGGTACAGTCTCTTTTTCAAGCAATGCACAGATTTTTCGCTATGGGGTGTAAAGGTAAATTGCGTTTCCCCCGATATCTCTGCTTCTAAAATTCTGATTTGAAAAAAAAATTCCCACATCGAATACAGCTCCCCATGAAAAATGTCTTGCATATAATTTCGAATCTTTGGTAAACAATGGCTCGATCAATTGGGGTCGTAAGCATTCATTTCTGCTTCCGATGCATCTGCAGCAAAATCTGAGCTCCTGAAAAATCGACTGAAAAAATTCTTTCGTGGACAGATACCACTTACCTCCGAAAACCTAACACCTGCTGCTTAAAACAGTGCATAGCTTTTCCGCCACGTGGCGCAGATATATGCCTTATTTTTGTCGATATCTCTGCTTCTAAGAGGCCGATTTGAAAAATTGTTACTTTGTTCAAGAACGTTTACGGTGCAAGATGTATCTCATATAATTTCAAAATTTCCTCGACACCTCTAGGTAATAATGCAAAATTTCGCAGCTAGGAGGCGCCAATATTTAATTTGATTTTCGCAATATCTCTGCTTCTAAATGTACGATTTAAAAATTCTTATAATACCGGATGCCATTTACCTTGTGAAACACTTTAGTTTTGTATTCGAGGAGTTTTGTAGTTAAAAAAGACATAGTTCACAAAGAGATAGGAAACATTATCCTCTTCGAATAATGTACAGCTCTCCAGCTAGGGGACGTAAAGGTCAAAACCTCTTTCGCGCTATTTCTGCTCCCGGGAAACGTATTTTTAAAGTTCTTTTTCCTTACAATAGCTTTTACCATGAAGAATGCTTTCCATCTACACTGACGGAAAAAAATCCCAACACCACGAAAAAATAGTTGTAGAGGAATGAAATGGCGGCAATACATTTGTATAGGTAACATATTTAATCGATCAAGGTTTCAAGATCACAGCTTATGGTAAGCGCGAGAAGAGTCATTTTAAATGTGAAATGCTGGTACATTAATAACCGGTGTAACCGCCAGAATGTCGAATGCAAGCACGCAAACGTTCGTGAATTGTGTCGTACAGGTGCTGGATGTCAGTTTGTGGGATGGAGTTCATGCCTGTTGCACTTGGTCGGTCAATACAGGGACGGTTAATGCTGGTTGGGGGTGACGCTGGGGTTGTCGTCCAATGATGTCCCATACGTGCTCGATTGGTGAAAAATCTGGTGATCTAGCAGGCCACGGCAACATGTCAACACTCTGTAGAACATGTTGGGTTACAACAGCGGTATGCGGGCGAGCGTTATCCTGTTGGAAAACACCCCTGGAATGCTGTTCATGAATGGCAGCACAACAGGTTGAATCAATAGACCGACGTACAACTGTGCCGTCAGGGTGCGTGGGATAACCACGAGAGTGCTCCTGCTGTCATAGGAAATTGCTCCCCAGACCATAACTCCAGGTGTAGTTCCAGTGTGTCTCGGCCGCAGACAGGTTGGTTGCAGGCGCTCACCTGGCCTGCTTCTAACCAACACACGGCCATCACTGGCACCGAGGCAGAACCGGCTTTCAGCAGAAAACACAACAGATTTCCACTCCGTCCTCCAATGAGCTCTAGCTTGACACCACTGACGTCGCAAACGGTAGTGGTTTGGAGTAAGTGGAATGCACGCTACAGCGCGTCTGGCTCGGAGCTGTCCTTCAAGTAACCGATTTGTAACAGCTCGTTGTGTCATTGTGGTGGCAACTGCAGCTCGAATTGTAGCAGCAGAAGTGGTACGATGCGCCACGGCCATACGCCGTACACGGCGGTCTTCCCTCTCAGTAGTGCCACGTGGCCGGCCGGAACCCGGTCTTCTTGAGGCAGTACCTTCCCTTGACCACCGCTGCCAACAATCATGCACAGTGGATACATTCCTGCCAAGTCGTTCTGTAATATTGCGGAAAGAAAATCCACCTTCTCGTAGCCCTATTACACGACCTCGTTCAAACTCCGTGAGCTGTTGATAATGGTTTCTTCGTCTTCTTAAAGGCATTCTTGACTAACATCAACACTCTACGTCGAATTTCAACGATAACTAACGCTCACGAACGTTACAGCACGTATTTACAGCTAACCTGCTTTGCATGTTCCGAGGGGCGCTACTAGCGCCACACGTATGCGCCGAGCGCGAAATTTGCATAGACGTCATCTTACAGATGTACTCTCACCGCTTACCAACTGTCGTTTATCTAACACAACCCCTTCTTGGTGTTGAGATTTTTTTCCCGTCAGTGTATTTTCAACTTTCCCATTATGCAAATTCTTCCGCTAGAAGGCGTAGAATTTTATCATATTTCCTTCTATACTTATTCTTTTAACTGTTTGATTTGAAAATCTCTTTGTCTCTTCCTTGTGCTATGAGAAACTTTTTGTGCGGCATATGCTAATTTTCGTAACATGCATTTTTGCCGCTGGTGGAAGTGATTAGCTGTTTCTATTTCTGGATCTTTTATCGACCGTAGAAATCCAGCTTAATTTTTTAACCGATCCCACTGACTTTGAATAACTTTAATAAATTTAATTCGCTTCGGAGAGGATTCAAAAGATGTGCCTCATTACAACCAAAAATTCGGTGTCATCGTTCTTGTTTCTCTTTCGTGCCATTTGAGTTAAATAAATCATCTTAGTTGGCATCTCCTTACCCTTTCTTTTAATATCACAAGAGCACTTTTTTCCATTCTACTTAAACATTTTTCTTCACATTACTCTTTTGCAACACGACTTCGTTAGGTACGTGATCTGAATGAGTCCTGTAACAATTCTATCTTCTCCCGTAGATAACGCGTGTTTTCAACATATGAGCATATCTCTTCTGCAGTACTGAATTTTCACTAACATATAGACTAGAACAAGCCGCCAACGGTAACCGATAACTCGGGTACAGTTGGCAAATTTTGAGTGAAGCTATTGCAAAATCTAAGCTCATTAAGGCGTCTATTATAACACATTCTAAACAAGAAAGATGACACTGAATTTTCGGGTGTAATAAGCACGTCTTTTGAATCCGTTCTGACGCAAATTAAATTTATCAAAGCTATTCAAAGTCAATGGAACCGGTATGGAGAACAATGGATCTGACAAAAGAAAGAAGATTTTCAATCGGGTTTTTAATCCCTCAGATACTGCTGCAAACGGAATCGTGAGCTTACGAACTCTTAGAAACAGAGTTATCGACAAAAATAAGATGTGACTTTAGGTCCCTTGGAGGGAAAACCATGCATCATTTTAGGAAGAAAGTATTCTCAAATGGTATCCATATAAGCGGTATCGGTCCAAAAAAAAAAAATTATTCGAGTTTTCAGGAGCCCAGATTTTGCGACAAATACTTCAGAAACAGAAATTAACACTTAGGACCCCTGGTGGCTAAACCATTCTTTGCCGCCCCGGTGGCGCAGTGGTCTAAGCGATGGCCTTGTAAAGGTTGAGTTGACCTGTGCTCCGTGTTTGACCTGCGTTTATTGGTGTTCTTTTGTGTGTGTGCCGTCATTTTGTGTATCTCCTGTGTTGTGAACGTCTCCTGTGTCGATTGAGTCCGACTTTGACGTCCTGTAAGTAAAACTTTACTTGTACTAACTCTTTTTCCGTCCTGGCTTTGCCCAGGGTCGGGTTTAGCAAGCCAGCCATTGCAAATGGCGGCGACCGCATCTGATAGGCCAGGTCTGAAGCTTGATAGCAAAGCTCCGCCCCCACCTGGCCACGTTCGGTCATCGTCACTACCACACGCAGCTGGTTTCCAAGCCGCGTTATCTGATGTTACCACTTCTTCTTCCACCTTTATGGATGTCAATTTCCCGACATTTTCCACCACCGTGACGTCATTAACTTCTTCAGTATCCGTTGCCTCTGGTACTTCATCTGCTCCTGCGAGCACTGCTTCTCGACCTTCCCCATCTCCGCCCATTCCTACGGCAACTCTACCTTATGCTTCCGTTGTGAAGGGTACCAGCTCATCTTCCTCTACAGCGAAGAATCCATGTACAACGCCTCTTGATATGATTGTCACTAGAGACAACAAGAAATTACGCATCGAAATTCCGGAAACTTCAGCTGCTGGGCAGGAGGTTTTACGCACACAGAAACTTGGCATATGTTTTGATGCCCTCCCGGACACCAGCCTTAAGAAATACTCCTTAGCCGTCCGCCAAATCCTCCCTAAGGGAGTGATCACCCATATGGCGAGGAAGCCTAGGACTGTTCTCATCTACTTTGCGAAGCCAGAGTTTGTGGAGCGCGTCTTATCTGACGGACTGCATGTTGGGGATCATACCTTACTGGGAGTCCCGCTCACGCAGCGCCCCGTACTTGTTACGTGCTACCCCGTACCACCAGAAATCAAGGACCATTACTTAATGGCGGCCCTTTCCCGTTGTGGAAAAGTAGTTGGATCCATTTCCACTCTGTCTTCCGCACCAACAGACCCAGATGACAGGAACATCTTAGGTCTGCGTCGCCAAGCAAGGATCCTGTTTCCTACTGAAGATGCCATTGCTGATTGCCCTACTGACCTCACTGTGGTTGCAGGGAAGCAGATTTTCCGGATCGATATCGTTACTGCCTTGCATTGTTTTAAATGCAAGGCATATGGCCTCATCCAATCACGTTGTCCACATGTATCTGCCAAGCCCCTACTTCCATACTACCCAAAGTCAACACCCCAGCCTCAACACCAGTTTCTCTGGCCACACCAAGTTCGGCTCCAACACCAGTTTCTCTGGCCACACCAAGTTCGGCTCCACAGACGTCCTTGATCCCTTCTACTGTTGTTCCAGATGATTCTCCCCAGCAAGTGATGATTCATCATCAGTCTCCAAGTCTTCGATATCTACTACAGGTACTTTGGCCACCTCTCCATCGTTGGACCCACTTACTGCTGTGGTACCTCTACGTTCTTCGGAGGGTATTCTCTCAGAAAAGGAATGGCAACCCCTCCGTCGTGTTGCTTCATCTTCTTCCCTTTGATCCCCTAGTGTGGAGTCAGATCTAACTGTCCTACACCCACCAGCTTCTCCCGGCGTTCCCACGTTGAAACGTACCAGACAGAGTTCCATCTCGCCAGTGACGTCTTCTCCACGCTGCTCTCGTTCCCGTTCGCCAATTCGACAGTCTTTCTCTCCAACAGCAGTTCCTACATCTCTTAAGTCTCCAGCTGTTCCAAAATTGTTGGATCAAAAAGCTTTCGCTGAATATCTGGAAACTTTCCCTGCATTAGACGGGCCGCTGGCGCCCTCTGATCTTGCTCTCATTATACTCAGTCAACCGTCACGTCCTCTCAAGCAGCTAGACTGCGTTCAATCACGTAATGCTCAGCTTCCCACTATTATCACCCAACTTCAGAATCTACTTGCTCTTTTGCCGAAAATTAACACAGTCACTAATGCGCAGACATCTAACTTAAAGAAACGTGTAACCAGTCTTCTCAAAAGTGCTGATAGTAATATTCAACCACTACAACCTCTTTCAAGTTAAAATTACTTTCTTTCAACTGTAAGGGATGCTCCGTCCCTCCTACCAATGCGTTAGTGTTTGAAGACATTACACCGCATGATGCGGATATATTATTGCTACAGGAGACTAACTGCCATCCCAACACCATATTCCACCGGTGGCGAACCTGGCCATTTCAATTCTACCATGCCCATCGACTTAGTCTTCACGCAGGACTTGCGGTGGCCATCAATTTTCGTCTTCGATCCTTCATTACTGATATCACGGTCAAACCGATTTATCGTGACCTCCTGCAGCTTCTGTCTTTCCGACTTCACAACTTCCGATACCATATCTTCAACATCTATGTTTCCGGCAATCAACAGTATGCAGACTGTCTTTTTGAGCATTTTGTTTCCTGTGTTCAAGGTCTTCCGGCCACTGATATTGTCATCTTAGGTGGTGATTTTAACTGCACCCTTGACCCATCCCTCGACAGATCGGACGGTTCCACGGATACCAGGTATTTTCTTACCAGAGCACGTTCTACAGCCATCAACCAGCTACAACTCCAAGATGCTTTTCGACACCTGCACCCATTTCTTCGTTCGTACACCTGGCGCTCCTACTCCACTTCCTCCCCTACAACTGCCCGACTTGACAGGTTTTATGTTTCTTCAATTCTTCTTCCTTCAGTTATCTCCCTTTCTCATACACCGACAGTTTCTTCCGACCACAGCTGTGTCGAATGTGTCTTCACACCGGTCCATCTCCTCGGCAATACTACCGTACTTGGATCCTTGATGATGATCTTTTACTTGATTCAACTTACGTAAATTCCATCCAATCGCAGCTCCAACAAGCCTTATATACGCTCCCTTTTGCTTCTTGTCCCTTGCAACACTGGTTAAATGTCAAATCCCAAATTCTTCTTTATACCAAGCAATATTCCCACGAAAAACGTACCACCGCCTCTATGAAGATTGATGCTGCACGCTCGATTTTTTCCACCCTAGATCTTGATTCTCCGCTGTTTTCTCATTACCAAGCTGAACTTCGTGCCTTGCTACTTCCTGTCTCCCAACAAGCTCTTCACCGCCTCAAGCTCCTTTATCTCCAGCCAAATGACTATCTATGTGAACAGGTTCAACAACTGGAATTCCACAAACGTTCTGCTCATCACCTCCGTAATCAGAAGTTACCCGATGGAACTGTTACTAATGACACCACTCTCATTTGCTCCGGTGTTAGACCATATTTCCAGTCACGTTTTGCTCAGTTCCAGTCAAGTTCTCCGCATGCTGATTCGATTCTTCGTGCCTTACCACATATTCCATCGCATCTTGTTACATCTCTTTCTATGCCTATCACCCCAGCAGAAGTAGTACAGTCATTTGCCTTACTTAACTGTCACTCGTCACCTGGTCCTGACTGGTTGACAGTTAATTTCTTTCGTACGTTTTCCTCTTTCTTACACCCTCTCCTATTGCCTTGCTTTACAGCTGCTTTTTCCTTATCTGTTCTTTCCCCCGCTTTTACTCTAGCTCACATCATTCTTCTTCCAAAGAAAGGGTGTCTGCTGGAGTTGGATAACTGGCGTCCTATATCCATCCTTAATGTTGACTACAAGATTTATACTAAAAGACTCTCTCTTCGATTGAACCCTGTCCTTCCCACCGTCATACATCCCGACCAAACGTACACCATCTCTGGCCGAAGCATTCATACTAATATTAATCTCCTCCGTGACTCATATTACCTTGCCCACCTTTCCTCCGAACCTTTAGCCTTCCTCAATCTTGATCAGAGGCAGGCCTTTGATAACGTGAGTCATCAGTGGCTTGCCTCTGTGCTCTCTGCCTTCGGTTTCCCATCTGTCTTCATCACAGCCCTCCTTGCCCTGTACCAGGACTCAGTTGTCCATATCCGGACGGCCTCCTTCCTTACAGCCCCCATTCCGTTTCGTAAGGGCATCCGTCAAGGATGTCCTCTTTCCGGACAACTTTTCTCTCTAGTCTTTGAGCCGTTTCTTTGCTCTATCCGTTCTCTTCTACAACCTCCCCCTCCACCATTCGGCATAGCACCAGGCACCATTCTATCGTTCTTACTGCCTACGCCGATGATATCACAGTTCTCATCCGAGAAGAATGGCAATTCACAATTGTTCTTGCATGGTTTCAAGTGTATGCTGTGGTTTCCGGCGCTTCGTTAAACCTTTCAAAGTGTACAGGCTTGTCATGTGGCTCCTGGAGACATCGCCCCGATACACTGTGGGGCGCTCATTGGACGTCCACCAGTCAAAAGATACTTGGGGTGCACATTGGCAGCCGGGTCTCAGCAGCGGCTGCCACCTGGAGACCCCTCGTCAGGAAACTACGTCACACCGCTGCTTACTGGTCCAAGCTCAAGTGCTGTTTGACCTACCACAGTCGTGCACGGCTTTCTGGCACCCACATCCTCTCGTTAGTTCATCATTCCTGGATTGCACAACCGCCACCAGCCTACGTTCAAACTGCAACAACATCAGCAATGCTCAGCATTGTTTGGTCATCTACTCATTGGTTATCTTCCTCAGTATTGTCTCTACCTTCGACTTGTGGTGGCCTCAATATACCAGAGATTACCATACGTTATAAGCTGTAAGAAGTTTCAATGTTCTCCGTTTGACAGTTCAACCAGACTCTTCCGCTTCCATTCTTCTGCTTAATGTTCTGACTTCCCCCCTTAATCCCTGCCTCACCGTCCATCTTCTTCTCAAGATGGATATTCACACTGTCATTCCCCCCCCCGTTTTCCTCTAGTCTACCATGAAGCTGTTCAGTTCCTTCGTTCTTTACCGCTCATTCTTCAACCCCCTCTTCCACTCTTGATATTCTTTCCGAGCCTCTTTTTTCTCCTCCGTCCTCCACCCCCCTACTGCCAACTTTTTCTTTTTCCCCGCATGGCTACACGCTGGTGTAGTCTCCGTTTCGCAACTGGTCCTGCCCGATTTTTCATGGAAACCCGTTTCCGAACTTTTTCCCACCCTACCACCCTCGCCCGAACTCTCTGATAACTTCCTCCAACTTAAACATGCTCTTCAATCACTTTTTCCTTCCCTAGTCGATTCCTCTGGCCTCCTTTCCGTTTCCTCTGCCTCTCTCCCTTTTCCGTTCTTCCTTCCCTTTTCCGGTGATCTCCTCCCTCTCCACAGTCTTTGCACCCGCACCCTGTACTGTTTTCTCCGTTCTTCTTCTGCGGTACCTTGCCCTATTCCCTCTGTTCCTTCTTTTGCACTAACCTCAGTCTGGTCTACTGCCCAACATTCACCGGCCCTCTCCTCAGAACTTAATGTGCATTGGAGGTTTTTGCACAATCGACTGCCTGTCCCTTCGACTTTGTTCCGGAGAAATATAGTATCATCAGATCTCTGTCCTTTTTGTAACGTCGTTGGAGACGTCTTACACATGTTTGTTTACTGTCCGACGCTGCTCCCACTATTTCACAGTAAGTTCCAACTTGCACATCCTTCTTGTACCAGTGATCTCACCCTAGAAGATTATCGTTTCCTCGGCCACAGTTCTACAAGTTTCTGCTCTATTTTACCAGTTTGTTCGTATTTATTTATTCTAGCTAAATACATTATTTTCTCTCACCTGCTACAGTTACATGATCCAAATCCTATTACATTCTCTACCTCCTTGGTTGCACACTACCGCAACAGGGTTAAAGCCAGACTCACCCTGGAATATTCCTTGGCGAAAGATACGGCACGGTTACCTGCCTTCTTCTCAACATGGTCGCCGTGTCGTCCCTGGTTTCAGTTTTCTAGTGCCCAGACTGTTCATCTGCTGTTTTAATAAACCTACGTCGGAACTTTCAATTTTTACTGTTCCCTCACCATGTTTTCTCCTGGAACTGGATTGTGTTTGCTTCCAGCTGATGTCACCTTTTGTACACAGTTCTCTTCATCCGCACAGTGACTCTCTGCCACCAGTGATTTCCATGTCACTAGAACTGCACAGTTTTTTTCTGTAAATTTTTTCGCTCCAGTGATGTTCCAAGACTTCGATGAACATTTCTCAAAGAGCTACTGCTGTTTACAGCAAATAATGCAATGCCTGTCATTGCTCATCTGTACAATTATCATTTCATTGTAAATATCTACATTTTGTTTTATTTTTTTTTTTTTTTTTTGATTGGAGGTTTAACGACCGCCGTGAGCAACTCAATGGGCTATAAGCAGTCGCCCGTCCCTAATTTAGGGTCACTGGTTCCAGGGAAGGGAGAGAGCCAGTGCCGTAAGACAAACACAACATCCATGCCTCACCGGGATTCGAACCCGGACCCCTTTCGGACGAATGATCAGAGGCCAACGCCTTAGACCACTGCGCCACCGGGGCGGCATTTTGTTTTATTTTATTTCTCCCCTTCTCTCACACTGCGTGTGAGGTTGGGGATGTTCTGTTGTAATTCTTTTACGTGAATAAAAGCGAATATTGAAACTAAGCGATGGCCTCTGATCATTCGTCCGAACGGGGTCCGGGTTCAAATCCCGGTCAGGCATAAATGTTGTGTTTGTCTTACGGCACTGGCTCTTTCCCTTCCCTGGAACCAGTGACCCTAAATTAGGGACGGGCGACTGCTTATAGTCCATTGAGTTGCTCACGGTGGTCGTTAAACCTCCAATTAAAAAAAACAAAAACATTCTTTACCAAACACTAGAAATTATGTAAAAAATATTTTCCATTGGGTCTCGTATGCGATACAGGAAGAATTTTTCAAATCAGAGTTTTGGAGCAGAAATAACGCAGAAAACGCAATTTACCTTTGTGCCCCCTAGCTGAAAGTCTATGATTTACTTGTAAATTTTGAATTTATAGGAAAAACATTTCGCATTGGAAACACTATCCAACAAAGAAGGAATTTTTCAAATCGTACGCTTAGAAGTAGAGATATTTACAAAAATAAGATATACATCTACACCCGCTGGCGTAGAAACCATGCATTTTTTCAAGAAGAAAATTTTCCTAAAAGGTTTGTCGACATGAGTAGTATCGGTCAACAAACGGCTTTTTTTCAATCGAGATTTTAGAAGCTCATATTTTGCTGCAAATACAACAGAAGCGGAAATTAAGACTTACGCCACCTAGTGGCCCAACCATTTCTTACCAAAATTATATATTATGTGCAAACGATTTCCCATCAGGAGCTGTATGCGGTGCAGAAAGAATTTTTCAAATCGGAGATTTAGAAGCCGAGATATAGGGGGAAACGCAATTTACATTTACGCCTCCTAGCGGAAAGTGTATGAATTACTTGAAAACTTTGAAATTATATGAACTACATGTTACACTAAAAACACTATCTAACAAAAAAGGAATTTTTTAAATCGGAATCCTAGAAGTAGAGATATTGACGAAAATAAGATATACATTTACGCCCCCTGGCGTAAAAACCATGCACTATTTTAAGAAGAAAATGTTTCTAAACGGTTTATCAACATGAGTAGTATCGGTCAACAAACGACGTTTTTTTCAATAGAGAATTTAGAAGCTCATATTTTGCTTCAAATACAACAGAAGCGGAAATTAAGATTTACGCCCCCTGGTGGCCAAACTATTTTTTTTACAAAAATTAGAAATTATGTGCAAACGATTTCCCATCAGGAGGTGTATCCGTTGCAGAAAGAAGTTTTCAAATCGGAGATTTAGAAGCCGAGATATAGGGGGAACGAAATTTACCGCTACGCCCCCTAGCGGAAAGTTTACGAATTACTTGAAAATTTGGAAATTATATGAAAAACATGTCACACGGGAAATACTATCCAACAAATAAGGAATTTGTTAAATCGGACTCCTAGAAGTAGAGATATTGACAAAAATAAGATGTACATCTACGACCCTGGCGGAGAAACTGTGGAATATTTTAAGAAGAAAATATTCCGAAAAGGTTTATCGATGTGATTGGCATCGGTCCACGAGAGAATTTTTTCAATCAATATTTTAGAAGCTCCGATTTTATGGCAAATACATCAGAAGCAAAAATTAACCCTTACGCCCCTTGGTGGCCAAAGTATTCTTTACCAAAAATTTGAAATTATATGCAAAAGATTTTCCATCGATAGATGTATCTGCTGAAGAAAAAATTTTCAAATCGGAGTTTTAGAAGAAGAGTTATCGGGAAAAATGTAATTTACTTTCACTTCCCCTAGCGGAAAATCTATGCGTTATTTGAAAAAGTAACTATAACTAAAATACTCTTCGACATAAATGGAATCGAAAGATAATTTTTTTTTTCAATCGGATGTTTAGAAGCAAATATGTGGAATAAAACGTATTTTTGAATTCGACATCACCTGCATTTACGCCCTCTACCGGCGAAATTGTACATCGTAAAAAACAAAACAAAATGAAGGCTCGTCACTTGCATATTTCAAGCTTCCCAATGCAAAAATATTTTTTTAAATCGGACAAATAGTTGCAGAGATATCGTGGGAACAGACGGACGGACAAACCGATAACAGAAGCACGATCTTTTTTACAAAAGACGTGCTAAAAACGAACGCGTAAAATTTATGACTTTGAGAATAAAAAGTACGAAACATTCTAAAACGAAATGCCTAAAATTTATCATGAACTACTTTTCTTCACGCCTTCACGTTGGTTTGTGATCAGGTTGCATGTAAACATAGCGGAAAAACACACTCAGATCGGGTACCACATTTTTAGCACGTCTTTTGTAAAAAAAGTTCGTGCTTATGTTACCAGTTTGTCCGTCCGTCCGTCCGTCCGTCTTTACCCACGATATCTCCGCAACTATTGTTCCGATTTAGAAAATTCTTTTGCATTAGGAAGCTTGAAATATGTGAATGATGATCCTTATTTCGTTTTTTTTACGATGTACAATTTCGCCGCTAGGGGGCGTAAATGCGGATGATGTCGAATTCAAAAATACGTTTTATTCCACATATTTGCTTCTAAACATCCGATTGAAAAAATAATATTATCTTTCGATTCCATTTATGTCGAAGAGTATTTTAGATATAGTTACTTTTTCAAATTAAGCATAGATTTTCCGCTAGGGGGCGCAAAAGTAAATTACATTTTTCCCGATAACTCTTCTTCTGAAATTCCGATTTGAAATTTTTTTTTCAGAGGGTACACCACCTTATGAAAACCTTTTGCATATAATTAAATTTTTTGTAAAGGATACTTTTGCCACTAGGGGGCGTAAGTGTTAATTTTTGCTTCTGATGTATTTGCCATAAAATCTGAGCTTCTAAAATATCGATTGAAAAAATTCTTTCGTGGACTGATGCCACAAACATCGATAAACATTTTCGGAATATTTTCTTCTTAAAATATTCCACAGTTTCTCCTCCAGGGGGCGTACATGTATATATTATTTTTGTCAATATCTGTACTTCTAGGATTCCGATTTGAAAAATTCCTTCTTTGTTGGATAGTGTTTCCAGTGTGACATGTTTTTCATATAATTTCGAAATTTTCAATTAATTCATAAACCTTCCGCTAGGGGGCGTATAGGAAAATTACTTTCCCCCTTATATATCTCGGCTCCTAAATCTCCGATTTGAAAAATTCTTTCTGCACCGGATACAGCTCCTGATGGGAAATCGTTTGCACATAATTTATAATTTTTGTAAAAATGGTTTGGCCACCAGGTGGCGTAAGTCTTAATTTCCGCTTCTGATGTATTTGCAGCAAAATATGAGCTTCTAAAATCTCGATTGAAAAAAAAAGTGGTTTGTTAATCGATACTACTCATGCCGACACACCTTTTAAGAATATTTTCTTCTTGAAATAATGCATAGTTTCTACGCCAGGGGGCGTAGATATATGTCTTATTTTTGTCAATATCTCTACTTCTAGGAGTCTGATTTGAAAAATTCCTTCTTTGTTGGATAGTGTTTCCGATGCGAAAGGTTTTTCCTATAAATTCAAAATTTTCAAGTAAATCATAGCCTTTCTGCTAGGGGCACAAAGGTAAATTGCGTTTTCTGCGTTATTTCTGCTTCTAAAACTCCGATTTGAAAAATTCTTCATGTATCGCATACAAGACCTGATGGAAAATATTTTTCACATAATTTCTAATGTTTGGTAAAGATGGTTCGGCCACCAGGGGCGTAAGTGTTAATTTCTGTTTCTGATGTATTTGTAGCAAAATCTGGGCTCCTGAAAACTGGACTAAATTTTTTTTGTGGACTGATAGTGCTCATATGGAAAAATCTTTTGAGAATACTTTCTTCCTAAAATAATGCATGGTTTTCTCAACAGGGGACGTAAAGTCACATCTTATTTTTGTCGATATCTTTGTTTCTAAGAGTCCGATTTGAAAATTATTCCTATGTTGGAGAGCGTTTCCGGTGCGAAATGTTTATCATATAAATTCGTGTTTTTCTTAACGCACAAGTCTGCAACCAAAGGGCGTAAGCTCACGATTCCGTTTACAGGAATATCTGAGGGATTAAAAACCCAATTGAAAAACTTCTTCTTCCGTCTGATACTATTGTTTTCCATACCGGTTCCATTGACTTTGAATAGCTTTGATAAATTTAATTTACGTCAGAACGGATTCAAAAGACGTGCTTATTACACCCGAAAATTTGGTGTCATCTTTCTTGTTCATTTTGTATCGCGAAAGACAGACACACCCACACACGTACACAAACTTCCTTTCATTGGCAATTCTTCCGCAGACGGGCGCACGGCTCATTTCTCACAGCTAAGACAGCGGAACGCTCAGCATAGCCCCTTGAGCATGTAGCGGAAGCATCAAACTACTGTTTTCGATGTGGCAACGGATCGGTTATTGTTTACATTCGAAAGCAAACATCATGTTTTTGGAGTCATTCAAAAAGTAGCATAATGAAACAAGGTGTACATAAAGACAATCTAGGTGCTCGATTGATGGAATTCATGTTCCGAAGGAAATGTAGTGCCAGGAGCACAGACATTCGAAGAAATGCTTCAAATAATAAGAAATCACGAATGGCAATGAACGTCTATGATTTTGTTTAAAAATTGTCTTTTTCTATATATTTGTAAATACGAATTAAAATACTACTTGTAAATAAGAAAGTAAATTTTTTATCGGTATCCGAACGTATATAGTGGTAGTTGATTCTTTTTTTTAGTCCTTTTTCAGGATTTCAGTTATTGTTTTTCTAGTTGCCCATGAAATATTTTCTTTGATGAAAGCAACGTTAGTCATCATGATGAATAAAAAAATAAGCACAGAATGCAAAGATGCCACTTCTCACAATGTTTGCATTCGAATGTAAACAACAGATCCGTTACCACATAGAAAACAGTAGTTTGATGTTTCCGCTACATGCTCACGGAGCTGTGCTAGCGTTCCGCTGTCTTAGCTGTGAGAAATGAGCCGTGCTCCCGTCTGTGGAAGAATAGCACTTTTAATTTTATAGATTAAGCAAGTGTTGAGCTAACAGACGGAATGTTCCCATTTCTTCGTTTTTCAATTCAAACGATTTTTTAAATTAATGTTAGTGAGCCGACTTTCGTGAAACGGTTCAATTAAAAGGCCATCAAGTTTTAATTGAAATTTCTCAATGACACGGAATTTCGGGAACAGGAAGGCGTCAAAACCTGACCATGTACGATGTCCAATCGCATGCCAAAAATCACGCGGATCAAATGTGTCATGTCGTAGCTATGCCCGAACAACTAATTGTCCCGAGTCTCGTATAGAGAGCGGATTTTTCAATTATTATTAAAACTGGTCAGTATTTTAATGGTCATTATTTTTATACGACACGACCAATCACCATGATACCAACCTCATGTCACCCACCATGCCCTTCCCTTTCTCTGTGGCTAGTGTCACCGTGATCGGCTGAAGATCTTTGGAGGAGACAGGTAACACACTACCCCTTCTCAAAACCCGGAAAACCTCCGAAAAATGCACATTTATTCCTCAATGACACGGAATTCGGGGTTCGGAAGACGTCAAAACCTGACCATGGACGATGTCCAATCGCATTCAAACAATCACGGTGATCGGATGTGTCATCTCGTACCTATGCCCGAACAACTAATTGTCTCGAGTCTCGTAAAGAGAGTTCCGCTCGGCTTTCGGCCTCACTTCGCTCGATCAAAGTACGAGCCGCTACACTTGCGTAGACAGCCATTTCGGACCTACTTGAGGAAGGAGCACTTATGTTTTCCAAAAGGAGCTATGGCTTTCAAAGTTGCATTAACTTGCCTACTAATTTACCATCTGTTTGTTTTTTTTCAGTCAAATTTGCTTTTTAAATGCATAAGCTCAGTGATCAGGTATAAACTAGGACAAGCCGCCAACACTAACAGATAACTCGGGTACAGGTGGCAAATTTTGAGCGGCTATTGCAAAATCTAAGCTCATTAAGGCGTCTATTATAACAAATTCTAAAAAACGAACGCGTAAAATTTATGGACTTCCAGAACAAAAGTACGAAACATTCTAAAAGTGAAATGCCTAAAATTTATCATGAACTACTTTCCTCCACGCCTTCACGTTGGATGTGATCAGGTTGCATGTAAACAACGAGGAAAGACACACTCAGACGGGGAACCACGTTTTTTCATCAAGACTAACCGAACCGACAAGTGACGTCATTGATGCCATATTGCAGGCCTCGACCGCGACTTCGAAAGTTACCGTTAGAAAAGAAACAAAAGCAAAAGCAAAAAAAAAAAAAAAAAAGCTTACCTTTGCCACTTCTAACGTTTTTCTTGTGTCCACAGTCCACAATGTGCTCCGCTTCCACCTTTTTTTATCAGTTCGAACGAAAATAATTTCAAATTGACGGCAAAAGAACTAAAAAACTCGAACAAATTACGTCGTGAAAAATTAGGACTATGGAATGTAAACAAATATATAGGAATGTTCGCGCGTGTTTTTTAATTGAAAAAATCAATGATTAGTGACATGGAGCTGGTATAATGGTGATTGGTTGTGTCCTATAGGAATCATCATCATCATTGTCAACCATTATCAATCCACTGCTGGATGAAGATCTCCCCAAATTTCTTCCACAACGGTCTGTCTTGTGCCGGTCTCCTCCATGTTACTCCCGCATACTTTCGAATTTTATCCTCCCATCTCTCATGTGGTCTTCTTCTGGGTCTTTTCCTGTCCCTTGGAATCAAGTCTAAAATTTCGGCTGTCCATCGATGATCTGTCCTTTTGGCAATATGTCCAGCCCATTGCCATTTCAGAGATTTTACTCTGATCATGATGTCTTCCACTCTTCTATAGGAATAATCACCATTAAAAAACGGAACAATTTTAATTGAAATTCCTCAGTGACACGGAATTTCGGGAATCCGAAGGCGTCGAAACCTGACCATGGACACCGTCCAATTGCATGCTAAAAATCACAGTGATCGAATGTGTCATGTCGTAGCTCTGCCCGAACAACTAATTGTCCCGAGTCTCGGATAGCGAGCGAATGTTTTCAGTTATCGTTAAAATTGGTCAGTTTTTTAATGGTCATTATTTTTATAAAAAACGACCAATCACCATGATACCAACCCCATGTCACTCACCCTGTCCGTTCCTTTCTCTGTGGCATGTGTCACCGGGAAGATCTTTGGAGGAGATAGGTAACAAACGACCCCTTCGCAAAATCCGGAAAACCCCCTGAAAATGCAAGTGTTTGGACAATTATTCCCCAATGAAACAGAATTTCGCAAATCGGAAATCGTCACAACCTGACCATGGACGATGTTCATTCTGACGCAAAAAATCACGGTGATGGGATGTGTCATCTGGAATCTATGCCCGAACAACTAATTGTCTCGAGTTTCGTAAAGGGAGCTCCTCTCAGTCTTCAATAACACGAAATTTCGGGAATCGGAAGGTGTCAAACCCTGACCATGGACGATGTCAAATCGCATGCTAAACATCACGGTGATCGGATGTGTCATGTCGTACCTACGCCCAAACAACTAATTGTCCCGACTCTTGTACAGAGTTTCGGGTTAAGTTTCAAAGCATTAAGACAAAATTCCTACCTTGCGATGACTCTAGATATTCTCGGCAGTGGCGTAACTACTACCCCCGCAGCCCCGCAGCTGCTTGCGCATGTAACTAAGAGGCGTACTTCAGCTTCCAATTTTAGGTTTTGGGAAAAATTCGAATACGCACAAAGACAAACAAACAAACAATCAACCCAAAGGTTCATATTTTCTTTTAAGGAACATTAAGTTTTGCCTAAATAAATGTCAAGTTTCACCTTTAAGGCACTGGATGTACTACAGATTGAAGCTATTCGACCCTTTGGCTCCAAGTTGTAATGCGATCAGTCTCCAATCACCCTCTCTCTCTGCGCTGATGAGGAAAAGCGCGAGGCCATATGATGATTCTCCATGAAGGATGTGGGGAAACAGTCAGTCAGTCACTTAGGATTACGTACACAACTGGCGCCTACGTTTTTTCACAGCAGCCGCACATCTGCCATGTATAAGAGGGAGATTTCTTCAAGTGATTTATTTTAGTTTTGTACAAAACAGGTACATATATTGTTAAATCTATTACTTAAAAGTTAAAACTACAGAGCTCTAGGGACCAACATTACTTTTCCAGACACTGTCTCTGACTTCCTGACCCCCTCCCCCCACCGCCACACATACAGCGAAAAATTCTTTCTCCCTCATGCTTCAAAATCTGCGAAAATTACTGCGCTTAGTGGCGCTGAAGTAAATCTTGAGGGGCGCACATTGTGCTAGTTACGCCACTGATCCCCGGCTAGTCAGCTTTCGTGCAATGAAGGAGCTGCAGCTAGATAAGGAATAATTTATTTACAACTGTCAACATAACAGGACCCACACACAATCCAAACAGAACCAAAACGCTATATAATTCGGGAAACCGTTACGATCTTTTCGATTCTCTGCTATACAGTTTACTTGAGTTGAGTTCACATATACACTGCTGGCCACCCAAAATGCAACACCAAGAAGGACACGAGATAGCAAAGCCAGATTTACTGGACACATAACAACAGATACAAAGATGAAACGATTGAGCTTACAGGCCCGTGCGACTTGCGGAACACGCAGACATCAATAGTTCGTGTGGCCCCCATGGCTGGCAATAACGGCCGCTACACGCCGCGGCATCGAACGAAAGAGGCTTTGGATGTGGGCTTGGGGTATGTCGGTCCAGACTGCTTCCACACGTTGCCACAGTTCATCAGGCGTAGCCGCGGGTGGTGCATGCCGGGCCACTCGGAGGCCGATCAGTGATTAGACGTGTTCGATGGGCGACATATCGGGAGAACAGGCAAGCCACGGCAGCAGTGACACCTGGTGGGCCGTAAAGAATTGTTGCACGAGGCGTGCTACGTGAGGGCGCGCATTGTCCTGTTGAAACGTGGCCGCTGGCAGGTCCTGCAGGTAAGGGAGGACTACAGGCACCAAAGCGTCGGAGATGTAGCGGTGGCTGTTGAGTGTACCGTCGATGCGTACCAGAGGGGTGCGGGTCTCATATCCAATTGCGCCCCAAAACATAACGACAGGCGACGGATCGGTATGACGAAGCATAATGCAGGCGTCATACAGCATCTCGCCGCAGTGCCGACCATCGTGGTGTTGCAGGCAGAAGCGGAATTCGTCGGAGAAGACATTGTCATGCCATTCCGTAGTCTAGGTACGGCGTTCAACGCCCTACTGCCGCCGCACTCGCCGGTGGTGTAACGTCAATGGTAATCGGAGCAATGGGCGGCGTGCGACGTCCACCCTCCTGCAGACGACGTCGAACGGTACGTGCTGACACAGGTTGTTGCGCAACACACCCTAATTCCTGCGCTAACGTTCGTGATGTGGCGGTGCGAGCCGTCAATGCCCGCCGCACAACATGCCGGTCCTCTCGTTTGGTGGTGTGCCGCGGCTGTGGCAATCGTCCACGTCAGTCCGTCCGTCCCTCTTGCACCCACCAAATCCATACTCGCATCACTGTGGCTGGATGTCGTCCCACACAAACGCCGATGTCTCGGTACGATAAACCGCTGTCGCGATAAGCCACTATTCGTCCTCTGTGGAACTCCGAAACGTGCAGTAATGACTGCCGTATTCTGCGACGAGACATCAGAAAGCTTCCCACGCACAGGTCCGGCAGCATAACACACTTCCACTTCCGGATTTTGAGAAGGGGTCGTTTGTTACCTACCCCGCCTTCGGAGGAAATAGGTAAAAAACGACCTCTTCTCAAAATCCGGAAAACATCTAAAAATGCAAGTTTTTGACGATTTTTCCTCAATGACATGGGATTTCGGGAATCGCAAGGCGTCAAAACCTGACCATGGACGATGTCCAATCGCATGCAAAAATATCACGGTGATCGGATGTGTCATCTCGTACCTGTGCCCGAACATCGAATTGCCTCGAGACTCGTATAGAGAGCACCGCTCGGCCTTCGACCTCGCTTCTCTTAATAACTATGTATCGTTTAGGCTTATCTTGCAATCAGCACTAATAGTTTCTAGACATGGGCTTCAGCAACGAGTGTAAATAATGGTCAAGTGACCTCCCTTTTCCCAGGAAAATGGAATCCCGGAAGATAAAATTATAATTCAAATTTAAAAAATGAAGGCAAAATGGAGAAGGAATGAATTCCGTTTTTTTAAAGATTAGAGGCTGCGCCCCCAGGTTTGGTCGTTACGCTCACTACGGCAAACCACACTCTCCATAGAGCCCACTTTCTGTCGTACCAGTAGTCCTCTCAACCCCCAGAACTCGTTCTCTCCTCAACTCCCCAGCGTTTACAAGTAAGTGCATACACAGGTCTAAGATATCATCAAATTCCGCGGAAGAATACAACCGTTCATCTACCTACACTCCGTATTTGAATTCTTTAATAACTTACCTGGAAAGTAGATTCTCGAAAGAAAAAGGAGGCATCAATTTTTCTTTTCAACTTCCCAAAAATATTAAACGTGATGAGGCTAAAATTTTAAATAGACAGAGAATGAGGGTCATGATAACACTTTTGGAAAAACAAATCAGTAGCGGAATCAGAAAAGATTCCCCTTTTGGAAAGCATACAGGAAGCAGAGGAATTTCTCCCGGCAGTGTCAAGGGCCCTATAAAACGCAGTCATACTTTTCGCTACAATATGTACCATTGAAATGTGTTTCAGTGCCTTGCGTAGGGTGAACTCTTGGGGAAATCAATCATACCAAGAGGAGACTAGATGGTCGTATATATTGAGAGCCCATCGAAATTGGATTTACGGAAATGCAGATTATAATAAATGTTGTCGAACGAGGAAAAGCAATAGAAGACTACAATTTTTAATTTCCTCCAACAAAGAGTGACACAATCAAAATCCAGCTTAATTTTCAAAAGAAGTTATTTTCCAGCTAAATAAGTTTCGCAAAATTTATTTAATTATCTTTTATTTAAATTGTCGCTTAACAATCCGTAGCATTATTTTTCTCTCTGTCTTAAGAAATAAATGTATTTCCCTTTACGCAGTGACACTAAGACTGTATTTCTGTCACTTATCTTAAATGTCTTGCAGGTTAGAGAGGTCTTGAGATCTGGGACTTTGACCCTATGGAAAAAAAAATTTCGGGTGCCCATGTTCCTAGATCAAAAAACATTACTTTAGTTTTCTCCTCACACTCAATTCGAATATCGTGCATTGGTACTTCCTGGACAACATACCTTGCAACTAGCTTTTGTTCTTAGACAGTAGGACTGTCTCATGAGCATACTGCGACCTGGACACACGGAAATACCCAGGGTCTAAACCGGTAGTTACCATTAAGTTGTAGCAGATGAAACATCGGAATATTGATGGAAAACTTCAAACACGCAAACTAAGTGAGAAAATATACTTTACCTGTATAAATAATCACCTACAGTAACAACACACTTTTGATACAAGCTTTTGTACGCCGTCGCGAAGAAATGCCGAGCTATGGGATCTAACAAAATCGGGAATGCGTTTCAGCTGATTTTTGATTTGGAAATGATTTACTCTGCAGAAAGTTGTCCCGATGATTGAAGAACTGATAGAGCGCAGGGAACAGATCAAGTGAATGAGACGGATGAGGTGAGGTCTCGTGCTTCAACGTGTGCAGCTTCTGGGTTGTCTTGCGTGAAAAGTGGGATATTTACTTATCATGCAGAACTATGGTCCTATGGCGATTAACTAACGACGGCTGTTTGGTAAACACATTTCTATGTATTGTGTCTAATGTCAAGTTTTTGGCAATGCCTATCTTCGATGATTTTTTTTTTGATTGGAGGTTTAACGACCACCGTGAGCAACTCAATGGGCTATAAGCAGTCGCCCGTGCCTAATTTAGGGTCACTGGTTCCAGGGAAGGGAGAGTGAGCCAGTGCCGTAAGTCAAACACAACATCCATGCCTCACCGGGATTCGAACCCGGACCCCGTTCGGACGAGTGATCAGAGGCCATCGCTTAGACCACTGCGCCACCAGGGCGGCATCTTCGGTGATGGTTTGGCCTGATTGTAAGAAAAGAAATGGATCACACGAGCTGCTGACTACCAAACACGGACCATCGTTTTTTTTGCGATGGAGTGCCTGCTTCTTGGTGTGTTTCGAGGCTCCATCACGTCAAACCATCACGGAAGACAGACATTGGAAATAACTTGACATTAGACACAACGACCATGGATACGCCGGTTTATCATACAATGTTCATTTATCATCACCTGAAGAGGCGCCTCAAAATGTCTTTCATTTGGTTGTGGATAAGCAGAGAACAGCAAGGCCCTCGAAACACGCAAAAAACGACAATTAAGAAGTTTAGTCAAAGAACAAAAGGAAAATTATAACTTAACCATTCAGTTGTGCGTTTTCCGTTGAGTTAGTTAATTTGGTTAGCACTGTTAAATAAAAGAAATTAAAAAAGTTAAAGGGAAAATTAACTTGGGTTGTAGTCAAAAACTTGATATAAGAGCCCGCCCGGGACCGTGCTCATCACAACGAGGGGGAACTTCCCCCTCGTTGTGATGACTCTCATAATCCCACCAAATGGTGGGATTATGAGAGTCCCGTTCAGTAGGAACTTATGCTAAATGGTCAGGCTATAAACAAGAACCTGTATGCCGAACAACTGCAGCGGGTACGTGATGCTCTGCGACAACGCCACTCAGCGCTTATCAATATGAATCGACCGTTGCTGCAGGTATATAATGCCACAAGTCACCCCTCCAGACTGGTCCACGGTGCTCTGTGTCAACGCTACTCAGTACTCAATAGTAGAAAGTGGGCGTTGCTGTAAGTGGATAATGCCACAAGTCACACCTCCATACTGGTCCATGCTGCTCTGCGTCAACGGTACTCAGTGCTAACCAGTAGGACGTGGGCGTTGCTGCAAGTGGATAAAGCCACAAGTCACACCTCCAGACTGCACTGCGTCAACGCTACTCAGTGCTTGCCAGTAATAAGTAAGCGTTGCTGCAAACGGATAATGCCACAAGTCACATCTCCAGACTGGTCCATGATGCTCTGTGTCAACGCTACTCAGTGATCACCAGTAGGAAGCGGGTGTTGGTGTAAGTGGATAAAACCACAGTCACACCGCCTGACTGCAATGCGTCAACGCTACTCAATACTCACCAGTAGGAAGTAGGCGTATATGTAAGTGTATAATGCCACAAGTCACACCTCCAGACTGGTCCATGATGCACTGCGTCAACGCTACTCAGTGTTCACCAGTAAGAAGTGGACGTTGCTGCAAGCGGATAAAGCCGCAAGTCACACCTGCAGGCTGCTCCACGATGCTCTGAGTCAACGCTACTCAGTGCTCACCAGTAAGAAGTGGGCGTTGCTGCAAACGGATAATTCCACAAATCACACCTCCAGACTGGTCCATGACGCACTGCGTCAATGCTACTCAGTGCTTACCAGTAGAAAGTGAGCGTTGCTGTAAGTGGATAATGCCCCAAGTTATAGCTTCAGTTGATCCACCGAAAACTGTAGGAATGGGAAGGGCTTGACATACTGCCCCATTCTCTGTATAGTTCAGATCTTAACCCACCTGAACGTCACATGTTTTGCTTTATGGCTTATTTCGTACCAGGACAGCATTTTGCTTCATTGGTGGATGTGGAATCTGGAAACATAAAGTTTCTGTCCTCGAAAGCTGCCGAGTAGCATCGCAGTGAAATCGTGACTCTGGTGGAACGATGGCAAAGGACTATAGAAAACAATGGCCTGTACGTTTCAGAATGAGGCCAGCGTGTATGGCTTTCTCGTAAAATCGAACTCTTCAGTTGAAAATGAAGAAATTTTGACTTACCGAGGTATCTTCCTTGGCACACATATCATGTTTAATGGTATTACTGTACGAGTATATGTGCACTTCGCACATGATGTAGTAAGTGTGAACGAAACGTTAGCTGAAAGAAGATGTCAGAAAATTTGGTTTTAAGACAAATAAATATTTGTCATTCATGTTAATGCTTTGAAATATGAAATTTGAGCTTTATCTGAAGTCGTGTGTGTGTGATCATTGCATTTGAAAATTCAGAAGCATCTTTCTTGCGTTCTATACGTATTTAATTATTTTTGAGCGTTTTTAAAAAGGTTAATCGAAAGTTGTTTTGACAAAATTGCGAACACGTTGTTATAGATTTCTTACAGAAAAAAGAAGCCCAAGTACGGTGAATGCTGGCAGAATGTTTTCAGTTGTCTTATAGGAGAGATAATATCAAACATTCTCTTGAAGAGTTAATTAAATTTTTGATGTCTTCCGTTTTTTTAGCATCATTTTAGTGGGACATAATTTGCCGCGGCACTAAAACCAAAACAGAGTTTTACATCTTTCCAGCACTGATGTCTAGGACGATGATGATATTGGATATCGAAAATATTGTTTAGTTTTTTCTTGACCCTTAGCAGCAATGACGCAGTAAAAGAAAATAACCACATTCCGGTTACTGAGATTTCTCCCCATAAGGAGAGATGCGGTGGTCACAAAAGCATTCAAATTTATAATTATATTCATTTTATGGAGGGAGAGGATCTATTTTATTAATATATTTAAATAAACACAAAAGTTTTTGTCGTCTTTACATTTCTTAAAAATTATTTACCAGTAATTTTAAACGGTTCCTTCCCTCCGATTAGTTTCGATGTTGCCAAAGTTAAACTAAACTGGAGGGCACCTTATCCGCGAATAATATTTTACAAGTATAATTACCAGTTCACACAGTTTTAACAGATCATGAATATTCGCAAAATTTCCCCTGAAAATTATTGATATGTTCTTTGCTGCATACCACACTGGAGAAAGGACTCATTTTGGGTACCCTAGAGCAACGATTTTGAAAACAGCTGAGCTGAGTGATTTCTCAAATGGTGAGCTATTCCTGGTCTTTAATCAGTGGAAAAATATTCCACATTGCTTGTCTAAGAGAGGTATAACCGTGGCGCGACGACGATCTGCCAGGAACGAGATCACCGTCGTCTGAGAAGACTTGAACGGAGAACAGGACGTGTGCAGCTACTGAGCGGAGCGTTCAATGAAGGCTGTTTCCGACCCATATCTCTGCGAAATATTCACATGGAATTGAAGAGGATCGCTATTGACAGTCGCATGCCTATATAGAAACCACTGATTTATGTGAAGAATCGGAAAGGTCGTCTACAGTGGCGTTAGGAATACCGTGACTGGACACTGAAAGACTGGAAAAAGTCGTGTGGTCCGACGAGTCGCGATACAGCTTGTCCTGTACCTACGGTAGGCAGTGAGGTTGGCGGGTTTCTCATTTAGCAATCAATGGACCCAGCTCAACTTGCCTTGTAAACACAACTTAAGGTTTTGGAGGAGGTGTCATGTGATGAGTACGTTCTGTTGGTACGAAAAGGGTTCCCTGATATTGCTGGAAGTTCGGGTGTTTTTTTTTTCTGATTGAAGGTTTAACGACCGCCGTGAGCAATTCACTGGGCTATAAACAGAGTCCCGTGCCTCATTTAGGGTCACTGGTTCCAGAGAAGGGAGAGATATAGTACCGTAAGACAAACACAACATTCCTGCCTCATCGGGATTCGAACCCGGACCTTTTTCGGACGAATGGTCATAAGCCAAAAAAACCAACATTGCAGGAGTCAATATAGAGCGACTCATTGACTTCTGCAATGTCAGAGTCTATCTAGGAGTCAGTGTTCGAGTCTAAAAAGTCAACGACCACTGCGCTGCCGGAGCGGCTAAGGTCTGGTGTTTTCCAAGGACTATCTGAATATTGTTGCAGATCAAGTTAATTCTGCAATGCTGACTTTTTATCCAGCAGATGGCGGCTGTTTCATTGACGATAATGTTGCTGTCCATCGTGCACGATGTGTTCAGCAATGGTTCAGCGAACATGACATCTACTTCTATCATCTTCTCTGACCACCACAAAGCCCAGATCTAAACCCAATTAAGAATGTATGGGACATGTTAGAAAAGCAAATCCGGGAGAAAAGTCCTCTTCCATCAAATATGAGGCACTTAAAGGAGTGTCTGGTGAACGCCTGGTATTCTGTAGACGTAGATGCACTACAACACCTTGGGAAATCTACGCCAATCCGCATACGTGCTGTAAAGAAGGTACAACCTGGTATCTATATAAGAATTTCGCTTATGTACGTCGTACAAAAAAGAGCCCTAATTTATTATTTGCGGAATGGCAACGAATATGGCGTAAAGAAACATGGCTGCCTCAATTATCGCCTGTTAGGGTTAATTGCGTTTCCACATTCTTAAATTTATAATTGCCAAACGGCTTAATTGCGTTTTCACATTGCCAAATTTCGATCGAGACTTCATTATCGTATCGCCGTTCATAATTTATTAGCAACAGACCTATGGAAAACATTCACGATTGCTGCCCGGTTTAGACCTTGACGCCAGAAGTAAGTATCGCCAGTGACATCAGCCTGCAGATAAATACATTTAGCGTTTCTTCTTAATTTTTAGTTATTCGTAAATCGTAAATTTTATGATTTCACAAATGTGTTGCAGAATGGCAACTCACAGAGCGTAAACAAACACGGCTGCCTCCGAACACATTAATAGAAATCATTTACAGAACTGTAGTTAGTTTTTAGTTATTCTTCAAATTCGAGAGAGAAACCATTTAGATAATCTTAGATTTAGATAGTTTGTTGTTATTCTTCTAATCTATATAAGAATTTTGTTTATTCGAAATGTCTCTACGACGTGTAGTTAGCATTATTTCTTATAATGCAAGGAGAAGAGCACAGTTTGCCAATGAAACACCGGAAGAGACTAATGAACGAAAATTATTAAGAAATGAAGCAGATCGAACCAGGGAAACCTCTGAAAATCGCAGAAATCGATTAAGCCAAAGAAATAAAAAGCGTCTCCGGACATGTGACCGGACATGTGAATGGACAAGCGATTCGCAAATTGAAGTCGTCGTAGAAGAGCATAAATGTGGAAACACGACAGAGGTGTGTAATTTTTGTAATGCACTTAATTGGAAAAGTGAACTCAATTCCAGAAAAAAATATACAAAATGCTGTTATGATATTAAAGTTTCGTTACAGAACTTGACTAAAACTCCTGATCTGTTGAAAGATCTGTTAAGTGATAATTCTGATGAAGCAAAAAACTATCGTCAGCATATCCGTGAATGCAATGCAGCTTTAGCTTTTGCTTCGATGGGTGCTGAAATAAAGACACCGCCTAGGATTGGACCATACTGCTTCCGTATACATGGACAAATATATCACAAGATTTCTCCCCTATATAACAGTGGGCAAAACAAACCTGGCTATGGACAATTATATATCTTTGATTCCGGTGAAGCAAGCAACATACGCATGGAGAAAAACCAAGGCTGTTTACAGACTGTGATGGAGAAATTGGATTTGTTAATGAGAAATATAAATCCTTTTGCTGATTAATATCTAAAGATGCATCAATTAATACAATCCAATCCTGCAGTGGACGTCAGAATTATATTTATGGAGCAGCCTAATTTAGATTTGCGAAGGTACAATGCACCTACTTCAAAGACAGAAATTGCAGCAATATTTGTCGGGGATGATGGAGAACCACCTACAAATCGAGATTTTTGCATCTATCCAATTGATGATAGTTGCCAAACTATATCACCATTAAATCAATGCAGTGACTCAATGGTTTATCCCCTGCTTTTTTCTAGAGGGGAATGTGGTTGGTTCATTGGCATGGAACATGTTGAAGAACGCCGATCAGCCAAGCGAGTGCGGGTAACCCAGCTGCAGAATTATGCATACCGTCTTTCAGTGCTCAGTGGTTTTAGCCTTTTGCACACCAGCGGAAAATTGTTTCAACAATATATTGTTGATGTGTATGTTAAAACACAAAGATCCCGACTGAACTACATACGGATGAATCAGAAAAACTTAAGAATTTAGCTGTACAAAAGACTTTTATATGCAATAGAGTTCCATGTACAAAATGAAAATTTACGAGCAGGCAAGCTAATAATATTGCCCTCTACTTTTCAAGGAAGCCCAAGATGCATGCAGAAAAATTATCAGGATACAATGGCTATTGTCAGGAAATTTGGACGACCAGATCTGTTTATTACATTTACTTGCAATCCTGCATGGCTTGCAATTTTGAATGCAATGCAACGCCCTCAAAGACTTGAAAATAGACCAGACATTATTGTCCGAATTTTTAAAATGAAATTATTAGGGTTATTAGATGATATTTTAAAGCGCAATATATTTGGAGTTGTCATTGCATATACACTGGCGGAAAGTGAAAAAAGGACACCAAGAAGGAGACGTCTGATACCAACGAACTTTATACAGCATAATAACGGAATACAGAGGATAACGTGATCAAAACATTATGGCAAAATACAGCTGTATTTGCTGGTAAACTGTAAAATAACATTTCCGTGTAACATGGTTAGTACCAGGTTGAACCGCCATGAACTGCGTCACACTGTGCAATTCTGGCATGGAGTCTGTCGTACAGATGTTGGATGTAAGTTTGGGGTATTGAGTTCCAAGCATCCTCAACCTGGACGCGTAAATCGGGGATGGTCGTGGCTGGCAGTGGAGACCGGATAAGTCGTTGTCCCATAAAATCCCACACGTGCGCAATGGGGGACAAATCCGGTGAACGTGCAGGCCATGGAAGTTGTCTCACACCCTGAAGAGCAAGGTCTGTTGCACGTGCCATGTCTGGGCGTGCATTATCTTGCTAGAAAACATCACGATGGACCGACCTTACAAATGGCACAACAACGGGCTAAATGATGTTGTTCATGTAGGAGGCGCTGTTTAACGTACCCGGTACAAACACTAGTTGTGTACGGGAGTGATGGTTGATCGCTCCCCACACCAGGAGACCTGATGTAGGCCCTGTGTGTCACTGGCGGATGCAAGAAGAGTGGAGACGCTCCCCTGTGCGTCTGCGAACACGCATACGGCCATCAGAGGCTCCCAAGAAGAATCTGCTTTCATCGCTGGACACGACAGATCGCCATTGCGTTCTCCAGTGCAGACGTTGGCGACACCACTGCAGCCGTTCCTGACGGTGGGCTGGAGTCAGAGGTACACATGCTAGAGGCACACGTGCACGTAGTCCTGCATCCAGCAGACGGTTGCGGATTGTTCGCACAGTCACCTCAGGTGCAACAGCAGCTCGGATTTGCGTCGCAGTGGATGTTCTGCTTGACAACGCCGCTATTCTTATGCGTCGATTGGTCCGCTCATCAGTCCGTCTGTGACTCCCGGTTCCACTTCTTCTCGTGTGGGAATGTTCCTCGGACCATCTACGCCACCATCGTACACCATCGATACTTCCCGTCCAATTCACTCCGCAATACGACGATACGACCACCCGGCCTCACAGAGTCCGACTAGACGACCTCGCTCAAAGTCTGATAACTGCTGAAATCGTACACGTCTTCCATGTCCAGGCATTGCAGCTTCTTCAGGGTCTTCGCACGTGTCCGTACGCCGACGACTGATTACATTCACTTCGCCGTACTCTAAATACCACCGACGATAATTTGCATATTATGCCGTGCTGTAACGAAAGCGCTCACCGGTTGGTCCCGAAATTAACATCACACCTACGTAAACTCGACCCCATTAGCATATGTAAATTTCATGATCGTCCGTCAATTCCTTCTTGGTGTTCTTTTTTCACTTTCCGGCAGTGTATTTATGTAACTGAATTTCAAAAGCGAGGTTTACCTCATGCTCACATTTTACTAACATTAGATTCAAGTACAAAGATACGTAATAAAGATGATATTCACAAATATGTAAGTGCAGAATTACCAAGTATTGATGTCAATCCAAGGCTATTTAAAATTAAAAAATAATGCATGATCCATGGCCCCTGTGATGCTTTAAATCAAAATTCACCGTGCATGAAAGGTAGAATATGTTGCAAACAATTTCCAAAGGATTTCAGAGAAGCAACAGAAGAAAACGTTAATGGATACCCTATCTATAGAAGACAATCCATGGATTCTGTGAAAGTAGGTCGGCATGGCATTGTTAGTCGATGGTTTGTGTCATATAATCCTTGGCTATTAAAGAAATTCAACGCTCATATCAATGTTGAAGTTTGTGCACCTTAAAGAGTGGTAAATACCTGTATAAATACGTATATAAAGGACATGGTGCTGCATCTGTTAGACTTCAAAAGGAAAATAGTTCTGTAGATCATGATGACATATATACTTTTCTTGATGGCAGATATGCTAGTACTCCTGAAGCAATGTGGCGAATAAATGAGTTCAGCATGTCTGAAAAATCTCATTTTATACTAATATTAGCAGTTCATTTGCCAGAACAACAGCAAATTGTTTATCAAGATGGCCAAGAAGATCAAGCTATTGCACGGGCTTCTACAAAATATTCAGCATTGACGACATGGTTCGAACTCAATAAAATTGGTGAACAAGCACATATTTACAATTACATCGATATCCCACAGTACTATGTTTTGATAACTGTATAACAACATGGAAAAGACGACAACGGGGAGGACAGCAAGTGATTGGGGGAATGCCAGTGATTAGTATCCAGGACAGTGAAAGATACTACCTGCGAATGCTGTTGATACTAAAATCGGGAGCACTCACTTTCGATGATCTAAAGACTGTTAATGGGATAGTAAGTAACATTTTCCAACAAGCATGCAGAGAGCTTGGACTTCTTGAAGGAGATCAGCACTGACATGATACACTACGCAAAGCAGCCAAGATACGAATGCCAAGCTACCTACGATAACTATTTGCGATAATTTGTGGATTTAGAGAAGTAGAAAACATTCCTGAACTTTGGGCTCCGCATAAAGATGCTATTTGTGAGGACTTGGTACACAGATATTCCAAAGAGACAGGTCCACAGTATGCACTTACAGAAATTAATGACCTATTCACAGACCTTATGGTTCGAATCTGAAGAAACTCAAACTGCCAGTTTTAGATTTACCAACAATTCATATCTATATGTCTTCCTTTGATGTTTTAGAAGAGCAAACCAAAGCCCACATAAACACTGAAAAGCTTAATACTGAACAGCGATTAGTTGTTGAAACAATACTAGATGCAATATATGGAAATGAAAAAGAGACACCGAAATGTATTTTCTTAGATGGTTCCGCAGGAACAGAGAAAACTTGTATACTCAACCTTATTGCATACAATCAGAGGAAAAGGTGATCAAGCTACTCCTGTAGCCTCAAGTGGAATAGCAGCTACTTTGTTAAGAGGAGGAAGGACCGCTCACTCAGCTTTCAAAATACCTTTCATTCTGATTGCGACTTCAACCTGTAATTTAAAACTAAATACACCAGAAACAAAATTTTTGTTGGATACAAAACTTATTCTTTGGGATGAGGCGCTAATGATGCATGTGCATGCCTTTTTAGCTATCGATCGACTTCTCAAAGATGTTACAAAATGTTCTGAATCATTTGGTGGAAAAACAATCTTACTTGGTGGATATTTCCGTGAAGTATTGCTTGTAATCATAAGAGGTTAACGATCACTGACAATTGCCAGCTGTTTAAAGAAACACCGTCTTTGGTCTGAATTTCACATTATGAGCATTGCAGAATATATACGTGCTCTTGATACCGAGAGAGAGTTTGCAAATTGGCTTTTAGATGTTGGTGATTGCAAGAGTGGTGAAAAGTTAAGTTAACTCCAATATGCTATCCACAAATAAAAGATCCAGTTCAACAACTATACAGTGACATAGATTTTACCACAGTCACACCTCAACAACTTAAAGAACGACCTATTCTCATTGTGATAAATGATTTGTCCATTGGACTCAATAACCGTGTCCTGGAGTGTATCCCAGGAAAGGAGGTAATTTATGAAAGAGTAGATAGTATCGAAAGTGAAGGTCCTCAAGATCAACTTGCATATACTGAGGAATTTTTAAGCACTTTGACACCAACTGGAATGCCACCTCACAAACTGGAATTAAAACCAGGCGCTGTTATCATGTTGCTTAGAAATTTATAACCGTCTAAAGGTCTGTGTAATGGTACAAGGCTTATAGTAACCAATTTGCAGCGTAATATTATTGAATCAAGGCAGATTGATTCCAATACTACTGAAACTTTTCTCATACCTCGAATACCACTCATTCCTTCAGACACAAATTTGCCTTTCATGTTTAAACGTAAACAGTTCCCCATTCGCTTGGCTTTTTCAATGACTAAAAACAAATCACAAGGCCAAACGTTTGAAAAAATCTGTCTAGATTTATCAAAACCAGTTTTTAGCCATGGACAATTGTACGTAGGTCTATCTAGAGTAAGATTATGTGACCCTGTCACTGTTGTGTACCCAAATTCAGAAATTTTCAATTGTGTGTATAAAGAAGTTTTTGACTAATAATAATAATCAAAATAAAGTGTTCTGAATAGACACACAAACATTGGTTGATGAATGTTATATTTTGTAAAAAACATCTTGCTAATTTATAAAATATAACTCTTTGAACTTCATTTTGTGAAATTTACTCTTGCATCTCTAAACGAGAAGAGTGGAGTTCTTAGGAAGACTCCGCAGGAGCATCCCAAATTGGCGATTTTCAAAACGGAGCAAAGCGGTGGGTTGAATCGCATTTTCACCAATTTAATGATTTGTTTAACTAATTATATTTGATTCATAAGTGTGAACATAACGAGATTTCTAATAAGTTCCTAAGACATTTTTTGGAATAAAGACACTAGAGCGCAGATGTTTTGAGAGTGAGCAGCTAGTTGAATAAAAGTTTCTAATTCAGTGACCGATATGTGTACCTACTACCCTTATCACTAACATGGTTGTCCTCTTTATCAATAATATTCAATCAACAATTTTCGTTCTTCATTTCTCTCGTTCTGTCCATACTCCTCTAACTCAAACATGTGACACTTCCTTTGCTAACAATTGACGTGTACGCTCTTTCTTCCGAATTCTAAGACTTGTCTCCACATTTTTATGCCCCCAGCCTCATCTGCACAGCCCGAGACGATGGGCAACCCTCTAGCTCCCATGGGCTCATTTATCGAAATTTGTAGAAGAGTGCACTTCTCTCTTATTACTCCTTTTATTGTTTCCCTTAAGGCATCTGTTCTCCAAAAAAGCAGAACATGGTCAGACTTAGTTGCAAATCTTGTTACGGAAGAAAGTCGGAAACATGAAAGTAAATCTTTTGCCCGCAGAGAAAACCTTTGGATTCTATCAGGCTGGGATGAGAATTGAAAACTTAAAACAAAATGCTTTACGTTGTTCGTCCGTCGCAAGCTGTTGTTTTCGACTTGTCACAGACAAGTGAACAAATGTAGTTTTGGACCAATCCATATCAAAGTTTACAACAAACTGATGTTGTGGATGAGCTCAGAAATAAAACAACACAGAATTAAAAACAAAATTCATCGCAAAACCGTCATCACGAATACACGAAAAGCACTTTTAACCCTTTAAGCGGCCTATGTCCCTGAACCAAATGCTGCCAAAAGTTTTCTGATGTCCCCATAGCGGTAGTTTTACGGAAGCTACGGCAAAGCAATTCCTTCCGCCCTCTCATCGACGCAGTACAGACCATAAACCTGCTACGTTTGATAGATTTATAGTCTATTCCCTTCTAGTTCTTTGTCCTCTGCTCCATGACCCAAATCATGATGAGTTGGATTTTCGTGTCAGGGATATAGTATCCCTGACACAAAAATCCTGGCATTGGGTAGAAGCAAGTGACTCGAACCTCTTCTCTCTTTCCTGTCTGACGTTTTTCGCCATTATTTTAGCCATTTCATTAGGTCATCAGTCAGAAAGGATTAGAATTAATTATCATCCTAAATGACAACCTTGGATAACAAAATTACGGGTGAAAGCAACGCGCTCTGAGATGCGCAGGTTAAGTCGTTTCAGACACGTTGAGTCCACTTCTTCGACAGCGAATATATCCGTTGGAGCAGATTTCAGCATATTTTGCCAACCCCGAGTAAATTCGTTCCAGCCAGTTAAAGGGATAAGAAAGCGATAATTTGCTTCGATAATATTCTGATGTTTTGAAAACCGTGCAGGATGCTTTAACAGGCTGGTTTATTTTACTTTATTTTAAGATGGTCCGAAAATTTTCTGCCACTCTGAATATGGAGATGTGCAAGCACTCTTTGAATACATCGCCTGTACCCGCCTCAACTATATATAAGGTTATCATAGCATTTCCCTTCACTTAAGGTTATGCGGAATTTTAACAACCCCGAACATCGACGTCCAGAACGAACGAGTCGTCATAACCTAGGGTTACCTGTCCCAGCGAAAGAAGAGAACCATAGATGAGAAAGAAGCGCAATGCACATACACAGTCGAGTCACATTATTTTGACCACTTCCTACTTTTGACGTCAACAGTGCGTAGCCAATGAAAGAAGGCACGTGCCGTGAGCTGGCTTGGAGGGTATAAAATGTGTGCTGTAGGCATTCTGAAAACATATCACCCGTTGGTGTTATGGATAAAAGGAGCGATTTATCAGATTTGCAAAAAGAGATGATTATCGACTTTCGGGCCAAGGGTGGCAGTATTTCTGAAACAGCGCAGTTTGTGAACTGTTCGCGTGCTGCTGTGGTTAAAGTGTATGGCGATTGGAGAAATGGCCCCATTGCGAATAAGCGATGTGGAAACTGCAGAGCACCACGTGCTATTGATGTGAGGGCTGAACGTCAGCTGCGAAGGTGCATGAGTGCTGATCGACACGTTACAGTGGAGCAACTCACTGGCCGAATGAACCAGGGGTTACCGGAAGTGTGTCTAAAACGACAGTTCAGCGAACCCTGCTGCGCATGGAGCTCCAATGCAGACGGATGGTCACTGCAGCTATGCCAACGAAGGTGCATCGGCAGTAAGGGCTTACATTTGCATGGTAGTCAGGGCTTACATTTGCACGGTAGTAAGGGCTTACATTTGCACGGCAGTAGCGGAATTGGACCTCCGCTGATTGGAAAAGGATTGCCTTCTCCGATGAGTAACGTTTTTTGTTCATCGAACAGATGGAAGTTGGCGTATAAGGCGAGAAACGCCGGAGAATAAACATTCTTCAACAATTTTTAAAAGAACACAAGCTGGCGAGGGCAGCGTTATGGTCTGGGGAATGTTTTCGTTGAATTGCCGCATTCCCTGGGTCTACTCATACCTGTGGAAGGCACTAAGGACCGAATTCGTCATGAACCCATCCTTGCAAACCACGTACACCCATACATGCTGATTGTCTTCCCTGGGGCGGATGGGATCTTCCAGCACGACAATGCGATGTGTCACACAGCTAGAAATGTCCGAGAGTGGTTGGAAGAGCACGACGAAGACTTCAAAGTACTTCCCTGGCCCTCTAATTCCCCAGACGTAAACCCAATTGAGCATCTGTGGAACCACCTCGATCGTGTTGTTCCCTCTATGGATCCTCCACGACGCACCCTTTACCAGCTGTCAGACGCACTGCAGTCAGCATGGCTCCTGGTACCTGTGAACGGTTCCCTATCACTTCGTCCGTGTTCATTTCGTCCACGCTCACTTCGTCCAACGTTCACTTTGTCCGTTGTTCACTTAGTCCAATGCTCACTTCGTCTACTGTTAATTTCGTCCACCGTTCACTTTGTCCACGTTCATTTTGTCCTCAGAACGAGGGAATACCGTGGAATTCTTTTTTGTTTTCATGGAGTTTTTGTTATAGGCAGAAGAAAAGGTCTATGGACATTCCTTGCATACGATACGTTTTTTTTTCTGTCGGAGTTTCTCGATTAAAATATAACTATATTAAATGTTATTTAAAGTAAAACAAGGAACTTAACTTTGAAGAGCTTTTTAACTCTTTTGTGTGGTACGATGTCAATCACTACTGACTCACACCATGTTCGGAAAAGGACTATAAGTTGGGATTTTTAATTAAAACTGCACTTTTACTTAGGCACTAAATATTTACATAAGATGCCTAATATTTCTCTTTTACTTACCTAGACACTAAATACTAATTACTATGCCTCATGTGTAGGCCCTTTTTACAGTTTTTATTCTGCCGATGTCATATTCAAAACGTTTACGTATCCAGTAAAGGTAGGTGTTTTCACACAATTGTTAAACTAGGTGGCAAATAAAAGGTAGTTTATGACTGATGGAATGTTTTGTGAGATAATTTATTTTCGAGGAAAATGAAATTTGCGAACAAGAGAGCAACGAAGTTTTCTTTTGAGAGAATTCGTAAATAATAAGGTATTTCTTGTATTGCTGCAATCTGAGACGAAATCACGTTGTTTTAAAAATGACTACTACCATTTGTCGATTTAATCTCAGCTGAGAACATTCCTGTATGTGAGTAAACACACATCGCTGTTATCTCGAACATTTAGATACTTCAATGGATTTGTTGATGTTAACGTCAACTTATTTCATTTCACTTATCGTTCGTTATGGGGTTGCATTTGACCATGTTACATTTCAAAATTAACTTTATAACATATCATATTAAAAAAAAGTATATATGTATACTTATGTACAGGGTAACCACAGAACAAGAAATTCAGCAAAAGGCTATCTATATATAGCCTGAGGGAATCCCCATTCCTCTAAAGTACGTGGTCAAGCCAAACGTCCTGCACATATAAAACGTACTCATATGCGGTCTGATTAATAACTTTCTACTATTAAATTTTACATTTTAGTTTGTTAACAAATATTTTTTTAGTTGCTTTCGAAAATAATTATAATTAGTAATATGTATTAGTTGACAAAGTAGGTCATCACTTAACACCAATACCTGGTAATCAATAAATTTTTGTTGGGTTAAAGTGTTAGGCATTGGCAGCAAAAATGCATTTCTGCTTCTTGTTTGATAGTCGTGATCCACAGTGTTCAGCTGAATTAAATGTTGATGCCTATTCTGCTTTATTCTTTTATACATAAATCCTAATAATCTATACTGCCATAATTTCTCAATATCTGAAAATCCATAAATATTAATCCGTACCCCCATATCCAAATTAATTCCCCTAAAATTATTTAAAATTTTGACCATCCTATTTTGTAATGATTGTAATTTATATAAATTAGTCTTAGTATTTTTTTTTCTTTTGATTGGAGGTTTAACGACCACCGTGAGCAACTCAATGGGCGATAAGCAGTCGCCCGTCCCTAATTTAGGTCACTGGTTCCAGGGAAGAGAGAGAGCCAGATCCGTAAGACAAACACGACATCCATGCCTCACCGGGATTCGAACCCCTTTCGGAGGAATGATGAGAAGCCATCGCTTAGATCGCTTCACCACTGAGGCGGTCATAGCAGTTTGACTCCATATTAATAAACAATAAGTCAAAATGGGTAAATTAGACTGTAAAACAGCATTTTTTACGCTTTCTAACCGTAGGTTGAAGAAGCGTGTATGCTCCAGCTTTGTCCGTCTCTCTGTCTGTCTGTCCGTCCGCACGATAACTTGCGTAAAATTGGTTCCATTTCGATGACATTTTTTTATGTGGTAGGAAACAACCTGGGGAGGAACCCTATTGAAAATGGAGGATATGGGGTCAAAAGTCGGGACATAGGAGCGGGATCCATTCCATTGCTCTTATGTGTCATAACGTGCGTAAAAATGGTTGGATTTCGATGAAATTTTAGTATGTGGTAGGGAACCACTGGGAACGAGCCCTGTTGAAAATGGACGAAATGGAGTCAAAGGTCAGGACATAGGAGCGGGATCCATTCCTTTGCCCTTATGCTTCATAACTTGACTAAAAAGGTTCGATTTCGATAAAATTTTAGTATGTGGTAGGGGACCACCTGGGGACAAACCCTATTGAAAATGAAAGAAATGGAGTTAAAAGTCACGACATAGGAGATTTATTCCACTTCGATTATCCTCATAACTTTACTAAAAATGCTTCTATTGTGACAAAACTTTAGTATGTTGTTTAGTATGTTGTTATATTCAACAGAAGCAGTTCAACTGCTTCCTTGAATATCATCTAAATAGGGTCAAAGGTCAGGGCACAGGATCGAGATTTATTCCACAGCCATTATCCCCATAACTTGAGTAATAATTTGAGTAATGATTTCTGGTATGTTGGAAAGCGTATCATAATCAATGCATTGCATGATTTTACTAGCTTGTTAATGTTTCAATTGTTAAATTATTTGAAATTCTTTTAATTAAACCCAATGTTCCTCAACCTAGACTGAAAAGCACTGAATATCAAATAGATGTACTATGCATTACTTTTATTACGTGAACGAACCATATGCGTTCCCCTCCCCCTCCCCCCAAATCCACTGATCGTACAAATTTTGAAGATGACAATCCGTTTTTTGGTGTAAATATGACGAGGATGGTAAGTCAGATAATATCCGAAAACTTGAAAATTTCGTCGTCCTGGAGCGGGAATGGAATCCGCGTCTCCTAGATAGCGCCTGGGTATGCTAACCACTACACCACCCAGAACGACCAAGTCTCAAGTTTCCGATTAATTTACATATAACCATCACAGGATTCGCTAGTCGAAGCAACCGGCATTCATGTTTAGCGAATCTGGAGGTTAAGAATCCTATCCCGTGATTCCCCGGAGGAGCAGATAAGTCATGAATGGAATACGGGTTTACACCATACAATACAAATTTTGAAAATGACAATCCGTTTTTTGGTGTAAATATGACAAGGATAGTAAGTCATATAATATCCGTAAACTTGAAAATTTAGTCGTAATGGAGCAGGAATCGAATCCGCGTCTCCCAGATAGTGCCAGGATATTCTGGGTGGTGTAGTGGTTAGCATACTCGGGCGCTATCTGAGAGACGCGTATTCGATTCCAGCTCCATTACGACGAAATTTCAAGTTTTCGGATATTATATGACTTACTATCCTTGTCATATTTACACCAAAGAACGGATTGTCATCGTCAAAATTTGTATTATATGGTGTAATCCCGTATTTCATTCATGATGTATAAGAGTTCCTTTACTTAAATGGTGTCTAGACTGGAGGGTACAAACAAATCGGTTCAACCGCATGTTTCAGTTAATCCTTGCACTAACCGAGGCCCATGGCTTTTTGTGCGTTGGTCTTGGAAATTGTCATTACTATTATTATGTACTTGCAGTTGTGTGAATGTACCCGAAAGAGACTTATGCAAATCGAATCAAATACAGGTAAAAAAAATAGCGCGTGTGAACTTCATGAAATGGTATAAATATCACCTGATACTGAGCTCTGTTAATCAGCATTATTCTTGTTTTTCACATAGGAAAGGCAACGAACTTAAGCGAGTTCGACAGAGGTCAAATGTCAATGGCCAGACGACTGGCATAGAGCATTTCCGGGACGGTTAGGTCGTGCGGTGCCCGGGGTTAACCGTATTTAGTACTTTCAAAAAGTGGTCCGAGGAGGAAAAAACCACGAACCGCCGGCAACGTGTGGGCCAACCACCGTTCATCGACGCTAGAAGTGAGTCAATGCTATCCCTTATGGCACGAGCCAACAGAAAGGATACTGTGGCGCAACTCGCAATTAATTTAAATGTTGGTGACGGGAGTTATGTCTCACATCCCACAGATCATCGAATTCTGCTTAAAACTGTGCTGCGTAGACAAAGGCCGCTTGGAGTGTCCATGCTAACCTTGGCGCACACTCGAAAGCGCCTACAATGGGCACGCGAGCATCAAAACTGGACCTTGAATGATTGGAAGAAGGTTGTCAGGTCGAGAAACCTCTTTTCCTGTTGCACCTAATGGACAGCCGGGTAAGTGTGCGTCGTTTACCTTGGGAAAGCGTTGGCACCAGGATGCACTGTGGGAAGGAAACAACTCGGTGGAGGAACTGCAATGCTTTGGGAAATGTTCTGCTGGGAAACCCTGGGTCCAGTCATTTATGTGCAGAGAACCATGACGTCTGTCACCTACCTAAACACAGCAGACCAAATACATCTTTCCACGGCAATGGCATTTCCCACTAATAGTGCCTTTTTTCATAGAATAATGAACCACGCCACTCTTCTCGGTTAATCGAGAATGAATTTATAACAAGGAACAGTACACCAATTACGTAGTAAATAGTAACTATTTACTATCTTCCGTTCTCGAATTCAAAGAGCCTTCGTCGTTTCTTCTGATGCCCATTCTAGACAACACGAAATTGAAAGCGTCATCAAGTTAGCCAGTGACGCAGGATATTCATTGAATCAGATACGTAGCTTTATCCAAAAGCCAGAGCCAAACAATCCAGACTTCCTGTGCCGCAGCTACCTTATTTAGGCTCAATTCCCTTCATACCAAGTGTGTCTTACAAACTCAAAAACGCCCTCAAGAAGATGAACTACGGCGTCGGCATAAGGTCCCCTGCACCTTTACATACTATACTAAAGAGAAATAGTGAAAAACCACCTCTCTCCTGCGAAGCAGGCGTTTATGCGATCCCCCTACAGTATCCGAACGGCTCTAAACGATACTACATTGAAATGACCAAGCGTTCGTTTGGAATCAGAGTCAACGAACATAAAAGGGACACAAAGTATGGTAAAGTAGCCACGGCACTATCCAGAGAAGTCAAATTCAAGTCAGCTACTCCCATGTGGGATGATATAAATATATTAGCTAGCTACTCTACCTCTAAATGTACAGATATTCGGGAAACCTTGGAGATCATTACCAACAGCGATACTTGCAATGATTCTGTCTCGCTCAAGTTACCACGAATTTGGAACCAATTCTTCAAGTAACGCCTTTTCTCTACCCGGATCCCGCGTGCAACCAACGTGATGCCTCGTATCTTTAAATGACAATAACGTCGCATCTATTTATTGTCAAGTTTCTGCGGTCGAATTGTTAAGCGTTCTATTTTTCAGTTTGCAGTTTCTATCTAAATTCCTTGAAAAAGCCATCTGGTTGATGTGCGAAAGCTTGGAAACGCTAATGTGTCTACTTTCTACGCCAATAAATCGGATCACTAGTACAGTGTTACTATTTACTAATCGAGAATGGTTCGTGGAACATCAGGAAGACTTTCATGTATTGCCCTGGACTCCAAATTCTCCAGAAGTCAATTCAATCGAATATCTGTGCTTTGTGCTGGAACATCAAATCTGATCTGCGGTGGCACAACAACGTAAATTACAAGAGTTAAAGAATCTGCTGGTAACCTACGGGTACTTGATACCACAATACACGTTTAGAAATCTTGTAGCGTCCACGCCTCGCCGGGTAAATGCTATTTCGGCGGCACGTGGGCGATAAGCATCATATTAGGTAGGTGGTCATAATATTTTGGCTCTTCGGTGCATGTTAGCTTTGTCGAACTTATAAGTTTTAGTTAGTGATGTTAGTGCCAAAGCTGTTCTCCTCTTGGGGACGTAGTTGTTCTCTGATTGTAATTATACGACGGTAAATCAAAAAGTAAGGTCAATGTTGTTATATATTAAAGAAACTAAAAGGGGATTTGTTTTGCGTAACGTTCACTTAAGCCACCCATTTTTCGTCATCCGTGACCAACCGATACAAAAAGTCCACCCGTTTTTCTCTTTCACGCAGGGCAACAGCAAAGGAGTAGCCTTGCATCAGATTATGGTCAGAAAAATCATGGGGAACCCATTTGCACAGTTTACACATATACCCCGACGTTCTCTTTCACGCAGAGCGACAGCAATCGAGTAGCGTTGCATCCGATTCTAGTCAGACAAAGCACGGGGTACCCATTTGCACAGTTTACACGAATATCCCAACTTTCTCTTTCACGCAGAGCAACAGCAAAGGAGTAGCGTTGCATCCGATTCTGGTCAGACAAAGCATGGGGTACCCATTTGCAAAGTGTACACGAATATCCCAACTTTCTCTTTCACGCAGAGCAACAGCAATGGAGTAGGGTTGCATCCGATTCTGGTTAGACAAAGCATGGGGTACCTATTTGCACAGTTTACACGAATATCCCAACTTTCTCTTTCACGCAGAGCAACAGAAATGGAGTAGCGTTGCATCCGATTCTGGTTAGACAAAGCATGGGATACCCATTTGTACAGTTTAGACGAATATCTCAACTTCCGAAGTCGGGTGTTGATGGTCGTATGGGAGGTATTCAGCTCCTCTGTCAGTTCCTGTAGCCTTGGTCGATAATACATGTCGTAGTGTATCATCTTCAACCTTACTGGGTCACCCACTTCTGTGTGCATCAGGTAGATTTCGTACACTAGTGTTGAATTTCCTGTACCGGTCATAGCAAGTACTTTGTCCGAAAATATGGTCACCAAACGCCTTTCGCAATTTTCCAAGTGCTTCCATAACTTTCCCGCCATTCAAATATTCATAAAGCAATATTGCACTCACACTTTCCTTCGATATCGCCATGTGCAACTAATCTTCACCACAAAAGTGTAGGTTCTTTCCTTAGGATCTGTTATTTCGCGCACAGCCCTCTGGGATGTTTACGACACGGCAGGCCCGCAGTACGATTTTTTCCGAAAACTCTTTACAACCTCATAGAATGCGATGAAATACTTCCACTGGCAAGAGCTGCTTTAGATGCACTCACGGAGAAGTATGTATTTCTATATTTAATTCATGAAGTTGGAAACAAGGTAACGTCTTGTTAGCAGCATTTTTAATTGCAAAAATCTACAGGGTGTTCCAAAATTATTTTTACAACTTTGATCCTCAATAAACAAGTTAGTAAAATCATGCAATGCATTGGTTATGATGCGCTTTCCAACATACCATAAATCGCGCGCAGACAAACCCTCCTCCCTACCCTGACTATTGATTCGTTCAGTATACCTCCGGAACAACATACTAAAGTTATGTCGCAATTGAAGCATTTTTATTCAAGTTATGAGGGTAACGGCTGTGGAATAAATCTGGCTCCGGTGCCATGTCCAAATAACCCCATTTTGATTATATTAAGCAGAATTGGTTCAGTGTACCTCTGAAACAACACGATAAAATGTTGTCGCAATCGAAGCATTTTTACGTAAGTTATGACGCATAAGGGCGAAGGAATGGATCCCGCTCCTATGTCGTAACCTTTGACACAATTTCGTTCATTTTCAATAGGGTTCGTTCCCAGGTGGTCCTCTACCATGTGCTAAAATTTCATCGAAATCGAACCATTTTTACGCGAGTTTACGTGCGGACAGGCAGGCAGACAGACAGACGGACGGACAAAGCTGGAGCATATACGCTTCATCAACCTACGGTTGTAAAAAAGAAACGGAATAAGAGAACGAAAATTGGGTACGGCATGTTCTAAAGTTTGTTGGGATGCTAGTAGAGCTCCGCATGTTCTTCCGAGCATGTCTTCAGGAATTCTTGTGATGATAGATTTTTTCACGTTCCAAAGTTTGTTCGGATGCTAGTAGAGCTCCGCATGTTCTTCCGAGCATGTCTTCATGAATTCTTGTGATGGTAGATTTTTTCACGTTCCAAAGTTTGTTGGGATGTTAGTAGAGCTCCGCATGTTCTTCCGAGCATGTCTTCAGGAATTCTTGTGATGGTAGATATTTTCACGTTCCAAAGTTTGTTGGGCTGCTAGTAGAGCTCCGTATGTTCTTCCGACCATGTCTTCAGGAATTCTTGTGATGGTAGATTTTTTCACGTTCCAAAGTTTGTTGGGATGCTAGTAGAGCTCCGCATGTTCTTCCGAGCATGTCTTCAGGAATTCTTGTGATGGTAGATTTTTTCACGTTCCAAAGTTTGTTGGATGCTGGTAGAGCTCCGCATGTTCTTCCGAGCATGTCTTCAGGAATTCTTGTGATGGTAGATTTTTTCACGTTCCAAAGTTTGTTGGGCTGCTAGTAGAGCTCCGCATGTTCTTCCGAGCATGTCTTCAGGAATTCTTGTGATGGTAGATATTTTCACGTTCCAAAGTTTGTTGGGATGCTAGTAGAGCTCCGTATGTTCTTCCGACCATGTCTTCAGGAATTCTTGTGATGGTAGATTTTTTCACGTTCCAAAGTTTGTTGGGATGCTAGTAGAGCTCCGCATGTTCTTCCGAGCATGTCTTCAGGAATTCTTGTGATGGTAGATTTTTTCACGTTCCAAAGTTTGTTGGGCTGCTAGTAGAGCTCCGCATGTTCTTCCGAGCATGTCTTCAGGAATTCTTGTGATGGTAGATATTTTCACGTTCCAAAGTTTGTTGGGATGCTAGTAGAGCTCCGTATGTTCTTCCGACCATGTCTTCAGGAATTCTTGTGATGGTAGATTTTTTCACGTTCCAAAGTTTGTTGGGATGCTAGTAGAGCTCCGCATGTTCTTCCGAGCATGTCTTCAGGAATTCTTGTGATGGTAGCTGTAATCCTGTTCTTTAACTCATCCACATCCGAAAACCTTCTGCGGTATACAGTATCCTTCACATAGCCCCACAGCAAAAAGTCCAGGGGGAAGCTCCGGTAAACGTGGATGCCAAGGAACTGGACTATCTCGTCCAATCTATCGCTTCGGAAAAGTTTCATCACGAAACTCACGAACACGAAGTGCTCAATGCGGGGGTTCACCTGGAAGATGATAGCAGGTTGCAGGCCCTCCAACTGGGAGGTACAAAACTCTCCCAGCATGTGCAAACAAACATCGGATGTGACTGTGTTTTCGGCGAAAAAGAGTGGCCTATGATTCGGTTATGCAGGAGACCATACCAGACATCAACCTTAGAGTTGTCACGTTCAATCGCAAAGCGAAACGTTTCGGTTTATCGCCGGGTGCAGTGCCTGGGTCAAATGCACTTTATAGGCAGTCAGGTGCAAGCGTTTGCGCAGCAGTACCCTGTGTATCGTTGTAGGTGGTAACCACAACTGCCTGGAGGCCGTATGAATGGACTTCTCTGGACTTTGTAGGAAACTCTGTCGAACAGGTTCCGTATCCTCCTTACTTGTGCTTGGCCGGCCAGTGCTCTCTTTATTAAGCACCCTTCCAGTCACCATAAACTTATTGTGCCACTCGCGTATTGAGGGTCTGGATGGTGGATTACGTTGGCATTTGGTACGGAAATTTCCTTGGACTTGTGTATCTAACTTTAGTCTCTAATGAACCATGCCACACACTGAGCCTTTTCCTGTGGAGTAACCATCAGTAGTTCTGGGTCGCACCTGCAATTAAACGAAAACGTTTTGCGTAACAATAAAACTTTATGTGTTACTGTTACATGTACAAAAAAACAGAACTTCGCTATCTTATTTCGTCTAGGTTTCATTGAGGGTCAAAGTTGTAAAGATCATTTTGGAACACCCTGTATTTCTTTAAACTCATTTTTTCACAAAGAATATTTGTGAAGGAATATATTTTGTCAAGTATTTTGTTCATAAAAATGTTAGTTAAATGAGATTTATTCTGATGAACTAAATAAAACACAAGAATTGTACTATAGAAATTTTTAGGTAGGCTCGTTCAAAATGTTCTGGTGTCTGAAATAAAAAAAGTAATGCATGGCGAGTTACATTCAAATAAATGAATATAAATAATGCAAATTCCACGCGTACATATGTGAATTTTCATTTTCTGCATTTACATATACCTTATACACACGCGCACATAACTGCTTATTTCGAATATATGTAGATAACCAAAACTGCATCAGTTATTAAACATTTCCTTGGATCAGGGCGCATAATATAATTGCAACATTATCCAAGTTTAAAAAATTTGCTAAACTGAGAGTGGATATTATTAAATAATTTGAAATTCCAAATTGTCTGTTTATTAAATTTAAATCAGAAAAATATACATAATCATGTCTTCAAAATCTACTTGAATAAATAGCTTTTTTCTTTATGTGAATGCATATAACTGAGGCACAAAGATTAATTTTGAATCTCGCTACTTTTGCAAGCCTTTCGGCAGTGCAGTTCATCATTATCAATATAAACAGATTTTAAATACAGTACAAGGTATTGTCGAGGGAGATTGAACCTTATTTGCAATTTCTGATTACTTTTAAGTGTATTTGTGCTGATACCGTTTCATTATAAAAGAAATAAGCAAAGTGGACGTTTTCCCGGGAAAAAAATTGCGAAACTTAGATGAAGCAATACGCATCAATCACGCATGCACACGTGTGTGCGTGTGCGTGCGTGTGTGTGTGTGCAACAGAACGAAGAACTTGCTTTTTCTTGCATGAAAGTTTAGTTTTGTCGCATGACTTGTAAATTATAAAATAGGAATCAATGAGGTTATGAAAGAATCTTTTTCACATCGAAGTCAATATTGACGCAGCACAATAAATTGGTTTACTGCAGTATGATTACAATAATATATAGACGCCAAGCTTTCGCTCAGCAGCGGGGTGCTTTCTCCAGACAAACAACATAACAATGGGAGCAGCAATGCAAAATGCAGTTGCAACGTATCACTATTCAAACCATGGAAGTAGAAACTTAGAGGAAACGCTGTCCTTATTTCTCTCATGCAAACGACATGAATCAGGATTCGTCGGCTTTTTTACTCTTACGCAGAGAAAGTAGTACCTGTTAAAAATAAACCTTTCGTGAGGAAAAGGTGTTAAAAATACGAGACAATGGTTAGGAATTCCGCAACAGCTTAAGTAATTTAACCTGGCAAATGTAAAATAAAATTTGCAAGGAAAGTATAAAATCTAAACATAATTACACCACTCCTTATGAAAATTGCGACACAAAGAAAGATTCGCGCTATTCAAATGGAATTTATATAACATATCCTCATGTTACTGGAGGTAACTGATTACATTTGCAGAGCTACACAGGATTTTTTCGATTAAAAAGTCAGTATCTTGTGAAGCCACCTTGAACAACAATAACATCCTCTACATGGTATAACTGACATCCTCAGTAAAAGCAGAATAACAAAGTTTACATCGGTATTTTTTTAATTATTTTGTCAAAACCCGTTCTCACTAGACGCGGAACAATAAAAATTCGAAATGATTACAATAGATATGAACTCGTATGGTAAAAATGAAGTACACTGAATAAAATACAGAAAATTATTGATTTGAAAATCACAAAATAAGATCACTCAATAAAATACAGAAAATTTTATTTTTCGGAAAATCATAAAATAAGAACATTATAATTTACTTGTTAGTACAGGGCCCATTATTGTAGCATTTGCAGTTACACAATACATTATTCTTTTTACATTTGCATAACTTTGTTGTACATTTCTTTGTACACTTGCACATTGAAAAACTTTGGCTGGAACGTGTTACAGAAAAAAGAAGCCGCCCCGGTGGCGCAGTGGTCTAAGCGATGGCCTCTGATCATTCGTCCATAAGGGATCCGGGTTCGAATCCCGGTGAGGCATGGATGTTGTGTTTGTCTTACGCCACTGGCTCTCTCCCTTCCCTGGAACCAGTGACCCTAAATTAGGGACGGGCGACTACTTATAGCCCATTGAGTTGCTCACGGTGGTCGTTAAACCTCCAATAAAAAAAAAAAAAGAAGCTGCGTAACGAAAGACAATTGCTTATCGTTTTTCACTTCAGTGATATCAATAAAGTTTTGTTAACAAATATCAAATTCTAATCTAGCGTACAAATGATTTATGACAACTTCTTTAGTACCTAACTGATACATGTTGTCTTTAGTTTTCATCAAAACAACAGCTATACTATTTCGTAAGGAACCTTTTGGTTTATCGGCGTCAGGAATAGGTACGTGTTATAAAACTGACGACTTCACTCTGTGACACACAGCAATGTTCTAACTTAGCAGCTGCATCGCGTGATGCTTGCATGATCGATGACACATGATCGCATTAACCAATTAGAGCGCACCTTTTGTGTAGAACACAACAGCTCGGATTTTTACTTTTCCGCGTCTAGTGAAAACGGGCTTTGACTAAAAACTTAAGTGAATGTCCGATGAAAACTTTTTATTCTATATATTCCTCATGATGTTAGTCATTTCTAGATGTTACTAGTAAAAACCGGAAGTTACGATTGCTAGTGGACGCTTCGCGTTCGTACTAGTAATTTCTCGAAATAACGGATTTCGGGTTTTTACGGTAACATATATACTGAAGAAACAAAACATAAGAGATCACTTAGAGCGTGTCGCCCCCCCCCCCTCTACAGCGAATAACAGCATGTACACGCTGAGGCATCGACTCATGCAGAGGGTTTCCGGAGCGAATGTCAGCCATGCCAGTTGTAAAATTGTCCACAACTCCGCCCGAGACGTCGGTCGGGATACATGGATCTGATGCCCCGCTCCGAAACATCCCACAGAGCTTTCACAGGGTTTAAATCCGGGGAGTTTGGGGGCCAATGGATGGTTCCAAAACTCGGAGGAGTGTTTTTATAGCGATGCCTGGGTGGTTGGGGCCCAGTGGAGCAGCGCATTGTGTTGCTGAAACAGACAATCAGCCGCAGAATGCGCGAAGGATATGAAAGCGTGTAGGTATCAGCCAGAACATGCTGGTAGCACGCAGCTGTTAAGGACCTCTCCAGACACATTAAGGGAGCTGATGTGTCCCATGAGGAGGCTCCCCGAACCATTACAGAGCCCCCACCGCTTTGAACAAACCTGGCGGAACGAAGCCATACTCTTATGCTCTCGACACCACACCCACACCTTCTCGTCAGCTCGGTACAGCTGAAAATGGGATTCATCTAATCAGAATACGCAGCGTCACTCTGCAGAAGTCTACTTTTGATGTTTCCGGCACCAGGATAGGCGTAATGTCCGATGACGAGCAGTCAGCAGTGGCACACGAGTAGGGCGACGGCTCCCGTAGCCCATGGTATGCAACGTGCGTCGTATTGTTCGCTCGAGGGCGCTACTTGGGCCTCCACCATTTAACCTGGATGTGATTTGCGCCGCCTTTGCCAAGTGGTCAGTCTGAAAGAGCCTGGATAGTCTACGTCGACCGCATCGTCCACCACTTACTCTCTGGGCGCTGGTACATCCGTCGATGGGGTACTCGCGGTGCTCCCTTCATACGGTTACCCTCAGTAAGCCTAGGGTTCTTACCACGTGGGCGATAGAAGAACCACCTCTCTTGTGCCGACAATGCGTCACGATCAAAGTCGCTGAGATCATTCTGTTTACCCATGTTCTTTGACTGCGATACGACGTTGCAAAGGCCTGTTGTCTGCCTATTTATTGCCTGCATTTGGTTTAAGCCTGAGCGGGACATGCCCGTGTCAACTGCCCATCATCCCTATCTCTAACGATTTTTGGACTGAGCTCCCTCGTAAAAACCAAGCGCAAGTGTATTAGACAACTGTTCAGAGCAGAGACATAACTCCAACTGGCAGCTTTCAGCCCTGCAGAGAGGATGAGATGAACTCAAGTGCAAGTCCGTACGTTTTCAACCCTAATTCCACATTTTTACTCTCGTGTTATTCCCCTATCTCGCACTGCTTCTTTCTAGTCTCTCCAAGCGTAATCAAGTTCATGTTCAGAGCTCTTACAGAACGAGTTTGCGTGGCAATATTATTCTATAGGCGATCATACAGAGAATGAGTAACTTATAAAACCTATAGTTTTTGCCCAACACGATGATTTAAACACTTAATTTTGTTGGAAAACTGTACGTGGTAGACAAATTTGCGCGCTATATTCAAAATGAGCGCATCGAAATTAATAAGAAATAGATAACAAATCGAAAACAATAAACCTTATGTGGACCTGTGTTATTGTCTCATTTAAACTTCAGCTTTGATGCCAATATCACTTTGAATATTAACGCTTCTGTGTATATTTCATCGAAGTGAAAACTCCTATGAAATGTACCTGCCATATACACTCATCGTCAAAAAAACAGTTGCACCCAGAAGGAAGTATCCGACAGTAATGAAATTGGGTGGGTAGGTCTGGAATCTTGAGGCATGCAAATGATTCAAGTATCACGCTCAGCCGCTTATATGACGCGGCTGAGCGTGATAACGGAACGACCTTATATAGACGGTCACAGGCCTGCGCCTGACCGTCTATATAAGGTCGTCCCGTTGCGCGTGCTTGCCATTCTGACTCGTGCTGTTGTGTTGGTCGCATCCTTTGCAAGTGAAATATACCTCCGAGAAAAGATCGAAGCAATTCTAGCAGTTAGAGGAGTTAGAGAGGGGCCGCATCGTCAGGCTCCGGGAAGCGGGATGGTCTTATCGCCATATTGCTCGCCATACCTGTCGTGCGGATATCACCCTAGCACGCTGTTGGCGGCAGTCTATAGAACAAGGCACGCAGCAGCGACAGGAAGCATCTGGTAGACTAAGACGAACCACGGAGAGAGACGAATGACGGGTTGTTCGATATGCGCGGAGTAACCCAACAGTCACGATTATGGATATTCAGCGAGCAGTGGTGCCCTCCAGGCATCGTCCTGTTAGTGCCAGTACCATTGGTAGATGGCTGCACACCGTAGGACTACACGCACGCACACCGTTACGTCGACTGTTCTTAACACTATTGCATCGGCGACAAAGACTGTATTGGTGTCGTGCCAGATTGTCATGGAGCCACTCAGAATGGCAGCAGGTGATCTTCAGTGACGAGTCTGTCTTGGGGGAGACGACCAACGAGCCCGCGTGTGGAGGCACCGCGGTCAGCGCCAACATAAACGGTTTGTTGTAGAGCGTCACACGCACAGAAGGCCTGGTGGCATGGTGTGGGGTGCAATTGCTTACGATGCCAGATCACTTTGGTGTTCATTACAGACACTTTGACAGCCCAATGTTACGTTAAAGCTGTCTTTGAACCAGTGGCAGTACTGTTTCCTGAACCCTCACCCCCGTGCAAATTTCCAACAGGACAACGCTCCTCCCCATACTGCTGATGTCTCGAGAGCTTGCTTTAAAGGCACTGACATTCTGTCATGGCCAGCCGCATCGCCAGACCTTTCGCCGATTGAAAATGTGTGAGATGCTATTTGACGCCCTATCCACACTCCACCCTTACTACACAATCTGCAGGAACTGCGTGAGAAGCTTCAAGCTGCATGGTATGGCTTATCGCAGGACACCATTAGAAACCTGTACAACTCCATGCCGAGACGTGCTGTGTGAGTAAACATAGCGGCCCGATGCCATATTGAGAGACGCAAATTATTGTCGTATAGCTCTATAAATATTGCCCATATCAGTCTCAATGTTTAATCATGTATTGTTCCTGGTAACCTTTACCTTCCTCCCGAATAGCATTGCAATCTGACATGTCCTTCTGGGTGCAAGTTCTTTTTGATGATGAGTGCGTATTTGCATATAAACAAAAAGATTTTAGAAGAAATTCATTTTGTTTAATGTACGGTTAGGTTCGTATGAGAGTCAGTTAGAAATGTTAATATAAATTTACGTCCAATGGGGGTATTCGCGAGCCCAGGTGATTTGCACAGCCTGGGGTCGTCGGGTCAGCAATGGCACCCTAGTGGGCCGTCGGCTCTGGAACCCCCATAGAACACAGGGAACGTTGCTCTGCCCGAACGCTGATGTTACTACTGGCTCCAGCATTAAATTGCGCTGCGATTTGTGGCAATGTTGCATGCCGGGAGGATGTTACGATGCGTGCCAGACGCTGCTGTCCACGATCGTCCAGGGCTGTTTTACGTCAACACCCATCTGAATCCCCTTCTCCTAAGTTTGTGTAGTCCAGGAACACCCCGAAATTGTTGACCGAGTAAATCCAAATTTCATGGTAATTTCCGATATGTAGTGACCCATCTCCCGGACGCCGACTATCGTTCCACGTTCGAAATCGATTAAATCATAATAAGCTGCCATCTGAACTGCTAATGTGAAGACAGCTACCTGCCTCTCTATATATACGTCGTTTGCGGACGATAACATTTACCGCAAGGGGTGGTATCATTTATTGGAACTGGTAGTGCCCTTCCCAGTTTTTTTGACACTTTAGTGAATCCATATTGTTACGAAATCGAACGGATAGGATATTCGCGCTGGGTTTTACAAGATTCGTTTTGCGTTTGTTGGAATCGCTTAGAGATGAAGTTCTCCAAAAGTGCCTTTATAAGTCGCGCTGCTCGTCGTTAAGAGGACATTGAACTGCTTTGTTTACAGCAAGTGAGCAGGAGGAATGTGTGCGACGGAGAGAGATCCCTGCCACCCTCGAAAGAGCGTCGGGTGTCTAGAAGTCACTAGAGAAGAGAAGCCAACTGTAGTGTGCAACTAGGATCTGCCGAAGAAGGTATGTTCCGTGGACGAAACGAATTTAGGAGATGAATCTCTTCGAGCCCACTAAGAACAGAATGATTTGATGCCAAGCGATCCTTCTGGAAAGAAGATAGATAGAGAGAGAGAGAGAGAGAGAGAGAGAGAGAGAGAGAGAGAGAGAGAGAGAGAGAGACGGAAAGAAAAAGAAAGCTCCCGCTAGATCCTTCAGCGGCTCTGTCTCCCCTGTCCGGCGGCTTGACCCATGTCTAGTCGCGGGAACCAGCAGCTGACTGCCTCGTCAGCAAGTTTGTGCGTACACTACGGAGGCAGTGTGTGTGTGTGTGCGTGTGCGTGCGCCATTTCAAGGCTGGTTATTGCTAGCCAGTTATTGAACATGTGGACTACCGAAACTTATAAGGGATACCTATCTGTAAGTACTGTAAATCTTATTACTTTCGCATGCATCCAACAGAACTGTGCCTAAGCAGAGCGGACTCCCATTTAAGCAGCGCAGATCTGAACTTGTGAACTGTTATTGCGTTTATCGGGGGGCATTTTCGCTCTCTTCGCTCCCAGAACTAAATGAGTGGTGTAAACAATTTATAGATAATTTGTAAGTAGTTGTAAATAATTAAATGTTCCTGTGTTGTCCTAAGTCCTGAGCTTGTCAGTGCTAGTCCCTTGTTCTCTCTTAGGGATCCAAGGCTCAAAGCTATCCCTCCAACCAGTTCTTGGTTTTTTAAGAGGGATTCGTATCCCAGGGAGCCCAAAATAAAGGGCCCGCGCAACAATATAATTACACATTTCGAAATTTTATTTTCGAAAGCAGAGAGTATTCCCCGATCTCTATGTAAAATAAAGTGTGCGAGAAAATGTTTTTAAAGACTACACAGTCCAAAATAAATCTAAAGATGAAATCTAGTCTTCTTATGAGATGTTGGCCTTAAAGTTGTTTGTCATCCTTTCAAGTAAATGGCGTCTGTTGTATATATCTTGTGTTACTCAAAGAAATTACACGTTTTGTCCTCCCTCTTTTTAGGAATAATGGAGATGGTGTCGTTGTACTATCTGCAACAAAACTCCTGAAAAGACGTTTTATCATTGCAACATAAATCACGTACCCACGACGCCTTGAGGCGCAGTTTTCAGGGAACCACGATATCAAAACATGAATACCATTATCGCATTATGGCCTTTTCTGATAAAGGTTTGGTCGATCGCACCTTAGCACTGGTCGTCGATCAATAATCGCGAAGGGAGAAAGAAGATTTCTGTCGTGGATTGCACTCGAACTTCTTTCTTTGCTATTCATTGCAACAGCAGCAGCACCAGGAGTAGCAGTAGCATTGGCTTTCAACTCTCACCTACGCATCAAGTTGAGAAAGATCTGGAGAAGTAAATACCGCTTTGATGGTCCAATGATCTGTCGCCTCGGAGCATCGAGGGAAAAGACACTAGATGACAAAAGGGTGATCGGTAGATTTATCTCGAAAGCGAAGATTTATCGTTTAGCAAAAGATATTATACGGAAGAATTACTCCCAAGCAAAATCTTTCGCATGAAATGAGAGGTAAAAAGTATACGGACCGTGGATGGATTAAGAAAAACTATAAAAAAAGTTAAAGATAAAATAAAGAAAAAGAAATAAATAAACGAGGCCCTTGGGCTGAGATCCGTGAAACACATCCTTCAGCAAATAAAGCGAAAGCATTGAAGCCATTCAAGTAAACACGATTTCAGCGAAGAACGCAAGCGGTCAGAGAAATCATCTGAAACAAATCTTACAAGTGATAATATCATCCTTATGAAGTGCAGAGAAAAAGTGATTTGACCCAGCTGTTGTATTCACTGCCCGGAGTATCCTTTTCTCACGAACTGGAATTGAATGAATGTCCGATAACGAATTAATAAATTGCACATCTTTTGTTATATCTGATGAACGCAACGACGACCCTAATTTTAATGGCATTTGTGATCAAAAACGTTTACAAACATTTTGATGAGCGGAAGAGCAAGTGGGGATATGTAGTAGAGATCTGGGCTACGGCAAAATGCCTGGAAACGGATCCGGGCCCCAGCGGGCTCTTATATCAAATCTTTGACTCAAACCCGGGCCCGTAAGGCCCCCGGCTCAAGTTGATTTTCCCTTTCATTACATATACCTTAGATCGTCGAAAGAAAGATATCCAAAATTATATTCAATATATACGTAGCACAAACAACTGTAAACTGCATTGCGAATCATTCAGTTCTGTATTTGTATTTTTATATAATTTATTTTTTTATTTAGAGCAGTCAGAGTAAAGCCAAACCACTGGATTACTGAGATCTATGCTGTGTTACATGCAATTTTACAACTTCTAACTAGTCGAAAACAGTCGAATTTTATAAGTTGCTAAGAAAGGTTATTATATTTATAAATAAGACTACATGTGACAGTTTCACCAAATAATGACTAAAATAAATGCCCAAACTAGCTCTGTCCCTGTAGAGCTAATAATATAAATTTCCATGTACTAAAAAGCACAACGACCTGCACAAGCCCATTTATTCAGTCAGTACTCAATCGGAACTAATCCGTCAGCGAGACAGGATACGCGATTCCCATGTCATGCAGAAATAACTTGGATTTTTTAATAATTTTGTACTGAAATTTAAGGGCTCAAAATCCTTGTTTGAATTTGAATGAAAGAAATTAAATAGAGTTAATTAGGTAACCGAATTAAGTTGATACACTTCAGAAACAAAATGAAGGAGATATTGTCACCTTAACATGATTCACATAATAAAAATCTTTCTCTCATTTTTTTGGAGGCGGGGGTGGGGGGTGGGGGGTCGACATCAACGGGATGCACTAACATTCTTATCTGATGATGAAAATGTAAATAGGAGTGAAACAACATGCTTGAAATTTCTTTCGGAAAATCTCTCGTTATTAGGTTTCTGACATTGCAGCAGTACCAACCTGAAATTCTGGTTAATAATGAATCTGATAGATACCGGGATGTTGAAGTGGAGCTACAGAGAAGCATTCTAGAGATAATTCTATTGCAGCCGCGAGTGGCTGAGATGGGCGACCTGTTATACACTGAGTGACTACTTTATTATGACCGCCCCAACACTACTTCATTGGGCCATCTTTTGCCTTTAATACTGCATCGATTCATCGTGGCATAGACTCCACGAGATGTTGATAGGTGGTTTGTGGGATCTGAGACCATGCTTGATGAATAGCACTCTCCAGGAGTGTGTGATTGCAGAGATGTGTATCCAGCTCTCTGATGACTTGTTCAACTTCATCCCACAGATTCTCAATGGGGTTCAGATCTGGAGATTATGGGGGCCACCTAAGCAAAGTAAACTAACCGGCATGTTCCTAAAACTAATCATGTACAATACGAGCACTATGGCAGGACACATTATCTTGCTGAAAGTAGCCATCGCAATTGGGATAAACCATCCACATGACAGGATGCACTTGGTCCACAACGATGTTTAGATATGATGTGCTAGTCAGACGTTGATCAACACGAATTAAAGGGCCCAAAGCATGCCAGGAAAACATTCCCCAAATCATAATGTTGCCTCCACTAGCTTGAAGGGTTGTAGCAATGCATTTGGGGTCCATGCTTTCGTGCTGTTTCTGCCAAATTCTCACTCGGCCATCGGCATGGTGCAACTGAAAACGTGATTCATCGGACCATATAATTTGTTTCCGGTTATCGACTGTCCAATCCTTGTGCTCCTGTGCGAACTGGAGATGTTTTCTCTCAGACAGCAAAGGTGTTCGAACAGGCCTTCGGCTGCCATATCCCATCCGATGCAGTGTACGGCGAACAGTGCGTGCAGAGATCATTTGAGGGGATCCTTGATTAAGATGGTCTGTAATTTGCTACACTGTTGCCCTTCTGTTGTCTGTTACCAGTCTGAACACTCTCCGTTCCGCCCGAGAAGTCACTAGTCGAAACGACCACGCGTTGCACGTAGAGACCCAGTGTTTTGGCTGACAGTCTAGTCTTCAAACACTTTAACAACAGCTGCTCTGGAACATTTCACGAATGCGGCGGTTTCGGTGATACTCGCTCCATGGCTCCGAGCTCCTACAATCATCCCACGTTGAAAGTCCGTCGAATCGCATTTTTTACCCATCTCGTCACCCAAAAATCCCTTGTACTACTGTCGCAAGCACTAAGCTTTCCGTTTTTATACTAGCCTCGCCCTTTGGCGGCAACAGCGTGCAGCCATAGCTCATTTGCTTAAACCTGTCAGGTGGTCATAATAAAGTGGCCACTCAGTGTATAAAGAGAATCGCCTTTATCCGTTCGGAGCTGGGACAAACAGACGGACGGATCTTGCTATCACGTCAGCGGCCTTGTTCGACCACGGCATTAGTGCGCGTAGATGCATACGTGGCGTAATACAGGAGAATGCAGTATGGTGTGTGCACGAGAGTAAGTGGCAAATGGGGTTTGACTCCCCTTTCCATCAGTCATAGTGCGCGCTTCGAAGTGGGAGTGTCGTCACACAGGTGAGCTTCAGAGCAAAAGTAACTGAGTACATCTAATATAAGTAAGTGCATCAAATACGGGTATTCCTAACAGGAAAAGCTGCATATATGTAAGTACTCTATTTTCTTATGCATGTCAGTTGCTGAGTAAATTGTCTCCGGTCAGCCGACAGACTTTCATCGGCTGAGAGCTGTTTAAAGCCGGGCAGTATATGCCAATGAATAATCGTTGATAATTAATGATAAATTCAGCCTGTGAACTATCCCAAAAAGGGAGAGTCTATTTGGCGCCCCTCCTTCTTCCTCTGTATATAAACATCTTCAGCATTATCTGTTTTATTTCAGTTGACTAAATGTCTGTTGTCTCGTACCAATCCTGATGTTGCATGAATAATTTAGTTGTGTCAGAAGAATTTCTTGATTTTGATTTTCTAAGTTGTAGGCTAAATTCTTTTCACCATTACATACGATTTCGGCGATAAGGAATTCACAAATATTTATTCAGAATTTTACCGCGCCGGGTCGTCAGGCAACGCCTGACTTCCTGGCATCTAAAATCATAAAGTTATTTTATGATTTTTGATACCAGGTGGCCATAAATGAACTGAACTAAAACTAAACTATTCATACCCGGATATCCATCACACAACGGTTTACACCGTTCTAACCGATGATTTAGGAATAATGAGCAAACTAGGGATGTTGTTGCCGCACAGAATAATTACGACACCGAAAGAGTTCCGTTAAGAAATTTCCCGGAGTAACCTTGCGTGGTATCGTCGGAATTGTGGGGTGCTCACAAGATTCCTCTGCTTAGTTGAAAGTTAGGTGGAATTTTACGCATCTAGACAACGACATCAGTCACGGAACTGGGTTGAACCAAGGCCTTGGTTTAACCTGTTAGCTTCGCTGCGTCTTTGTCTCATGCAGAGTGGAATGAGCGTAATACCTTACTGCTCGTTGGCATGGGTGTTTGCGGCATGACGTTTCGGATGATGTAGGAAGAGAAGATCACCATAACATGGGAGCGGTATAAGTCATTTCTACAGGAGTATATCCTGTCATGGACACTGCAACATCATGTGCAGCAACCTGTCCTCGAAAATGAGAATGCACGACCGCACAAGATACCAGAATTGTTCGGGTTTTCATTGAACAGAACAGTTGGTTGGAGCTACCCCACACACCGTATACACCGAATGCGAACCCCTGTAATTTCAGCTGTTTGGACCATTTAACAAAAGTGATGTCTGGTGCTCGCTACAACACCAATTAGGATTTGGATCTATGAATCACAGACATTTTCCACAGACTGGTACTTTTAATGGGGTTAGTGAACTGCTCACAATTTGGGAATGTACAAAGGCCATTCCATTAAATATGAGAGTAATTATTTTTTGAGTTGGCAACAGTGCGAAGGGGGAAAATAACTACGCATACGACTAACTGAATTAAGGAAGTATCTATGGCAACGATTATTAGCCTTGGAAGACTATTCTGGCTTTGTTATTGCGCCGTTGTTTATGGCGCATTTGCATATCGCCATACAGCTATGGAGGTGAGCGATTCAGAGTTCAGTAGTGAAATGCATTGTGTGATACAATTTTGCTATCGTTTGGGTAAAACGGCTCCGGAAACAGTTGATTTAATGAAAAAAGCGTACAAAGATAAATGTTTGGGTAAATCAACGATTTTTAGATGGAACACCATGATTTCAAAAAAGGGCGTTTGTCGGCAAAACTCGTTCCTAGGCCTGGTCGACCTGAAAGTGTGGTTACGGAGCGTATTGTTAACACTGTTTGGGCAATCCTGCAAGAAGATCGACGAATGACGTGGAAAGACATAGCGAGGTCAACTAATATTTCAAAAACGTCGGCATTCCGCATTCTACAGGACAAATTACTGCTGCATCGTGTGTGTTCCAGATGGGCATTTCATCACCTGACGAGAGAACAATTGTTATCCAGAGTTCAGGTGTGTTATGAGTGGAAACAAATGATTGCAAAGGATCCAAACTTTATAAACACAGTAATAACTGCCGATGAAACATGGGCCCACTATTTCGACTCCCTCACGAAGCGCACGACGAGTTGTCTGGAAACACACATGCTCTCCTCCTCCGAAAAAGTCCGCCAAACCAAATCTGCTGGGAAGGTGATGATGATAATTTTCTTTGATCATAAAGGTGTAGTCCACCAGCATGCCGTTTCTTCACAAATTATTATTATTGTCAATGCTGAGCATTACATTTCAGTCTTGAAGTGTCTGTGACGTCACATATCGATTAAGCGACCGGAACTGCTGGGCAAGTGGACCCTACACCTTGATAACGCCCCCGCCCACATGTGGCTAAAATGCAGTATTGAAAACATGGCACAGCCTGCTTACAGTTTTGACCTCTCCCCGTGCGATTTCTGGTTGTTTCCAACAATGAAGGAGAAGTTCCGTGACGCAACATTCAACACAGATGCTGACGTTATACAAGCTGTACAGGGGTTGCTAAAGCAGCTTCCACAAAATGCCTTCGCCACATGCTTTGAAAAGTGGAATTTACGATGAGACCGTTGAATAACATCGGAGGGAAATACTTTGAGAAAGAATAACATACATTTTATTGTAGCTATATCTCTTCATTTTATGTGATTTTGCTCTCAGTTTTTACGAAACTGCCGTCGTATTATTGATAATAAGGAAAACTTTTAACAGTTATCCTCAAACATTCTGATCATTGTTTTGCTATTACAGGAATTATATGTACTGCCAAGTTGAAATTTCACTATCTTCCTGAAGGACCGAGTAAAACTCGTTGTTATTCTTTCACTAAAGCAGGGGTCACCAAACTTTTGGAGAGAGGGGCCAAATGGGAAATTGGGTAAAGCTCGGCTGGCCGGATTAAAAAAAATGTTAAATCAAAGATAAAAAAATGCAGATATTGTAAATTTTCAATGAACTAATTACTAATATGTGTCAATGTGTAAGTAATTTTATATGTTCTGTAATTTAACATAAAAGTTTTCAAATAAATATTTCAAGATATTTATACACATCTAAAACAAATACGTATTAAATGACTTCATGACATCTTAAACTAGAAAAAAAAAATCAATGAGAAGAATGGTATTGTTTCTGGAATGATTTAGCTACATTTGCAGTGTTTGGTTTCAAATCGGACAACCCAATTTTAAAAAAATCTGACAAGTGGTTGTTGGTCAATCGTGAACGAAGCTTTAAGTTAACATATTTCATTCTGGAGAAAGCTTGTTCACAAAGATATGTACTGCCAAACACTGAAATCATTTTCCTGGCAAAACTTTTCAGGTGTTTAAAAAAACAAAACAAATCCTCCCTCACTCTTCTGAAAGGCACTTTAGTAGTAAAAATAAACAGGTTTTTAAAGCGAAACGTCAATCAAACGTTGCTATGACATCCGGCCATGCTGTGACATATAGCAACTCTCTTTCTCAGTCAGAAAAAAAAAATTACAATATGTAAAATTAATTTCAAAATTGTAAAAATAGAAATTTCCTGGCGGGCCGTAGTTTGGTGACCCCTGCACTAAAGTATTCATGAAGCTGTCTTAGTACGATACACACGTTTTCAAATTGCAGATTAAAAACTACTTTATATACAAGTTGAAAACAGGTTAAAAGACGCACGATCTTTCAAGGCCTCATCGCCCCATTTTCAGGTTAAGTGCTACAAGTCACAAACATGCAACCAGTATATATTGAATGACAAAAACCCACAACGCACCTCGGCACAAGCACAAGTGATGCCATTGAAAGTAAATTAGAGTTCGATAGGTACAGTATTAGGCTCATTCTTCTTCTTCAAATTGCTGGGTATTATGAATAATGAACCGTTTCCACTGTCGGGGGACAAAAACGGGAAGGTCAGAATTACAGCATGTTGCTCTATACTTGATAATAAAAACATTTTCCGAAAGAAAGATTGTACGCTTGTTAAAACTAGAAGCGAGAACTTTGGAATTCATCCAGTCAAGAGAAAACTCACCCTGGTTGACTGAAGTGGTTAAAGCTTGTGCATCCCGTTTTTATAGCATATTTATGTTCCGACAGATAGCATATTTATAACGAGGACGGGATCCACAACTACAGATTTAACCACTACAGACAACCAGTGTGAGTTTTTCTCGGACTGGATGAATTCCAAAGTTCTTGCTTCTAATTTTAACAAGCGTACAGTCTTTCTTTCGGAAAGTCTTTTTATTATCAAGTATATAACAACATGCTGTAATTCTGAACTTCCAGCTTTTGTCAATCGACATTGGAAACGGCTCATTACTCATAATACCCAGCAATTTGAAGAAGAAGAATCAGCCTAATACTTTATCTATCGAACTCTAATTTACTTTAAATGGCATAACTTGTGCTTGTAGCGAGGTGCATTGTGGGTTTTCGTCATTCAATATATACTGGTTGCATGTTTGTGACTTGTGGCACTTAGCCTGAGAATGAGACCATGAAAGATCTTGCGTTTTTTTAACATATTTTTAACTTGTAAATAAAGTAGTTTTTAATCTGCAATTTGAAAACGTGTTTTTGTATATCGTACTAAGACAGCTTCATGAATACTTTAGTGATTATTGAGTACGAAGAACCTTCTTTCTTATTATTCGTTATTCTTTCTATAAGTGTACTGGATCAGCAGTGCGGGTACCGGTACCTCAAACGGTGCAGCAATCCTTTTCATAAATCACGCCTGAAAAATGCAGCCTGTGCTTTTGAATGAATTAAAAATTTGTTATATGAAGGAATCAATATTTGTGCAAACGGCAGCATTGATTCACTCTCCCTGATCTTCCAAGCAGTATGTTCTCTTTTCAAAGGCAAAAAATGTATTTGAACATCCATTAATATAAACCAATTACGGAGCACAGACTTCTTTAATTTCCCATACCAAGGAAGAGCGTGACAAAGATGTTAATTCCATTAATTCTATTATGATCCAAGGAGAGCTTTCAAGCCGTGATATCTTCAGGAATCCATTCTTAAAAACAACAAACCACGCAGTCAGGAAAAATTTCAACTCCCTAGTCCGGCGTAATGTCGTTTGTACTTAACGTATGCTTTCATTTACAATATCTCCTGATTACATCGATGAGCTCATTAAATCAACTCCTTGCATAAAATAAGATTACTGAGGAGTGCAAATGGGTTAACCAGAAATCATGTTTGTGAATTATGAGCGGAAGAGAAAATGCATGCCTCGTTTACGATACTTACAGCATTATTGAATCATGATAAGTGAACGACGAGGAGAAGAAATGCGGAAAGTATCCATCGTGTTTAGAAAAAGATATATTTATAAGAGGGGCGTGTGAATTTAAATTGTTGTTATTTCGCGAACTCGGAGACTCTACCGCGAGCCTCTCTTCTTCAACTCCTTGTATACACTCATGTCACGCAAAATGCAATTTATTGTGAAAATAGCGAAATGATCAGATTCACTGATGCGATAATAAACATATTACCAAGGATATTCTACTTCCGGCCATTCGCATTAATGAGGGTATTTTTAAAACTTAGCCACCAAACTCCAAATTTTCTTTTCGGGTACTGATATTATTTATTTATTTTACCTTCAGTTTATTTTTGATAAGTGTACAGTAATTGCTAAAGCCGAAAGGTACAAAGTTTTTTTTTTTTTTTATGATTGTTGGTTTTACGACCACCGTGAGCAACTCAAAGCAGTCGCCCGTCCCTAATTTGGGGTCACTGGTTCCAGGGAAGGGAGAGAACCAGCGCCGTAAGACAAACACAACATCCATGCCTGACCGGGATTCGAACCCGGACCCCTTTCGGACAAATGATCAGAGGCCATCGCTTAGACCACTGCGCCACCGGGGCGGCAAAGGTACTAAGTATTTCATAATATAATACGATATATGCAATATATTATATACTACATTATAATATTTATATATAATATATAAATATATAAATACATAATATTCAAGAATATATGTATATATGTGTAGTATGTGCTGTACCAAACTTGAGCTATGCTGGAAAAATTAGAGACATACATATATAACTATGATTCACTCCATTCAAGATATATACAACCTCCTCTTATTAATGTTTTTTCGTTTCTGGTGTCTTTGTTCATAATAAATATTTATGAACAGAGACACCATAATAAATATTTATGAACAAAGACACCAGAAACGATAAAAGATTAATAAATATTTTGTAGGTCAGTAGCCGGGAGCCACTCTTCAGGGAAAGACATTCCAGACCACTGATTACACCCTCAATTTTCAGGGTGCACGTTAAGTCTGAAAGGCCGAAAAGTGATGTCCTTAACAATTTAGCAATTTAAAAATTTAAAAATTAGGGCACCCAGTCTTTCCTACCTGAAATGAAGAAAAACAATACCATTCCAAGAACTATTACGTGTACCATAAAACACGTATCTTGAAATCAAGTCCATCCCAGCAGAGATGTAAACACTAGACTGCAAGGTACAGATTGTAAGAAGTCTCAGGTGGCTTCAATGGTGTAGGTAACATAGGGTACGTTCAGAATTATACCCGAGCCGTTGTCCAATCAAAATGTAGCAACTCCGTTTAAACCGTATGGATTTTAATATCTACTTGGATGAAAGCAAAATATATTAATAAGTTTTCCGGGTGAAAAAAGGTGTTAATAAATTTATGAACATCTTTTGCTTTCATCCAAGTAGATATTGAAATTCATGGGGTTAAAACGGAGTTGCTACATTTTGATTGGACTATGGCTCGGGTATAATTGTGAACGTACCGTATGTCACCTACACCATTGGAGCCACGTGAGACATCTTACAATTCGTACCTTTCAGTCCAGTGTTTACATCTCTGCCGGCATGGACTTAATTTCAGGGTAGATGGTTTATGATATAATAACTCCTGGAACAGTGTTGTTTTCCTTCTGGGTGCCCAATTTAGAAATTTGGGCACCCAGTTTTTTAATGGTCATTATTTTTATACGACACGACCAATCACCATGACACCAACGCCATGTCACTCACCATGTTCTTCCCTTTCCCTGTGACAAGTGTCATCGCGATCGGCTGAAGATCTTTGGAGCAGATAGGTAACAAACGACACCTTCTCGAAACCCGAAAACCCCCTAAAAATGCAAGTTTCTGGACGATTATTCCTTAATGACTCGGAATTTCTGGAATCGGAAGGAGTCAAAACCTGACCATGGGCGATGTCCAATCGCATGCAAAAAATCACGGCGATCGGATGTTTCATGTCATCCCTATGCCCGAACAACTAATTGTCTCGAGTCTCGTACTCGTAAAGAGAGCTCCGCTCAGCCTTGGGCCTCGCTTCACTCAATCATTCTTCCTGATGAAGCCGAGCCAAACGCTTTGCAAAACTGTAGTCGATGTATAATAAACTTTTGATTGTGGTAAACGTTGATATTTTACTAGGACAAGCCGCCAACTGTAACTGATAAATCGGGGACAGTTGGCAAATTTTGAGTGAAGCTATTGCAAAATCTAAGCTCATTAAGGCGTATGTTATAAGACATTCTAAAAAACGAACGCGTAAAATTTAGGACTTCCAGAACAAAAGTACGAAATATTCTAAAAAACCAAAGCCTAAAATTTAGGACTTCCAGAACAAAAGTACGAAATATTCTAAAAAACCAAAGCCTAAAATTTAGGACTTCCAGAACAAAAGTACGAAATATTCTAAAAAACCAAAGCCTAAAATTTTTCATGAACTACTTTTCTTCACGCCTTCACGTTGGTTGTGATCAGGTTGCATGTAAACAAAGCGGAAAGACACACTCAGATCCGGAACCACGTTTTTCATTTTGTATCGCGAAAGACAGACACACACAGACACACACACATACACAAACTTCCTTGTATTACTCTAGATTAAGCAGGTGTTGAGCTAACAAACGGAGTATTTCCATTTCTTCGTTTTTCAATTCAAAAGATTTTTTTAAATTAATGTTAGTGAGCCGACTTTCGTGAAACGGGTCAAGTAAAAAGCCATTTAGTTTTAATTGAAATTCCTCAATCACGCGGAATTTCGGGAATCGGATGGGGTGAAAACCTGACCATGGACGATGTCCAATCGCATACAAAACATCACGGTGATCGGATGTGTCATCTCGTACCTATCTATGCCCGAACAACTAATTGTCCCAAGTCTCGTATAGAGAGCGGACTTTTTCAATTATTATTAAAATTAGTCAGTTTTTTATGGTCATTATTTTTATACAACACGACCAATAACCATGATACCAACCCCATGTCACTCACCATGTTCTTCCCTTACTCTGTGGCAAATATCACCGCGATGAAGATCTTTGGAGGAGACAGGTAGTAAACGACCCCTTCTCAAAACCCGGGAAACCTCCTCAAAATGCAAGTTTTTGGACGATTATTCCTCAATGACACGGAATTTCGGGAATCGGAAGGCGTCAAAACCTGATCATGGACGATGTCCAATCGCATGCCAAAACGTCGTATGTGTCATCTCGTACCTATGCCCTAACAACTAATTGTCACGAGTCTCATAAAGAGAGCTCCGCTGCGGCCTTCAGCCTCGCTTCGCTCAAATATCCTACAGTATTTAAACAATGCGCAGTTTTACTATTACGTAAATGTCAAAACGTTTTTCTCTCTATCATAGTTTTCATGAGATGTATTTGAATAATTATTTTTCCTTAGTACAGTTTTTGTTATGAAGAATAGCTTTCGCACATTTTGGATTTTTCCATTATTCAAAATTCTTGTGGTAGGAGGCGTAAAGTTAAACACTATCTACCGACAAGTAATTGGACACCTGTGGTAGCAAAGGAAACCGAAGTTTATTCACCTTCAATAGTTGGTGGAGCCTCCACGAGCGGCGATTACCGCTGCGAGCCTCCGGGGCATACTCTCAACCAGGCGTTGTACGACGGCTAGCGGTATATTCTTCCACTCAGCTTGGAGAAGACAGGTCAGTAACTTCACCGATTTCGGACGGTGGGAGCACCCCTTAAGTCGACGCTCCAACTCGTCCCAGAGGTGCTCGATTGGGTTACGGTCCGGGCTCTGCGCAGGCCAGTCCCTTCGATTAACCCCAGTGTCACCATACCAAGCCATTTTTTTTATTGGAGGTTTAACGACCACTGTGAGCAACTCAATGGGATATAAGCAGTCGCCCATCCCTAATTTAGGGTCACTGGTTCTAGGGAAGGGAGAGAGCCAGTGCCGTAAGACAAACACAACATCCATGCCTGACCGGGATTCGAACCCGGACCCCTTACGGACGAATGATCAGAGGCCAGCGCCTTAGACCACTGCGCCACCAGGGCGGCATACCAAGCCATGGTGGACCTCGCAACATGACAGGTGGCATTGTCATCCTGAAAGTAACATGGGTCCACCCCGTAAAACTGTCACAACGTAGGAAGCGCATGATAATCCAAAATGGTGTGGTAGTCTTGGCGTTGAGTCTACCAGGAATTGCGACCAAGGGTCCTGTGCTATACCAGGAGAAACACCTCCATAGCATAATTCCACCGCCGCCGAACTTCACAGTTGGTACAATACATTTCAGCAGGAGGCGTTCTCCAGGCAGACGTCAAACCCAGACCCTGCCATCCGAACGGTAGAAAGTGAACCTTGTTTTGTCGCTCAAGAGAACCTGTTTCCACTGTTCAACGGTCCACTGTCGACTTTCTTTGCACTACGTTAGCCGAGCAGCGCTATTAGACTTGGTGATCAAAGGCTTGTGGGCATCAGCACGCCCATGATAACCGAGCAGATGGGCTTTCTTACGGATGGTATTCATCAAAAGAACACTCCCAGATGCCTGTTGAAACTCCTCGCGGATGTAGCCCATCGATTTGGCGTGGTTCTTACGAATTTCTCTGGCCAGCACCCGTCGGTCTCTAACTCCCAGTTTTGAGGGTCTGCCGAGTCGGGGCACATTCCGACAGTCACCTCTCATCTTCCGCTTTCCAATCACGTAGGCCACTGTCGATTTTGGGTACTTCAACTCGCTGTATATGTTATGTATGGATCGGCCATTTCTGTGATACCCGACAATTACAGCTTTCTCGAAAGCAGAGAGCTCCGAACTGCGTAGCATCTTGCATGCGACTGGTTGCGTTGTTGTTTCCCACACTATATTTAACGGCGGCGGCCGTGACGTGTATCAGGACCGCAGATATCGTCGATTGCAGGGGTGTCCAATTACTTGTTGGTAGATAGTGTATAATGTTTTTCTTTATGTCTGTTCTTCGAATTAATCGATTTGAAAATTCGTCTCTCTCTGATATCTTCCTTCAGCTATGTGAAACTTTTGTGTATATTTTGTTAATTTAGTAACATTACTTTTCAGCCCATAGTAGGAGTAAGTAGCTATACCTATTTCTGGGTGCTATATTGTAGAAATCTGGTTAAATATTTTTGGTAACTGAACGGTTCTGTTGACTATGAATGACTTTGAAACATTTCTTTTTTGTCGGAAAGGATTCAAAAGGGCGGGTCAAATGAAAGTGAGCCAAGGCGTTTTTGTCGGAAGCATCACCTTTATGTCGAAAAAAGTTATCACCAGCATTGTAGCATTTGTCTCGCTGACTAAGGAGCCTTGTGATTCCACCCTCACAGAAGTCCCTTGGTTGCTGTGTCAGAAATAGTGTAACTTCCTCCTGCGCTTCAGCGTCCGACTCAAATCTGCAATACTTTAGCTTCTTCTTCAACTTACCGAACATGTGAAAGTCACAAAGCGGAAGTCCGGACTGTACGGAGGGTATGCAAGAATTTACCACTTGAACTTCTGCAGCGTTTTTATGGTAACATTTGCAGTATGGGGTCGTGCAACAAGATGATACCCCTCAACAATAAGCTACGGCGCTTGTTTTTGTTTGCCCCGTGCAGGCGTTGCAGCGTGGCACAACAGCGGTTTAACATTGACAGCCTCTCCACGTTCAGCGTATGTGATCAGTAATGGACCCTCACGGAAAAAAAATAATGTCAATATTACCTTTCCAGCGGAGATATTCTTCTAGTCTTTCTTTGGAGAGTGGCGATGGAGGATGCTTCCACTGAAGGCTTTGCCGTTGTGTTTCAGGCTCGTAGTGGTGGCACCATGATTCATTTTCGGCGACAATGCGATCCAAGAACTCATTTCCTTTTCGGTGATACCGCAGCAGATGTGTAAATGCGGCGCCTAGTCTCTGTTTCTTCTGGTCCTTGCTGAGAACTTTTCGAATCCAATGAGCGCAAAAGAGCCGATAATTCAGATGTTCGTGAATTATGGTGTGTATCGAGCCGTGACTGAGGTTCACACTTGTGGCCAACTCATCAATACTCTAGCGCCGATCTTGTCTGATCAACGCATCCACCTTTGCTAATGTGTTCGGCGTGATGGCACGATGGCTTTGTCTCGGTTCGTCGCTGCAGCTTTCACGTCCTTCCCTGAAGCGCCTTCTCCATCGCTTCATTGTGGCCAATGAAATGCAATGCTCACCATAAACTGTGGTCATGCGGCGATAAATATCGTGTTGTGAAACTCCTTCAGCCGTTAAAAATCTAACCACACCACGTTGTTCTTTTGTTGGAGCGTCCATTACGCTACAGACCTGCGTTCAAACCAATGCATCTCAGATTCCACAGTACCTCTCCTCACAACCATGCCTCGAATTACTGACCTGACAGATGACTGCGTCTGAAAAACACGTGTCAAGGTCAGTGGGCACAACCATTCGGCCGCGGGGAAGGCTGGCTGACTCTCATTTGACTCGGCCTTATTAGTTAAAGTCAGTTCACTAAACATAAACCTTAAAGCTAACGTAGTGTAAAAGCCAAATCTACAACCCATTTAAACGATTATATATTATACATTGCTGATTATTGTATAAAAAGATTAGAGCTTTCTCTCCGTGTTGGATTTTTCTATTTACAAATAAAATTACTAATGGTAACTAAACTGTCATGTAAACATAAGATTTCTGTAAACATAAGATTCATTCAAACGCATACACGACAGTTTAACAAAAATGAAGATTGCCTTTGCGTCAGAAGGGTTGACTATTGAAAGCGATTAAAATCATCAGGCCATAGAAAACGTGAGATGAAGTTCATCATGGTGCATATCTGTCGAACTACATTCCTCTGCAGAAAAATTTGTGTGATCTATAGCTAGTACTTGACATATCTACTTAATGCATTGCTAACTAGAAAAAACCATTTGCCAACTGGCTTATGATTTTCCAGGAAATTAGTCTAGTAGGTTTTGCTGAAGGTAATTCTCTTTCTGAGCTTTAAAGTGTATCGGAAATTTTTCCTTTTTTCTTGACTGGTAACTCTTTGGCACAGGTACACAGGTCTTTCCGAGGTACGAATAGTTTCTCCAACCCGTCTCTGTATGTCTACAATTCTTCTACAAAAAAAAAAAAAAAAATGAAGTTCCTCTTTTGAGCTTGACGGTTCATGACATCTGCATTATTTCGACATAGCATGGGTCATAAATTCGTTGGAAAGTCTTGTTATCCTATCTCTGGCGTAGCACTCAAATAGGACCTAAAACGTTTTGATGTCGAACTGGAAATACCAGTTTACCAGATTAATATAACGTTATTCAACGATTACCTTCTTTTACATTCCCATGGTTGATACTGCTATACATTACGGTTCCTTACAAGAGTCCTCGTGCCACCTTCTGAGTGTATCGTTGCTGTTCAAGGTACAGTCTCTCAACACAAAACTTCTATCCATCTGAATAATAACTGTCGCATTGATCGCTTTGTTTGTCGTCAGAGAAATAATACAAAAATGGTTGTTTCAAAAGTTACAGAAACAACGTGTGTGGCTGCAGCACATACATCCACAATTTTTCACACTTTGCGAGTCTCTTAATCTCTCCACACGTTCTTGGCCTTCTTGGCTCCCGTTAACTGCGCATAGTCGCTTAAAAAATGTCCTTCACGATCTTCCACTAGATTGTTTTCGTACCAGATGTCCCATCCATTTGACTCGTCTTCTTTGTATAATCTGGAGATTTCTTCTGTCTTCGACTGTTTCCTGAATCACTCTGTCGCGGATCTTATTTCCTGCCCAGATCACTTTTATGATTCGTCTCCAACCCCAGATTTCAAACGAATCTAAGAGTTCCTTTTCTTGTTTTAGAAGTATCTTTGTATCCGATCCGTGCAACGCTAGTGGCCACTAAAAGATAGTCCCTCTGGCCCAGTGGTCTAAGCGTTGGCTTCTTATTGTTCGTTCTAGAGAACCACGTTCGATTCCCGGATGTGGCTTGGGTGCTGTGTTTGTCTTACCTCAATGGCTCCCTATCTCACGTGGAACCAATGTCCTCAAATTAGGGTCGGGTGACACTTTATAACGTAGCGTTACTTACGTTCTTCGTTAAACCTCAAAACAAACTGGTCTAAAAGTGCTTGTATTATTTTTTTCCATGTCCATGTGTTAGAATTTGGTATTTAACATTATTTTGATGTTAGAAATCCGTATTTATCAAACATATGGATATGAAAAAAGAATGTTTTTTGCTTTTCAATTATTTTCCTTACAATTAACGGCGCGTGTCTTCTGTGACTTGTTAAACCATGTATTGGAAATGAGTTATTTGATCAGAAGGTCTTTCTGTAATTGTAATATTCATGGTTCCCTTTTCACATCATCATAGCTTCTGTGTTTCTGGAGTTTATCATTTCTATTCCAGTCAAATTGTGAAACCCAAATTTCCGGTGGCTATACTCGAATCCACACACCTTTCTTCTCCGGAGCCGAATGCTTTCACAATTAAACTACACCGACAAGGGCTTATTACCGCTACTTGCCGTCTTGACATGAGAATATAACGGCCAGCAGATCTATTCGGCGGCCCATGTGAAACCCAAATTTACAGGTGGAACTCGAACTCACATCCTCTGCTCCGGAGCCGAATGTTTTTGGAATTAAACTACGCCGGTATGTACTTGCCGTCTTGACATCTATTTCACCTCTGTTGTAGGTCACAGATGGAAACGAAGAAAATACTAAAATACCGTTCCCTATAATGACACGGTGCTGCAATTTGATTCTTTTTATAAACTGCGTGATGATTTTTTGAACTTTACTCAATTTATTTGGTTTTAACAAATGAAATATGAATACAAAATAATAAACATCTCAACAATATTGCTCTTGTGAAGTGAACTAAATAAATTGCCTTGAGTGTTTTTTCGGTAACTGTTAATATTACTAAAATGTGGTAAACAACATGATATTTAGACAACGGGAGAGCTAACTGAAAAATCTACATTCCACAGATCCTCTAAAATATTCCGCACTTCCTATACTGTACTCATAAGCAGCGTGATCCTAAGGGCAATGCTTTTTTTTTCATTCTAATGCAAATATCTTCTGTAAATATGCGTATTTATTAACATTCCGGTTAATTCAAAATTTCTCAATTTTTTTCAGAAATTTAATACCGAGCAGGAGAAAAATTGTGTGTTTACGCAAATACCTTTGAAATTCGTACTATCGCTGAAAAGGTTAGAACATTCTTTCCTTACCACGTAAGTTCTTTTACATTCATAAAAAGGGCGCAGGTCATAGATGCAAGGAACGTATTTTGTTTGATTATGTTAAAGCTTATGTCACATATGATAGGATCTTATTTCTTTCACCTAACATATGGTGTTCATAATGGGATAAATGTTTTCTTTACAAGATGATTCACAGGACCGTGAAGTAAAAAAAAAAAAAGAAAGAAAGAGGGAAAATAAATATCAGATTTAATTTCAGCAGAGAAATTCGCAGGAAAAGAAATGAAGTCTTTGAATAATGCATGCCATTGTGTGAAATGCCTTCGCGAAAGAAGCGGCCATAGCTTTTCACCAGCGATTCCCACAGGTCGATTTTTTGAGTTGCCTCCTGGAAGACTACATAAATCTTCCATTTTCGCAGCAAATGAAATTATTTCAACCACTGTTTCGGTCTTCAACGTGAAAGAAAGAAGGAAAGAAAAGTTCTTAAGCAGGAACATTTCGATTCAAATGAGAAATTGCCTCAGATGCGAAGCAAAAACGAAGCATTTGACTCTAGCGTAGCATTCTAAACGTACATAAGGTAAAGTCTCTATTTTATCGGGTAAAAATATTTGCTGAGAAAATGTATGCGTTCATTTAAAAAGTTCTTTCAGATTTATTTTAATGCTAATGATAAGCGCAAGATTAATAAAAATAAGTAATTTTGATAAACTGTTGCAATATTCAATAATAATAAAACTGAGTGCACTCTATTCAACCAGGAGCATCTTTGAGAAGTTACTGAACCTATATTTTTCTATCAACTGCAGAAGATAAAATATAAATTTAGACGCCTTTAATTACACTTGTGAGAAAAAAAAAAGAGTGCAATTCACTTGAGATGAAAATATCCAGAGGAAAACATAATAACCAATCATCAGCTGACGAGTACTCCCCGGTTCTTTTCCCTCTTTGTGTGGTAAAATTGGTATGTTAACTATGACAGTTGACTATCTAAATGACTGTAACAAAAACAAGATCGATTTACTATCGCGAAAGAGCAGAAAAAGACATACAAACTTGCTTCCAAGAATCCAAAGAAAGTTTCAGTAAAGTATTAACGATTGTTGGTGGTTTCTCGTACAATGGGAAATTAAAGTTAAGAAAAGTTGAAAAGGATGTTAAAATCAATACTTCTTTTTTTTTTTTTCTTTTTGATTGGAGGTTTAACGACCACCGTGAGCAACTCAATGGGCTATAAGCAGTCGCCCTTCCCTAATTTAGGGTCACTGGTTCCAGGGAAGGGAGAGAGCCAGTGCCGTAAGACAAACACAACATCCATGCCTCACCGGGATTCGAACCCGGACCCCGTTAGGACGAATGATCAGATGCCATTGCTTAGACCACCGCGCCACCGGGGCGACAATCAATACTTCATCATATACAATTAGGAAACGAATTTCCCCGAAGAAATAATTGTTCATAAACATAAGGCATTGTAATTCTATTATTGGCATATTTTCACTGTATTCCATGTAACCATTTCCTTCAAATTTTCATCGTCCTGGAAAGGGAATCGAACCCACACCTCCCGATTTCCGGTCGAGCATGCTAGTCATTACAATATCTAGGACAAGGGAATTGCAAGCAACCGAAAATAGATATCTGAAAACCTTGAGACTATTCCCGCCCTATCGTAGCGTTTCACGACCTTTTCTCACATCCAGGGTCGGATGTATGTCACAAATTCTAGGGATGAAAGTACGTCATATACAATTCTTAAACAAATTTCCTCGAAGAAACAATTCTTAAATAAATAAATACATCGCTCTTTCCACGTTCCAGAAACACATAGCAACCGAAAAATTGTTTTTCAGCCGTCGCCGTAGAATTGAACCACGGAACTCTCGATATCTAGCCGAGCGCGTTAACTTTACACCACGGTGGCCAACAATCCACGGTGCTATGTGTATTTTTTAAATCAGCTCCTGAGATCATAAATCCGTAAGATGGGCTCAGCTACTGAGACGCGTCCATCTGGTGGGCATTAACGGCACTGGCTGTATATATTATAGCAGTTAAATCCAAAGGGTGAGATCCAAGGTGAAAATCCTCCAAAGTGAGTAAATAAATAGAGCAATGTATCTATTTATTTACTGACGCCACGTATTTGGAGGATTTTCACCTAGAAACAATTCTTCATAAATACATGATAGGCATTGTAATGCTATTATCGGCATGTTTTTTGAGATGTGATAAAAGGCCGTGAGACGCTACGATGGGGCAGTGATAGCTTCTACTAGCACAAATTTGAAGGTTTTCAGATATCTATGTTCAGTTGCATGGAATTTACTTGTAATGGATAGTTTAATGACTAGCATGCTCGACCGCAAAGTAGGAGGTTCGATTCCCGTTCCAGGACGATGAAAACGTTCAAGCTTTCTGAAGGAAGTCGTTACATGGAATACAGTGAAAATATGATATAATAGCATTACAATTCTACATATTACCAAAATATCGTTTTAACTCCATATTTAAAGAGGAAAGGCCATTATATTATCCACAGATCCTTCAAAAAGTAGAACTATATCAGAATAAGGCTACCGGTCAGACAACCAAATCTACCACTCTATTCCTTGAAAAAACAGACGGGTATGAAGTCTATATGGAACTTTTGTTCATATTCCTCCAAAGTCCCCTGATATGTCCCCAATGGACTATTGTGCCTTCGGACTGCTAAAAAGGTTGGTATGAGGTCTATACCTTTTCCTCATATTCCTTCAAAGTTCCCTGATGTGTCAGCAATGCCTTCGGACTGCTAAAAAGATTGGTATCAAGTCTATACCTTTTCCTCATATTCCTTCAAAGTCCCCTGATGTGTCAGCAATGGACTATTGTGCCTTCGGACTGCTAAAAAGACTGGTATCAAGTCTATATCTTTTCCTCATATTCCTTCAAGGTCCCCTGATGTGTTACCAATGGACTATTGTGCCTTCGGAATGCTGAAAAGACTGGCATCAAAGCCTATACCTTTTCCTCATATTCCTTCAAAGTCCCCTGATGTGTCACCAATGGACTATTGTGCCTTCGGACTGCTAACAAGACTGGTATCAAGTCTATACATTTCCCTCATATTCCTTCAAAGTCCCCTGATGTGTCAGCAATGCCTTCGGACTGCTAAAAAGATTGGTATTAAGTCTATACCTTTTCCTCATATTCCTTCAAAGTTCCCTGATGTGTCAGCAATGCCTTTGGACTGCTAAAAAGATTGGTATCAAGTCTATACCTTTTCCTCATATTCCTTCAAAGTCCCCTGATGTGTCAGCAATGGACTATTGTGCCTTCGGACTGCTAAAAAGACTGGTATCAAGTCCATACCTTTTGCTCATATTTCTTCAAAGTCCCCTGATGTGTCACCAATGGACTATTGTGCCTTCGGACTGCTAAAAAGACTAGTATCAAATCAATATATTTCCCTCATATTCCTTCAAAGTCCCCTGACATGTCAGCAATGAACTATTGTGCCTTCGGACAGCTAAAAATAGCGCTTTCTAAACGCACACCTAAAACAATGATTCGAATATGGAAAGCAGTGGAAGAGGAGTGGAATAAAATACCACTACTAATTTTAAGAAATGTCCGGTTCGTTAGGAAAATCTTGATGTAGGTTTATATTCAGAGAAAGGGCTATCAGATAGAACATTTTAAGAAATAAATAATTTTATTTTTGATATAAAAATGATTTCATTAATTATATTGCTGGAAAATCGTTCAAAAATGTAGGCATGAACATCTTGATCTCACAGACTACAGTCTTGTGACGATTATATACATTAAGATAATACAACGTAGTTTGTCACAAATATTTATTATTTTCAAGGCGATCATGATTTCGCTGGGTATTGACTTAGCTTCTTCAGGACTAATGGCACGTAAATATTCAAATTGTATATGATGTCATAAATGGTGTTTACAACCACGATTTTTGTTTAGTTGCTTCCACTCGCTTGATAGAAATGGGGTGGATGTCATGTCATTAACAAGTTGCGAAGACTTCTGATATATATGGAAAGCTTCCAAAATATAAAGTTTCGTGGTTGAATCTGGCTTGTCAATTAGTTTTGTATCTTCAAAGACAAATTTATGGTCCTTTTTGTAACAGTCTTTAGGCATCGATGACTTCTGTAGGTCATAGTTCTGAAAGCGTTTTCGATTGAAGGAGCACAAGACCTATATTCGAATCTGTGACCTAAAGAAGTTATCGATGGCTGAACACTATTACGAAATGAAGGACCATAAGTTTCTCTTTGAAGAAGCAAAACTAATTGACAAGCCATATTCAACCACCAAACTTGATATTTTGGAACCACCAAACTTGATATTTTCCATATGCACTGAAGTGCCAGAAAAACTGATACACCCGTCTAATACTTGGTAGGTCCCCCGCGGGAGCGCAGGACTGCAGAAATACGACGCGGCATGGACTCCACTAGCTTCTGAAAATATGCTGTAGGCAATGCACACCATACTTCCTGCATAGCGTTCCACAATTGTGCACGCTGTGTTTTTATCTCATGTTTGTAATGTTTTACCTTCACGGCGGTGTTTGTGCTGATCTTTTTCTAATTGTGTACTATTGTTTCGCCTGTGTTATCCTGTAAATCATGCCCAGCCAATGTCATGTGACACGATGTGTTTCTCTCTGTCACTTCTGCAATTGTTATTCAATAAGCTTTGCTTTCAGCATTTGTTATTCATCCCCATTGTCATTGCAGTGTATATACCATCATGTTTTAACAGTTTTGTATTATTTCCCAGTGAGACGCCCAATACTGTACGTCTCCCTCTTATGTTTTCTTATGATAAATAATAATAATAAAGCGACTTTGAAACCTTAATTCGGGTGTATTCCGAGATCTCGGATTCATGTGTTCAATAGCGCGTTGCATGGCATCCCAAATGTGTTCTATCACGTTCAGATCTGGGGACTTGGGTGGGAATGGCAACACCCCAAACCCGACACTTGTGTGGAGGTGCGTTGTCCTGTTGGAACAGGCCCAACCCATCAGCATGAATGCAGGACATAAACCGGTGTACCTCGTCAGAAAGGAAGCGCACATAGCGTTGGCCAGTCACAGACGTTTGTAGATGTACCAGGGGTCCCAGTGAAGTCCAACGAAACACCCCCATACCATTACAGACCTCCCACCAGCCGGTACAGTTCCCTGTGGACAGGCGGAATCCATGGCTTCATGGAGTTTGCGCCACACACGAATCCTTCCATCTGCCCGATACAGTTGCAAACGCGACTCCTCAGACCAGGCTACTTATTTCCAGTCATCAAGTGTCCAGTGACGGTGTTGCCGTGCCAAGGCGAGGCGCAGAGCTCTGTGTCGTGCACCCATCAAGGGGAGTCGAGTTGCGCGTTTGGCTCCTAAAGCTCATATCGTGCAGGGTACGTTGCCCAGTCCGGACGTTGATGCTTGTTGAGGCTCCAGCATTGAATTCCGACGATACCTGCGAGAGTGTTGCACGCCTATCGCGTGAAACGATTCTTGACAGCCGACGATGGTCACGTTCACCCAATGTCTTTTTGCGGCCACTCTCGTATCGTAGGTTGGTGGTTTTGCCTGAATTCTTGTAGGCACGGTACACCCTTGCAGTGGTCGTCCGTGAAAATCCGAACTTCGTTTCTACCTGCGAAATACTATGGCTCATCTCACGAGCGCCAAATATGACACCGCGTTGAAAATCGCTTAAAACGCTATTACTTGTCATTCTCATGCCGAAAACAGCTCTGACAGCTGTCAAGGATGTCTATCGCTTTATATACGCACTGGCGGACGCAACCGAGCACGCTCATAGGTGATGTTGCTATGTATTTTGCATAAGTTGGTATGTACCAGTTTTTCTGGCACTTCAGTGTATATCAGAAGTCTTCGCAACTTGTTAATGACATGGCATCCACCCCATTTCTATCAAGCGAATGGAAGCATCTAACCAAAACTCGTGATTGTAAATACCATTTATGACATCGTATACAATTTGAATATTTACGTGCCATTCGTCTTGATGAAGCTAGGTCAATACCCAACGAAACCATGGTCGTGAAAGAATTACGGGATTACGCCATATAATACAAATTTTGAAGATGACAATCCGATTTTTGGCGTAAATGTGACAAGGATGGCAAGTCAGATAATATCCGAAAACTTGAAAATTTTCATCGTCCTGGAGCGGGACTCGAACCCGCGTCTCCCAGAAAACGCCCGGGTATGCTAACCACTACACCACCCAGAACGACCAAGTTTCAAGTTTCCGATCAATTTGAATTTAACCATCACAAGATTCGCTAGTCGAAGCAACCGGCATTCATGTTTAGCGAATCTGGAGGTTAAGAATCTTATCCCGTGTTTGCCCGGAGAAAAAAAAATTTCAAGTTTTCGGATATTATCTGACTTGCCATCCTTGTCACATTTACGCCAAAAATCGGATTGTCATCTTCAAAATTTGTAATATATGGCGTAATCCCGTAATTCTTTCATGATTTATCTGCTTCTCAGGGCAAACACGGGATAAGATTCTTAACCTCCAGATTCGCTAAACATGAATGCCGGTTGCTTCGACTAGCGAATCTTGTGATGGTTAAATTCAAATTGATCGGAAACTTGAAACTTGGTCGTTCTGGGTGGTGTAGTGGTTAGCATACCCGGGCGTTTTCTGGGAGACGCGGGTTCGAGTCCCGCTCCAGGACGATGCAAATTTTCAAGTTTTCGGATATTATCTGACTTGCCATCCTTGTCACATTTACGCCAAAAATCGGATTGTCATCTTTGAAACCATGGTCGATTTAAAAAAATATTTGTGAAAAACTACGTTGTATTATCTTAATATGTATGAATATTCTCTGTGTTTTGAAATACTGCACTGAGTGCAATGGACGGACTTTGTTTTCCTTTAAAGATGTTACCAGAAAGGTCAGAGTGGTATCTTCTCCTTTCCTTTTAGTTTTTTTGTTTCTGTACTCGGAACAAATTGCATTTTGATTTCTTAGCTGTGTCTCACTACAGCTTAAAAATAAGATATAAAATATATTTTGGGAAAACTTGTTGGCATTTTGCTGTAATCCTGTCCTTAATACGACGAGGAGATTTCTGCATCCTGTGATTACTTTTAAATATCATGTTTCTTCCCTTGACCGTTCTCGATGGTATCGGATCAACGAGGGCTCTGATGATAGAGCTCCTCAGCACTAAGTAACATGATAGGTCTGCATAAACTTTCCGCTCACAAGAACTAAAGCAACAGAAATAAGAAAAGACAACATTTTCTCCAATTTTTCCGTCGTGTAGGATTTCCAAAGATATCTTGCGTCTGTGCGCAAATAAAATGGATTACAAAACAACTCCCTTGCTATGTTTTTCTTTTTTTTTCTTATCTTTTTTGAAATGCTGAGCATGTTGAACATTAAGTGCAATCAAGCTTTAACTGCATGCGATTTTGCATATTTTTGTTGGACGGAAGACAAGAATTCGCGAGTGCTCTAAAATTTCTTAAAGAAGAAACGAGTTACGTAAATGATAAAATGGCTGCCATTGAAAAACTGGGTTTGGCCCTTCAATCGAAAAAAAAAAAACCTACCCCAAAAAAACAGAAAAACAAACCAAAGTTACTTACCGCATAACTGCGTGTATTCTTCATTATTTTAACCTGATATCTTTGCAGATAGATATAAGTTGGGGTGGAGATATAATTTTTTGGGTTCGGAGAGATCTAATTACAGAAATGGTAACCTATTATGGTGTTTTTATGTAATTCGCAAAAATGTAAGAAATGTAACATGTAAAAGTGATAATTAAGGTTTTAAACATACATCTAATTACGTTATGAACACAAGTTTTAACACATCGAGCAAATATAGAAGCGTTACCAACATTATAACTGTGGATTTAAACAATCTAAATGCTAAAAACCAAGATTGGAACGGCGCCCTATTGTTTAAAAGTGATAAATGAAGAATATACAGGGGTTGCATAAAATAATGTGAACAAGGCAGTATCATGATTACACCGCTGTGTCATTACATTATGACTAGGGCAGTAATTTTATCACGGGAAAAAAAAGGCAAAATTCGTGGGGCAGTCGCAGGGTAAATTATGAAATTTCGCGGCCGATGACATTACACTAACATTTCCAAAAAAAAAAAAAAAAAAAAAAGAAAGTCTACCAAGTTACGAAGCAGTAATACAAATGACTAGTACGTAACTACACTGGCGTGCAAAAATTAAGGACGAGACGCTTTTTCGAATGTTACGTCGTGCAGAAGTGCTCCACATCCACTCAAATCATACCATAAGATCCCCAAGATGTAAGAATATAGGACAAATGAGCAAAACCATCTAAACAAGGAATCCAAAGGATACAAAGGCACCTTATTGAAAAGGTAGCTTCGAGCACAACTGGACAGAAGTCAGAAACGTCCATGTGACAGACGGCTGCCAAGAAAAATCCAGTCTTTAGTAGGGATATGATCACAACTGAAAGCGTTGCAGGATTTACAACGTCTGTCCATGCTGAGGACGAGGTTGTCAAGGAGCTGTTGAGGCATCGCGGCCCATTCCTCTTGTAGCGCCAATCGCAACTGCGGAAACGTTGCTGGCGGCTGGGGACGTGCTGCCAAGCGTCTCCCGAGAAGGTCCCTCACGTGTTCTATTGGATTTAGGTCCAGGGACCTTGCGGGCCAATCCATGCGTTGAATATCTTCACTCTCCAACAGCTCTACGACAGCCACTGTACGATGAGGTGTAGCGTTGTCGTCCATGAGGAGGAACTTAGGACACACAACACCTCTAAACAGACGCACGTGAGGCAGGAGAACCTCGGTACAATAGCGAACACCAGTGACTGAACCTCCTTGGAAGATGTGGAGTTCAGTACGGCTACCAAGCATGATACCGCCTCAAACGAGAACTCCGCCACCTCCAAACCAGTCCCTTTCGATGATGTTGGAGTTGTGATTGCGTGTTCCCTGCTCTCTCCAGATGTGTACGTCCAGAATCGCTCGTCAGACTAAATCGGCTCTCATCCGTAAAGAAAACTCGACCCCGTTGCTGATATGTCCAGCTCTTGTGTTCCTGGCACCACAGAAACCGCCGTCTCCGATGAGCAGGCGTTAATGGCACACACCGTACTGGTCGTCGTGCAAATAGACCACCTTTGTGCAGCCTCTTGGCCACGGTAAACCGCGATAACAGACTTCCAGTTGTCTGTTGCGTGTGCCTTGCGATTTTTCCCGCTGTCTGCCGTCTGTCTCTTCCCGCCTGTAGGACAATATACCGGTCGTCCGCTGCCGTGGTTGCTCTTGGAAGACCACTGCTGAACTCTCGGACAGCTGTTCTTGTCGTTTGAAATGCTCTCCAAGCTCGTGAAACGATGCTGTGAGCGATCCAGAACTCCTCGGCCACACTAGTCACACTTCGACCTTCTTCCATTTTCCCAATGACGCGACCTTCGGTAAAGTCATCCAGATGTTGTCTACTGGATTGCCTGTTGGCCATATCACACGGTGGCAGCAACTCGACGTCGTTCAAACCGATGTATACCGTGTAATAGCTTTCACCGAATTGCTGAGCGTACACCGCCCGTGTACTTTATACCCTTCCGACACTCCCCCTCCTACGTCATGCTGCATATATATACGCATGTCCTACCGTACCGGACCCAATTCGATCTCCTGAGTGGTCTTTCGGTCTGTTCCGCCTGCTCGTTCCGCTGTTATATTAATTTCTCCTCTTCGTCCTTAATTTTTGCACACCAGTGTAAATAAGCATTATAACTTCATAAGTTCTTTAAAATGATACTTGCATTTATAAACCATTCAAATTCTGGCAATGTTATGAACGCCGTTACACGAGATCAAGATTTCAATTTAAGTGGACGGCATTTCGATGCATTATATTGTGCATACACAGATTTTCTTCTTTATTGCTGTGTCTATTGTCCTGTAACACGTTTTTAGCACGTCTTTTGTAAAAAAAGATCGTGCTTATGTTATCGGTTTGTCCGTCCGTCCGCCTGTACCCACGATATCTGTCTGTGCAACTATTAGTCCGATTTGGAAAATTCTTTTTCCATTGAAAAGATTGAAATATGCGAATGATGATCCTTTATTTCGTTTTTTTTACGATGTACAATTTCGCCGCTAGAGGGCGTAAATGCAGATGATGTCGAATTCAAAAATACGTTTTATTCCACATATTTGCTTCTAAAAATTCAATTGAAAAAATTCTTTTATCTTTCGATTCCATTTATCTCGAAGAGTATTTTAGATATAGTTACTTTTTCAAATTACGCATAGATTTTCCGCTAGGGGGCGTAAAAGTAAATTACACTTTTCCCAATAACTCTTCTTCTAAAACTCCGATTTGAAAACTTTTCTTCAGCGCATACATCTCCTGATGGAAATTTCTTTGCATATAATTGCTAATTTTTGGTAAAGAATACTTTGGCCACCAGGGGCGTAAGTGTTAATTTTTGCTTCTGATGTATTTGCCATAAAATCTGAGCTCTTAAAATATCGATTGGAAATACTCTTTCTTGGACTGATGACACTCACATCGTCAAACCTTTTCGGAATATTTTATTCCTAAAATATTCCACAGTTTCTCCGCCAGGGGGCGTAGATGTATATCTTATTTTTGTCAATATCTCTACATCTAGGAGTCCGATTTGAAAAAAGTCCTTCTTTGTTGGATAGTGTTTTACGTGTGACATGCCTTTCATATAATTTCAAAATTTTCAAGTAATTCATAGACTTTCCGCTAGGGGGCGTAGCGGTAAATTGCGTTTCCCCCTAAATCTCTGCTTCTAAATCTCCGACTTTAAACATTTTTTCCGCACCGGATACAGCTCCTGATGGGAAATCGTTTGCATATAATTTCTAATTTTTGCAAAAAAATGGTTTGGCCACCAGGGGGCGTAAGTCCTAATTTTCGCTTCTGATGTATTTGCAGCAAAAATTCTCGATTGAAAAAAAACGTCGTTTGTAGACCGATACTACTCATGTGGACAAACCTTTTAGGAACATTTTCTTCTTGAAATAATACATGGTTTCTACGCCAGGGGCATAGACGTATATCTTATTTTTGTCAATATCTCTACTTCTAAGAGTCCGATTTGAAAAATTCCTTCTTTGTGGGATAGCGTTTCCGATGTGAAATGTTTTTCCTATAAATTGAAAATTTTCAAGTAAATCACAGATTTTCCGCTAGGGGGCACAATGGTAAATTGCGTTTTCTGCGTTATTTCTGCTCCTAAAACTCCGATTTGAAAAATTCTTCCTGTATCGCATACAAAACCTGATGAAAAATAATTTTCACATAATTTCTAATATTTGGTAAAGAATGGTTTGGACCAGGGGTCATAAGTGTTAATTTCTGCTTCTGAAGTATTTGTAGCAAAATCTGGGCTCCTGAAAACTGGACTAAATTTATTTTTTGGACCGATACCGCTCATATGGATAAACTTTTGAGAATACTTTCTTCCTAAAATAATGCATGGTTTTCCCACCAGGGAACGTAAAGTCACATCTTATTTTTGTCGATATCTCTGTTTCTAAGAGTTCGTAAGCTTACTATTCCGTTTACAGCAATATCTGAGGGATTAAAAACCCGATTGAAAAACTTCTTTCTTCCGTCAGATGCTATTGTTTTCCTACCGGTTCCATTGACTTTGAATAGCTTTGATAAATTTAATTTGCGTCAGAACGGATTCAAAAGACGTGCTTATTACATCCGAAAATTCGGTGTCATCTTTCTTGTTAAATTTAGAAAAGGATCGTTCAGTGGATACTGACAGACAACGGATGGCGACTTTATGTAGCTTAGGAAAACGAACTTTTTTCGTATTCTAGAAGTCTAGCAAACCTTCAAAAGTTCCATTCAACGATGCTGTTCTTGTGCAGTTATTTTCTCAATTAATTCATCAACACATTTCTGCATTATTTTCGGTTTACTGTTCAGACACATCTTTTTTATACAGCTTGCTTGCTAAATGCTTTTCAAAACTGTTCTTTCTTGAAAAATCCACTGGTATGTTGCAACAAGAACAGATTTAATTTTGGAACAAGAACAGAACAATAGATTTTTTTTCACATGAAACGTTCCCTGGCTGTACTGCTTGCATCTTTCAGATGCACTCATTTTACTCACGTGACTCATTATCAAAATTAAAAAGAAAACAATATCTAGAAACTTCATAAACAACTCACACGAAAGCACAAATTTTCTAAGCTAAACGTCTGCGAAACACTCTTTTCTGTGAGCTACTTTCCCAACTAAAATTACTATAACACAACTGACGACATCTGGTTTACGGTTTACTAGTCCGGCAAGTCGTAAAAGTCATTCAACAGTAGCGGAGGGAAATCACGAAAGACCACGTGTGCACTGTTCAGCAGAGTGCAGCATGTGACCTTGAATTACCCGCGTCAAGCTTGTTCGAAAAGAGTATCTTCGTAACGAACAATCTTGAGAGGTAATTCAAGGTTTAAAGCTCCGGTTTGGACTTTCGAGTAGGATTACTTTGCGCTATATTTTTCGCGTAAATTCTAACGAAGGCAGTATTAAAATTTTTTAATTATGAAAAACACAGTAATCAAAAAATCATAATAGAAATTAGGCAAAAAATCTGAAATTCGCGGATACATTTAATATTCGCGAAATTACAGAAAATCCCCTAAAATTCGCGAAGAAAATCGCCGAAATTCGCGCCGTGACAGAATTACTGCCCTAATTATGACCACCGACCTAATAAGCTGTAAGACCCGCTTTAACCCACAGAACAACGACCACTCGGCTAGGCATCGATTGGATGCGGTGGCGATATGTATCCTGGGGTATCTGGTACCATAATGTCAACAGCAGGTCCTCCCGTTCCCGAACATTTCGGGATGGTGGTGATTTAGCGCGAACCCGCTTTTCCAGGTCGAACCGCAAATGTTTGATTGGGTTCATGTCAAATGAATTTGGAGGCCAAGGCATTAACAGAAAGTCACCAGCATGTTCCTCGAACCAGTCCTCGACGATTCTGACAATGTGGCATGGCGCATTATCCTGTTCGTAATAGACATCGTAATAGCCATCATGGACTCGACAAGACACCAGTTGCCATGAATGGGTGAACTTGGTCCGCAACGATATTCAGATACCTGACAGCTGTCAGGGATTGTGCTATTGGGAAAATGGGGCCTAAAGTGTCCCAAGAAAACATCGCCCACAGCATAACACCACCCCCGCTGGCCTGTTTCAGCCCAACAGTGCATCCAGGTGCCATAGCTTCCGTTGGTAATTGACGTGTTCGCGCTCGGCGGTCTACGTGATGCAGCAGGAATTTTGATTCGTCAGACCAGGCGACTTTCTTCCAATCATCCTCTGTCCAATCTCGATGATCTTGAGCCCATTTCATGCGTTGTAGGCGATGACGTACAGTGAGCATGGGGACCCTGCTGGGCCTTCGGCTACGCAGGCCCATGGCATCAGTACGCGGGCCTTCAGCTACTCATCATCTGTACGCGGGCTATCGACTGCGCAGGCCCATGCGCAGAAGTCTGCGATCAACTGTGTGATGTGACACATTGCCCTAATCACTATTGTTGCAGCTGCGAGTGATTTGTCACAATGTGGCCCCGCGGTCACTGTGAACAATGCGCAACAGTCTCCGCCCCCCTCTGGCATCAGTGAGCTGCGGACGACTCACGGCTGGACGACAATTTGCCGTTTGGCCATATGTGAACCACGTTTGATACGTATTCACTACAGCGACACGTGAACAACCCACAAGCCGCGCTGTTTCCGACATAGTAGTTTCGAGGTGCCGTGCCGTCACAATTTGCCCTTTACCAAATTCCGATAAATCGGCAGCTTTTCCTATTCTGACTCCAAACACTCTACTAACCGAAAGCTGGTCCTTGGGTTGTAAATATACTGCAATGCGAATTTCACCTCGGCCACCGTTAGGTCTCGTGGCGCGCTCATTTATCTAGGCTGGGGGTCAGCATAATGTAATGGCTCGTCGGTGTATACTTAAATTTCCAAAGCGTGATAGTCTCTAAAAATAGGAATACCCCTTACATATACACTCATGCTATAAAATTAAGCAAAATGTCAGTTTCGACTCTTTCACCCTTAGGAGTGCAAACAAAATGTTCTAGATATGGAGCATATTGAACTAAACGAAACTTCACAAAGCAAAAACGTACCACAGGCATACTCAGCACCAGATTATCAAACTGCGCTTGTAGTACGCAGTCCCACTCTTGCTGTCCGAAGTTCTAGAAGAGTTCTAGGAGGTGGATGACGTCATGCAATACGTCTCCCGAGTGTGTCCCATGCACTCTCAATATGGTTTAGATCAGGTGAGCAAGATGGCTACTGTAAGCGGGTGATATCCTGTTTTTCTAGGTATTTCTCCCTTACGGCGGCTCCATGGGGTTGTGCCTTGTCGTCCATAAACACGAACTCAGGTCCCATTGCACTCCTGAATAGGCGGACATATTGTTGCAGAATGACATCGAGGTACGCCTGGCCTGCCACGGCTCCTCTTTCGAACACATGAAGGGGTGTACGTGAACTCAACATTATTCCGTCCCACACTAGGTAGAATCCCACCGCGGCCAAAACGACGATGCTCAAGGATTTTGGAGGTGTTGCACCTAGTCCCAGATGCTGTACAGATGAAGACACGGTGTGAACCATTGTGCAGACTAAACCAGGATTCGTGAGTAAACAAAACACAGACCAATTGGTCAGCTGTTCTAGCACAATATTCTCTACACCGGGCTACACGGGGTCTTCGATGGACTGCAGCAAACGGTTTGCATCTGTCAGGGCTGCGACTCAATCGTCTTTATAAGGTATGCCTTGAAACCGTGGTCCCTGTGACAGCCGAAAGGTCTCTGGCGAAGTCGTCCGCTGCACTCTGCCTGTGCCGTCTGGTAGTTTGTGACAAAAGACGATCTGGTTGCGACATTATAATCCGTACATTACCTGTGCTGAAGCGTCGAGACACATTTTCATCCTGTTGGAGCCGCCGCACTTTGTTAGACATGCAGCTGCTGAGACACTGCGAAATGGGTTTGGCCATCCTCGAGTGGACCGATGATTCTGCTCCGCATAACATCCTCAATATGGGTTTTCTCAGCTATATTTAATTTGTGTATAGCCCTGTCGCACCTCCAAAATGCAAAACACCCGCTCTATTCTGCGGCTCCGACTTCTCGTTCTATGACCCACCGCGTGCTACGTGATTTGTGTCGTGCTGCTAGCGCCACCATCGGTCTGCTGGAGCAACGGATCGACTTCCGTCATTCTGAAGTGGTATGGAGTAGTTTGCATGACGGATCACTTTGTGTAGTGCAACATTTTCCTGTGATTCACAATTATCCTTAATTTTTGAGCAGAAGTGTATAAGGATTTACAAGAAAGCATCGCGTTTCACTCTTTTTTTTATTCACTCTTTTTCCGTCACAATGAATTGGTACTAAAAGTAAGTTGTAATTCAAAATATGTATTTATTTTGACCTTTAATTATATTTTACCGAGAACATACGATATAGACGTGAAAAGAATTTTATGACTCACGCAAAAAAAACAAAAAAAAACTGTTTAACATCCATATCGGTAAAGAACTGGAACACATAATTATTTGTTGTGGGGGAGCAACTGAAATTTAACAAAGTAATTATTTTGGACATTAATATTTCTACCTTATTTTTACAAAAATCCTCAAATTACACTTTAGCCCCTAATGAAAATCAATAACCTTACTGCCGCTATTAACGAAATGACGGAAACGGATCACATGGCGCGAAATAGGGGGAAATGAAGAAAAATCAAACTTATAGCACTCTAGTTGCCTCCTGGTTGTTGATATACATTCGTAGTAACGATTCCTAATTTCAAAAACAAACGTCGGGAGACAAATTTAACGTATATATACGCTGGTGCTCAAAATCAAAATAACAATCACAGAAGCGTAGCTAACAAACAAAAACGAACAATGTAATGAACATAAGGAAAGGAACAGTGTTTCGCATTTGTGAATACAAAAGACCTAAGATGTATGCAAATACACCTAAGTTATGGACCTATGAAAAAGAAATCAGTGAAATGTGGCATGGAATGATATCTCATAAATCAGCGAAAAAGAATAAAATGGTACAGGTCTTCAGTACAGAAAGTTGTCACCACGGACAGCAATGCAGGCTCGACAGAGCCTGACTGTGCCTTGAATGACTGACGGTGTACGCAAGAGACTGGGATTAAATCCCATTCTTTCAGAAAAGCACACCGTAAGTCCTGTAGAGCTCTAGGAGGAGACAAATAAGCAGCAATTCTTCAACCTAAAGTATACCATACATACTGAATCTGATGACCGTACAGGCATCCGATTGAGTATGGTGACCGTACAGGCCAATTCACACATGTAATATTTTCTCTTTCAAGCCATTCAGTGAGCAACAAAGCCTTATGAGGTCGGGCAGTGGCGTCCAATAGAGGAAACCCGGACCCACTGCACCTGTAGAGAGACGAAGATGAGGATCTAGGATCTTGCCGAGAAATCGGGAAGCCATTAGACCTCGACGGTTTTTACTATTTATGACGACGATGGCCGTACGACTCTTGATACAGATTCCGGTCCAAAACCATTATTCCACCACTTCCGAAATGGTCCCGTTCTTTAACGTTCTTCAACTGATATCATGTCCCACGCTCTCGGGATACACTCCACCTAGTTGCAGCAGAGAGCATATGAGCCAATTGACCTGCGTTGATTGGATAGCACCTAGCGGTTAACACCAATAAATAGTCTTGTCGAGCAGAAGTGACCCTCCGACGTCCTTGTCCAGGTCTTTTTGAGATTTTTTCAGGGTCTAAAGTTGTCTCCAGTGGCGGCAGACAACGGATCAATCCATATTTAACCATCTGGAAATTCAGCTTTTGGCTGTCCTGATTTTAATCTCCTTATATCCCTCGACAGCAATGAATCATCTAAACGAGCTCTCTGAGACATAACGGCGTCTTATCACTGCACCTGACAGTAAAAACAACAAGATCGCACGCATGTTTCACTCTAAACACTTGCACACATAATTCTCTTGTGCGGGGCATATATAAATTTTGCTGTCCCGACTAACTAAATGATTTTCACTTGTCAAACACAACTTTAATATGGACCAAGTAAATGATTTTTACTTATCAAACACAACTTAAATATGGATTGAGTAAATGATTTTCACTTGTCAAACACAACTTGATATGGGCTAAGTAAATGTTTTTTACTTGTCAAACACAACTTGAATATGGATTGAGTAAATGATTTTCACTTGTGAAACACAACTTGAATATGGGCAAAGTAAATGTTTTTTACTTGCCAAACACAATTTGAATATGGACTAAATAAATGATTTTCATTTGTCAGACATCTTGAATATGGACTAAGTAAATGATTTTCGCTAGCCAAATATAACTTGAATATAAACTAAGTAAGCGATTTTTACTTGTCAAACACAACTTGAATATAGGCTAAGTAAATGATTTTCACTTGTCAAACACGACTTGAATGTGAACTAAGTAAACATTTTTCACTTGTGAAACATAACTTGAATATTGACTAAGTAAATTATTTTCACTTATCCAACACAACTTGAATATGGAGTGTAAGCGATTTTTACTTGTCAAACACAACTTGAATATGGAGTGTAAGCGATTTTTACTTGTCAAACACAACTTGAATAAGTAAATGAGTTTAACTTGTGAAACATAACTTGAATATTGACTAAGTAAATGATATTCACTTGTCAAACACAACTTGAATACAGACTAAGTAAATGATTTTCACTTGTGAAACACAACTTGAATATAGACTAAGTAAATGATTTTCACTTGTTAAACCCGACTTGAATATGGACTAAATAAATGATTTTCACTTGTCAAACACAACTTGATATTGACTGAACTAATCACAGGCGTATCTTTACAACATCATGATGTAACAACTCTTCGTACAATAGCTGATCACACTCCTTTTAAAAATACATATCGTTGTTGTCGTTACACCGAGATTATCATCTTTTATTTACAATCTCAAGAGCCGCCAGTTTTTGTCCAACCGTAGGAAGAAACTTGGAATTACGAATGTGCCGTTAGGGAGGCTAAAATAATGATGTACAAAAATCACCAACACCAAGAAAGAATCTTTTGAAATCAATTTCAAATTTTCAGAAAAATTTAAACACTTCCTGAGAGAATTAAAAAAAAAATATTTTCAGCAGCTTCTGAATAGAAAAGTTAAACTTTTTATGGAGAATATTTTAGACATACATAATTTGTAGCCCTAGAACCACGATCAGTTTTGCTTTCCCATTTCAAACATGGAACGTTAAGTGGCGTTTTAGACATTTATTCGAATAGCTGAAGGCTAATAGGGACAACATAAGTAGGTAAGGAATTCAAAATAAAATGTAAGAGTTGCTAAGGGAGTTAGTGTGATATTCGGCTGGACATAAAGTAGGTATCGAGTGGTTGTATCTCTTGAAGTGCGATGGAGAACAATAAGATGTAAGATAAGGGCTGTCAACTTTTAAGACCTTTGTCTACAACAGTAGCGAAAGAAGCAAACGTTTAATCTCCACATCAAAAAATGATTATTTGAAAGTCCTGCTCTAAATGTGGGAGGAACATTCAACGGTTGGAAGAATTTTTGATTTATATATAATCAGAAATATTCATATAAAAGGGCATTAACTAGCGCAAAAGAAGCCTTCTAGTGTTTTATATTAAGATTTATTTATGGTAGAAAGGCAGTTATACTAAAGCAAGTTAGAGGAGATACTTCAAGATCATACTTGGAGGAAGCACTGGCAAAGGATTACTTGATATAAAAATAGGTGGGAAATTGTGTTACTTTCAGGAAAGGAATGGCCTTTGAAAGAGTTAAGCTCTACACAGATGTCCTCACATAAAACAAGAATGTCTCTCCTCAGTTTGAAAGCTCAAAGAGAAGTCAGCTAACAGAAAACAATCTCTGATGTTCATTATCACCGTGTCAACGATACAAAGCAAGAGATGCATGAAAAGAAAAACTAAAGTAACAAATTACACTGGTGTGCATGGATTTTGATATTTCCAACTGAAATTGTCCTTCTAGGACCATTTTTTTCTGCTGATTTCAGAAACGTATTAGCTTTCATTCTTTCACATCAGGATTTTATAATGTCAAGTACACTTATTTCATCTCACGAAAAAACTCTTTGAGAAGGCACGGGCCTACACTGGGCTGTTGAATCATTGAAGAAGAAGAAGCAGGCACATATTTTAATAAAATTAGTAAAAATGCATTTATGATCGAGGCAAAGTTTTGGCAATAATTTCCAAATGTATCCAATAGGTGACACTATGTTTAGTCACTATATTTAGTCCTTGAATTTTCCTTCCAGTTACTCGACAGCTCAGTTTCTTTGTTAAAATATGCAATTGTGTAAACTTTTCAGTTTCAAAATTTAGGATGTTGGGTTAACAACTGAAATGTTTCTTCCTGTTGGTAGAAACGACTAATCGATCTTCGAGGGCACTGGCGGTTGGAGAGGATTGGAAAGTAACAGACCACAGTAGCGAACATATTAATCGAACACTCATACTTTAAAGAAAAGTTGTAATTTCGTCAGAAAATAAGTACAAAAATTAAACTCCAACTTAACCTAATAATTTATATGTGCTCCTCTGTTCCTAATAAATTCATTAATTTGTTTAGGTATGGACTCTACCAAAGTCGAACACATTTTTCTTGTTTCTAAATCTCTAAACCATACCTTTATAATGGATTATATTAAGTTATCCTTTGTATCACCAATAAAGTTTCCTCAATTTCTTTTTCACTATCTTTCTTTTTCTTTTTCAATTTCTTTCTCACACATTTTCTATTGGGTTAATGTTAAGAGTCCATTGGAGCATTTGGATGTTGTAATTTTTAAAGAATTCTTTCGCATTTTTCGAAGTGTGGCATGGCGCGAGATCCTGTTAGAAGATGAGTTCCCTGTATTTCTGAATCTGTGGGACCACTCGTTTATCTAATAGTTTTATGTATTGCTCACTTTTTATCATACCGTCAACATGCACAGATGATTCTGGACCGTCACGTGCAAATCAACCTCCAGAACTGGGTGTTAGTGTGAGGTGTTTAGGGGATGGTGGAAGGTGGGCGGCAGAAGTGTTTTCAGAAGCCGATTTGCGGACATTCGGTACTCGGTCTTATTGGACAAATATATACACTATCTACCAACAAGTAATTGGACACCCCTACAATCGACGATATCTGCGGTCCTGATACACGTCACGGCCGCCGCCGTTAAATATCGTGTGGGAAACAACAACGCAACCAGTCGCATGCAAGATGCCACGCAGTTCGGAGCTCTCTGATTTCGAGAAAGGTGTAATCGTCGGGTATCACAGAAATGGCCGATCCATACGTGACATATCCAGCGAGTTGAAGTACCCAAAATCGACATTGGTCTACGTGATTGGCAAGTGGAAGATGAGAGGTGACAGTCGGAATGTGCCCCGACCCGGCAGACCCACAAAACTGGGAGTTAGAGACCGACGGGTGCTAGCCAGAGAATTTCGGAAGAACCGCACCAAATCGATGGGCCACATCCGCGAGGAGTTTGAACAGGCATCCGGGAGTGTTCTTTCAATGAATACCATCCGTAAGGAAGCCCATCTGCTCGGTTATAATGGACGTGCTGCCGCCCACAAGCCTTTGATCACCAAGTCCAATAGCGCTGCTCGGCTAACGTGGTGCAAAGAACGTCGACAGTGGATCGTTGAAGAGTGGAAACAGGTTCTCTGGAGCGACGAATCAAGGTTCACCCTCCACCGTTCGGATGGCAGGGTCTGGGTTGGCGTCTGCCTGGAGAACGCCTCCTGCCGGAATGTATTGTTCCAAGTGTGAAGATCGGCGGCGGTGGAATTATGCTATGGGGGTGTTTCTCCTGGTATGGCACGGGACCCTTGGTCGCAATTCCTGGTAGATTCAACGCCGAGACCTACTGCACCATTTTGGATGACCATGCTGTATCTACGTTGTGGCAGTTTTACGGGGTGGACTTATGTTACCTTCAGGATGACAATGCCACCTGTGATGTTGCGAGGTCCACCATGGCTTGGTATGGTGACAATGGGGTTAATCGAATGGACTGGCCTGCTGAGAGCCCAGACCTTAACCCTATCGAGCACTTCTGGGACGAGCTGGAGCGTCGACTTAAGGGGTGCCCCCACCGTCCGAAATCGGTGAAGGAACTGACCTGTCTTCTCCAAGCCGAGTGGAAGAAAATACCGCTGGCCGTCGTACAACGCCTGGTTGAGAGTATGCCCTGGAGGGTCGCAGCTGTAATCGCCGCTCGTGGAGGCTCCGCCAACTATTGAAGGTGAATAAACTTCGTTTTCCTTTGCTATCACAGGTGTCCAATTACTTGTTGGTAGATAGAGTAGCTCTCATCTGAGAATATGGCCTTCTTCACTTCTCAACAGTCCCGCATTTGTGCACTTTTGTCCGCTGCAGCCTCTTTTTCTGAATAATCTCCGTCAACATTCGCTTTTTGGTCTGGTGGCAGTCCCTGCTTTCCACAATTTTTGACGATGCATATCATGTCAGTAAAATCAATCCCATTAGCTTCCAAGTCTCTATTTAAGTAATTAGCAGACAATCTTGGATTCATTTTGCTTTACCTAACTAATATACGATCTCGAATGCTTACAGTTTTCCTTTTGCGCCTACACTTTCCTTTTTTGTCGGGAGAAAAGGTACCTGGCTCCCTAAACTTCTTTAACATCAAGTTAATAGTAACCACACCAACACTATACAGTGACAATTTGTCTCTGAGTCATGGTGTGTCACTTGTTTCTATTTTCTCACACTAGAAACGAGAAAGATGACACCGGATTTTCGATTGTAATTAACACATCTTTGAATTCTTTCTGATGCGAATAAAATGTATCAAAGTTATTCAAAGTCAATGCTACCGGTTAGAAAAATATCACAACCGGATTTCTACAATCGATAAAACATCCAGAAATAGAACCAGATACTTATTTCCACCAGCGGCTAAAAAGTGTGTTACGAAAATTAACTAATGGCTCACAAAAAGATACTCACAGCAGAAGGTATCGCAGACAAACAGATTTTCAAATAGAACAGTCAAAAGAAGAAATGGAAACATGAGGTAACTCTACGCCATCTAGCGGGAGAATTTTGCATAAAGAGAAAGTTGAAAATAGGTGAAAAGTATTCTTTATGGAAAAAGAACTTTTGAAATACGTTTCCCAGAAGCAGAGATAGCGAGGAAAACATATTTATTTACGCCTTCTATCGGGAAATCTGTGCATTATTTAAAGAGGATAATTCTCTACATTTTTGTTGTAGCGAATAGCCTACAGTGATAAAGAAAGTTCTCAAAGGGTATTTAGAAGCGGAGATACCGCTGCAAGCAGAAGTACACAAACGCCACCTAACGACAGAACTGTGAACTAACAAATTCCTCAAGTACAAACCTAAAGTGTAATGGGATCCAGCGTTGAAAGATTTTTTTAAATCGCACATTTAGAAGCAGAGATATTAAGAAAAACGGATTAAAAACTGGCGCCTCCTAGGGGCGAAATTGTGTTGGGAAGAAAATATGCACAAAGAGTTTTCATAGTTAGTAGTATCTGACCGAAAAATAATTTTTTCAATCGGGTTTATAGTCCCACAGATGTTGCTGTGAGCGGAAACGTGAACTTACGCACTCAAAAGGCAAACTTGTGCGTGAAGAAACATTTGAAATTACAGTATATGAGACATATTTCACAGCGGAAATGCTTTCCAACAAAAAATAATTTTTCTAATAGGACTCCTACAAGCAGAGATATCGACAGAAATAAGAGATACATCTACGCTCTCTGGAGGGAAAACTATGCGCTATTTTAAGCAGGAGGTATTTATAAAAGGTTTTCCGAGGTTAGCGGTAGCGGTTCACGAGTTTTTCAACCGAGTTTTCGGAAGTTTTGATTTTGCCGCAAATACGTCAAAAGAAGAAATAGACACTTATGCCCCCTGGTGGTCAAACCATTCCTGAACAAAAATTATAAATTATATTCAAAATATTTTTCCAGGAGGAGCTCTTTCCGGTGCTGGAAGAATATTTCAAATCGGAGTTTTAGAAGCTGAGATATCCGAGAACCGGCAATTTACCTTTACGCTCCTTAGCGGAATATCTATACACTACTTGAAAAAAAATGTGCCTTGTAATGTTCTTCGTTTTAAATGACATCGAAAGGAGGAAGTATTTTTTTTCAATCTGATATTTAGAAGGAAGTATATGCAATTAAATGTATTTTGAATTCGATATCAGCTGCATTTATGCCCAGTAGCGGCGAAGTTATTCGTCAGAAAAACCACCGGAATGCAAGGATCATCATTCGCACATTTCAAGCTTCCCAATACAAAAATAATTTTTCAAATTGGAAAAAATGTGGTCTTCACAGACGGACGGACAAACCGATAAAATAAGCACGATATTTTTTACAAAAGACGTGCTAAAAATGGAAAAAATGGAAGACACTATTGGTTAAATTTCGTAAAACTAGAACCAAAACTAGTAAATGAAATAAAAACTAACATTATTGTGAAGTACACCTATGAGTCATTATATTATGACCACCTACGTGATAAACTGTAGGACCCCCTTTAGCCCGCAAGATAGCGGCCACTCGGCGAGCCATCGATTCTACCAGGTGGAGATAGGTATCCTGGGGTATCTGGTACCATAATGTCAACAGCAGCTCCTCTAGTTCTCGTACATTTCGACTTGGTGGTGACTGAGCCCGAACCCGCTTTTCCAAGTCTTACAACAAATGTTCGATTGGTTTCATATCAGGTGAATTGGAGGCCAGGGCATTCACATAAAATCCCCAGCATTCAGATACCTGACAGCTGTCAGTGATTGTGATATTGGGATAATGGGGCCTAAAGTGTCCCAAGAAAACATCGCCCAGAGCATAACACCCCTGCCGCCAGCCTGTTTCCGCCCAACAATGCATCCGGGTGCCGTTGCCTCCGTTGGCAATCGGCATATCCGTGCTCTGTTGACTACGTGATGCACCAGGGATCTTGATTCGTCAGACGAGGCCACTTTCTTCTAACGATCCACGGTCCAATCTCGATGATCTTGTTCCCATTTCATGCGTTGTAAGCGATGACGTGCAGTGAGCAATGGGGACACGGCTGGGTCTTGGGCTATGCAGGCCCATGCGTAGAAGTCTGCGATCAACTGTGTTATGTGACACTTTGCCCTGATCACTTCTGTTGTAGCTGTGGGCGATTTGTCACCCTGCGGTTGCTGCGAACTATCCGCGACAATCTTCACTCCACTCTGGCATCAGTGAGCTGCGGATGACACACGACTGGACGACAGTTCGTGGTTTGGCCATCTGTGCACCACATTTGATACGTACTTACTACAGCGGCAAGTGAATAACCCACAATCCGCGTCGTTTACGAGATCGTAGTTCCGAGGAGCCGTGCCATCACAATTTGTCCTTTATCAAACTCCGATAAGTCGGCAGCCTTTCCTATTATTACTCCGAACACCCTACTAACCGAAAGCCGGTCCTCGGGGTGTATATGTACTGCTCTCTCTGTGTTAGAAAGAGTGCGATATGTCCGTTCAAGTTCCACAGAATAATAGATGGGGTTGCTGCGCTAAGCGAACTTATTAGGAAATAAGAAAAAAACTCTCATCTCACTCCAAGGCAAGGAGTAGTGATGCGCTGACCTTCGACCTGAGAAAAACTCTCTCTTCCCGTGAGAACCAAAACCAAAAGATGGGGTTATGCGTGTAGATACGGCGTTTGTGTTATTGTTCCAAAACCGATATAAAATTAGATAGCGTGTGATTTCAATCTACAGTGTTTCAGATGTTTTAATATTCAGTGTGGTGTGTTGCGAATATATTCATTTGATTAAAGATAAAGGATTATCTATTTAAAGGTGGTAAGTACTCTTCATGCTCTCAACCATTCGTTCGGTGAGTTTAAGAATTCTCGTTTCGTTTGTTAAATCCGCCATTTGAGATCAACGCGTGAACCTTTTTAGAATTCCTAACAAAATGATTATGAGACTGAATATCTCATATGTGCGGCTATCAATAGACGGAAAGAACGGATGATTTTTTCTGATTATAGTGAAAGTACTAACACGAAAAAAAAAAAAAAAAAAAAGGGGGTACGCAGTTAGCAAATGCAAAGTGCCTAAATTGTTAAGCTACTGAAGTAGAGTAAACTGAGTAATGGCGTCGTTCATTGGCAATAGTGTAAGCATTGCAAAGCTGGGAAATTATAATTATAATATATGGAAATTCAAAATGCAAATATTACTTAACTTGTGGAAGGTAGTTACAGAACCGATAACCACTGAAAAAAGTGAGGCTTGGATCAAACAAGGTTCACAGGCACGAGCCACAATAACACTCTGTATCAATGATGACCAAATTATTCACGTGTTAGATAAACAAACAAGTAGCGAGACGTGGAATGCTTTAAAGGCAGTATATGAAAGAGGAAGTTTAAGTAATAAACTCCACTTGCTTAGAAAACTGTACAGATTGCGTTATCATGACGATGTCACTACAATGCAAGAACACATAAATATAATGACGGAAATAGTTCAAAAATTGCGCACACAAGGAGAGAAAATGCCAGACATCCACTTAGGTGAAATTTTACTTAATAGTTTGCCAAATTCTTATGAGAACTTAATTGTTGCACTTGAAGCTAGAGATCAAGACGATCTAAATTTTGAATTCATAAAATGTAAAGTACTTGAAGAGTACAATAGACGGAGAGAAAATTCATAAACAAACACAAATAATTCAAATGCAAGTACAACAGTGTTAAAAACTAGTTTTGGAGATAAAAACCTTAACATAAAACCAAGTAAGTTTTGTACATACTGTAACAAAAGGAATCATACCAAAAATGAATGTTGGCATTTTAAAAGAGAAAGAGATAAGAATAAGGTAAACACAGAGAAGAGATTTCACAAAGGTCAATCTCTATCTAACCAATCTCACAACTTAGTGAAGACAGCAACAATAAACCAGAAGAAAAGGAAATTGAAATAAAAAGGAAAAATAAAATCTTTTCCCTAGAAACAAAGCCATTACATAACGAAATTTCTGAAAATTGGACAATCGATAGTGGAGCCACAGTACACATGTCTAACAATATAACATTGTTTAAAGAGCTTTCGAATGATAAATCACAATTGATCATTACAGCTGATGGCACTCAAATAAAGTCAGCGGGAATAGGAAATGTTTTCCTAAGTTGTAAAGCCGAAAAAGATACAATAAAAAAATTAGAGATAAAGGATGTATTGTATGTTCCTAAATTGGAAACGAATTTATTGTCAGTTAGAAAGATTACAGAAAAAGGATATGATGTATCATTTAAAGATAGACAGTGCATAATAAAATGTGGAGAAATTATTGTAGCAACAGGTATAGTAGACGACTCAAACAATTTGTATAAATTATAGGCTATAAATGAAAAGGCTAATCTAGTTACAAAATGTGAGGAGAAAATTGCTCAAACTTCGTCATTGAAGATTAGGACATAGAGATATACAGAAAATAAAGCAAATGGAGAAAAATGGATTAGCTAGAGGCATTGTTTTATCAATTTGTAAAAAGGAAAATAACTGTGAGATATGCATAAAGGGTCAGCTTACACAAAAAACATTCTCAAAACAGAACACTTACAAAACAAAGAGAGGACTAGAATTGGTACATACAGATATATGTGGTGCAATGAGTAAAGCCAGTCCAAGTGGCTATAAATATTTCATTACTTTAATAGATGGCTATTCTAGATACACATACACTTATTTGCTAATAAATAAAGGCGAAGCAATGATAAAATTCAAGGAATATGTAGCCTCAGTTCAAAATAAATGTGATAACAAACCCAAAAGTGTAAGAACGGATAATGGAGGAGAGTATTGCGGAGCAAAATTTGAAAGTTATTTAGCAGAACAGGGAATAGAGCATAAAACCACTGTCCCATATTCACCTCAAATGAATGGTATTGCGGAACGCAAAAATAGAAGCTTAATAGAAATGACAAAAGCTATGCTTTTAGATTCTGAAATACAATAGATGAAAAATATTGGGCAGAAGCTGTATTAACTGCTACATATATACAAAATAGAGTACCTACAAAAGCAACAGGGAAGTCACCCTTTGAAACGTGGAAAGGATACACTTCATATTTAGGTCACATCGAGGTGTTTGGGTCAAAGGACTATGTATACATACCTAATAAAGACAGCGTTTCTTCATGAAAAATTGGAAAAAGACGTATATATGGTTCAACCAGAAGGATTTGAAGAATCTGGTAAATAAAACAAACTGTGAACTGAAAAAGAGTATCTATGGTTTAAAACAAAGTGCAAGAAATTGGAATAAAACAATTATAAAACTTTTATACAACATAGATTTTATTCAGAGTACAGCAGATCCATGCTTACTATCATTGAAGAATAAGGACAAACAAACTTTTTTGGCTACTTATGTCGACGACATATTAATAGCATCAAACAGCCAAGAATAAATTGCAAGGATTACAAAACTGCTAAAAAACCAGTACCAAATAAAGGATTTAGGTCGAGTTACATATTATCTTGGTATACAAGTAGAAAGAGAAGAAGACAGAGGTTTACTTCTTAACCAAAGAAACAAGATCATGGAAATTATTCTGAATCATGGTAGTGAACCTAACAAAGAAAGTAAAACACCAATAAGCACTAACTATGGAAAAGGCATAGAAAAACAACAATACATTAATGAAAATGGACGTTATAGAGAAATAGTGGGAGCGATCATGTACCTCTCAATGTCACAAGACCAGATATTTCCAATACTATAGGAATATTGAGCAGAAAAGTGGAAAAACCTAACATAGAAGATTGGAAAGCCTTGATGAAGTTCTGAAAGTCCATCATCCTCAAAGGACATGCAGACTCTGCTGGGCAGGTGATAGAGTTGACTCGAAATCCACATCAGGATTTGTTTACATATTGGGAAATAGTGCAATATCCTGGGCAAGTCGTTTACAATCAACGACAGCGTTGTCAACAACAGAAGCTGAATTTATCGCTACAGCGGAGAGCAGCAAAGAACTTATATGGCCAAGGGAACTTACTCAATGACTTAGAATGTGAACAACAAAATGAGACTGTACTATTTCAAGATAATAAAATCCACCATAAGTTCAATCCAAGGTGAAAAGACAAACGCAAGATCTAAACACATCATGGTGCGATACCAATTCATACGAGAAATACAGGGTACGATTACGAGGAATACAGGGTACGATTCCCAAGCTGTATTATTGCAGAACTGACCAAATAGTAGCAGACATCCTGACAAAGCCATTGGCCAGACCACATTTTGAGAAATTAAGGATATCCCTAGGTCTCATAGTGTAGAACTGTTCCGGACAAGTGGGAGTTTGTTAGAAAGAGTGATGTGTCAGTTCTTTTTTCACAGAACAATAGATGACGTTGATGCGCTAAGCAAACTTATTTGGAAATAAGAAAAAAACTCTCATCTCACTCCAAGGCAACGAGTAGTGATGCGCTGACCTTCGACCTGAGAAAAAGTATCTCTTCCCGTGAGAACCAAAGACAAAAGATGGAGTTATGCGTGTACGTACTGCGTTTGTGTTGTTGTTCCAAAACCAATATAAAATAAGATAGCGCGTAATTTCAATCTACAGTGTTTTAGATGTTTTAATATTCAGTGTGGTGTGTTGTGAATATATTCATTTGATTAAAGATAAAGGATTATCTATTTAAAGGCGGTAAGTACTCTTTCTAACACTGTGGAGATCACCTGCATCACTGTTTGGTCTCTAGGCGCACTCATTTATCTAGGCTGGGGGTTGTCATAAAGGAATGGCTTATCGCTTATCGGTGTAAAATTGAAACGGAAAGTCGTAAACTGGAGCCAAAACCCCAATTATTGTGAACTGAAACAAAAACGAAACCGAAACCACAATTATTGTGAACTGAAACAAAAACGAAACCGAAACCACAGTCATCGTGAACTGCAACAAAAACGAAACCAAAACCACAGTCATTGTGAACTGAAACAAAAACGAAACCAAAAGAAAACACTTGAGGAAAATTCCCGCTTGTTGGGATTAATGTTTTGGCTACTGTAGCTCCACTGCGTCAAGTAACCTAGAGTACAAGAACGATATCCAGGGAAGAATTTAAGCATATACAGCCCATCGCCAGCACAAGTCCCTTCGTGTACCATTCGTCTTTGCTAAAAACCGGTAAATTCATATGCGTTAGGCACGGGAGCACAAAGTGAGAAATGGAAAAGGGTCGTCTAGTCCGATGAATCACTTTTCTAGTCAGTAAACGCCGATGGATAGGCCAGAATATGACGTCAACAGCATCAGTCGATCGATCTCATCTCCCTAGCATTAACTGTACAATCTAGCGGAGGCGGTGTAATAACCTGAGGCCTGTTTTCCTCGTGGGCATTGGTCTTAATAACTCTGGAATAGCATTTAAGTGCCACGAGGTACTGTATCTTTACATCACTGAGGACTAGGCACATCCGTGCATGTGCATGGTATTTCCTGATGGGGAGGGGCTACTTCCAGCAGGATAATACGCCATGCCGCAACGCTCAAATCATCACACAGCAGTTTTAAGGGCACAACAGTGACTTCAAAGTACTAAAACGGTCCACACAGTCACGAGATCTCAAACCGATGGAACACTTGTGGAAAACAATTAAACGAGACGTTTCTAACATAGATCCTTGTACTTGGAAACAGAATTATCGTGAACGAAACAATAAGAATATAAACTTAGCGGCCGAGAATATAAAGTTTGTTGATAGCTACTGAAGAATACGAAGAAATCCTTAGAATATTAATCGAATGAGCTACAATTCAGAATATAATAAAATAGAAGAGAAAAATGTTCTAAATAACATCGAATAGATGTCATTTCGTTTAATAATTTCAGAAAATCATTTGGGTTCATCTTTCGTACGCTGTCGTCAAATCAGGCAAACGACTTTTAGGTGACAATGTGAGCTGTGGAAACGAGTCCAGGGGACTCCCATGTCCAATAACATTAATCTTTATTCTCATATCATATTTTATCGGCATCATAGAGCAGTCGTTCCGAACACATGACAGCAACTATCACTTTAAGTCAAAAATAAGTGAAAATTGATTACATCTGGTGCTCCAAAAGTCAAGAGGCTTCATGGCATTTCCATAAGATCTCTCACTTCCTGAATCCACCTAATTCTGATTTTCTTATCAAATCGGAAGATTGACAATCGAAAATTTGCCATTCGTGAAAGTTTTGAAGAACTGTACTATTATCATCACCACTGTAGTTGGGGTGGTCGAGGAATACTTATTACATCGTCTAGATGAATAAACTGTGAGGTTGCGTCCACAAAACTTTAAGGTTCCCAATCTCAAAGTTTACGGACTTCGCGTTGTGTTTTCGTATATATTCGTTACGAGGTATTCGTAAAAAACTCATATGCCATATACACTATATTGACAAAAGTCACCGGACACCTAGAAGAGAAACACAAAATAGCATTTATTGATATACATTAGTACGGTGTCGGTCCACTTTTGGCCGACACGTGTCTTCACGAGGTCCGTGTTTGAGTACTTCACGTACGTTTTTTGTGTGTCCTATCATTGTTCTTCTGTGTGTGTGCCAAAGTTAAAGGTCTGTGCTTTCGTTTAAGATCTCTAACGAGATGGTGAGTGCTTATTTTTCATTATCAGTGTTTTAATTTGACACCGATCGCTGCAGCTCCTCGCGTCGCCTCTTCAAAGTCGGTCACAACAGACCAATCATCTTCGCTTGCTAGTGGAGAGCCTCCTAATTTTCCTCCTGTCATCTGCACCTCTTCTCATGCCCGGGTCTCCGACTCTGCCATTGAGAACGTGGATGTGACGTCCCTGGCCTCTGCTGGCGATGATGAATTCATGTCATCTCTGATGGTGTCGCTAATATGCCCTCTACAGTTTCTACTGCCTCTGCTTCCAGTACATTGTCTCATGCTGCGTCAATACCTTACAGATGAGTCACTTCTTCACGCACGTATTCTACGGCTGCTTCTGGTATTCCACCGGCCTCCTCCTCGTCTCGTCTGCCCCTTATGAATTCTTACGTTACTTTCAACGGTGACACCATCTTATTAGACATTCTCGAGAACTCTCCTGCTGGTCAACGCCTTCATTCGACCCTCGAGTTGGGGGTTTCTTTTGATGCGCTGCCCAACACTCCTTTGAAGCAGCACAGCTCCGCTCTCAAGAAGATGCTTCCTCCTGGTGCCATCACCTACCTCACCCAAAAGCCACGAATTGTGATTGTTTAGTTTTCGAAGAAAGAATATGCCGAGCTTGTCTTGACTCGGGGCCTACTAATTGGCGATCGTCAACTTTTAGCCGAATCCATCGCCCAGCGTCCTGTTATGGTATCTCTACATCCGGTACCCCCGGAGATCTCTGATGATATGCGGCGTGCTGCACTCAATCGATGCGGTAGAGTAGTCGGCCCAGTGAAGACTCTCTCCTCTTCCCCCTCTGACCCCGATTATAAACATATCTGTGGCTTCCGTAGAACTTCTCGCACCATCTTCCCGTTGGAAGAGCATCACATAACGTTTCTACGTTTCCTCGATGTTCGTTGAGGTAACGAGCGCCGCCGGATTGAGCTGTTCACCTCTGCTCATTGCTGACGCTGCAAGGCTTACGGCCATCAGCAGGCTCATTCCCCCATGCAGAGACACTGATTCCTGCAGCTGCAAGGCAACATTCTACCTCTTCCTCCGTTTCTGCTGCCATGCCTCCTCCTGCGTCTGCACCTCCTGGACCCAGTTCTGCAGAAAATCTGGTTAAAACCTTCGATCAAAAAGTGTCTTCCGATGTTGCTTTCTCCACTGTGTCGGATTTTCCTCCGCTTGACTTCTCCTTGCCTTCCCGTGTTCTCACTTTATCAGAGGACATCACGGCTGATCTTCAAGCTTCATGCACCGTCGGCACTTTTGCTCCCGGCGATGAGGTGGACCTTTCCTCTGATTCCACATCTCGTGTGTCATCGATCTACGGCAAACGTCGCTCTTCTACCAGTACCGAGGCCCGGAGGAAAAAGAAGTCACCTTCTCCGACTGGCCGCCCACATCGTTCCACCCGTCTAGCAGGCTCCATGTCTCCCCTGTGAGGTTCTAGCTCTTCCTCTTCAAAGTCCAAGGGTCCTCTGCCGACGATTGAAGATTTCTCCACTCTGCTTACCAATGCCTCTCTTCCTTCAGAACCTGTCTCCTTTGAAGATCTTTACGAGTTTCTCATTCATAAAAAAAATCGGGAGGCTTCTCTCATCTTTTCACAGCAGTTTGAAACAGTTCTTCCTGAGGTCTTCGACCAAGCAACCTCCATCCTCAAATTCCTCCGGCATAATGCCAAGCAACCCGACTACGTCTTGTGGTGTCGTGGTATCATCAATCGCCTCGACACATTCCAGAAAGCTGTCATAGCTGCCCTTCATCCGACGTGGGACTTACCCATTCAAATTCGCCACTCTGCATTGTAGAGTGTGTGCTAACGGTCTCGTTCTGGAAGATCTCTCGCCCCTTGGGGGCCGACTTACTCCTTCTGCAGGAGACGAACTGCCACTCCTCGACACTTTTTCATAGATGGCGCACTTGCGACTTCACTTTTCACCATGCTTTTCGTTAACCTATGCTCGGTGGTACAGCAAGAGTTTCAGTCTGCCATTTCCGCATGCCGTGAAAGCTCCTTCTATGCTACGTGATCGCCAGTGACCCCGTGGTTCGCTGTTACATCAAGTCCGTTACATCTCTCGGTGAATTAAGGCTCTGCACTAACTTTTTGATGTTCTTTCGCGCTGCGGTGCCCCGCCTGTGATCATTTTGTTCTTCCTCAAGTATTGCTCTGTTTTCAATGACGTTGTCAATCTTTCATGACTCATTCAATGTATATCATCATCATCATCATCATCATTGTCAACCATTATCAATCCACTGCTGGACGAAGGTCTCCCCAAGTTTCCTCCACAACGATCTGTCTTGTGCCAGTCTCCTCCATGTCACTCCTGCATACTTTCGAAATTCATCCACCCATCTCCCATGTGGTCTTCTTCTGGGTCTTTTCCTGTCCCTTGGAATCCAATCTAAAATTTCGGCTGTCCATCGATGATCTGTCCTTCTGGCAGTATGTCCAGCCCGTTGCCATTTCAGGGATTTAACTCTGATCATGATGTCTTCCACTCTTGTCATTTTTCGGATAAACGAGTTCCTCTTCTTATCTCTCCTGGTTACACCAAGTATGCACCTCTCCATGCTTCTTTGAGTTGTTTGCAGCCTTTGTATGTCTCTTTTAGTTAAGGTCCACGTCTCTGCACCATACGTAAGCACTGGAAGGATGCACTGATCAAACACTTTTCTTTTAAGACATAATGGCATATTGCTCTTGAAAATTATGCTGTTTCTTCCAAAAGCTCTCCAGGCAAGTTTTGTACGCCGATTAATTCCTTCATCAATGTGACCCTCACTTGATATCTGCTGTCCAAGATAAACGTACGTGTCTGTTATCTCTAGCTTTTCTCCATCAATCGATAAATCTTCATTTCTTGAAAAAGCATTGAACATCATTTTTGTCTTCTGAAAGTTCATTTTTAATCCCACTTCTTTACTCTTGTCAGCAAGTTCCTGGATCATACTCTGCAGCTCTGATGGGGTAGTTGCAAAAATGACTACGTCATCAGCAAAACGAAGGTGAGTTAGATAATCTCCATTAATCTTTATCCCCTTGTTTTCCCAGCTGAGCGACTGAAAGACATTTTCCAATGTAGCATTAAAGTGCTTCGGAGATATGGTGTCACATTGTCTCACCCCCTTTCCTACTTTTATGTGTGCTGTATTCTCAAACAGCCGAATCTTTGCACTTGCATTTTCACAGATGTTATTAATAATATTAATGTATGCATCTTCAATACCACAGGATTTCAGAGCCATTGTAACTGCTGATGGTTTCACCGAATCAAAGGCTTTTTCATAATCGATAAAAGCCATGCACAATGGAAGTTCATATTCCCTCGCTCTTTCAATTAGTTCTCCCAGTACGTGGATATGATCTATTGTGCTGTAGCCACTCCTGAATCCAGCTTGTTCTCTCGGTTGAGCCATGTCCAGGGTTACCTTCAAGCGGTGTGAAAGAACTTTAGTGAAGATTTTATAAACCACTGACAGGAGGCTGATAGGTCTGTAGTTCCTGAGATCCTCAATGTCACCGTTTTTATGTAGCAGGATCATTGTAGCGTTGTTCCAATCCTCAGGAATCTTCCCTTCATTAAGGCATCGAGTGAAAATTTGGGCGAGTACTGTTTCGATTTCTCCACTTGCTTCTTGTATGATGTCTACAGTAATTCCATCTTCTCCTGGAGCTTTTCCCCGCTTCATGTTCTTGATTGCATGTGCAACTTCTGCTAGGAGGACTGGAAGAACTCTGGTACCTTTCATGATGTCTGGAATACATGTATGATCCCTTTCATATAATGTGGAGTAGAAATCTTTCACTCTTGTCTAAATTTCGCCTCTATTTCTTGTTACAGAACCATCTTCTTTTCTCAGAGCCATAATCTGTTTTCTTCCCTTACTGAGATGTCCCTTTGCTATCTTTAGGCTTAGGTTGTTTTTAATTGCTTTCCTCACTAGTTCACAGTTGAATTTCCTTACGTCTTCAGTGATACTTTTTCGTACTGTCTTGCATAGCTCTATATATTCCACTTTGGAAGTCACATCTTCTTTAGTTGTCCTCATCTCTCTTCTTTTTTGCATCAACATTTTGGTTTTTCCTGATAATGTGTTTACATGCAACTTGTTCTTAGACCCAGCTAATTTTGATGCTGCTTCCATAAGAGCTTTGGTTACTTTTCTGTGAACTTCAGAAATATCCACTTCTTTCGATGTTAGGCCTTCTAAAGCGGAGAATCTGTTCTTCAGTTCCAACTTGAAGGTATTATGGTGTTTTTTGAGGTTGGTTATGTGAATACATTTTGTTTGTCTTATGAGCTTGCCACGTTCAAGTTTAGTGTTGAAATGCATCTTACATCTCACCAATCTATGGTCACTACCTGTGTTGAACTTGTTTAGCACACTGCAGTCTTCTATGACGAATTTTTTGTTACACATAATAAAATCAATTTCACTTGTTGTCCCATTTGGATGTCTCCATGTTCATTTCCTGTGTGGCTTTTTCTTGAAAAAGGAGTTCAAGATGAAAAACCCTTCTGCCTCTGCAAACTCAAAGAGAGTATTTCAACGCTGGTTTCTGTTGCCGTGACCGAATTTACCTACTGAAGTTTCATTCTGTTGCCGTTGCCCTATTTTTGCATTGAAATCTCCCATAATTATCTTCAAATGTTGCTTACCTTTATTATTTAGATCACGAATTTCCTCATAAAATTCTTCAATTTCGTCTTCAGGATGACTTGTGGTGGGTGCATAAGTTTGAATAATCTGAGCCTGGTATCTTCTCGAGAGTTGGATAACGAGTCCTGCAACTCTGTCAGAGGAACTTTCAACTTCTACAACTTTATCCTTCAGTTTCGTGTTTATTATAAATCCAACACCACAAGTTCTGCCAGTATCTGTCCTACGATAATAGAAAAGATGTCCACTTTTCAGTTCAATGAAATCTTCTCCTTTTCTCCTTATCTCACTTAGCCCGACGATGTCCCACTTGATCCTTTGTAGTTCCTCTTCCAATTCAAGAAGCCTTGAATCAGAAGATAGGGAGCGTCCGTTATAAGTAGCCAAGGTCAGCATCCGATGGCAGCCTAGTCCGGTCGTCCGGTGATTCTTAGCACCCTCTGCCTTCATGTCGCACTGGCAGCTGCCTTGGCCAGGTACATTCCAGCTGCCAGAGACTGAGGGCTAAGATTTATGTTGTGGAGTCATTTTGGAGGGATTTGGCCATAACTCACCACGCTGGCCAAGCGGGTTGGTGAGTGTGGGATAGCATTTCCTCTAATCCCGATGGTATAATTATACCACTATTGGCGGTCGTCAGAGCCCCTTTAGTGGGAACAGGATGCACCACGAGAAGGCGGGGTTATTATTTGTCAAGGAGAGGCTGTGATGTTACGCATCACCTGACCTTACATTCAATGTATATATCATCGCAATGTATACATAATCGATATACATTCAATGTATATATAATCACTTTTATCAGTTTGTATCATTCCTGTTCTTTTTTTGAGACGATTCCATTTGCTCGTCTCCTCTGGTTTGTTACATTAAAGCGATTCTGAAACCACCTTTGGCCTTAATGCATGCACTGACCGAGACATGATTTCGATAAGATTTTGGAACACCGCGATAGGTATGCGCTTCCATTCAGTACATAATGCTGTGGCTAACTGTTGCTTAGTAGTAGGCCTTGGTCCCAAACTTGTTATGCGACGCTCTAATTCATACCATTTGCGTTCTATGGGACTAAGATCAGGGCTCTGTGCTGGCCAGTCAACACACGATACGAAAATATCGTCAAACCACGCAGTAACAGACCTTGCTTTATAGCTCGGTGCATTATCCTTCTGGTACCAACAAGGCTCTGTTCCGTAGTATTTCCACAGAGTTGGTATGGCATACTTGTCCAGAATATCGAGGTAGACGCGCTGGTTAACAAGTGTGTCCACGATAACTAATGGGCCGGGATCATACCACGAAAAATACCACTACTCGAGTACACTGCCAGCTCCAAACTTGACCGTAGGTACAGTACACTGCGGTAAATAGCGTTCCCCCGGCTGCCGCCATACCTACACAGGGCGATCAGACTGACAGATCGTGTATCTGGATTTATTAGTCCAAACGACCCGTTTCTATTTATCTACGGTCCACGATAAATGTTCTTTACACCATGCTAAACGACGAGTAGTATTCCGAGTGGAGATGAAAGGCTTATGAGAAGCCGCACGACCAGGGTAACCTATGGCATGAAGTTCTCTGCGAATGATACGTGTACATACCTAGGTTTCAGCATTTTTACTCACCTGTACACTGAGGTCTTGTGAAATACTCTGGCGATTAGCTGTAACGACTGTCTTGAGGCTTCGACGTCCTCTAGCACTGATTTTTTTTTTTTGGTCTGCCGGTACGTTTTGCTGCTTCAGGTACGCCATGTCTTCCACATATTCAGAACATCCAAAAAAGTTGACTTGGGTATGTTTAAACTCCTCTCGGTTTCTCTCATGGACAACCCACTAATATAACACCCTACAATCTTTCCTCTCTCAAAGTCAGTTCTCTCCCGCCGCAGCATTTCCAGTAAACCTCACAGTGCGATATGATCGCGGTCAGCTGAAGGCTTGTTTTTATACCGTTTGCAGCTGTACTGCGCATCTTAATAACGCAGCTGATCGGTTCATTTGCTTTTGAAGGGGTGTCCGGTGAGAGAAAAATGTACACATCCTAGAAAAGTTTGCTACACAGGATTAGGTAATTAACATGTTTATTATAATTAAAAAATACGTTGAATCATTTACAGCCTTTAGGTGGAGGCCAAATAAAAGTTAACGTGAAAATAAAAGGATAACATTGACCATACTTACTGGTCCATTGCTGCTTACACCCCTGAGTATAAAGCAAAAAGAATTCCTTCAATTTATCTGCGAGGAAGCATAACAGCCGTGCATATGTATACATACGTACATACATACAACTTTGGAAATGGAATTGGGGAGAAAAATATCATCCTACCTTACGTCTGGTGAAGATTGTCGTCCCTCGAGGTTTTCCTATTGGCTTCCGGTGAAAAGGCACATCTCCGTACCTGACCTACTGAGTATACTAAAAGTGCCCAAGTTCGGTTAACATCTGGCTGTGAGTTCCATTCTGTAGACTTCTCCTGTTACCTTTAACTCCAAGTTCGACTCCTCATTTAGCTATTTTACCTAACGTCGTCATCGACTCCGTATATAGACTCTCGTATCATTACTTTCAACTGAAAAATTCTGAGGTGTGAATTCCTTGGTTTCGTTATTTTCGTGTAAATATGCCGAGTCCCTTTAATTTCCTACGTGGTCAGGGCGTGCTCTCAGCCCTCTAGCAGTTTTCCGACTGGGGCCTAGATTGTTCAACTGAGCTGACCGGTGCTTGATTCTGTTGATTATTGGTTGGCGCAAGGGACCACTGAGCTACTCACTAGTTTCAGCTGATGTTATGGGGCAGGTGGTATTTTTAGCACGTCTTTTGTAAAAAAAGGTCGTGCTTCTGTTATCGGTATGTCCGTCCGTCAGTCCGTCCGTCCGCCTGTACCCACGGTATCTCTGCAACTGTTAGTCCGATTTGAAAAATTCTTTTTGCATTCGGAAGCATGAAATACGCGAATGATGATCCTTCATTTCGTTTTTTTTAACGATATACAATTATGTCGCTAGCAGGCGTAAATGCAGATGATGTCGAATTCAAAATTACGTTTTAATCCACATATTTTCTTCTAAACATCCGATTAAAAAATTTCTTTTATCTTTCAATTCCATTTATGTCGAAGAGTGTTTTAGATATAGTTTCATTTTCAAATTACGCGTAGATTTTCCGCTAGGGGGCGTAATAGTAAATTACATTTTTCCCGATAACTCTTCTCCTAAAACTACGATTTGAAAAATCTTTTTTCAGCAGATACATCTCCTAATTGAAAATCTTTTGCATATAATTTCGAATTCTTAGTAAAAAAATACTTTGGCCACCAGGGGGCGCAAGTGTTAATTTTTCCTTCTGTAGTATTTGCCATAAAATCTGAGCTTCTAAATTATCGATTGAAAAAATTCTTTCGTGGTCTGATGCCACTCACATCGATAAACCTTTTCGGAATATTTTCTTCCTAAAATATCACAAAGTTTCTTCCGCCAGGAGGCGTAGATGTATATCTTATTTTCGTCAATATCTCTACTTCTAGGAGTTTGATTTGAAAAATTCCTTCTTTGTTGGATAGTGTTTTCGGTGCGACATGTTTTTCATATAATTTCAAAATTTTGAAGTAATTCATAGACTTTCCGCTAGGGGGCGTATAGGTAAATTGCGTTTCGCCCTATATCTCTGCTTCTAAATCTCCGATTTGAAAAATTCTTTCTGTACCGGATACAGCTCCTGATGGGAAATCGTTTGCACAAAATTTCTAATTTTTGTAAAAAAATGGTTTGGCCACCAGGGGGCGTAAATCTTAATTTCCGCTTTTGATGTATTTGCAGCAAAATATGAGCTTCTAAATTCTCGATTAAAAAAACGTCGTTTGTAGACCGATACTACTCATGTCGACAAACCTTTTAGGAACATTTTGTTCTTAAAATAGTGCACGATTTCTACGCCAGGGGGTGTAGATGTATATCTTATTTTTGTCAACATCTCTACTTCTAGGGGTTCGATTTGAAAAATTCCTTTTTTGTTCGATAGTGTTTCCAGTATGACATGTGTTTCCTATAATTTCAAAATTTTCAAGTAATTCATAGACTTTCCGCTAGGGGGCGTAAAGCTAAATTGCGTTTCTCCCCATATCTCTGCTTCTAAATATCCGATTTGAAAAATTCTTTCAGCACCGGATACAGCTCCTGATGAGAAATCGTTTGCACATAATTTCTAACTTTTGTAAAAAAAAAAAAAAAATGGTTTGGCCACCAGGGGTCGAAAACCTTAATTTCCGTTTCTGATGCATTTGCAGCAAAATATGAGCTCCTAAAATCTCGATTGAAAAAAAAGTCTTTTGTTGACCGATGCTACTCGTGTCGACAAACCTTTTAGAAACATTTTCTTCTTAAAATAGTGCAGGGTTTCTGCGCCAGGGGGCGTAGACGTATATCATATTTTTGTCAATATCTGGATTTCTAGGATTCCGATTTAAAAAAATCCTTCTTTGTTGGACAGTGTTTCTTGTGTGACAGGTTTTTCCTAAAAATTCAAAATTTTTAAATAATTCACAGACTTTCCGCTAGGGGGCGTAAAGGTAAATTGCGTTTCCCACTATTTCTCTGCTTCTAAACTTCCTATTTGAAAAATTCCTTCTGCACCGGATACAGCTCCGGATGGGAAATCCGTTGCACATAATTTCTAATTTTTGTAAAAAAGTGATATGGCCACCAGGTGGCGTAAGTCTTAATTTCCACTTCTGATGTATTTGCAGCAAAATATGAGCTTTTAAAATCTCGATTGAAAAAAAAGTCTTTTGTTGACCGATGGTACTCATGTCGACAAACATTTTAGGAACACTTTCTTCATGAAATAATGCATGGTTTCAACGTAAGGGGGCGTAGATGTATAACTTGTTTTTGGTCAATATCTCTACTTCTAAAATTTCAATTTGAAAAATTCCTTCGTTGTCGGATAGTGTTTCCGATGCGAAATGCTTTTCCTATAAATTCAAAATTTTCACGTAAATCATTTAAGACTTTCCGCTAGTGCGCATAAAGGTAAATTGCGTTGTCTGCTCCTAAAACTCCGATTTGAAAAATTTTTCCTGTATCGCATACAAGACCTGATGGAAAATATCTTTCACATAATTTCTAATGTTTTGTAAAGAATGGTTTGGCCACCAGAGGTCATAAGTGTTAATTTCTGATTCTGATGTATTTGTTGCAAAATCTGGGCTCCTGAAAACTCGACTAAATTATTTATTTCTTGGACCGATACCGCTCATATGGATAAACCTTTTGATAATACTTTCTTCCTAAAATAATGCATGGTTTTCCCACCAGGGGACGTAAAGTCACATCTTATTTTTGTCGATAACTCTGTTTCTAAGAGTTCGTAAGCTCAAGATTCCGTTTACACCAATATCTGAGGGATTAAAGACCCGATTGAAAAACTTATTTTTTCCGTCAGATACTATTGTTTTCCATACCGGTTTCATTGCCTTTGAATAACTTTGATAAATTTAATTTGCGTCAGAACGGATTCAAAAGACATGCTTATTACACCCGAAAATTCGGAGTCATCTTTCTTGTTTGTACTTTGAACCGGACATATTTTCTTGGGTCTGGTGAAAGCGAAAGATTACGGTGGCTTACCTATTGCAGACATATGACTTGTGACACCGGAGAGTAATTGGCGATTTTTCTAGAGTCTACTACTAAAAGAGATGGTCATAAAACGTTGACTTGACTATTCATCTAGCTGGGATTCGGGATTTGAAATGTGCATTCTTAGATGTCAGGGAGGTTTATCCACCACCAGCGCTAACACCGGGAACGTACATTGCTAAAATTTCGTAAATACCTTGCATTGTCACACGAGAGTGAAAAGGGAAATTCCCACGGGTGTCCAAGGGAAACGTAATAAGCTGCCTTGACCACTTGGATTTTATGCTCCGATGGGAGGGGAATGAAAGATGAGGCAGGAAAGGCAGCAAGAGAAAAAAAATTTAAGATAAATAAAATAAATAAAAATAAAGTTATGCCTGGTACGAGGGGGATCAAAAACTTTTATGCACACTTTTTTTTGGCAACAGTTTAATACATAAGGAAAAAAAGTGAAACTGCATTTCTTAGCTGTTTTTCAACATAAAAACCGAGACGCTCGAGGTATGTATCTCAGCGTGGTACCAATTTTAGAGTACCTTGTTCATAAAAGTCCGTTTTCTGGGCGCATAGACAACCGATTTGACTTTGGTGAATATATTTTAAATACGTGGAGATAATGTAAATGTATGATGTCATCGCTCTGTCCACGTTATTTTTATAAACAACGAATAGCAACTGAAAAATTGTATATCCGACACCGCTGGGATCGAACCCCAGATCTCTCGATAACTAGCCGAGTGCGTTCGCTTTACGATATACAATTTTTCAGTTGCTATTCGTTGTTTATAAAAATAACGTGGACAGAGCGATGACACCATACATTTACATTATCTCCACATATTTAAATTATATTCACCATTTCTATCGCCCCTTGGATTTATCAGCTGTAATTAAAACAGCTTTCTTTCTTGAATGCCACTAGATGGCGACACATCAGCTCCTTAGCCCATCAATATGGATTTGTGTAGTCAGATGCTGACTGATAAACCACGAATGGCGCTGTGAATTGTTGGCACCGTAGCGTAAAGCGAACGCACTCGGCTAGCTATCGAGATATCTAGGTTTCGATCCCAGCGGTATCGGATATAAAATTTTTCAGTTGCTATTCCTTGTTTACAAAAATAACGTGGGCAGAGCGATGACATCGCACATTTACATTTAGACTTTGACAGCCGAATCAAAGCGTTGGACGCCCAGAAATCTTTCCAAGGGACCAAACAGATTAAAGTCCGAAGGAGCCAGGTCTGGACTGTACGGTGGGTGCTGGAGCACCTCCCAGCCGAATTGCGCAGTTTCGTCAGGAACGTGCTGTGCAACACGTGAGTGAGCGTTGTCATGAAGCAGTCTGATTTTTGCAGCTTCTCTGTTGGGTCTTTTTGTCACGACGTGCACGACGCAACTTTGTTAATGTGTTAGCGTAAGTTTTGGTCATTCACAGTGGTCCCGGTAGGATGAAACTCCACCAGGAGAACACCATGCATATCTTAGAACCCCGTTATAAGGACTTTTTGTGCAGATTTGGTTTCGCTGATTTTTTTTGGTGGCGATGAGTCGGAATGCTTCCGCACCATAGTGTCCTTCTTTGTTTCGGGAGTGTAGTGGTACACACAGGACTCATCGCCCGCCATTACACCTGTCAGAAATTCATGTCCTTCTTCTGCGTAACGCATCAAGTGGTCTAAGGATGACATCGTTTTCTGTTCCTTCTGGTCGTCTGTCAGTTTCTTGGGCATCCATCGCGCATTGACCTTGCGAAATTTAAATTTGTTATGCACAATATAGTACACCATACCGTGCGAATTATTAAACTTCTGTGCCAATGTGCGCCGTTGAATGCGCTGGTCACTCAGAATTGCTCGTCCAATTCCTCTCACAGTGGCAGGTAATGACGCGGTTACAGGTCGACTCGAACGTGGCGAATCAGTAACGTTGCCACGGCTCTCTACAAAAAAACCTGCACCATCTGGAGACGCTGCTGCGGTCCAGGTAATCATCACCATACACTTCGATCATTTCTTTGTGAATTTCCATTGGAGGTTCCCGTTTAACCCGCAAAACTCGGACTACACCACGTTTCTCTTCATTCGTAGACGACGCTAACAAACGCGACATCTTTGTGCCGTCGTTCACACTGTCTTCGACCATGGCGACAGCTGATCCAGCCAAACCGGTCTGTAGCGTGATATTCAAACTCGTTGTCTGCCAAACCGCAACCTGCAAGGGGAAAGAAAATGCTGTGCGTTACTTTTCGATCCGACCTCGTAGTTTTAATTAAGTAAGCGGTGAAACAATGTGGCCCGAAATACGAACTAGTTTCGCGGCAACAGTACTTTCACGCGTGAAAAAATTTTACCATGTTGAAAAGACTTCAACTCGAAACGCCAGAGGTAATAAACAAGTTACTTGTCCATAGTAATTGCTCTAGAGCAGCGGTTCTCAAACGTCTGAAACGGCGGAGGCCTTTTCCCCCAAGGACGAGGTCGCGGAGCCCTGACATTTTTTTCTAAGCCTATGTTTATATTCAGTGCGAAATTCTGGTTATACAGACAATGGGGATTTAGGAATTTAATTTCTGAGAAATCTGAGAAGTATTAGTTTAATTTCTGAGAAGTATTGCTTTTATTTAGCTACACTGTTAAAAATGTTGTGGTAGGTTGCACCAAACAGTGGCTGCACCACTTTCTGAGAAAAGTTACAGCACTGTGTGGTGCAAATAGAACCCAAAAATATGCTGCAACTTTGTACCACGATATTGTGCAAGTCCGCACTACATTATGATGCAAGGTCGTACCACATTGTTGGGTTTTGTTTGCACCAAACAGTGGTGTATCTTTTCTCAGAAAGTGGTGCAGCTGGAGTTTGGTGCAACATACGACAAATTTTTAACAGTGTATAAACGTACGTAACACTTTTAGTGTTCCTGAATATTCTAGTATTCTTTCATAATAAAACCAATAGAGATCAAAGAAGAAAGAAAAGGCTATTACAAATGCACGGTAAGTACACTGTTAAAAATTTGTGATAGGTTGCACCAAAAAGTGGCACTACACCAGCTGCACCACTTTCTGAGAAATGATACACCATGGTGTGGTGCAAACAAAACCCAAAAACATAGTGCAATTTAGTACCTCGTTATGACACAAGGTTGCACCACAATATGGTGCACGGTTTTACTATGTTGTTGGGCTTCGTTTGCACCACACCATGGTGTATCTTTTCTCAGAAAGTGGTGCAGCTGCTGTAGCACCCCTTTTTGGTGCAACCTACCACACAATTTTTAAAAGTGTATTCGTAAGAAAAAAATGATTGAATTACTGACCTCAATGCAACGGCTGCATTTGTATCTTCTTTCACGTCCGTCTCTGAGGAGGAGAGTTGCAGTCGCATGTCCGGCACTGCATCCACTCTGTTGCGATACTTGGATTTTGTAGAAACATAACTTCGGAAGCCAGTCTGGCACAGATAAGTACTGTGTAATATTCGTATAAGTATCGCTGATTGAACACTACACAAATCAGTTCTTAAATACTTCAGCTACAGTGAAAATAGGAGTCACCCAAGAAACTTTAGAAAAGGTTACTTACAATTAGTCTTTATTCAGCCACTAGTCCTTTGCCACTTGAACAAGGTGTAATCAAACGAACGGGAGATAATAATGATAATAACACTCGGTTAATAAAACAACACCAACACTAAAGTACAACACGCAGCTTTTAAATAACTCAAACTTCAATGCAACAACGTCTCTTCCACAATTACTGTAGTGTTATAACTTCCACCATCTCCCTATACCGCTGCTGCTCAAACATTATATACATCGTCAGTTCTCATCTGACATATAAACACGTCATACGTTCTGACCTCAAGGCGTTGCCAACCATACTCGTGCGAGAGAGATGATATCACGTTAAATTTGAGAAATGCTAAGGAGAATGAACTCAAAATTTACATAAAGAAACTAAAAAGGAAGGTTAATGTAGAGTATACGTCACAACTGACAAAGGGAAGGAGTATTCTAACCGCTTTCGGTTATAAACATGGATATGTTTCTTGAAGCTGCACCAAAATTCTCCCAATGACAGTTTATTAAACGCTGCCTATTCAGAAGCGTGATATGTCAGATCAATAAGATTTTCATATTCACTTGCAGTCATGTTGCGGGGGCTTGAATTTAACAGCAAATGGATCTTTTACGCATGAATAATTTTCCAAAATCTCGAAGTACTGCAAGAGGACTTCACTTATTTCTTGTAAGTGCTGGGTGTATTCTTCAACAATTTCGTTACATACATGGATGCCTCTTTCGAGTTCTTACACGAAGTCTGCAGGTATTAGGAAGCTATCGATCTCACGGTTTCGGAAACATGCAGTCCAGAACAATCGCTTCCTCTTGAAAGCAGGAATTTTGTCAAATGCCGTGAAAAAACAGCATCATTCTTTTCTTGGAGACCTAGGTTAACTTGATTAATTTTTGTGAATATGTCAGCTAAATATGCAAGTTTAGAGAACCACAGAGCATCATTCAGCCGTTCTTCCGAGCCGAAATGGTGACCAATGAGGTAAGCACGTACTTCAGCCCTCAATTCAAACAGCCGCACTAACGTTTTTTTCGAGACAACCACCTCGTTTCTCAGTGGACCAACAAGGATGTGTGATTAATTTCCATGTCTTCTTACAAAATCTGGAATGACCGTGCATTAAGTGGTCGGGAATTTATAAAATTCATTATTTCACAGCATCATCAAGGACCAATCTAAGAGAAGTAGGCATCTTTTCTGTAGCAACTGCATGCCGGTGAAGAATGCAATAGTTGCAGCTGGAGCTTATGGCCATGAGTTTGATTGTTGAAACGGCACCGGCACATTTTCCACCCATTGCTGTCGCACTGTCTGTGCAAATATCAATACAACTGTCCCACGATAACCCAAGTTCTTCGAAAAAATATTAAGGGTCTGAGTTTAAAGACTTCAGCTCCTGTCGCTTTGGATGGCAATGGTTCACACAAAAGCATGTCCTCCTCTAGTGAATGTTTTAGTTCGTTATCGAAGACTTTACACCGCTTATAAACTAAAACACTTCCTTTTAACGGCTTAAAATTAATACACAATTTGAGCCGAGCTTTCGCGCTCCACCAGGTGGCTTCATCTGGGCTAAGCTTTCAAAGCCTTCTTAGAGACAGCAACTTACAATTTTGTTACAATTCAAAAATTTGATGCTGTAGAACCAAACAGATCCACTTCCAGTTGAGGTCCGTGCTTAGATATACTCAAGTGTGGAGTCCGTGTTTTAAACGTGATCATGCGGAATGGAGAGGAATTACCTGTTGTTCCTTGATGCTTGTTCGGGAGATTTCTCCAGGCATCTGATATCTCATAAGACAAGTTTTCGTTGCATGGGTGTGGATGGGTCATGATCTCGAGACTTTTGCGCGTGGCTGTACCAACATCGCTTGTATTCGGTGCTATTCTTTTCATCATGCTCCAAAGTGGGGTTACTCCCTTTTGGATGACGTGTCTGCACAAAGCGGTTGTAGTTTTCCCGTCCTTTACGTCTCTTTTATGCTCCTTGGTCCTTATCTGGAATAACCTTTTAGTCTCTTTTATGCTACTTGTTCCTTATCTGGAGTGACCTTTTAGTCTCTTTCACGCTACTTGGTCCATATATGGAGTGACCTTTTAGTCTCTTTTATGCTACTTGGTCCTTATATGGAGTGATCTTTTAGTCCCTTTTAGCTACTTGGTCCTTATCGGAGTGACCTTTTAGTCTCTTTTATGCTACTTGGTCCTTATATGGAGTGATCTTTTAGTCCCTTTTAGCTACTTGGTCCTTATCGGAGTGACCTTTTAGTCTCTTTTATGGTCCTTATCTGGAGTGACCTTTTACTCTATTTTGGGCTACTTGGTCCTTATATATGGAGTAACCTTTTAGTCCCTTTTATGCTACTTGGTCCTTATATGGAGTTAACTTTTAGTCCTTTTTAAGTTACTTGGTCCTTATATGGAGTGACCTTTTAGTCTGTTTTAGGCTACTTGGTCCTTATATGGAGTGCCCTTTTAGTCCCTTTTATGCTACTTGGTCCTTATATGGAGTGACCTTTTAGTCCCTTTTAAGCTACTCGGTCCTTATATGGAGTGACCTTTTAGTCTCTTTTAGACTACTTGGTCCTTATATAGAGTGACTTTTTAGTCCCTTTTATGCTACTTGGTCCTTATCTGGAGTGACCTTTCAGCCTCTTTTATGCTCCTTGGTCATTATCTGGAGTGACCTTTTAGTGTCTTTTATGCTACTTGGTCCTTATCTGGAGTGACCTTTTAGTCTCTTTTATGCTGCTTGGTCTTTATATGGAGTGTTCTTTTAGTCTCTTTTATGCTGCTTGGTCCGCATTTGGAGTAACCTTTTAGTCTCTTTTATGCTACTTGGTCGTTATCTGGAGTGTTCTTTTAGTCTATTTTATGCTACTTGGTCCTTACATGGAGTGACCTTTTAGTCTCTTTTATGCTACTTGGTCCTTATCTGGGGTGACCTTTTAGTCTTTTTTATGCTACTAGGTCCTTATATGGAGTGACCTTTTAGTCTCTTTTATGCTCCTTGGTCCTTTTCTGGATTGACCTTTTACTAAGGTCACTCCAGATAAGGATCAAAGAGCATAAAAGAGACGTTCAGGACGGAAAACTACAACTGCCTTGTGCAGAAAAGTCGTACAAAAAGGAGCAACCCCACTTTGGAGCATGATGAAAAGAATAACACTCTTTACAAGCTATGTTGCCACAGCCACGCGTGAATGTCTCGAAAACATGACCCACCCACACCCATGAAACGAAAACTTGTCTTATGAGATATATCAGATGCCTGGAGGAATCTTCTAAAAACAAGCATCAAGGGAACAACAGAATACCTCTCCATACCGCATGCTCACGTTTAAAATACGGACTCCACACGTGAGTATGTCTAAACACGGACCTTAACTTGAAATGGAACTGTTTGGTTCTATAGTACAAAATTTTTGAATTGTAACAAATTTGTAGGTTGCTATCTCTAAGAAGGCTTTGAAAACGTAGCACAGACGAAGCATCCCGGTGGAGCGCGAAAGCTCAGCTTAAATTTTGTATTAATTTTACGCCATTAAAAGGAAGTGTTTTAGTTTCAGTTCGTATCGCACAAACACGAGAAGTACCGCTAGTCCTGCCACGTCGGTAGGTTAGTCCATTTGCAGAGCAAAATCATTGTACCTGAGACGGCTAATTAGCTCCCTCACGTTAGCTGCCGAGTCTTTAATCCGGCGAGACACTATGTCATTTGAGAGAAGCACGAGAGATATTTATTTAGCCGAATATATTTAATCAAGTCCATCATATATTTAACCAAGTGAATAGCACAGATTTTAAATAGTCTCTCCTATTGCGTGGGCTTAACACGCCTGAGCTATTCGGTAACTAATTGTATAAGATTCCTCGGTTGGATTTTCGTTTGCAATATCAGTATGAGATGCCTGAACCATAATTTTTTTTAATTTGTAATAATTCATTCCTTTTCTGCGCATACTGACATCTTTATATTTACAATCCGAATGCGTGGTTTCGAAATGACGGCGCAATTTAGCCGAAAACATGAAGCTATTTGGAATAGTTTTGTGGCTCAAAACACACTGAAGATGACTATTAGCCTCTAAAAATCCAAAGAAAAGATAACTTTCATCATATTTACGTTTCTTAACGGCACAGTCGCGAGTTTTGCTTCTTTTTTACGCTTTCCAACTGTAGGTTGAAGAAGCGTATATGCTCCAGCTTTGTCCGTCCGTCCGTCTGTCGGCACGATAACTCGCGTAAAAGTGGTTCGATTTCGATGACATTTTTGTATGTGGTAGGGGATAGCCTGGGGACGAACCCTATTGAAAATGGACGAAATGGGGTCAAAGGTCACGGCATAGGAGCGGGATCCATTCCATTGCCCTTATGCGTCATAATTTGAGTAAATATGGTTCGATTTCGATGAAAGTTTAGTATGTGGTAGGGGACCCCTGGAAATGAACCCTATGGAAAATGGGTGAAGTGGGGTCAAAGGTCAGGACATAAGAGCGGGATGCATTCCATTGCCCTTATGCGTCATAACGTGTGTAAAAATGGTTCGGTTTCGATGAAATTTTAGTATGTGGTAGGAGACCACATGGAGACGAACCCTATAGAAAATGGACGAAACGAGGTCAAAGCTCAGGACATAGGATCGGGATCCATTCCATCGCCCTTATCCCATACTATTAAAGGAGCAAATCTTGTATGTATGTAAAGTTTATTTTGAAAACGGCTCTAAGGATTTTGATGAAAGTCGTTAACCTACCGTTTTCTGGTACTAGAAATCGATTTAGCTTGATCTGGACTTTAGGAAAATTCGTTTAGTGGGTTAAATAACCAGCCCGAATTACCACGTTTTTATTGTCATGGCGTCGTTATAATGTTGACCATGCTTATAAATCTTACGACGTCACAATCTCGCGCTTGAGATGTTGGTGCGCGATCACGCCATCTGTCTCATTCCGTCACGCGTTGTGTGTAGATCCTATTAAAGTTTTATGGCGTCACACTCTTTCGAGCAGATGGTCACGATTCCCATCTGCCTCATTACGTCACGCGTTGTGTGCGTATGCCCGGCCGCACGATAACTCGCGTAAAAATCGTTCGATTTCGACGAACTTTTAGTATGTGGAACGGGATCACCTGGGAAGGAACCCTATTAAAAGTGAACGAAATGGGGTCAAAGGTTAGGACATAGGAGCGGGATCCATTCCACTACTCTTATGCGTCATAACTAACGTAAAAAGTCTTCGATTTGGATAAAATGTTAGTATGTTGTAGGGGCCTGATTGGGGACGAATGCTGTTGAAAATGGACAAAATCGGGTCAAAGGTTAGGACACAGTATCGGGATCTATTCAATAGCTTCTATGCATCATAACTTACGTAAAAATGCTACGATTGCGACAAAACTTTATCATGTTATCTCGGAGGTATACTGAACCGGCTCTGTAGAATATCATCGAAACGGGATCAAAGGTCAGGTCACAGGACCGAGATTTATTCCACAGCGATTATCCTCATAACTTGAGTAATGCTTTTTGGTATGTTGGAAAGCGTATTATAATCAATGTATTGCGTGATTTTACTAACTTGCTTTTTTTATTGGAGGTTTAACGACAACCGTGAGCAACTCGATGGGCTATAAGCAGTCGCCCGTCCCTAATTTAGGGTCACTGGTTCTAGGGAAGGGAGAGAGCCAGTGCCGTAAGACAAACACACCATCCATGCGTCACCGGGATTCAAACCCGGACCCTTTTTGGACGAATGATCAGAAACCATCGCTTAGATCACTGGGCCCACGGGGCGCCCGAGGTTTGCTTCCAACAACACATTGTTCCTCCTTCCCAGTATAGACATTACTTGTACTTTCTTTTATTGCGAATTCTTTAGTTTTCTCGTCGTGTGGCTTTAAAGATCCTGGCACTGGCTATGAAACATCCGCTGTAGAAGACGAAAGCTTGCTTGATGGGCGATTAACCGTTCCAGTCTTGAACTACTGATCCGCGAATACTAAACACTACCACAAAGGCGCGGACGTAAGACGCGTCACTTTCCCTGAGTCAACTGAAGTGAAATGAAGAGACGGACAGAATAAAGCTTGAGCGAGTGTCGAAGTCATGTAGTGCAAATTGCAGGAATCGAGCAAGAAAGAACAGCGCCAGGGAGAGGACACGTCGCGCAGATTCACTGTTTCAGGAGCGGTATCGTTACTCTGAGAACTTACCCGTTCGAGTCACTGTATAAAGCAGCTTCGCTACAACATAGCCATTTTGATCATCAGGCCTGAAGGCACGTAGGTGTGAGAGAAAGATATGGAAAGCAAGATCACCGCGGCGACAGCACACTTTCAACAGCGATGATGATAGGTTGTGATTTGTTCTGCCTGCCTGTTTCGAAACTGCTGCTGCACCGTCCCGAGGATAAAGGACAACTACGCACGGATTCCAACATGGGTCGGCCGCCCCGGCGTCGCATTGGTCTAAGCGATGGCTTCTGATCATTCGTCCGAATGGTGTCCGGGTTCGAATCCCGGTGAGACATGGATGTTGTGTTTGTCTTACGGCACTGACTCTCTCCCTTCCCTGGAACCAGTGGCCCTAACAAAGGGACGGGAGAGTGCTTATAGCCCATTGAGTTGCTCACGGTGGTCGTTAAACACTCAATCGAAAAAAAAAATATTGAGTCGCTATATATCGTTGGTGCATGCTTTGAAGGAAGCATTATGTACATTTATTGTATAAGAAAATTGAGGAAGTACGTGAATTTTTCCAATGTAGTTTCATTGAAGAACATGACGGTGTCGCGAGGCATTTTTTGCGGAAAGCGTCACGGAGTCTTTACGGAGAAAAATATTGTTAGGCTCTCTAATGGAGGAGTTTAGATGTGCACTTGAACCAAACTTTTTTGTCGACTCAGAAATTTTGTTTCTTTCTCGGCTACCGACCGAACTCTGAAACTGAATATCGCCAGCTGACTGCGGCAGCTGTGCCAGGGCTCCGATGAGAACCGATTACGTTCTGCACACTCACGTAGAATGACAAAATATATTTTAATATTAATGATATTCTGAACTTTGCACGCCGCCCCGGTGGCGCAGTGGTCTAAGCGATAGCTTCTGATCATTCGTCCGAAAGGGGTCCGGGTTCCAATCCCGGTGAGGCATGGATGTTGTGTTTTTCTTACGGCACTGGCTCTCTTCCTTCCCTGGAACCAGTGACCCTAAATTAGGGATGGGCGACTGCTCATAGCCCATTGAGTTGCTCACGGTGGTCGTTAAACCTCTAACACAAAAAAAAATCTGTGCAGTATGCTGTAGATGCCCCAACTTTGTATCACTGCTGTAAGTCTGACTGGTCTCCTAGAAGTACCGGTTATGTACTGCGCATTTAAGTAGAATAGCAAACGATTTTGTACTATTGACGATTCACTTAATTTTGCCGTACAGGGCGATGCGTAATATTACAAAATTAAATTTTTAATACAATAAATTTCGTCATTAAGTAATGTAGAGGACTTATGAAATACGGGGTGACCCAAAAAAGGTGCAACCAATTTCAAATGTTGATAACTTTGGATACAAAACTAATATCATTCTGTTTGTTGCAGGTGGCAAGGAATACTCTCAATTTTTCTAGAAGTGTACTCAATGGATCCTGCGACGAAAGCACAGATTGTGGTGCGGTTTATTGAAACGCAGGTTCCGCGGAATTTCAGAACAAAATATGGGAGCAAACAGCTGACACGTAACGGCATCATCAGAAAGTGGTACAAGTCATTCAAGGAAACTGGTAGCGTCCTTATGAAAAAAAGTCCTGGACGACCATCGCTGGTTCCAGAAAGCGAGGAGGTTGTGAGACAAACATTCACTCGTAGCTCTCGAAAGTCGATCAGACAAGCAGCACGACAGCTGGCGATCCCCAAGTCGTCAGTACACAGAGTGTTACGTCTGAGATTGGAAATGCACCCGTATAAAATGCAGATAACCCATCACATAACCCCAGTTGATCATATGAAACGTAAACAGTTTGCTGAAAAGATACTGGAGAACATTGCAATTGCTGAATCTTTCCTGAGGCAAATGTGTTTCTCGGATGACTGCACTTTTCATGTTTCTGGAAAGGCTAATAAACAGAATGTGAGAATTTGGGGAATTGAACACCCGCACTGCACAATGGAAAATCAACATGCTAGCACAAAAGTGAATGTTTGGTGTGGCATAATGGTCGAGCGTATTATTGGACCCTTTTCCTTTCAGGAAGAGACCGTGATAGCTGATAATTACCTGGGCATTTTGTTTTTTCGGTTTGGGGGTTTAACGACCATTATGAGCAATTCATTGGGCTATAAGCAGTCGCCCGTCCCTAATTTAGAGCCGCTGGTTCCAGGGAAGCGAGAGAGCCAGTGCGGTAAGACATACACAACATCCATGACTCGCCCCGATTCGAACCCGGACCCAACTCAGAAGAATGATCATAAGCCAGCCCTTAGTACACTGCGCCACCTGGGCGTCCAACCTGGACATGATTGAGCAGTTTGCGTATCCCCAGTTGGATGAAATTGCAACTCCTGTCATTTTCCTACAAGATGGGGAACCACCTCATTGGGCTTTGATTGTGAGGAGGGTCTCCGGATGAAAAATTTTCCAATCGATTGATTGGGCGTTTCGATTCTATTGCATGGCACTCACGTTCGCCGGACTTAACACCTTGTCACTTTTTTTGATGGGGCATTCATCAAGGGTGAGATATACAGCACCCATGCTGCGGACATTGCTGACTTAAAGAGAAGGTTAATATAGACGTTCTCGAACGAACATGGTTCGAATTGGAATACCGTTTAAACATTGTTCAAGTGACAAATGGCGCCCATGTCGAATGTCTATAAAACTTCATAATCTGTTCTGTTAATTAACACAAGTTGTATATTGAGCTAATTTATATTAAAAGTATAGTGATTATTTGAAATTGGTTACACCTTTATGGGACACCTTGTATATCCCGCAAGTAGACCAGGGTTTTGTACATTTTGTGCCTATGGGAATAAAATGCTTTTTAAAAGACGCAGAATTTTAGAAAACGTAATGTATTGTTCATTCGATGTCATTCATTAATTATTCGCAGGCTACAGCTTTCTGTGAATGGAAAATAGAAAAGTGAAGGAAAGAAACAGAACTCAAAATGGTGAAATTTCACTTTTAGAATCAATGCACCGCTTAACTTCTTTTAGTAAACGTTAAACTAATAGTAAATTTGTCTCTAAAAATAAAATTCTGCATCAAACTGTAAAACATCGAGACGTCGGCCGGAATGACTTAAATTAATTCAACTCAGCTCTTCAAATGTGAGGAAGCGGAAACTTTTCATCGCTGTTTCTTGAAGCTTGGTATAAAAACTTCAGTCGTCCGAAAAATTTGAGAGTCATCTGACTCGAAAGTTAAATAAAAGTGGAATGACATTTTCGAGTTGTCTTTTTGAATTCGCACATTTACTTTCGACTTGTGGTAAGGCTTCATGTGCAGGCGAATGTAGAGGAGATTTCTCGCATAAGGAAAAAGAAGAAAACAGCCGAGATTTTTGCGGCCCACGCTGAATCCTGTAATAACTTCAAAGGCAGTGATAAATTCTACTCGGAATTTCGGTTCCATCTTGTGTGCGAGCGCATTCGCATTTACGCCTTTCACGCTCATGTTTTATTCGCACCGCAAGTGAAGTGGCGACGTCGAGAGGAGGCCATTGTTATGTCGTCAGGTGCATCTGGTCGGTGGAAGGTACTTCCGATTGTTTATCCCTGGCTGCCACTCTCTCCGGGCTACCACGTAAACAGAGCTCGGCATTGCTCATTTCGTATACACTTCTGAACTTCTCGAGGAATTCGCTCCATTTATAAGCTACCACATAATAAAGAGCATCACGGATGACTAGTCGGCAATACCTCCACGAAGCTCACAAGAAAGACCGCACTCTTTAGCAGCTCTGAATTCATTACCGAAGTTCCTGTACGCTCCAAATATCACTCACTTTCTAAAGAGCCAACCTTAGGTACACGAATGCCACGTGAAAAATAGGATTTTACCAAATTTTGAACAAATTTTAATTTAACGTTATCTAAATGACAGAGACTGACGAACATGTTTTTAAGAATCATTGCTCTTCTTTCCATTCGACTCGAAGATTTCGCCACGAAAGGTACTCCCACGTCACATGCTTCAATATTTTCCTTGCATGAGAGTCCGTAGCAATGGTTTTAGTAATCTGCGGGAAATTCATAGCCATAATTCACAAAGTTATTAAAAAGGATCAGAAAATTCCTCACATTTAACATACTCTCTTATAAGAGACACATTTGGGTTGCTTCTACATCAAAATTCACTTATTCTCAACGCACACAACATGACCAATGACAGGTAACTTTGCCGTGTAACTCTTTCGCGACCACAGCGCCCTTACATGCAAGCAACCACTAGCGCTCGAGTCGCCCAGATAGCGTGGATAGGATTTTCTGCTCCCAATGCTCTTTGAATTTTCATGGGGTCAGAGGGATTAGCAGAAGTCATCTTCAGTCGTCATTGTTGTCGTTAATCAAAGAAGTGAACCAGGCATTGGTTTGTCCCAGGACTATATCATTCAGCCTTCTGACATTTTTTTTATTGGAGATTTAACGACTACCATGAGCAACTCAGTGGGCTATAATCAGTCGCCCGTCCCAAATTTAGGGCAGCTGGTTCCAGGGAAGGGACAGAGCCAGTGCCGTAAGACAAACACAACATCCAAGCTTCACCGGTATCTGCATTTTCCCAAAAAGCAGAGTTTATTGGGGAAATTTTGTCGTAAAAATTATTTCATTGTACTGGATCCAAATAAACCAATTGAGAGCATATATGTTACAAAAAAAAAGTAAAAGTAAATAAGATTTTCTAGCTGTTACCACTCCCTCCTATCTGCCTAAGGCTCTCAGTAGAAAAATACACTGATTACCCTAGGAAAACGTCCGAAGGTCATTGTATGCCAAGCCTAGGGGTGGGAAGTTTCGAGTGGTGACCCAGCAGTAATCCTTCTTTTGTTATTGCAGTAGGAAGGGGAGTGAAATTCAGAGAGAAGCTGCTGGCATGTTCGGGCGTTATGGTATTTTGAGCGACAAAACATTTTAAGATCATGGTCTTTAAAGGGTTAAGTGTCTCTTCTAGAGAGATTTCGATATCTACATAGTTCAGCAAGAGGCTTACCGAGATGTTAATCAGAACATGAATGGAAGAAAGTAAATTCAAATAGCGCTAGAGGAAAACATAGTACCGTGCGTCTACAGCTCCGCTCTAGACTAAAAGCTAGAGATGGCTATCGTTTAATTCATAATAAAACTAGAACTATAAAACGTATCTTTGTTCATCTGACTAACTACAAGGTACTAACCCAGTATGCTCACTGTTCAATAAGAGAAGGTGCTCCAAGATAAAATTGCCTTATCCGGGCTCAAGCCCAGAATCAGGCATTGGGTTGTGTATTTGTAATACGGTACTAGCTCTCCCCCATTCCATAGCTCATAGAGCCGCTCACGGTGGTACTGATCATATACCCCCTCCAAAAAATAAAGATTGGGGTACGGGTAAGTGTAGGGCAATAGCCTCTTTCTATTCTCCTCTTTTCCGCCATTACACAACTTAAACGCCTGACACTGAAGTAACAAGGAAACAATCAAGCTCACCAAAATCAGGAAACTGCTTTTTGGCAGGGAAGCTGCTATAATAAACAGCACTTTCACTTTTAGCTTACATTCACGGAAAACATGGTCTAGGATGCTACTTTACTTCCCTCATTCCTACTGTTGCCACAGCGAAGAATAAGAATGAGCTTAGTGGTTATCCTTGGTAGGATCAAACTTTGACATCAATTTTTTTGTCTGCTTCACACTACTTCTGACAAATGTATGAGAATCTCTGACAGTTTGCTTTTTCTACTGCAAAACAATTTAGCACCATTTTCATCTCTTATGACGTCAGGCGTAGATTTTGCTGCTATCAGGAATGCGTGGGGCTGCTCTGCTACGAAAACCCATTCCTTTTAGCTCTCGATGAACCGGTAGGCTACAGGGGTTGTTTCCAGAGGTATTTTGGAACTCGGCAGCGAGTGCTGCAATCCAGGACAGGCGATTTTGTCACACCACCAGCTTCATCACTCGGCGGTCCCGATCTGTCATTTTACGTGGCCTACAATACCGCGGTTGTGCTGTTGTTGCTGTTAGGCGTTTCCGCTTCACAGTAACATCACTTACAGTTGACCTAGGCAATTACAGCAAGGTAGAAATTTCCCGGACTGACTTGTTGCTAAGATGGCATCGTATCATGGTGTCACGTCGAAAGTTACTGAGCTCTGACGTACAGCCTATTTTACTCTTCATGCTTGCCTATGACCTTTGCCAGGAAACGCAGGTCTTTTTACGTCTGTGTGGGCTATATTTGTGACGAGTATGTGCAAATCCACTACTCAAGAGGAGTTTCTGGATACTGTTGATCGCATAGTGTGAAAAAGTAGGGCTGAAATCAAACCATTCCAAACACAATTAAAATTTGCGAAGGGAAAATATCTGATTAAACTGTTAGCTTTGGAAAGTAAGACACAAATAACAAACTTTTGTTAGATGGAACAAATATTTTAAACAATAATCATAACTGCCTACATAGTGATTTTCCTTTTTATGCTTCGCGGCCATTTTTTTAAATATTTGGACAGGATTTATGAAATAGTGAATCCAAAAGTTTCGTCGTACATTTAAGTAACTGGGAATTCAAGCGAAACTGCTTGTACGATTAATGCTTTCTTATTAAAGCGGGGATATCTATTCTTTTGGGGTCCCGAATCATTCTCCTGGGTGTAGCCATCATTCCACATGTTATGCTCCAGCTTTCTTATCATGTGAATCCACAAAAATTGGCCCCCGAGGTACAAAATGTTTGATATTTCCGGTGTAAAGTCGCAAAATCTCCGTCGACGTGGAATATTGACCACACATCAACTCAAAGAAATAATGTAGCACGCTTGAAACACATACACAGTGAAAAATGGCAAGTGCAAGGCGATCCTTCCCCGCTTACCTTTTTTTTCTTCGAGCTGCCGTGACCTATTTTTGTATAATATTTCAGCAGGTTTCTTAGTAAACAAACATAAAATCGAGTGAGTGCGTAGGCATTTTGCATCTTAGGAATAATATCAAGGCAACGTAAAATAACCGTTCTAGTTCTTAGGAACCGAAGATTCATACAAGGGCTTACTGCGAACATTTCCCTTTTCATCTCTAGTTTGGCAAGGACATCATCTCATGGTGCTTCCCGAAATGCGTTCTAAGGTAAATGGCGGCGAATTCCTCCTTCAGTGCCACGGCGGATGCAGAGCAAATAGCCTTTTCTCGGTCTGTCGGCGAAGCGTGATGGCCCAGAAGAAGGCCTCGCTGGTGTCTTTATAATTCCGAAATGAGCAATATAAAAAGCAATCTTCAGATAGAACGCGTTTCAGTGTGAGTGATGATGGAAACGCCCGGGCATAAATCCCTTCAAAGTCATTCTGAAATGGCGTGCAGCTACGTGGCTCTTTTTGCATAGTCGTGTTTTCCTGGGTCCCAGCCATTTACACATTTTTACATTTTCCTGACATGAATATGAGCTGTTGGCGTAATGTTTCTCATTTCTCCGAGGCATTATCTAAGCAGTTTCACGGCTCATTCATCGTACGTTAAGTGAGATTTATGGCAACACTCTTCATTTTCCCCCTCCTTCAGCGACACGAAAAGGAGTTTACCGTGCCAGTCAGTTTTCTTGGTCGTTTGTCGCGATTTAGGATTCATTGTGGTTAATTTCTCGAAAACCATAAAACACAGGCGGTATTATCTACGGGAAGGTGACTTTTGTTCAAGGGAAGAACAGCGCAGCCCATCTAAAGAAAACAATGCTGTCGTCCGTGTCTTTTTTTCCCCCTCTTCACACGTGCTATCCTTCTCTGGGAAGGTTTAGAAGAGGCAAACAATCCGCTGCAGGTGCTTCTTCAGTAGCTGATATTGAGATAATTTCGCTTGTTTATAATTAAGCTCGTCATTCTTTTAACAAAAAAAAAAAGTTAATGAATTCTCGTGATGAGGCATTCTGGGTACGAAATGATAATTTACAAAGAAGAGAAACTGCATCGAAAATTACATGCTGTAAGCGTTCTTGTAACAACCTCTTATCATGGAGAAAATAAGAAAAAGACAGAAGCATATCCCGGTAAACTAAGAATCTGATTAATTCATTAGCTTGCAGGCATGAAAAAAAGCTGTTTCGCAGAAGAAAATCTCTAAAAAGAATAAAAAGAAATTAGGTGTGTCTTTCAGTAGCATGTAAACATTCTTCAGGACAACTTCGTTCACTTTTCTGTTGCATTCCTCTGAAATTGCCGTTTTTTTTTTCCGTTTTTTTTTCTTTTTTTGTTCTAAAGCACGCGTTTCAGAAAGCACCTGTTTTTGTTAAGTGTTATTTTCTCATTTATACGTAGGATACTTAAAATGATTTTTTTTTGTTTCTCTGGAGGTATAACGACAACTGCGAGCAACTCTACGGGCTATGAGAAGTCGCAGGCCCCTAATTTAGGGCCACTGATTTCAGGGAAAGGAGATAGTGAAAGAGAAAGTGCTGTAAGACACACACGCACACACGGCATCTATGCGTCACCCGAATTCCTAAACTTGGTCCGTCTCACAAGGGATCTGATTGGGTTCGAACGCGCCAATCGACGTGAAATGTGACACATGTGTGTAGGTATGAGTACGGACCACCGTGTGGTAAGTAATTCCCGTGTGAAAAGTGTTTATCGCCTGCAGCGCCGCCGTCCGTAGTGGGACCAGGAATACACCCCTGTCAGAGTTGTCATCCTACCCAACGCTGTCGTCTTCACTATTTCTGTCTAGTGTTCTTACGTGCATCGTTTCCAATTCATTTTCGTACTTGCCGATAATTACGTTGGCTAAAACTGTCGCAAATTACTCATCTTCTTCCACAATCATCGGTAAATCGTCGCCTTATTTTGGCTTTCAGCAGCTCAACGACATTTAAAGGGTCTAATGGTGACAATTTTTACGACAGCACCTCACGCAATGTGCGCTGCAATACACACGAGTTGTTCACCTGGACGCTGTTGACTCCACGCAAACTACGCGACTTATGACGAGTGCGTTTTGGAGGAAAGGTGGCGCTGCCGGCATTTAAGACGTTTTACACGGGAATAACTCACCCTACCTTGGTCCGTACTTATACCTGTACTCATGAGCCACGTATCATGCCAATTGACGCGTTCGAATGCACACACATCCCTTGTCAGACGATTATTTCATGTCAGAACTTCACACTACGCGGCCATCAACGCGGCTAAAATGAATTTGCAACCAATGTTACAAAAATGCCGCAAAAATATGACTCAAGGCTTTTCCTAGAAAGAAAAACCCAGAGTGTGTTTAAGTTTACGAGATCCGCCTCAATCGGTGTTGCAGTGGTCTAGTCCGAGATAAGTCCTGGCTAGAGTCTGGGATCAGGCATGTCTACCCCAATCCACTGGCCCTTTCCTCTCCCAGGAGCCAGTGGGCCCTAAATTAGGGATGGTAAACCGTTTATAGCCTAGTAAAATCTGCTTATTTACTGGCGTGAGATGTAAATAGATTGGCCAAGCTATCGCTCTCCACTGGGAGGCTTCTTCAGAGCAACAGGTTAACATAAAATGCAGTATGCTGCATTTCATGTCTAATGCTGCAATTATGTCTAAAAGAATGCTGCATTGTATATCTGCATATGGCCTTTAAAAAACCTCCCACTGAAGAGCGAAAGCTTGGCGAATTTATATCAACCTTATATCAGTAAATAAACGGATTTTACTAGGATACAAGCGCTTTTTTTAATTGGAGGTTTAACGACCTCCGTGAGCAACTCAATGGGCTATAAGCAGTCGTCCATCCCTAATTTAGGGCGACTGGTTCCAGGGAAGGGAGAGAGCCAGTGCCTTAAGACAAACACAACATCCATGCCTCACCGGGATTCGAACCCGGACCCCGTTCGGACAAGTGATCAGAGGTCATCGCTTAGACCATTGCGCCACCGGGGCGGCATAAGCGCTTTTAGACCAGTAAATAAAGACTAGTTATTACTGGTGACCAGTGATAACTATGTTAATAAAGACTTGCAAATAAAGACTAGTTATTACTGGTGACGAGTGATAACTATGTTAATAAAGACTTGTAAATAAAGACCATGACTAGGCCTAAAACCCTGACCACGACTATGTCAAAGACCCTGACTATGGTCATAGTCATGACCCCTAAACACGTCTGAGACCATGTCTAAACATGTCTAAGATCATGTCTAAACATGTCTAACCCATGTATAAACATGTCTAAGACCATGTATAAACATGTCTAAGACCACGTATAAACTTGTCTAAGACCATGTATAAACATGTCTAAGACCACGTATAAACTTGTCTAAGACCATTCTAAGACACCTATCTATATTTCTCACCATCAACATGTCTAAAAAAATATGACCTAGACTATGTAAATAAAGACCAGTTATTACTGGTGACCGTAATAACTATTAAGATCAGTTATTACTGCGCTTTTATACCAGTGTTTTTACTGGTATAAGAGGCAATAAGCGTTTTATTATACCAGGTAATAAACGGATATTACTAGGCTATAAGCGCTTTTAGATTGTGCACAATCTCGTGTACTTTGAACTAATACTATGGGAAACTGCTTATAGCCCTTAGAGTTGCTCAAGGTGGTCGTTAAATTCCGAAACAAAAAAAGACAAAAAAAAACATTCGTTGTACTGTTTGAAAAAAACATCTCACTGTTTCAACATGCCCCACGAATAAAAACTTTGCAAACGTTAGTTTCTAAAATGGCAAAACATTGCTTATTTTTGCTCGAAAAAAATTAATTTGCCACTAAAGCATCATTGCGTTTTTCGTCCTTTGTATGGCGTTCTATATTGAATATTGCATTTTAGGATACCAAAGTACTGTTACAGTGGACACCCCCCCCCCATCCTAAAACCTGAAGAAAACTCTAAAATTTGTCCGCCATGTCGCGTATGGTATGAGGTAGCTAGGAATCACAGTTCGGCAGGCTCACATGTTCTTTTACAGTTCAGTTTTTTTATTTATTTCTCATTTACGTTGTTTTTTCTTTCGGATGTTCTCTAAATTAATTAACAAAATTGCGGGATAATTGGGAAGTCGCTCCAATGCTCTTGAAGGCATGCAACGCAATATTTTTGCCATTTTAAATTGTTTCTACCTGTGGGAAAATGTAGCACTCAATGGTTGCTCTGGAAATTGATAAGAGCAAAGCGATAGGCCCAGAAGAGGGCTTCTGGATTTCTTGATTAGGGGCCGATGTTACGATCTACCCCCGCCATTAATTTAGTAATTAATGGGCGTGGTTGATGTGTGAAATTAATTAAGTATTAATTGTTCGAGGCTTGATTGGAGTTTAAAAGTGTAAACAGCAGATAAAGTTTTATCTGGGGGTTTGGAAAGAAAAGAGGCGAAGAATTCTCTCTCTGGCTGGGTGGTCTCAGAATAGCTCTGTTAGGTCATAAATATCAGGGCGCAGCTGACGGGCAGCCTATGCAACACGGAAAGGGAAAGAGGAATACGTATCGAATGAGCCACTTGAGTAGGAATGAATGAAGATAGGGGACGAAAGGTTTAGCGAATAATCGTAAATTCGTCGATTGTTTGGGGCATTTTCGAGAACAATTGCTCTCTGTGTGGTCCGTGCAGAAAAATAAGAGTTCGCACTTGGCATGAAAATAAGGAAGAAAGTTTAGTTGTCTGTGCGCTCTCCGATGTGAAAGGCTGGATGCCTTGGATCTGCAAAAAATGAATTGGGAAAAATGAAGCAGCAAACCTCCCCGCATTTGGTAAGAAATGGAGACAACTCGAGGCAGCTGGAGATGCCAGTTTGCCATAAAGACAGCAGAATGCCTAAATCCGCAGGATAAAGCAGAAATTTCTAGGCTGGAGCGTAATGGAACTCAGCGACTGTTTGGCCTAATGAAAGCCAAGTTACAGGGGAATTAAGAAGTCTGCGAGTGGACAGTGGTCATTCCAATGAGAAGCGAAGCCAAGCAAAAGTCGGGTTCGGATGCCAACCACTGCAGTGTGGAATCGTCACCCCCATTCATCCCCTACTGTGGAGGAAGTGAAGAGATGCGCTTGTCTTACGGGGCGAAGCGAGGCCCCATGTGTGCGTGTGTGTGGTCGCGTAAGCAGCGAAGCCACTACGTGTAAGTGCGACGGGATAAAAACATGTCGAAAGAAAAATATGAGCGTAAGAGCGGTGGCTTCGATACCTAACAAATATACAGGTGAAATGTTGAGTTGCCGATATACGCTTAAGGTAAAAGCACGTCTGATTTCGCTCGGCCGAGAAAATTAATCTTGGAAACCGCAACATCAGATGTGAGAGGGCCTATTTTGCTTAACGGCCACCTTCAAATCGTCACGAGAATAGATCAGTGTGCACTCTAATCATTGCAACAAAGTGCGGCGTGATATTACCATTTTTAATTGTGTGCTTCATTTACATCAAGCGTCAAAGTGAAGTGTTGAATCATCGGTGCTGCCACATGGTGCAAGTGTCTGTGTGCGTGTTTTTTTTTTTGTCGTGTGATATTATGTGATGCACAACGGATTTTCACAGCAAAGTCACGAAACTGTAAGTAGATGAATATTTCCTTTTTCTTTCTTCGCACATCTGCGAACTTGTGCCATCCCGACACCCAAAGCTGCATGGACATAGATGCAGTAATGCTGAGTGACTGAACCTCAGAGGAAATACCTGCACATACAGATTTCAATTTCTTACAGGGCCCATTTCCTGATTACTTTTTTACATGAATAAGGGAGAAGGTGTGGCCACAAATTCCGCTGGGCGGGACAGTTTCTTTTAACTTTGGTTCAGGACCAACGTCAGCGGGGCAGGGTTCTGCATGTGCATGCTTATTAGATTTAGTTAATTAACTTTGACAGTATTTCGCACCTATAATCTTATACCGCAAATTAACGTGCTTGTGTATTTTGTGTCGCGAGTATTTTTAATGTGATCGTTTGCATATAATTTTTTTTTCATTCTCTAAGCAATTGTATATGAATATCACCTGCAGCTCTATTTAGTGTGTAAACGAGTAGTATCTCTTGTTCAGATAGTCCGGTGGAGACTCAGTCGGCTGCGTTATCCGACAGTAAAGTGTGACACCGTATGCTGCCCACATATGAGGGGCAATTGTCTATGCGCCTAGAGAGCGCCGGATCTGTTTAAATCTCGCAGAACGTTATTAAATGTTGTGTTGTGTATTTGAGAATCATGTGTTATTTGCGAAAGTGAGTGTTGTACTGACTGGTTGGGGATTGAATGTACCGAGTAAGATCCGGACCACTACACTCAGTCACGAATTGGTGATTGCGGGTGAACCTCATCACAACTCTGATCACAAAGTATCATTTTTTTTTAGATTATTTTATTTTTTATTTGTTGTTGTTATTTTGTTCACAAGGTGGATTCACCCAAGCCTTATGCTTCGGGTCATTCTTCAACTTTTCATTTTTTATGTTCTGGTGTGAATCTTTGAGTGCAGCAGTGCACCTGAGATTCTCGCCTGGTGCCGTGGCCAACTAAATTGTACTTCAGGTCTCAAGCACCGTTACCGGCCGACTCGGCAGGAACACTGCTAGTGCCGTGTAACATTAATGGTGCCGTTGTCCCAGGATCGATACCTATATTTTGCAGCTAGCGGAACAACACTCATGTTCGTAAAATAAGTGCGAATTGACTGCCATTACTATTTTTATTTAGTTTTGTTCGGTGCGAATTTTGTATAATTTAGCATTAAGTAAGCCTTAAGCTGTTTTGTAAGAACTGCCATAATTTTAGTGGGTAAGAAAAACAAAATGGCTAACACGAAGACAGTGGAACGCAAGAATTTGGCATCGAGCGTAGATAAAAGCGGGTGTAGGAGCATCGAACGTGAGAGATCTGTGGAACTCGTGGATTCTCGAAGCTATGCCTCATATTTAAATTTTTTTTTTCCGCCTATCTCGACGGGTAGCAATGAACGTGTGATGAAATCCTTAAACTTTCCTTCCACTCCGGGCACTTAAATCCGGAATTAGGTGCCTTGCGACGGTGGGAAAGGGTTGAGTGTTTACAGTTAAAAAAAAATAGAGTGATTGGATGAATAAACTTCATCCAGTCATCCCTTTTTTTCTTTCATGGGGGGATGGAATGTTACAGTGGACACCCCATCCTAAAACCTGAAGAAAACTCTAAAATTTGTCCGCCATGTCGCGTATGGTATGAGGTAGCTAGGAATCACAGTTCGGCAGGCTCACATGTTCTTTTACAGTTCAGTTTTTTTATTTATTTCTCATTTACGTTGTTTTTTCTTTCGGATGTTCTCTAAATTAATTAACAAAATTGCGGGATAATTGGGAAGTCGCTCCAATGCTCTTGAAGGCATGCAACGCAATATTTTTGCCATTTTAAATTGTTTCTACCTGTGGGAAAATGTAGCACTCAATGGTTGCTCTGGAAATTGATAAGAGCAAAGCGATAGGCCCAGAAGAGGGCTTCTGGATTTCTTGATTAGGGGCCGATGTTACGACCCACCCCCGCCATTAATTTAGTAATTAATGGGCGTGGTTGATGTGTGAAATTAATTAAGTATTAATTGTTCGAGGCTTGATTGGAGTTTAAAAGTGTAAACAGCAGATAAAGTTTTATCTGGGGTTTGGAAAGAAAAGAGGCGAAGAATTCTCTCTCTGGCTGGGTGGTCTCAGAATAGCTCTGTTAGGTCATAAATATCAGGGCGCAGCTGACGGGCAGCCTATGCAACACGGAAAGGGAAAGAGGAATACGTATCGAATGAGCCACTTGAGTAGGAATGAATGAAGATAGGGGACGAAAGGTTTAGCGAATAATCGTAAATTCGTCGATTGTTTGGGGCATTTTCGAGAACAATTGCTCTCTGTGTGGTCCGTGCAGAAAAATAAGAGTTCGCACTTGGCATGAAAATAAGGAAGAAAGTTTAGTTGTCTGTGCGCTCTCCGATGTGAAAGGCTGGATGCCTTGGATCTGCAAAAAATGAATTGGGAAAAATGAAGCAGCAAACCTCCCCGCATTTGGTAAGAAATGGAGACAACTCGAGGCAGCTGGAGATGCCAGTTTGCCATAAAGACAGCAGAATGCCTAAATCCGCAGGATAAAGCAGAAATTTCTAGGCTGGAGCGTAATGGAACTCAGCGACTGTTTGGCCTAATGAAAGCCAAGTTACAGGGGAATTAAGAAGTCTGCGAGTGGACAGTGGTCATTCCAATGAGAAGCGAAGCCAAGCAAAAGTCGGGTTCGGATGCCAACCACTGCAGTGTGGAATCGTCACCCCCATTCATCCCCTACTGTGGAGGAAGTGAAGAGATGCGCTTGTCTTACGGGGCGAAGCGAGGCCCCATGTGTGCGTGTGTGTGGTCGCGTAAGCAGCGAAGCCACTACGTGTAAGTGCGACGGGATAAAAACATGTCGAAAGAAAAATATGAGCGTAAGAGCGGTGGCTTCGATACCTAACAAATATACAGGTGAAATGTTGAGTTGCCGATATACGCTTAAGGTAAAAGCACGTCTGATTTCGCTCGGCCGAGAAAATTAATCTTGGAAACCGCAACATCAATGTGAGAGGGCCTATTTTGCTTAACGGCCACCTTCAAATCGTCACGAGAATAGATCAGTGTGCACTCTAATCATTGCAACAAAGTGCGGCGTGATATTACCATTTTTAATTGTGTGCTTCATTTACATCAAGCGTCAAAGTGAAGTGTTGAATCATCGGTGCTGCCACATGGTGCAAGTGTCTGTGTGCGTGTTTTTTTTTGTCGTGTGATATTATGTGATGCACAACGGATTTTCACAGCAAAGTCACGAAACTGTAAGTAGATGAATATTTCCTTTTTCTTTCTTTCGCACATCTGCGAACTTGTGCCATCCCGACACCCAAAGCTGCATGGACATAGATGCAGTAATGCTGAGTGACTGAACCTCAGAGGAAATACCTGCACATACAGATTTCAATTTCTTACAGGGCCCATTTCCTGATTACTTTTTTACATGAATAAGGGAGAAGGTGTGGCCACAAATTCCGCTGGGCGGGACAGTTTCTTTTAACTTTGGTTCAGGACCAACGTCAGCGGGGCAGGGTTCTGCATGTGCATGCTTATTAGATTTAGTTAATTAACTTTGACAGTATTTCGCACCTATAATCTTATACCGCAAATTAACGTGCTTGTGTATTTTGTGTCGCGAGTATTTTTAATGTGATCGTTTGCATATAATTTTTTTTTCATTCTCTAAGCAATTGTATATGAATATCACCTGCAGCTCTATTTAGTGTGTAAACGAGTAGTATCTCTTGTTCAGATAGTCCGGTGGAGACTCAGTCGGCTGCGTTATCCGACAGTAAAGTGTGACACCGTATGCTGCCCACATATGAGGGGCAATTGTCTATGCGCCTAGAGAGCGCCGGATCTGTTTAAATCTCGCAGAACGTTATTAAATGTTGTGTTGTGTATTTGAGAATCATGTGTTATTTGCGAAAGTGAGTGTTGTACTGACTGGTTGGGGATTGAATGTACCGGAGTAAGATCCGGACCACTACACTCAGTCACGAATTGGTGATTGCGGGTGAACCTCATCACAACTCTGATCACAAAGTATCATTTTTTTTTTAGATTATTTTATTTTTATTTGTTGTTGTTATTTTGTTCACAAGGTGGATTCACCCAAGCCTTATGCTTCGGGTCATTCTTCAACTTTTCATTTTTTATGTTCTGGTGTGAATCTTTGAGTGCAGCAGTGCACCTGAGATTCTCGCCTGGTGCCGTGGCCAACTAAATTGTACTTCAGGTCTCAAGCACCGTTACCGGCCGACTCGGCAGGAACACTGCTAGTGCCGTGTAACAGTACTCTTTGTGTTCTATTTTAGATTGTTTTCTTTTTACGTTTCTATTAGATTTGTGTTACACTCAAATCTAGCGTTCTTTAAAGAGTATGGTCCAGAATTGGAAACCCTGACTCGGCCCCGGACGTCATATAATTGAACCCGACCCGGGCAAATCTGCTTTGAACTATAAATTCGAAAAATTCGAAACTCCATTTATAATTATATACTCATTGCCAAAAAAATAGTTACACCCAGAAGGAAGTAACCGACAGGAACTTGGTGGGTAGGTTTGACATCGTGAGTCATGCAAATGATTCAAGTATTACGCTCAGCCGATACGCATGTGGTGCCAGCAAGGAAGTGTCGTAGCGCGGTGCCTGACCGGCTATATAAGGTCTTTCCGTTAGGCATGCTTGCCATTCTGACTCATGCTGTTGTCGGGGTTGCATCCTTTGCAAGTGAAATATGCCTCAGAAAAAAGATCGGAAGCAATTCGATTAGTTGGAGGAGTTCGAGAGGGGGCCGCATCGTCGGGCTCCTGCAAGTGGGATGGCCTAATCGCCATGTTGCGTGCCATACCGGTCCTGCGGATATTTTTTTTTTTTTTTTGATTGGAGGTTTAACGACCACCGTGAGCAACTCAATGGGCTATAAGCAGTCGCCCGTCCCTAATTTAGGGTCACTGGTTCCAGGGAAGGGAGAGAGACAGTGTCGTAAGACAAACACAACATCCATGCCTCACCGGGATTCGAACCCAGACCCCTTACGGACGAATGATCAGAGGCCATCGCTTAGACCACTGCGCCACCGGGGCGGCCTGCGGATATCACCATAGCACGTTGTTGGCGGCAGTGGATAGAACAAAGCACGCAGCAGCGACAGGAAGGGCCTGGGAGACCTAGATGAACCACGGAGAGAGCGAAGACTGACGGGTTGTTTGGTATGTTTGAAGTGACCCAACGGCCACGATTGCGGATATTCAGCGAGCAATGATGTCCTCCATGTATAGTCCGATTAGTGCCAGCACCATTGGCAGACGTCTGAGCAAAGTAGGACTACACGCAAGCAGACCGTTACGACGACTGCTCTTAACACCATTGCTTCGTCGCCAAAGACTGCAATGGTGTCGTGTCAGACTGCCATAGAGCTATCATAATGGCAGCGGGTCATCTTCAGTGACGAGTCCCACTTTTGCCTTGGATGAGACGACCAACGAATCCGTGTATGGAGGCACCGTGGTCAGCGTCATGATGAAAGGTTTGTTGTCGAGCGCGTCACACATCCAGAAGGCCTGGTGTCATGGAGTGGGATGCAATTGCTTGCGATGCCAGATCCCCTTTGGTGTTCATTACAGACACTCCGACAGCCCGACGTTACCTCAATGAGGTCCTGCAACCAGTGGCCCTACCTTTTCTGAACGCTCACTCCGGTGCGATTTTCCAACAGGACAACACCTGTCCACATACTGCTGCTGTCTCGAGAGCTTGCCTTAAAGATGCTGTCACTCTGCCATTGCCATCCCCTTCGCTAGACCTATCGTCGATTGAAAATGTGTGTGGTGCTATTGGATGGGCTACCCACACTTCACCCCTACCGCACAATCTGCAGGAACTGCGTGAGAAGATTCAAGCTGCATGGGATGGCTTATCGCAGGACACCATTAGCAACCTGTACAACTCCATGCCGAGAAGTCTGGCGTGCTGTGACAGCAAACATGGCGGCCCTACGCCATACTGAGATACACTACTCATTGGCGTTTAGCTCAATAAATGTTGTCCATATCAGTTAAAATGTTTAATCATTTATGTTCCTGGTAACAATGTAAATGTTTCAAATGACATTGCAATCCGACACGTCTTTCTGGGTGCAACTATTATATTGTTTTGACTATGAATGTATTTAAGATTGCTGTTTCAGTAGTGTTGATCACAACAGAGGATCTTTCTGAGTTTGATAACATTGTGGGTTCCATCTGGCTGGAGTAACGATTTTGAAAACAGCAGAGCTGACTGGTTTCTCAACAGGCGAGATATCCCGTGTCTCAAATTAGCGGCAAAATATCCCACATTGCTCATCTAAGAGGTGGCACGACGACAATCTGTCAGGAACGAAATCGCCGTCTTCCAAGAAGGCTTGTACAGAAATACAGGGCATCCTGTGTCCAGCAGTTGACATAAGTATTCAACGAAGTTTGTTCTTGATCTATATGTCAGCCAACTATACGCAGAAAATTGAAGAGGATATGTATTGGCAGCCGTATGCTTATAAGGAAGCTACTGATTTCTGCGAAGAAGCAGAAAGTTCGTGTACAGTGGTGTCAGGAACACCATGACAGCAAAACAAGAAGACAAAAATCCATGCGATCCGATAATTAGCGGTACATCTTGTTCGGTACCCGCGGTAAGCAGAGGGTTTGGCGGGAGACCCATGAAGCATGAACATGGACCCTTTCAGACAAAGATCAAGGTTCTGGAGGTGGTAACCTGGTGTGGGACACATTCCGTTGGTACGAAACGGATCTCCCGATACTCCTGCAAGGTCGAGTGTTCTTCAAGGATTATTTAAACATTGTTGCTAAACAGTTCCGTCCTGCAATATTAACTTTTTATGTAGCAGATGACGGCTGTTTCATAGACAAACGTTGCTATTGTCCATCGCGCAAGATTAGTTCAGCTGTGGTTCAGCGAGCATGACGGCGACTTCTACTATCTTCCCTGACCTATACAAAGTCCGGATCTGAACCCCATTGAGAATTATGGGACATGTTAGAAAAATGGATCTGGAAGCGAAGTCCTGTTCCGTCAAACCTGAGGCAGTTAAAGGACTCTCTGGCGAACGCCTGGTATGCTGTAGACATACGTAGATGCACTCCAACACGTTGTGGAATCCATGCAAGGTCGCATATTGGCTGTAATTTGGGCTAAACAAGGCCCACCACGGTATTGAATAAAAGTTCCTAATTCAGTGCCCAGTATGTGCTGCATATACACTATATTGACAAAAGTCACCTGGCATCCCTTCAAGTGTAAATGAACGGATCCGCTGCGTTGTTAAGATGAGCGGCACTGCTGCAAATGGTATACAAATAAGCCTGCAGCTTACTGCGATCATACCACACTGTGAGATTGAGTAAAACTGCTCTGCGGGAGATAACTCACTTTGAGAAAGTAAAGATTGTTGGGTGCTGTACTAGTGGGTTGTCCATAAGAGAAACCGAGAGGCGTTTAAACATACCCAAGTCAACTGTTTTAGATGTACGGAAGACACATGGCGTAGCTGAAGCAGCAAAACGTACCGGCAGATCAAAGATAATCAGTGATAGAGGACGTCGAAGCCTCAGGAGAGTCGTTACAGCTAATCGACGGAGCACATGACATCAGTGTACAGGTGAATAAAAATGCTGGAACCTCGGTATGTACACGTACCATTTGGAGAGAACTTCATTCCATGGGTTACCGTGGTCGTGCGGCTGTTCATAAGCCTTTCATCTCCACTTGGAATGCTGCTCGTCGTTTAGTATGGTATAAAAAACATTTATCGTGGACCGTTGATCAATAGAAACGGGTCCTATGGACTTATGAATCCAGATACACGACCCATAAGTCTGATGGCCGTGTGTGGGTATGGCGGCCACCGAGAGAACGCTATTTACCACAGTGTACTGTTTCTACGGTAAAGTTTGGGTCTCGCGGTGTACTCGTGTGGGGGTGTTTTTCGTGGTATTGTCCCGGCCCCTAGGGTATCGTGGACAAACCTGTTAACCAGCACGTCTACCTCGACATTCTGGACAATTGTGCCCTATCAACTCTGTGGCAATACCACGGAACTGAGCCTTGTTGGTACCAGAAGGATAATGCACCGAGCCATAAAGCAAGGACTGCTACGGCGTAGTTGGACGATAGTTCCGTATCGTGTGTGGACTGACCAGCACAGAGCCCCGATCTTAATTCCATAGAGCACCTATGGGATGAATTACAACGCCGCATAAGAAGTTTGGAACCAAGACCTACTACTAAGCAACAGTTAGCGGCAGCATTATGTACTGAATGGAAGAGCATACCTATCGCAGTGATTCAAAATCTGGTCGAAAGCATGTCTCGGGCAGTGCATGCATTAAGGCCAAAGGTGGTTTCAGAATCGCTTTAATGTAACAAAACAGAGGAGAGGAGCAACATGGAATCGTCTTAAAAAAGAACAGGAATGATACAAACTAATAAAAGCGAAGATATATAGATTGAATGAGAAATGAAAAATTTACAGCGTGATGCAAACAGAGCAATGCTTGAGGAAGAACAAAATGATCACAGGCGGGGCACCGCAGTGCGAAAGAACAGCAAAAAGTTAATGCAGTCTTAAATCACTGTGAGATGTAACGGATTTGGTGTAACAGCAAACCACGGTGTCACTGGCGATCACGTAGCATAGAAGGAGCTTTCACGGCATGCGGAGATGGCAGACTGATACTCCTGCTGCAAGCGGAAGAGGAGGCGATTGCGGAAATGTCCGAGTAGAGCGGCACTGGCTTGAATGGAAGACGCAGGAGGAGGTAGACTGCGGAGTTGTTGATGATACACGTAGATGACGTGTTTCACAAACACAGACACGTAAGAACACACTGGTGGAAAGAGCACAGGCGGATGAGCACAGAGGAGAAGATGTTGGTATGCTGCAAAAGTGAGATCGACGGTGCCGGAGCGCAGAGCGATGGAGAACGCCAGATGTAGCAGAGGTAGTACCACAGGGCAGCATAGGTAGACGTGCGGGACGTGCGCCTCCTGAGCGCAGAAGGAGCAAAGAGGAGAAGAGAGAAGGGTCATGCGGTGAAGAAGGGATGGAACGGGGAGCCGGTTATGGAGGAAGAGCCAGTGGGTACCAAAGAGGAGCGCGGGAAGCAAGTAGAAACAGAAGCAGGAGGGACGCCGGGAATAGGGAGAGGTGAAGGGGAAGCAGAGAAGGAGAGAAACTGATAGAGGGATTTAGTAGAGAACGAGAACGAGAACAGAGGAAGAGACAGATCACAGACACGCAGAGAGAGGGGGAGTGGTTGTGGAGCAGAAAGTACAGAGAAAAGGCCAAAAGGAGTTACGTGATCAGGAAACTGAGAAACGATAGCACAGCAGAGAGAGTTGTAGAGGTAGCAAGCTGATGGAGAGGATAGAATAGCAGGTGGAAGGCTGGAAAAGGAGCGCCAGGAGAGGTCAGGGTTAGTAAGGTCGCGTACCGTTACTACCCCAGCACGAAGCCAGGAGAAAAAAGTGAAGCAGTGAAGATGAGGGGGACGAAGTAGCGAGGGGAAGAAGAGCGGTCGAGAGAGAAGGTCGAGAGTAGAAGAGAGATGGGAGCGAATAAGAGGGATAGAAAGTGAGGGCCTCAGAATAGGCAGGAGGTAGTTTGGAGGGAAGAGAAGAAAAGCAATCCATTAGTACGAGATAGGAGAAAGCAAAATAAGGGTTGCGCGGGGAGGTGAGGACGTCACGCATAACGATATCCGATTTAACAGGAGCAGTGAAAAGACGGAGGAACATGTCAATGCGGCTGGCTCGACAGTAGAGCTGAACATCCATGAGCCCAATTTCACCACGAGCTGGAGGAAGACAGAGCTTGGTGATGGCGACCCAGTGATGACCGCACCACACGACACGGGTGAGGCAACTGGGGATTTCTCGAAGGCAGTAAAGTGGAGGAGATGAAGTAATCCAGGAGTACTGACACAGAGAAATAAGATAGGTGCGTGCAAGGTTGGCTCGTTGATAAAACGAATTGGGCACGGTGCCAATAGGTAGCTGCTCGAATGAGACGTGGACGAAGCGCACTATGGGTGGCTGTTGAAGAAGCATGAGGCGGGCCGAGAAACGCCCCGAGGAAACGCTGAGCCGACGAGGACCAGGTGGCCCGGGGAGTCTGTACGACCAGACCACGCTCCGCACCACAGTCCAGAGCATTTGGCGGCATTGAGTTCTGCAGCAGAGCAAGAGGCATAGGTATAAAAAAATGACGGAGCTGAGAGAATTGAGAATCAGCACGGATGCACACGGTGATATCATCAGCTTAAGCGGTGCAGGAGATAGAGTGGTGCCGAGTGTTTGCAACTAGTGGTGGTAAAGATGTCTGGAGAGAATGCTCCACGGAGCGCAGAAACGGCTCCACTGCGATGGCGAAGAGTTGACCTGATAACGGGCAGCCATGTCGTACACCACGGCAGAAGAGGATGAGCGCAGTGAAAAAGCAAGCCGTCTTAACGTGGAAAACAGCGTCCCGGTAGAGAGAGAGGAGGAGAGAAACAAAGGAGGGAGGAAAACGAAAGCTGAGTAGAGTGTTAGAAAGATAAGTATGGGAAATATTATCAAAAGCAGAGCGAATATCAAGAGAGAAAAGGGCAAGAGGCTCAGAGCGTGCATTAGCAAGGTGAAGTAGGTCGCGGAGAAGCAGAACATTATGAGAGATAGAACTGCCGGGAACGGTGTAAGTCTGATTAGGAGAAAGAATGTACGGGAGAATAGAGTTAATCCGGCGGGAGAGAAGTTTAGTATAGAGTTTGTAGTCTGGGTTAAGAAGCGAGATAGGACGCCAATTCCCCAAGTCAAGAGGGTCTCCTTTCTTGGGAAAAAGAATAATATGTGAATCTGTGAAACTCCTCGAAAGAGTAGAACAATGAAAAGTAGCAGTTAGAGCACAGAAGAGAAAAGGCAAGAGCGCGGAGAAGAAAGTACATTAGAAGAGCAAAGGGAGGTCGTCCGGACCCGGAACAGCGTGAGGGTTAAGAGAAGAAAAAGAATCGGAGAGCCCACAAGAAGTAGGAAGGAGAAAAAGAGAGGCAGAAAGATGAGGGGGGACCTGAGGTAGATTGGAGAGAAGATGAGCAGAAGCAGAGGAGGAAGGAGGAGGAGTTTCACATAATTTATCGGCGAAAAACCGGCGTACCTGAGAGCAAATGATATCTGGATCGGAGGTGATAGTGCCAGACGGAAGACAAAGGTGACGGACTGAAATAGAGGTACGGCGATCTGACTCCATAGATGTGAGGAAGTCGTATGAGCAATCCGCTGGGTTGAGATGTTGTAGACGAAGGCGGATGAGGGCTTGCTGAGCGAGGGGTTCCAGTAGCGTCTTGAGCTTAGCTTGGTATGCAGGGAAGAGCGCATCAGCTAAACTGATGAGGGAAAGCATCTGTCGAGCATGATCGAGTTGCATCAATCGAAGGGCCTTCGCTGTAAAAGATAGCTGGCGGATGTGGAGAATGAGCTGTTGTTTGGTCTCCAACCAATACAAAAGCGCACAACGAGCAGACTGCAGCCCCTCCCGACGGGCATCGAGGAAAGCATGGATGGAAAAACAGAACTCTGAATCACCAAGCAAGGTAGTATCAAAGGTCCATGGGTGGACTGTTTGAGAAGGCGGCGACACCACGAACACGGTCAGAGTCACCATGCAGTGGTCGGAGGACGCTGTGGGGTGATGGAATCTGTCACTGCAGGAAGGAGTGATGGCGAAGCATAATAGCGATTCAAAGTAGCGGCCAGGGGAGCTCGTGTCCTAGACGAACTCCAGGTGTGGAAGGTGTCAGCAAGATGAAGATGTCGGTGGACGTCAACTAGAGAAAAGTCCGAGACAAGGTCTTGGAGGAGGGCGACTAGGCCCGTGCGGCGCTCACGAGACACTGGCAGGTGATCAAGAGACGGGTTAAGAGTGCAGTTAAAATCACCCCCGAGAAGCACTCGATCAGAGGAAGGAACCTGAGATAGGGCTCCCCGGAGGCTCGTGAATAGCAAGGATAGGTGCGTAGAGGAACATGGTACGTAGATGTTGATGACATGAAAACGAATTCCGGCTAGAGTGAAGGAGATTTGCTGTAGAAGATCTCAGCTGAGATTGCGGGCGGAGAGTGAAGACAGGGTGGTTCGAAACTGATGACGAACACCAATAGCGAGACCACCGTGCACAGAGTAACGGAAAGCATGGTGAAAGGTTAAGTCCCAAGTATGCCATCTATGAAAAAGTGTCGAGGAGTGGCAGTTCGTCTCTTGCAGAAGGAGTAAGTCAACCCGAAGGGGCGAGAGATCTTCCAGAACGAGAGCGTTAGCGAGGGGTTTGCAGACCCCCTACAATTCAGAGTGGTGACCTTGAAGGGGTAAATCCGACGTCGGATGAAGGGCAGCTATAGCAGCTTCCTGGAATGTGTCGAGGCGATTGATGATACCACGACACCACAAGACATAGTCGGGTCGCTTGGCATTATGCCGGAGGAATTTGAGAATGGAGGTTGCTTGGTCGAAGACCTCGGGAAGAACTGCTTCAAACTGCTCTAAAAAGATGAGAGAAGCCTCCCGATTTGTTTTATGAGTGAGAAACTCGTAAATATCTTCAAAGGAGACAGGTTCTGAAGGAAGATAGGCATTGGTAAGCAGAGTCGAGAAATCTTCAAACGTCGACAGAGGACCCTTGGACTTTGAAGAGGAAGAGCTAGAACGTGACAAGGGAGACTTGGAGCCTGCTAGACGGGTGGAACGATGTGGGCGGCCAGTCGGAGAAGGTGACTTCTTTTTCCTCCGGGCCTCGGTACTGGTAGTAGAGCGACGTTTGCCGTAGATCGATGACACACGAGATGTGGAATCAGAGGAAAGGTCCACTTCATCGCCGGGAGCAAAAGTGCCGATGGTGAATGAAGCTTGAGGATCAGCCGTGATGTCCTCTGATGGAGAGAGAACACAGAAAAGCAAGGAGGAGTCAAGCGGAGGAAAATCCGACAGAGTGGAAAAAGCAACATCGGAAGACGCGTGTTGATCGAAAGCTTTATTTAGATTTTCGGCAGAACTGGGTCCAAGAGGTGCAGTCGCAGGAGGAGGCATCGCAGAAGAAACGGAGGAAGAGGTAGAATGCTGCCTTGGAGCTGCAGGAGTCAGCGGCTCTGCATTGGGACAATGAGTCTGCTGATGACCGTAAGCCTTGCAGCGTGAGCAATGAGCAGAGGTGAGCAACTCAATCCGGCGGAACTCGTTACCGCAACGAATATCGAGGAACCGTGGAAACTTTCTGAGATGCTTTTCCGACGGGAAGATGATGCGAGCAGCTCTACGGAAGCCACAGATATGTTTATCATCTGGGTCAGAGGGGGAAGAGGAAAGAGTCTTCAGTGGGCCGACTACTCTGCCGCATCGACTAAGTGCAGCACACAGCATATAATCAGAAACCTTCCAGGGTACCGGATGTAGACAGACTAGAACAGGACCCTGGGCTATGGATACGCCCAAGAGGTGACGATAGCCAATTGTTAGGCCCCGAGACAAGACAAACTCGGCATATTCTTTCTTCAAAAAATAAACAATCACAGTTCGTGGCTTTCGGGTGAGGTGGAGGATGGCAGCAGAAGGAAGCATCTTTTTGAGAGCGGAGCTGTACTGTTTCAAAGGAGTGTTGGGCAGCGCATCAAAACAAACACCAAACTGGGAGGTTGAATGGAGACGTTGATCAGCCGGAGAGTTCTCAGGAATGTCTAATATGACGGTGTCATCGTTGAGAGTAACGTAAGAATCCACAGGGGGCAGACGAGACGAGGAGGAGGCCGGTGGAATACCAGAGGCAGCCGCAGAATACGTGCGTGCAGAAGCGCCTCCTCTGGAAGGCATTGACGCAGCATTAGGCAATGTACTGGAAGCAAAGGCAGTAGAAACTGTAGAGGGCAGATTAGCGACGCCTTCAGAGACGTCCATGAATTCATCATCGTCAGCAGAGGCCAGGAACGTCACATCCACGTTCTCAATGGCAGAGTCGGAGACCTGAGCAGGAGAAGACGTAAAAATGATAGGAGGAAAATTAAGAGGCTCTCCACTAGCAAGCGAAGATGATTGATCTGCTGCGTCTGTCGTGGAAGAGGCGACGCGAGGAGCTGCAGCGATGCGGGCGAGAACAGCGCTCTCATCGGCAGATGCCGTAGTCAATGGTAAGGGTTAACGAAATAAAACGACCAGCTTGGTGTTGAAATTAAAACACTGATAATGAAAAAAAAATAAGCAATCACCAGTTCGTGAGGAATCTTAAACGAAAGCACTGACCTTTAACTTTGGCACACACACACAAAAGATCAATGATGGGACACATAAAACACGTACGTGAAGCACTCAAAAACGGAGCTCGTGAAGACACGTGTAGGCCAAAGGTGGACCGACACCGTACTAATGTATGTCAATAAATGCTATGTTGTGTTTCTCCTATAGTTGTCCGGTGACTTTTGTCAATATAGTGTATTTATTAAGTCGAAGGCATATTTTCAGAGCAAGAACAAAGAGAATGCCCTCGACATTTTGAAGTCCGTGTACATCTGCTGATTATGCAAGAGAAGTAAGCACAGCTTCACTTTTGAGAGCAGCAACAAAAATTTACAGACTAGTTATCAACGTATATCAGGAGACAAAATGCATGGATGACTTGCTGAAGAGTAATTTTCCCTTGAGAAAGCTGCTGCTGCTGCAATGATCGGATATTTTAATTAAATATTCTGCCTCGAACTTCAAGTGTTTGCTTAAAGGCTGTAACGTGATTTGAGAAAACAGTGCGGTAAACTTTAGTGACGGAATATTAGACGTGTTAAAGAAATATCAGTTTCTCAAATAGCAGTGCCTTCTTCCTTAATAACGCGACAAGTTTCCCTCCCCTTTTTGAGAGTCAATTAAACAAGGTATTGTTGTCAATTTTAATGAGGCAAAATTTTTAACATCCTTTCATGACAGCTTCCGAGTTAATATCGCATTTCGAAGGAGATATGCTCTTTTAAAATTTAGGAAATAAAGTAATATTTATTGCAATAAAATTTCATTGGTAAGAGAGAGAGAGAGAGAGAGAGAGAGAGCAATAAGTCCTATGAGAATTCCTCTGAAAGGCAAAATTTATTTCAATATTTCGTTAACCACATCCGTTAACACCGCTCCATAGCTGTGTTTCCTCAAAGGGACGAGATCTATTCTTAAGTATTTGAATTCTAAACCGACGGGAATCTTGTACGTATCCTAGTTAAGAGTGACATATTTCACAAAAGCTTTCACCATTGGTCAAAATTACGAATATTCATATAAAATTAGCCTCTGGCTTTTATCTTGTAATGAATCATTTATTAACTTCGAAGGTCTTGAAATATATCATATACAGCCATGTGGTTTCAGTTATTTTTGATTTGCCACTTGATGCCTTCCGGACAAGTGCGTCTCAGAAAAGCTGTTGTTGTCTTGATAAAACTCATTGTAGAAATTCGAAACCAGTACTCACTATGTGATAGTGTTTTCTTTGAAGCGCTTATCCTGTATATTTGCAGTTCTATGTCTTCCTTTCGAAGATTTCAGTCGTTTCGCTAATTTTTTTGACATGTCATATTGACTATCGACTAAGAAATTCATCATGTGACAGATCTGCTAGTAGGCATTTTTTTGACCCGAAGATATGCGTTCATATTCTCGTTAAGTCACACACTGCCCTTCCATTAATATTAAGTTCTACTCAAGCACCACGCCGCAGACCCAACTATAAGTATATTCGTAGAGCTATACCGAAAAGTCTAAACATTATGACCGGCGCGGCGCGTCTTTTACGCAAATTAAAGCAACTTAAGGTAAACGAAGTCGCGTGTGAAAGTAATGGAACGGAATAAATAAAACCCTTTACCACTGTCGAGTCACATTATTGTGACCACCAGCTAATATCCAAAGTAACGACCGTGTGCAGCGCGGACAGCAGCTAGACGAACAGGGAGTAACTCAATAAGGTGCTGGAAGGTGTTTGCAGGTATTTGGAGCCATGCTGACTGCAGTGCATCTGACAGCTGCTGGAGAGCGCGTGGTGGAGGATCCATTAAGCGAACAACACGATCGAAGTGGTCCCACGCATGGTCAATCGGGTTTAAGTCTGGGAAATTAGTGGGGCCAGGTAAGTACTTTGAAGTCTTCATCGTGCTCTTCCAACAACTCTCGGGCATGTCTAACTGTGTGAAACGTCGCATTCTCGTGCTGGAATATCCCATCCGCCCAAGGGAAGACAATCAGCATGCATGGATGTATGGGTGTACACGGTTTTCAAGGATCGATTCATAACGACTTCGGTCCATTGTGCCTCCCAAAGGTGTGAGTGGACCCAGAGAATGTCATGAAAACATTCTGGAGACCATAACGCTACCCCCATCAGCTTGTGTTTTTCCAGCAATGGTTGAATAATGTGTGTTCTCCGATGTTTTCGCCTTATACGCCAACTTCCGTCCGTTCGATGAAGCAGAAAACGTGACTCATCGGAGAAGTTAATCTATTTCTAATCAGCGGAGGTCTAACTCCGATAGTGCCGTGCAAATGTAAGCTTTTTCTGCCGATGCACCTTCGTTAGCACAGGTGCACTGCCCACCCATCGGCATCAGAAACCTCATACGCAGCAGGGTTCGCTGAACTGTCATTTTAGACACACTTCCTGTAGCCCCCTGGTTCATTCGGCCAGTGAGTTGCTCCACTGTACCGTGTCGATCGGCCCTCACTCACCTTCGAAGTCGACGGTCACCTCTCACATCAATGGCACGTGGTGCTTCGCAGTTTCCGCATCGCTGCCATTTCTCCAATCACGATACCCTTTAACCACAGCAGCACGCGAACAGTTCACAAACTCCGCTGTTTCAGGAATACTGCCACCTTGGGTCCGAAAAACGATGAACATCCCTTATTGCAAATCTGACAAATCGCTCCTTTTATCCATGACAGCAACGAGTGATATGTTTTCAGAATGCTTACAGCACCCCTTATATACCCTCCAAGCCAGCTTACGACACGTGCCTTCTTTCATTGGCTACGCGCTGTTGACGTCAAAAGTAGGAGGTGGTCACAACAATGTGACTCGAAAGTGTATTTCCCCTTGAGAATGGAAAATCAGCGAAATTAAGGAGTTTTGCAAAAGTCAAATTGTTATGGGAAAGAGACTGGGTCAGAGCATTTTGAAGACGGCAAGGCTTGTGAGGTGCTCACGGACAGCAGTCGTTAGCACATTCAAAAAGTGGTCTGAAGAGGAAAAAAGGACAAACCGCCAGCAAAGTGCACGTGGATCACGGCTCATCCCTGCTAGAGCTGAGAGAAATATATCCCTTATGGTACGAGCCAACAATAGAGATACTGTGGCGCACCTTGCCAGTGATTTGGATTTTGGCGACGGAAGTAATGTGCCCCAACACACTACATCGAACCCTGCTTAAAAATGGGACTGCATCGCAGAAGGCCACTCCGAGTACTTATGCTAATCTCGGTTCACCGTCGAAAGCGCCTACAAGTGCCTATGCTAACCTCGGTTCACCGTCGAAAGCGCCTACAAGTGCCTATGCTAACCTCGGTTAACCGTCGAAAGCGCCTACAAGTGCCTATGCTAATCTCGGTTCACCGTCGAAAGCGCCTACAAGTGCCTATGCTAATCTCGGTTCACCGTCGAAAGCGCCTACAAGTGCCTATGCTAATCTCGGTTCACCGTCGAAAGCGCCTACAAGTGCCTACGCTAATCTCGGTTCACCGTCGAAAGCGCCTACAAATGCCTATGCTAACCTCGGTTAACCGTCGAAAGCGCCTACAAGTGCCTATGCTAACCTCGGTTAACCGTCGAAAGCGCCTACAAGTGACTATGCTAACCTCGGTTAACCGTTGAAAGTGCCTACAAGTGACTATGCTAACCTCGGTTTACCGTCGAAAGCGCCTACAAGTGCCTATGCTAACCTCGGTTAACCGTCGAAAGCGCATACAAGTGCCTATGCTAATCTCGGTTCACCGTCGAAAGCGCCTACAAGTGGCTATGCTAATCACGGTTCACCGTCGAAAGCGCCTACAAGTGGCTATGCTAACCTCGGTTAACCGTCGAAAGCGCCTAGAAGTGCCGAAGTGCCTATGCTAACCTCGGTTCACCGTCGAAAGCGCCTACAAGTGCCTATGCGAATCTCGGTTCACCGTAGAAAGCGCCTACAAGTGCCTATGCTAATCTCGGTTCACCGTCGAAAGCGCCTACAAATGCCTATGCTAACCTCGGTTAACCGTCGAAAGTGCCTACAAGTGCCTATGCTAATCTCGGTTCACCGTCGAAAGCGCCTACAAGTGCCTATGCTAATCTCGGCTCACCGTCGAAAGCACCTACAAGTGCCTATGCTAACCTCGGTTAACCGTCGAAAGTGCCTACAAATGCTTATGCTAACCTCGGTTCACCGTCGAAAGTGCCTACAAATGCTTATGCTAACCTCGGTTCACCGTCGAAAGCGCCTACAAGTGCCTATGCTAACCTCGGTTAACCGTCGAAAAGCGCCTACAAGTGCCTATGCTAACCTCGGTTAACCGTCGAAAGCGCCTACAAGTGACTATGCTAACCTCGGTTAACCGTTGAAAGCACCTACAAGTGACTATGCTAACCTCGGTTTACCGTCGAAAGCGCCTACAAGTGCCTATGCTAACCTCGGTTAACCGTCGAAAGCGCCTACAAGTGACCATGCTAACCTCGGTTAACCGTCGAAAGCGCCTACAAGTGCCTATGCTAATCTCGGTTCACCGTCGAAAGCGCCTACAAGTGGCTATGCTAACCTCGGTTAACCTTCGAAAGCGCCTACAAGTGATTATGCTAACCTCGGTTAAACGTCGAAAGCGCCTACAAGTGAATATACTAACCTCGGTTCACCGTCGAAAGCGCCTAGAAGTGCCTATGCTAACCTCGGTTAACCGTCGAAAGCGCCTACAAGTGCCTATGCTAACCTCGGTTAACCGTCGAAAGCGCCTACAAGTGCCTATGCGAATCTCGGTTCACCGTCGAAAGCGCCTACAAGTGCCTATGTTAATCTCGGTTCACCGTCGAAAGCGCCTAGAAGTGCCTATGCTAACCTCGGTTAACCGTCGAAAGTGCCTACAAGTGCCTATGCTAATCTCGGTTCACCGTCGAAAGCGCCTACAAGTGCCTATGCGAATCTCGGTTCACCGTCGAAAGCGCCTACAAGTGCCTATGCTAACCTCGGTTAACCGTCGAAAGTACCTACAAATGCCTATGCTAACCTCGGTTCACCGTCGAAAGCGCCTACAAGTTGCTATGCTAACCTCCGTTAACCGTCGAAAGCGCCTACAAGTGCCTATGCTAACCTCGGTTAACCGTCGAAAGCGCCTACAAGCGCCTATGCTAACCTCGGTTAACTGTCGAAAGCGCCTACAAATGCCTGTGCTAACCTCGGTTAACCGTCGAAAGCGCTTACAAGTACCTATGCTAACCTCGGTTCACCGTTGAAAGCGCCCACAAGTGCCTTTGCTAACCTCGGTTAACCGTCGAAAGCGCCTACAAGTGCTTATGCTAACCTCGGTTAACCGTCTAAAGCGCCTACAAGTGCGTATGCTAACCTCGGTTAACCGTCGAAAGCGCCTACAAGTGCCTGTGCTAACCTCGGTTAACCGTCGAAAGCGCCTACAAGTGCCTATGCTAACCTCGGTTAACCGTCGAAAGCGCCTACAAGTGCCTATGCTAACCTCGGTTAACCGTCGAAAGCACCTACAAGTGCCTATGCTAATCTCGGTTCACCGTCGAAAGCGCCTACAAGTGACCATGCTAACCTCGGTTAACCGTCGAAAGCGCCTACAAGTGCCTATGCTAATTTACCATAGAAAGCGCCTACAATGAGCACACGAGCAACAAAACTGGATCTTGAATGATTGGAAGAAGGTCGTCTATTACAACGAATCACCTTCCCTGTTGTACATGTGGATGCGGCCGTGTACATGTGCGTCTTTTACTTGGGAAAGCGTTGACACCAGAATACCCCGTTGGACGAAAACAAGCCGGTGGAGGAAATACAATGCTTTGGGTAATGTTCTGCTGGAAAACTCTGGGTACAGTCATTCATGTGCGGGAAACTATGACATATAACACCTACCTACACATTACTGCAGACCAGGTACATCTTTTCATGGCAAAGGTATTCCACTCTAATTGAGCCTTCATTCAGTAGGGTAATGCGTCATGGCACACTGCTCAGATTAATCGTGAATGGTTCGCGGAACACTAAGATGACTTCCAGGTATCGCCCTGGCCTCCAAATTCTCCAGACATCAATCTAATCAAGGATTATTCGAGAATGGTTTGTGGAACATGACGAAGACTTCCAGGTATTGCCCTGTCCTCCAAATTCCCCAAACATCAATCTAAGCAACCATTATTCGAGAGTGGCTAGTTGAACATGAAGAGACTTCCAGGTGTTGCCCTCGCCTCCAAATTCTCAGACATCAATCTAATCAAGCATTATTCGAGAATGGTTTGTGGAACATGAGAAAGACTTCCAGGTATTGCCCTGTCCTCCAGAATCCACAGACATCAATCTAATTAAGCATTATTCGAGAATGGTTTGTGGAACACGAGGAAAACTTCCAGGTTTTGCCCTGTCCTCCAAACTCCCCAGACATCAATCTAATCATGGATTATTCCAGAATGGTTTGTGGAACATGACGAAGACTTCCAGGTATTGCCCTGTCTTCCAAATTCCCCAGACATCAATCTAATCAAGCATTATTCGATAATGGTTTGTGGAACACGAGGAAAACTTCCAGGTTTTGCCCTGTCCTCCAAACTCCCCAGACATCAATCTAATCATGGATTATTCCAGAATGGTTTGTGGAACATGACGAAGACTTCCAGGTATTGCCCTGTCTTCCAAATTCCCCAGACATCAACCTAATAAAACATTATTCAAGAATGGTTTGTGGAACATGAGAAAGACTTTCAGGTATTGCCCTGTCCTCCAAATTCCCCAGACATCACTCTAATCAAGCATTATTCGATAATGGTTTGTGGAACACGAGGAAAACTTCCAGGTTTTGCCCTGTCCTCCAAATTCCCCAGACATCAATCTAATCAAGGATTATTCGAGAATAGTTTGTGGAACAAATACTTCCAGGTATTGCCCTGTCCTCCAAATTCCCCTGACATCAATCTAATCAAGCATTATTCGAGAATGGTTTGTGGAACATGAGAAAGACTTCCAGGTATTGCCCTGTCCTCCAAATTCCCCAGACATCAATCTAATCAAGCATTATTCGAGAATGGTTTGTGAAACATGAGAAAGACTTCCAGGTATTGCACTGTCCTCCAAATTCCCCAGACATCAATCTAATCAAGCATTATTCGAGAATGGTTTGTGAAACATGAGAAAGACTTCCAGGTATTGCCCTGTCCTCTAAAATCCCCAGACATCAATCTAATCAAGCATTATTCGAGAATGGTTTGTCGAACATGAGGAAGACTTCCAGGTATTGCCCTGGCCTCCAAATTCCCCAGACATCAATCTAATCAAGTATTATTTGAGAATGGCTAGTTGAACATGAAGAAGACTTCCATGTATTGCCCCGTCCTCCAAATTCCCCAGACATCAATCTAAGCAACCATTATTCGAGAATGGCTAGTTGAACATGAAGAAGACTTCCAGGTGTTGCCCTAGCCTCCAAATTCTCAGCAATCAACCTAATCAAACATTATTCGAAAATGGTTTGCGGAACGTGAGAAAGACTTCCAGGTATTGCCTTGGTTGCCAAGTTACCCAGACATCAATCCAATCCAGTGTCTGTGGTTTGTGTTGGAACAGCAATCCACTCTGATGTGGCTCAATAACGTACTTTACGAGAGTCAAAGGACCTGCATGTAATGTGTTGGTACCAGATAAAACAATACGACTTTAGAACTCTCGCAGCGTCCGTGTTTCGTAGGGACAAAGCAGTTTTGGTGGCTCACGTGGAGGCCCAACATCATACTGTATTAGACAAGTGGCCATAACGTTTTGGCTCTTCGATGTATGGTAGGACAACAGCATGACTGTGTGGTGAAGATGTTTCGAGTGACAAAGTATACTGATTTGCAAATACGGTTGATATCAGGGTGCTTTATAAGTAAACACTCCGGACATAACTCTCACCGGCATTGAAGATTCCTAGACTGACGGTTGGTGATGTGATATGCAAGTAGTAGTGGGCTGGGGCTGAATCTGAGAAGAAAGGACTCGAAAACCTCCAAAGCTAACAAACATTACAGGAGAGTTCTGCCAAGGACTCTCCACGCAGAATGTAAATCACGCAAACTTTGTGTGAAGCTGTTGTGACTGATGTTAACATTGGTACAGTGATCAGCACTTCTTAACATGGGTTATCACAAAAAAGCAGTCATCTGCAACCGCCTAATCACTTCGACTAATACCCCACGCCGATTGGTGTAGTGTAAGGAACGTAAATCTTGGACTGTAGATTATTTTCTAAACTGTGCTTTGGACTAACTAAGCACGGTGCTCAGTCTATTAGTGTGTTAGTCATTTCTAGGTGTGGCGGTGACAGAAGAAGGTGGACTGACCTCTCGACTGTGAAATTCGGTGAAGACAACGTGGTGGCATGGGACTTTTTTTCATGGGGCGTTGGTCATTTTGGCCAAATCCGCGAATGGTGAATCAACCTACGTATGTAGATCTCTTGGGCGATTATACGCTACCAACATTGTGGCAGTACTTTAGGAAAGGCCCATAACTCTATCAGAAGGACAATGCATCATGTCATACCTCTCGCATTGTTACAAATGCACTGCTGGCCACCCAAAATGCAACATAATGAAGGAAGCATCCGATTGGACTGAAATTTGCAGCATGCGTCGCCCACGAGAGGACATGCAGACGATTAGCATTGCAGGGCATATGCAAATCATGTGCACCCGGCACGCCACGGAGAAGCGCTATAAGAAGGGTGCATAAAAGGTGGGGTGTAAGTAGTGGATGTGTGTTGTGCTGCCGGACCTGTGCGTGGGAAGCTTCCTGATGCCTCGTCGCAGAATACGGCAGTCATTCCAGCACGTTTCGGAGTTCGAAAGAGGACGAATAGTGGTTTATCGCGACAGCGGCTTATCGCACCAAGACATCGGCGCATGTGTAGGACGGCATCCAGCCACAGTGAGGCGAATATGGATTCTGTGGGTGCAGGAGGGAGGGACGGACGGACCGACGTAAGCGATTGCCGCAGCCACGTCACACCACCAAAGAAGAAGACCGGCATGTTGTGCGGCGGGCATTGACTGCTCGCACCGCCACATCACGAACGTTAGCGCAGAAATTAGGGTGTGTTGCGCAACAACCTGTGTCAGCACGTACCGTTCGACGACGTCTGCAGGAGCGAGGACTTGTCGCACCGCGCCCATTGCTCCGATTGCCATTGACGTTACACCACCTGCGAGTGCGGCGGCAGTTGGCCTTTGAATGCCACACCTGGACTACGAAATGGCACGACATTGTCTTCTCCGACAAATCCCGCTTCTGCTTGCAATACCACGATGGTCGGATCCGCGTGTGGCGGCACCGCTTCGTGAGACTGTATGACGCCTGCATTATGCATCGCCATACCGGTCCGTCGCCTCTCGTTATGGTTTGGGGCGCAATTGGATATGACACCCGTACCCCTCTGGTACGCATTGCCGGTACACTCCACAACCACTGCACCGTCTCCAACGTTTTGGAGCCTGTAGTCCTCCCTTACCTGCAGGACCTGCCAGCGGCCACGTTTCAACAGGACAATGTGTGCCCTCACGTGGCACGCATCGTGCAACAATTCTTCACGGCCCACCAGGTGTCACTGCTGCCGTGGCCCGCCTGTTCTCCCGATATGTCGCCCATCGGACACGTCTGGTCGCTGATCGGCAACCGAGTGGCCCGGCAAGCACCACCCGCGTCTACGCCTGATGAACTGTGGCAACGTGTGGAAGCAGCCTGGACGGACATACTCCAAACCCACATCCAAAGCCTCTTTTGTTCGATGCCGCGGCGTATAGTGGCCGTTATTGCCAGCCTTGGAGGCCACACGAACTATTGATTTCTGCGTATTTCGCAAATTGCATATGCCTGTAAAGTCAATCGTTTCATTTTTGTATCTGTTGTTATGTATCCAGTAAATCTAACTTTGCTATTTCGTGTCCTTCTTGGTGTTGTATTTTGGGTGGCCAGCAGTGTATGTTTGGAGCTTAAAAGTTGGATTGCTTAGCCTAGAGTCTTGACTTGTATCATACAACGAATCACTGGGAAGAATCAGATTACCCGGTGAGTGAAAGAAGAAATTGCACAACAAATAAAGTGGAACTGGTCATTGCTTTGAAGATGAAATAGCGGAACATATAGGCGGACACTTCCAGGAAGATTAAAGGTAGTCCTGAGGACCAATGATTCAAGCATACAATAATAAATTTTCTGTCAATGGAGATTATTTTAGACGTGCAAGTGTTCCAATATTAGTCGTAGAGCAGTGTAGTTGTTATTTTTGATCTAGTATATTGCTCTGGAGAGCAGGTGAAACGTACCACTGAGGCGACACATGAGTCAAAACGGCAAGTTGCAGCGAGATAAGCTTCACCGGCTTGTTCAGTCGGGAGAATGTACAACTCCGGAGCAGGAAGACGTGCGTTTCCATTCACCACTGGTAAAAGAAACTTGTTTTGACATACCGGAGAAAATACAGATACCTGCCCAGAACACTGGCTGGTCATAATTCCAAAATGGTGTGGTATTCAGACGCAGTAGGCGGTGCTGTATGCCAAGGTTCAGGTGATCAAGAATTATGTACTGCGCCACATATTTAATAATATTAGTCTGCATTGCGATATCATTCTGTTCCTTTCTTTGCTAAAACTTTTTTTTGTTCTTCAGGTGCCATGTCCAAATCAAGGACATAGACAGTTCGTCCTCACATCCGTGGTGACGAGTGTCCTTGAGAATATAGATCACGATGAGATCATTGCCTTCCTCATCAAACGTCAAAAGAAACTTCCGGAAATAGGCTGGAATGTTAGTTCCGATTTTAGGGATCGATCCACGCATTCGTGGGAAACCTGGAAAACCGCGAACTGGATGGCCGGCAGCCGGAATGCAACACCACACGGTCGCCTACCACACAGATACGGCAATGGGAATTAACCAATTGTGCCTTGTTTGACAGGAGAAAATATGAGAAATATTCATCTTGGTGAATGATATCCACTGTAAAAATCGTGCTTTCAGGTAGAGTTTTATCTAATGCACAATTCACGTAGCGGAAGAATTGTGCATTATATAAAATTAGAAATTATCAAAAGTATATACATATTTCCTAATTCTGTGCCATGTGTCCTTAACAAAAAGAATGTATCAATGCCATTTTTAGAAAAAGTGTTGGGGGAAATAAATTGCAGGTTATGGCCACCAGCGGAAAATATGTGCACCGTGTTTCAGTCTTTGTTCAGAAAACAACTCACAAATGTTTTTCCTTCTATCTGACAGAAAAAAAAAAAAACAATTTTTTTTTTTTGCGTCTCGGTTTTTATGTTTTCAACATAAGAACCGAGACACTCGAGACATTTATCCCAAGGTGGTACCAGTTTTAGCATACCTTGTTCATAAAAAAAGTCCGTTTTCTGGGCGTATAGCCACCTGTGGACAACCGATTTGACTTCGGAATCGAAGCGTTCGCCTCCCAGGAATCTTTTAAGATTTGTCCAGGGGTATAGTATTTTTGTGATTGCTGTTACAACAAACTATCGGCAAACACAAAGCTAAAATCTTAAAACATCATAAACACGCAGAACGTAGTATCATGAAAAAAATACGCGACTTTTAGTTCTAAGAATATCTCATCACATCTCACGCAGAGTTTTCAACGTTTTCATCTCTGTTGTTTACCTTTGGCCTGCTGCCAATGTTGTCACATAAGGATAAAGCTTTTGGGAGTTCAGATATGACGTTAAGAGCAGAAGTCGTACTCGAAATACAAACGAATTTTACATAAGTGATAGGAACAGGAACTGAAAGTTAAAATAAGGTATAAGGTAACCCTTTTTCGTGTGCGACATTGGTGTTACGCTATGTCTAAAACCATGCTTAAGGAAATGTTAGACTAAATGAGAATACGATGCAATAGTTCGTAATTAAGCTTTTACGGCCAGATGAAAAATATACAGAAGTCAAACTTACGATAACCTTTTATTGGTCCAGCAATATTTGAAGAACTCCACAATAACAAGCTGTGAATTTCACATTTATCTTAACAACGATCGAAGATCTCCACACGCACATATACACAAAGGAACTGCTGTATCGTTCTTTTTATCTAACGTTCTTATCACATTCTTACGTCACTCCTCGCTCTGACCTCAATTGTGTTGCCAACCTCATTCTTGTGAGAGAGAAGATATCATGTTAAGTTTGGAAAGTGTAAAGGAGAACAAACTCAAATTTACATAGGAAAAGGAACTAAAAGTGAAAGTTATTTTAGAATATACGTCACAAAGGTTATATGGCATAGTGTTGACAGATGGACCAGTAACTCTCACAAGTGATGTAAAAGAAGTGCTGAACTTAAAACGAACGACAAATCAGTTTGTGGTATGTTTCTAATACACTACGCGTTTCTTTCCTTTATCTGGCGAATCACCAATAAAAATGCTGTGCGTAAAAAAACAACAAAAGGGCTTATATTACTCATGTAAATTGTTATTGCGTCTACGAAGTTTCTAAAGAATTTCTAAAGTGAATCTCTGTAATCAGTATTTTTCTTCGAGAAATTTATAAGTAAAGAAAGTCATGCATTCCATGCTTGCAGTCATGGTGAAATTTATTTGTGAATACACGTGAAAAATTAGCCCCACCACTCTCTTTGGAGGACACTTAGAAAATGACACAGAAAAAAAAAGCATAGGGCGGATAAGTTATTGTTTTAATATTCGAGGCCTGGGGAAGACATTATTGTGAGGGCAGCGAAGCAGGGCGGTATGGCAGTCGCGGCAGAAAAGGGCCAAGCGGAGAAAGGAGCTGCGTAAATGGCTCATACGCCGCCGGTAATTACTCAGGTCGACGTCCCAGAAACTTGAAGAGAAATAAATGGCCTTCTCCCCACACCAGTAGCAGCTTCCTCCTCTAATGGAGCTGGGGTAAAATGTCCACTTGTCCCTAAAGTTAGGGCCCTAAAATTAGCGTGTAGGTGGTGATTGATGAAACAGAAGTAATTTAACTAATTGAGATTCATTCGGAGGAGATCGGGACTTGCCTAAGAGAGTGAAAATGAGAGAGGAATTTCTCTCGGGCAAGTTGTTGAAAACTCACACGATTAATTCGAGACTCAGGTAAGTTTATTTGTACAGTGGAATCATTTTCTTCATAAATCACCGAGCAAATGGTTCGCTATTGACGAATGACTGTGCCCACATTCATCACTGTCACCCGAGTGTCCGATTAATGAAATGTTTCCCCCTTGAGACACAGTTTAATTTAATAATTTGTTTTCTACACGGAATAAAACGCAAAGGCGAACGTTCGACGACAGTTTGATGATGTTGAGGAAGAGGATGCTTTAAGTTTGAAAAAAATGATGTTAAGTTCTCCGTCGACTACTCTTCAAAAGTACATAAACTATAAATAATACTGGCCATCAGAGTCAGTTCCCGTTTTTAACAGGAGTAACCATTTTCTTTGGTACTATTGCTTATGTGGCAATTAACACCTATTATAGTAGAGTAGTATTTGCTGATACTGTTCAGATAGTGAATTTATTTGTAACAATGAATGAAATAGTGAAATTCACAGGAATGAATTCCAATCCTACAGATTCGCTATATATGAATGCCGGCTGCTTATATATGAATGGAGACGCGGGTTCGATTATCTCCCCAGGACGACGAAATTTTCAAGTTTTCAGATATTATCTGACTTACCACTCAACTGATGTCATATTTACACCAATAAACGGATTCATAACTTTTAAATTTGTGTTACCGTATATATAAGAGTTTCCCGTTTTTTTGTGTTATATATAACAGTTTTCCGGTTTTTTGTGTTATATATAACAGTTTTCCGTTTTTTGTGTGTGTTATATATAACATTTTCCCGTTTTTTGTGTGTTCTATATAGCAGTTTTCCGTTTTTTTTGTGTGTGATTTTGTGATTGGAGGTTTAACGACCACCGTGAGCAACTCAATGGGGTATAAGCAGTCGCCCGTCCCTTATTTAGGGCCACTGGTTCCAGGGAAGGGAGAGATCCAGTGGCGTAAGACAAACACAACATCCATGCCTCACCGGGATTCGAACCCAGACCCCTTTCGAACGAATGACAGAGGCCATCGCTTAGACCACTGCGACACCGGGGCGGCCGTTTTTTTTTGTTATATATAAGAGTTTTCCATTTGTGTGTGTCTGTTATATATAACAGTTTTCATTTTTTTTGCTAAGTTTAACGACCACCATGAGCAAATCGATAGGCTATAAGCAGTTGTCGTCCCTAATTCAGGGTCACTGGTTCCAGGTTAGGGAAACAGCCAGTGCTGTAAGACAAACACAACATCCATGTCTCACCGGATTTCGAACCTGGACCCTTCTTGAACGAAAGGTCAAAAGTCCACGCATAAAAACTGAGCCACCGGAGGCGCCATTTTATGGTTTAGAGCTTTGAAGTTTGTTTGTTTGTTTGTTTGAAGGTTTAACGACCACCATGAGCAACTAGATTCTCTCGTCCGTATTTTAGGGCCACTGATTCCAAGGAAGGGAGAGAGGTAGTGCTGTAAGAGAAATGCAGCATCCGTGCCTCACCGGGATTCGAACCCGCACCAATCTCGGACGAATGGTCAGAAACCTCTTTGTCGTGGCGGAATTTTATGCGACTCACTATGTTCGAACACAACATCTCATGACGGAAAAATGAGCAAATTTTAAACCTAGATGTATCTAAAAAGGTGACACTCCGCTCGCTCTTTAACAAGAAACGATCACGTCTTGCATTTTGCACATTGTGTAGTTGACAAAATTCTGCCTCGTTAAAGAATCCTAAAAATATGACGCACACGGGCGAGATTTCACCAAGTCGGCACCATCAGGAAGAAACTTTTTGCTACAAGAGGAAAGCATATGTTTCGACCATCTTGGAGTACAAGAGCCGCTGGTATCTTTGTATGCCGAAAAGCGCTGTATTAAGGGAAATAATATTAGAATGAGAAGATTATGGGAATTGCATACTTCACTGCGGTGTCATCATCATCATTGGCAAACATTATCAATCCACTGCTGGACGAAGGTCTCCCCAAGTTTCTTCCACAACGGTCTGTCTTGTGCCAGTCTCCTCCATGTCACTCCCGCATACTTTCGAATTTCATCCAGCCATTTTCCATGTGGTCTTCTTCTGGGTCTTTTTCTGTCCCTTGGAACCCAATCTAAAATTTCGGCTGTCCATCGATGGTCTGTCCTTCTGGCAGTATGTCCAGCCCATTTCCATTTCAGGGATTTAACTCTGATCATGATGTCTTTCAATCTTGTCATTTTTCTGATCCACAAGTTCCTCTTCTTATCTCTCCTGGTTACACCAAGCATGCACCTCTCCATGCTACTTTGAGTTGTCTGCAGCCTTTGTATGTCTCTTTTAGTTAAGGTCCACGTCGCTGCACCATACGTAAGCACAGGAAGGATGCATTCATCAAACACCTTTCTTTTAAGACTTTTGAAAATTATGCTGTTTCTTCAAAAAGCTCTCCAGGCAAGTTTTGTACGCCGATTAATTTCTTCATCAATGTGACCCTCACTTGATATCTGTTGTCGAAGATAAACGTGAGTGTCTGTTATTACCAGCTTTTCTCCATCAATCGATAAATCTTCATTTCTTGTAAAAGCATTGAACATCACTTTTGTCTTCTGAAAGTTCATTTTTAATCCCACTTCTTTACTCTTGTCAGTAAGTTCCTGGATTATGCTCTGCCTCTGCAGCTCTGATGGGGTAGTTGCAAAAATGACTACGTCATCAGCAAAACGAAGGTGGGTTACATAATCTCCATTAATCTTTATCCCTTTTTTCCCCAGTTCAGTGATTGAAAGACATTTTCCAATGTGGCATTAAAGAGCTTCGGAGATATGGTATCACCTTGTCTCACTCCCTTTACAATTTTTATGTGTGTTGTATTTTCAAACAGCCGAATCTTTGCACTTGCATTTTCATAGATGTTATTAATAATATTAACGTATGCATCTTCAATACCGCAGAATTTCAGAACCATTGTAACTGCTGATGGTTTCACCGAATCAAAGGCTTTTTCATAATCAATAAAAGCCATGCACAATGGAAGTTCATATTCCCTCGCTCTTTCAATTAGTTCTCTCAGTACGTGGATATGATCTATAGTGCTGTAGCCACTCCTGAATCCAGCTTGTTCTCTCGGTTGAGCCATGTCCAGTGTTACCTTCAAGCGGTGTGAAAGAACTTTAGTGAAGATTTTATAAACCACTGATAGGAGGCTGATAGGTCTGTAGTTCCTGAGATCCTCAATGTCACCTTTTTTATGTAGCACGATCATGGCAGCGTTGTTCCAATCCTCAGGAATCTTCCCTTCATTAAGGCATCGAGTGAAAATTTGGGCGAGTATTGTTTCGATTTCTCCACTTGCTTCTTGTATGATGTCTACAGTAATTCCATCTTCTCCTGGAGATTTTCCCCGCTTCTTGTTCTTAATTGCATGTGGAACTTCTGGTGTGAGGACTGGAAGAACTCTGGTACTGGTACCTTTCATGATGTCTGGAGTACATGTATCATCTCTTTCATATAATTTGGAGTAGAAATCTTTCACTCTTGTCAAAATTTCGCCTCTATTTCTTGTTACAGAACCATTTTCTTTTCTCACTGCTATAATCTGTTTTTTTCCCTTACTGAGATGTCCCTTTGCTATCTTTAGGCTTTGGTTGTTTTCAATTGCTTTCCTCACTAGTTCACAGTTGAATTTCCTTACGTCTTCAGTGAAACTTTTTTGTACTGTCTTGTATAGCTCTAGCTCTATATATTCCACTTTGGAAGTCACATCTTCTTCAGTTGTCCTCATCTCTCTTCTTTTTTGCATCAACATTTTGGTTTTTCCTGATAATTTGTTCACATGCAACTTGATTTTAGACCCAGCTAATTTTGTTGCTGTTTCCATAAGAGCTTTGGTTACTTTTCTGTTAACTTCAGAAATATCCACTTCTTCCGATGTTAGGCCTTCTAAAGCAGAGAATCTGTTCTTCAGTTCCAACTTGAAGGTATTATGGTGTTTTTTGAGGTTGGTTATGTCAATACATTTTGTTTGTCTTATGAGCTTGTCACGTTCGAGTTTAGTGTTGAGGTGCATCTTACATCTCACCAATCTATGGTCACTAACTGTTTTGAACTTGTTTAGCACACTGCAGTCTTCTATGACGAATTTTTTGTTACACATAATAAAATCAATTTCACTTGTCGTCCCATTTGGATGTCTCCATGTTCATTTCCTGTGTGGCTTTTTCGTGAAAAAGTAGTTCAAGATGAAAAACCTTTCTGCCTCTGCAAACTCTACGAAGGTATTTCCACGCTGGTTTCTATTGCAGTGACCGAATTTACCTACTGAAGTTTCATTCTGTTTCCGTTAATCTATTTTGCATTGAAATCACCCATAATTATGTTCACGTGCTGCTTGCCTTTATTATTTAGATGACGAATTTCCTCATAAAATCGTTAAATTTCTTCTTCAGGATGACTTGTGGTGGGTGCATAAGTTTGAATAATCTGAGCCTGGTACCTTCTTGAGAGTTGGAAAACGAGTCGTGCCGCTCTGTCTGAGGAACTTTTAACTTCTACAACTTTTTCCTTCAGTTTCTTGTTTATTGTAAATCCAGCGCCATTAGTTCTGCCAGTATCTGTCTTACGATAGTAGAAGGGATGTCCACTTTTCAGTTCAATGTGATCTTCTCCTTTTTCTCCTTACCTCACTTAGCCCGACGATGTCCCACTTGATCCTTTGTAGTTCCACTTCCAATTCAAGAAGCATTGAATCAGAAGACAGGGAGGGTCCATTATACGTAGCCAAGGTCAGCATCAGATGGCAGCCTAGTTCGGTCCTCCGGGGATTCTTAGCACCTTCTGCCTTCATGTCGCACTGGCCGCTGCCTTGGCCAGGTACATTCCAGTTGCCGGAGACTGAGGGCCAAGATTTAAGTTGTGGAGACATTTTGGAGGGGTTTGGCCATAACTCACCACGCTGGCCACGCGGGTTGGTGAGTGTGGGATAGCATTTCCTCTAATTCCGATGGTATAGTAATACCGCTATTGGCGGTCGTCAGAGCCCTTTAGTGGGAACAGGATGTACCACGAGAAGGCGGGGTTGATATTTGTCAAGGAGAGGCTGTGACAAATGTCAACCCCGCCTTCTCGTGGTGCATCCTGTTACGCCTAAAGGGGCTCTGACGCGGTATGAAAATTACGGCTAAAATGGAAACAACGGATACAGCATAAGATCAAGAAATCATCTTGAGGTCAATGTCCTTGGTGGCAAATTTGGGAAGTTAGAGCTCCAAATGTCTTTGTGATAAACAGCGTGAAGATCACATTTGGAGAGCACCATTTTGTGCAAGAAATCGGTAATAGAAGTGAGAGTGAGCTAGAGAATTTACTTTGCGCTCTGGGAAGGAAAATGTAAGAAGGTGGCTTCAAGTAACACAGCTGATACCCCATAATTCATCAACAAATGAACCATCACGGCAGTGTAACAGGAAAACAAGATGCACATACACTAAACTGAGAATAAGCACTCCTATACCAGCACTTATTGCAAAATGAAATCACGGAAATCAGTACGTGTAGTGTTACTGACACAAAGCCACAACTACAAAAGTAGCTATCAGGTTCAGCGTGTTTCACGTGTAAACCATTATCTTCAATAGGCCTACATTTAATGTTATTTAACAGGTTATAATTAACATTGACATTTAAAACTTTGCAATAAAACCGTTATCAACGTCGATATTTGTCCCTGACATCCGCATATTAATAATAGTAGTAATAAAATTCACAGCTCCTATATAGAAGACGTCTGCCATTGCTTCAAGTTTGAAGAATCCGCTCTTGCATACCGGAACACCTGCAGTGGTTACTCTATCACAGAGCTTAGATTTAAGCTAATCCCACAGGAATGATTAGAGTAGTCTGATTAGATGTGTCACTACTCAATATAGGACGATCAGATCTAAAGATGTGTCAGCGGAATGTAAGGGTACGGAAGTCACTGACCGATTCTGGACAAGGGATTCCTATGTCCGCCAGAACCATTCCTAGACGCCTAGCAGAGGCGAATATGCAGGCTCAACGGCCATTACGTTTTCTGCTATTAACACCTGACCATTGTCGGCGTCAATTGCAGTGGTGTCAGCAGCGAGTAATGTGGAATGCTACGGACTGGTGACGTACGGTGTTGAGCGACGAATCCCGCTTCTGTATGGGAACGAACGACCACCGTGTCAGAGTGTGGAGGACCGCAGGTGAGCGCTGTAATCCCAACGTCACTGTACAGCGGCACACGTCCCGAACTGCCTGCGTGATGGTCAGGAGAGCTATCACGTATGACAGCCGGATTTTCCTCGCAGTGATCCGAAGAACGTTGACAGCCCAGCTCTACGTACAGGAAATCCTGCGGGCCCACGTGTAATTCCCGTCCGCACACGGCTCGAGTTTCCCAGGACTGTCTACGTGATGCTTCGACGCTTCCATGGCCTGCCAGATCGCCACAACACCTGATCTCTCGCCTATCGAGCACGTATGGGACCAGATGGAACGCCAGCTTTCTCCATGTCCCAGTGTTCGTGATTTAGAGCGTCAGTTACAAGAAGTGTGGGCCAATCTGTCCTATGATAACCCCTTTTACTCCATGCCGGACCGTATCACCGCATGTATCCAAGCACGAGGCTGTCCGCCGCAGCACTAACGCTGACCGGAATGTGTATCGTATGTCCGCGGGAAATCGTCCTGCTGCTGTGATATTGTAATGACTTCTGTCCTTAGTATGGACCGTCTCACTGTGGAAATCTCATTTCAATCCGACGCCTACTTCTTGGTGAGCGGAATTTTGTGACAATGAGTGTATTATAAACATGGGGTGATCAGTCTTAGTACTCTTTGAGTAGATTTTTCGTCATTCTACACTACTCTTGAAGCATAATCTGGATCTGAAGATTCTATTTTACCTATCTACACAACAAGTATGGTGTTTTTTTTTTTTTTTTTTGATTGGAGGTTTACTACACACCATACTTGTTGTGTAGTATCTATCTACACAACAAGTATGGTGGTTTTTTTTTTTTTTTTTGATTGGAGGTTTAACGACCACCGTGAGCAACTCAATGGGCTATAAGCAGTCGCCCGTCCCTAATTTAGGGTCACTGGTTAAAGGGAAGGGAGAGAGCCAGTGCCGTAAGACAAACACAACATCCATGCCTCACCGGGATTCGAACCCGGACCCTTTCGGACGAATGATCAGAGGCCATCGCTTAGACCACTGCGCCACCGGGGCGGCAAAGTATGGTGTTCATTGCTATGATTATAGCATGAGGGTATTTTAATCAAGTGGCCAGACAGTGTAGGATTTAGTTAGCTCGCGTTAACATTGTTAGCGTGCCAACGCGTTATTTCCTCTGTAAAATTGAAACAGGCTCCAGATTAAAAAAAAAAAACGATTCTTGTATAAACATTTGATATATGCTTTCCAGAAATCGATTTTTACCAAATCGATAGGTTTAATGTGCCGCTTTTGAAGAAATTTCTTTGCCGTTCAGTGAAGCTTTTCTCCTCAGCAAGCAGTATTAACGGATTTTTATATCCATTATAGGCTTTTTCAAAGACAAGACAAATTATTGAAAGACAAGAGTTAATTTTATGGCAAATATGAGCAATTTAACTTTTGCTTGAAATGTTTAAGTGCTTTTCTGAAGCCATATTTATATTCGTCAGGAATGTTCCTCTTCTTTCAGCCAAGACGTTTTCATCGTTAAAATCGTATAAAATTAGATCTTCATAAAAACATACGCTGATTTAACACTTCCCTTTGATTCCAGGTCGCATTTAAGAGCTAACTTACATAATTTATTTTTACCATTTCCTGCAGATCTCAGAAATGTTTTATAAGAAACGAATATTTACATTGTTTTTCAGTCTTTTGATAATTTTACATATCTCACTATATGTGACGTTTCTCATTATATGAAACAGAACCCGAAACGTTCCAATAAAGAATTTAATAAATCATGAAAAACTGGAAAGTTCAAATGCCTTATAGAAAGTAGTGAAAGAAAAGGTCTCAAAATTTTGAAACTTTAGATTGTAATCCCGAGCCTCACATTCGTGAAATGTTCAACTGATTATTCCACACACCTATCACTATACAAGTATGTTGATGGTAAAACCAGTTGGACAAACTTAGCTTCTCCAGGAGCAATGGCAGTTTTCTGTTTCGTAAATTGCACCAAATGTTTTCCTGCAGTAACTGTATTTTTCGGCATATAAGACGAGACTTTTATGCACAAGTCCGGACTTCGACTTATACTGTACACCAAAATGACAAAGGCTTATTTCATTGAATGGTCACTAGAATTTTTTTTTTGGGTTGGAGGTTTAACGACCACCGTGAACAACTCAATGGGCTATAATCAGTCAGCCATCCCTAATTTAGGGTCACTGGTTCCAGGGAAGGGAGAGAACCAGTGCCGTAAGACAAACACAACATCCATGCCTCACCGGGATTCGAACCCGGACCCCAGACGGACGAATGATCAGAGGCCATCGCTTAGACCACTGCGCCACCGGGGCGGCTTGAAAATTTTCAAAGATAATCTATCTATCTACAGAGGGTGAGTCGAAAGTTTTGCAATATTTGGATTACTTTATGTTTTCATGCGTATCTTTACGACCAAAGCTGAATAGAAGTATAAGTCATCGTGTTGCAGTGTCTTTAGACATGTGTTGTCAATTCTTCGATTCCACGGCTCTACCAATTCTTGTCCTTCAAGGCGAAGAACTCATTCACCCCAGCTGCCAACTACTCCTGGTTGTTGTTCTGCCGTCCGCGGAGGAAAGTGGGCCATTGACCGGAACAAGTAATAATCCGACCGGGCAAGGTCTGGACTATATGCTGGGTGTGACATTAGTTCGATGCCCTCAAGTTCCTGGAGTTTTGCCCGGGTATTTCACGCGGTATGAGGCCGAGCCTTGTCCTGCTGTAGGAGAGCGCCCTTTCTGTTCACTAATGCCCGGTATTCCTCCTCCAAAACAGCATACATCCCCTTCAGCCGAGAGTACAGGTTGGCGTTGATGGTCTGCCCGTCTGAAACGAATTCCTGAGGGATTATCCCCTCGAATTTCCACCTGACGCAGAGCATCACCTTGTGCTCGAAGCGCCCACGTTTGGCAACAGGCTCTGGAAGCTGACCCAAGCTCAACCACTGCCGTTGTGTGTTAGGATTACGGAAATAGACCCACTTTTCATCCCACGTAACAATTCTGTTGATGAAACATACATCGCGCGGGTTTTCTGGAAGTTTCGTGCATACTTCCACTCGGCAATTTGCTTCAGCTGGCATCAGTTCGTGAGGGACAATGCTTCAGCTCCTGTAGACCTATGGCCGAGTTTAAACTCGTAAAGCAAAAGTTTCCTAATTCGCCGGTTGTGGCTGTTCACCTTTTAGGCGTCCCAACCAGTGACAGAACGACGACATGCAATGCTGTTCACAGCAACGACTACCAGTGTATATCCCTTTCGACTGACTCCAGTGCGCGACTTGAACTAGTTTAAACATGTGACATACCCGCAGCAGGACATTGTTTACAAATACACTTACAAAACTTTCGACTCACCTTATCTATCTATCTAGTGCCTTAAATTCCGTCGTGATCTAAACACCCGAAACGCAATAAATCGTATTAAACCTGATATTCCCGTATTAATAACTTGTTAAAAAGCTTCTGTAACGGATACTTCTGTTCTATTGAAACGTCATTAAAATCGCCGTGATCGATTTGAAATGGCAGCTGTCATATGCCAATAACATCTTACTCGAGACCCCTCGAAGATCCCATGGGTGGCATTCACTTCTGGTTCAGCAAAATCGCCAGAACTACAATGGGTGCACACCACATATTTAGCAATGATTAAACCTACTACGCAGCTGATTGGCTAGTGAAAACCGTATCGACAGCCAGCAGCACATGTACTTTCACAAAAACAATCAGTAGCGGCTAGCAAAGACATTATTTTCGTTCTCTCAATCTCCGAGTTTTACAGTTCAACTGAATTAAAATTAACTACTGCAGCAAATTATTATGATCTTAATTTATTTCATGTTCCCAATTGAAATCAAAAGCTCTTTTGGTTTATGGTTTCAATCGGACTCTTTGAGAAAAAGCAGCATCATTCTGATTTGGCACAGTTTTGTGACTTTTTTTTTTATTTTCAACCTTTGCTCTGTGTGGATTTTCAGACTAGTTAGTCGGGGGGAAGAAATACGGGTAATTCGTAAGAAATAATAAGTTTTCAAATTTAAACACTTTGGCGAAAAGAAAAATGACTAATTTTCTCTTCCTTTTAATGTTTACTGAAACAGTCAAAATATAGTCACAGATTTTTGGAAGACTAACAGCATTTCTTCTAGTCACGCCCTCAACTCAGGAGCTACTGAATGAAGTTAATAAAACTGAGAAATTTTATTCATTCTACTTATACCGCATATTGACTTATGAGACGAAAAATATGGTACTTAGTACTTAATTCACTAGCTCTTTTTCTCTTATTTCTTTCTCTCAACACATTCTCTTTGGATACCAGCTCTGAGAGAACACGATCGGACGCCGATGAGAACCATCGTTTTTACGCTTTCCAACCGTAGGTTGAAGAAGCGTATATGCTCCAGCTTTGTCCGTCCGTCCGCACGATAACTCGCGTAAAAACGGTTCGATTACGATGAAATTTAAGTATGTGGTAGGGGACTACCTGGGGACGAACCCTATCGAAAATGGGTGAAATGGGATCAAAAGTCGGGACATAGGAGCGGGATCCATTCCATTGCCCTTATGCGTCATAACTTGACTAAAAATGCTTCTATTGCGACAAAACTTTAGCAAGTTGTTTCGGAGGTATACTGGACCAATTCTGCTTAATATCATCGAAATGGGGTCAAAGGTCAGGACACAGGAGCAAGATTTATTACACAGCCATTATCCTCATAATTTGAGTAATAACGTGAGTAATGAATTTTGGTATGTTGGAAAGCGTATCATAATCAATGCATTGCATGATGTTACTAACTTGTTTATTCAGAAGATCTGATTAAGCGTCTAGTTTTCATATTAGACCATTCTTTTACATTAGCCAGCCATTATAGCCTCCTTTGTCCATCGACCTTTCTATTGGGTTTCCGTTGAATACGAGAGTTTTCACATATTATTTCATGTCCAATATAAACTGCGTTTTTTCTCTTCATCACACCAGTGAACTCACGATCCTTGATTCATCATCTTCAACGTTTTTCACTCTAGCTGTGGATGATATCGTTAGCATTTTTCTGTACAATGAGTATATAATTTTTTTAGGACTAGTTATTCATTTTTACGCTCACAGGCATAAATTGAAACACTGGTCCTAAAAATTGTAACTAAGGCTACGTACTCAGGTCAACGGGAACATTTACAGTTTCCAGTAGTAGTTCGTAATACATTACTGGAAGTCAAATTGCGAAGCGACTAGAGCTAGTGCGATTATAGTGTTGTTCGGAGAAGTGGTGTTATTATCAGAATAACTGCTGCATTTGTGGAATGGGGAAGAGCAATAGCTGTAACAATGAGGTTGACCCCAGAAAAAATACTAGGCAATTTGTAACAACGCTGCTATGAAACGGCTGATCGATGCCTGAAGCGAGGGAATGACAACTAAATATGAATGGGCTAATAAACGTGCAACTCTGATTTAAATAGCACAAGATCAATCACAAAAACACGGTGCACCAGAAGCATTACATGAGCAAGACACCTGTTCATTGATATCTTTAGGGAACATGAAAAAACGTCTCTACTGGACATGGGAAAACAGGGAAAATTGTAAAAGAAACATATGATCTGAAGAGTGGTGTCTTTGAAAGCATCATACTGATGAGAGAGTGAAAATTTGGAGATAACAGCATAAGAGCATTGATCCATTTTGCATGACTAAGAATCTCCAGGTTGGCGGAGGCAGCGTAGTGGTGTGGGCCATATTTTCATGGGAATATCAAGGCACATTGAGCCTAATGTTTCCATACCTCAATGCTCAAGTCCAAACATCATTAATGATCAAGTTGACCTAACGAGAATAGCACTCTATGCCCTTGGCAGTTCATACACTGAAGAGCAATTGAATTAGAGATACCTGTCTAGTAACGTGTAACAGCACCTTTCGCCCTGATGACGGCGGCGATTCATCTTGGCGTGGACTCGACAAGACACCCGAAGCGTTGGGAAGACATACGGATCCACGATCCCTGAACAAGCTCCCACAGTTCATGAGGATTTGATGGAGGGGGTCAGAGCCTCAAACATGCCTCTCTCGATGGCATCCCAGCTGTGCTCGATGGGATTGATGTCAGGTGACCTAGCTGGCCAAGGAAGCGAGGTCACGTCGGTGGAGTGTTTATCCAACCATTCGAATACAATTCGGGAGCGATAGCATGGTGCATTGTCTTGTTGCAGGATGAGGTCCCCAGTGGGATGTTGAAGACGCACAAACGGGAGCAAATGGTTGTCCAGGATATCCCGGTAACGTTGACCACTAAGGGACGATGTCACACGTACCAGCGGTCCCATTTCAGTCCACGTAAGCAGTCCCCAGACGAGAATGCCATCCCCACCAGCTTGAAGAGTACCCTGCTGGCAAGAAGGATCCATCGCTTCATGCGGTTTGCGCCGCACTCGTATCCTGACATCCGCATGTACCAAGATGAATATCGACTCATCAGTCCAGGTAACATTTCACACATGTGTAGGGTCCAGTGGCGATGTTCCCGCGCCTATGCTAACCTTTGTACCCTGTGATGTGCGGTCAGCAGCGGTACCCTCCTGGGACGATGACTTCTGTACCCTATAGCGAGGAGATGGTTCTGGATGGTGTTGCTGCTTACACGTTTTTGTGCACCAGCGTTAAATTGCCGAGTGATTTCTTGCACTGTGGCCCGTCTATCAGCTGGTTACAATGCGAGCTAGCCGACGATGACCCCACTCATCCACACGCTGTTGTCCACGGCAGTTGTTCCTTGCAGGGATGGTTTTACCGGATTCGATGTACTCACGGTGCACCCGTGACACAGTGGCTCGTGAAAATCTCAGTGTCAGCACGACGTCCGAGATGGAGTGACCCGTTCGTCGGGCCTCGTCAATTTGTGCACGATCAAATACACTTTGATCCTTTGTCTTACCTATACTGCGTCCGACTCTTACTGATTCTCGTCGCATCACTCCTTATATTGTCGGATCGCTGAATACGCTATGTCGTTTCCGTTTACAAGGTTGCCCACAGCGCCACATTTGCATAACGCCAGCTGTCTTTAATTCAATTGCTCTTCAGTGTACGTCCATTAGGGTACTCACGATGCCACAATACTTACACTGTATCAGCGTGGTTTACGAACATGATGGAGACATGTCCTGGCTTCAGTGACTATTTCGGTTCTCATACTGATATACATGTATACCATTGAGCAGACAATAAAACATGAGTCAATATCTTCATTGTATTGCATTGATTTCAGGAACGTGATGGAGATTTCTCTGCTTCTGTGGTCACGTCAGACCATTTTAGTGATGAGTACTTTCAGAAGGACAATGCACCATGCCGCGAAATCCACATTGTTATAGAGTGGTTACAGGAGCATAATTAAGATTGTTCTCTGGTTCACTAGCCATCTCAGACCCCTGCAGTGATGGATATTTTTAGAAGAACAAGGCAGCGTATCATGCCCACATTGTCTAGGAGTGGTTTCGGGAAAATGATAGAGACTTTTCCGTGACTCACTTGCCATCTTGGTCTCCAGATCTCAGTCCTATACAGCATTTGTCGCGTGAAGTTGAACGGCATACCAGGATCCAGTTCGGATTAAAACATACAACCTTCGAGAATTGAAAGATGCTACTCGGCATGCGCTAACCAACTTTTCAACGGAACTTTACCAAAATTTGTCGAATCATTCTCGAGTCAAACTCTTTTTCTTCTGAAGGCCAAAGAGGACTCAACAATTAATATTTAGCTGTTCCCGATTATTTGGTCACTAAATGTATATCCATATCTCAAGAGCTTCCAACGTTTTGTAATGAAATTGCTTTTTATGTTCATGCCTACACAACATACAAAAGAACTGACCACACATAATATACTGTGTAATTTGTCTAATTCAAACGTTTATTATTCGAATTCTTGGTTAATTCGAATTATTTATTTGGTCCCTTGCATTTTCTATATAAATAATATAAAAAACACCCCATTTAATTTGAACTTGTTTTCGTTTAATTCGAAGAAACCCCCATTTTCGTATTCTCAACAATTACCTTTTAAAATGGGTACGTACTGTTCTGGATGAAGTTCCGAGTTCTGGAGGAAGTCATAAGTTAAACCTGAAACTATTGCCAACTGCTTCGGTAAAGCAGGATTCCAGCACCCCAATGATGAGTCTCAACTACATCAAGGTCTTGGTGGCGAGGAGATCTTTCCCACTATGAAGTACTGGGAAGACGTAGGATATGATGTACGGTATGAGGTTTTTGTGAGAGTTGATGACAATTTAGCTGTTTGTGGAGAGCTCACAGATGATGAGATCTTGGCTGATGTTATGAATAAGAAGACCTGCTGTGTATCTTCAGATGACGAAATGGAACGGCCAGAATTTACAGAAGAGCGCCTTCTAAATTCAGTAAAAACCTTGGTTCACCTCCAAAAGCTAAGGAAGTTTGTTGAGAGACTGCAGAATGTAAGTGCCTCTCTATTTCTTTCACTAGATAAACTTAAGGGATTTACACTTACCCATAACATAATACACTATCTACCAACAAGTAATCGGGCACCCCTGCAATCGACGATATCTGCGGTTCTGATACACATCACGGCCGCCGCCGTTATATATAGTGTGGGAAACAACAACGCAACCAGTCGCATGCAAAGATGCCACGCAGTTCGCGGCTCTCTGATTTCGAGAAAGGTGTAGTCGTCGGGTATCACAGAAATGGCCAATCCATACGTGACATATCCAGCGAGTTGAAGTACCCAAAATTGCCAGTGGCCTACGTGATTGGCAAGTGGAAGATGAGAGGTGACTGTCGGAATGTGCCCCAACCCAGCAGACCCACAAAACTGGGAGTTAGAGACCGACGGGTGCTGGCCAGAGAAATTCGGAAGAACCACACCAAATCGACGGGCTACGTCAGCAAGCAGATTCAACAGGCATCCGGGAGTGTTCTTTTGATGAATACCATCGGTAAGGAAGCCCATCTGCTCGGTTATAATGGACGTGCTGCTACCCACAAGCCTTTCATCACCAAGTCCAATAGCGCTGCTCGGCTAACGTGGTGCAAAGAACGTCGGAAACAAGTTCTCTGGAGCGAGACGAATCAAGGTTCACCCTCTACCGTTCGGATGGCAGGGTCTGGGTTTGGCGTCTGCCTAGAGAATGCCTCCTGCCGGAATGTATTGTGCCAACTGTGAAGTTCGGCGGCGGTGGAATTATGCTATGGGGGTGTTTCTCCTGGTATGGCACGGGACTCTTGGTTGCAATTCCTGGCAGACTCAACGCCGAGGCCTACTGCACCATTTTAGATGACCATGCGCTTCCTACGTTGTGGCAGTTTTACGGGGTGGACCCATGTTTCTTTCAGGATGACAATGCCACCTGTCATGTTGCGAGGTCCACCATGGCTTGGTATGGTGACAATGGGGTTAATCGAATGGACTGGCCTGCGCAGAGCTCGGACCTTAACCCTATCGAGCACCTCTGGGACGAGTTGGAGCGTCGACTTAAGGGGTGCGCCCACCATCCGAAATCGGTGAAGGAACTGACCTGTCTTCTCCAAGCCTAGTGGAAGAAAATACCGCTAGCCGTCGTACAACGCCTGGTTGAGAGTATGCCCCGGAGGGTCGCAGCTGTAATCGCTGCTCGTGGAAGCTCCACTAACTATTGAAGGTGAATAAACTTCGTTTTCCTGTGCTACCACAGGTGTCCAATTACTTGTTGATAGATAGTGTATCTAAGAAGCAGGACAAAAGCTCACGTTGTTTTACAAAACAATTGTAAATTTACCGTACTGTACGTTTTTTTGTATATAATGAATAAATATGCTGTTTTTTACAGAACTTGAATGCACCCATATTTAAACTTGCCTAATTCAAATTTGTCAATAATTCGAATTTTTTTGTGGTTCTTTCAGCTTCCAATTATCCAAGTTACACTGTATTATCAAACTGATCTATCTTCTTGATCTGAGTCAATATTTCAAAGAAATAACTTCAAGTTTATAAAATATTGTACTGCATCTCTGTTCTAGTTCTTAGCTCCAACTGGAGTCATCAATATCATTTAACGAAAATCCCAGTTTTTTAATTTGCAATTCTTGAACTCATGTCATTTTTTTAATCCATGACTTCTTTTTCTCCTATTTTTCTTGGCTACACCGAGCATGCAGCTCTACACGCTTCTCTGAATTGTAGGAGGTCTCTGTATGTCGTTTACGCAGGGGATGTTCACATATCTGTAGAACGTTTGTTTTTGATATGAAATTACAGAAAATAAAAGAAGTTTAAAAAACTGAAACTGGCAACAACGTATTAGATGAGCACGAAAGAAACATCTACTGCAGTTAAATATTGTCTGCTAAGAAAATGGCTCACTTAAACAAGCTGTGGATAGAAGGTTATATTTTTGCTCTTTACGAAGAGAGATACTCGTATTCTGTAACCAAGAAACGATGTGAAAATCATAAAATTAGCATTTCTAAATGCAAAATGAGTAATATTACTGACAACAGAGAGGGGAATGGTTATGGCCAAGCAGTGCTTTTAACAGGAAAAAGAACACCAAACGAATATCTAAAGAAGTTACATACTTTTACGACTATTTCAAAAGTAAGGCCTACGGTCTCGGAAAAAAATCCACCGACCCAAATAACAATCGCTAAGCCATTAAAAATTTCTGCATCATCTGAAAACAAGGTAATAAACAATGATTTAAACCTGAAAGAACCCCCACTTAACGATCACCACCTTTTGCCTAGTCACATGGCTGAGCGCAGCAGAACAGATTGTAGACTTTTTATGAAAATCACTTAGCCGGAGACAGATGAAAATGTATTGTGACTATTGATGAAGCATGGATCTACATAAACGACTGTAACAAAAAAAAATGGTCGATTTACTATGGCCAAAGAGCAGAAAAAAGATTTACTAGTTTGGATCCAAGAATCCCAAAAAAGTTTCAGTAAAGGATTCGTGATTATTGTTGGTTTCTCGTACAATCGGGTATTAAAGTTAAGAAAACTTGAAAAGGATGTCAAAATCAATTCTGTATATTATCAAAATATTGTTTTAACTCCTATAATTAAAGAAATAAATAACATTCCTTAATCCACGAACCCTTCAAAGAGTGAAACTCCATTAGGATGAGGTTACTAGTCATTCACTACAGTAAATTGACAAAAGTCACCGGGCACCCCTTCAAAAGCAAATGAACGGATCCTCTGCGTTGTTAAGATGTGCGGTACAGCTGCAAATGATATAAAAACAAGCCTGCAGCTGGCCGCGATCATATCGCACTGTGAGGTTGAGTGATACTGTTGCGGCGCGAGAGAACTGACTTTGAGAAAGGAAAGATTGTTGCGTGTTTTATTAGTGGGTTGTCCATAAGAGAAACCGAGAGGCGTTTAAATATACCCAAGTCAATTGTTTCGGATGTACTGAATAAATGGAAGACATATGATATACCTGAAGCAGCAAAACGTACCGGCAGACCAAAGAAAATCAGTGATAGAGGACGTCGAAGCCTCAGGAGACTCGTTATAGCTAATCGAAGGGACTATACTGTACAAGACCTCAGTGTAGAGGTTGGTAAAACTGCTGGAACCTCGGTATTTACACGTACCATTAGCAGAGATCTGCATTCTATGCGTTTCCGAGGTATTGCGGCTGCTCATAAGCCTTTAATCTCCACTCGGAATGCTACTCGTCGTTCAGCATGGTGTAAAGAACATTTATCGCGGACAGTAGATCAATGAATCCAGATACAGGATCCATCAGTCTGATGACTGTGTGTGGGTATAGCGGCAGCTGGGAGAACGCTATTTATCACAGTGTACTGTTCCTACGATCAAGTTTGGAGCTGGCAGTGTACTCGTGTGTAAGTGATTTTTCGTGGTATGGTACCTGCCCATGGGTTATCGTGGACAAACCTGTTAACCAGCACTCTACCTCGATATTCTGTACAATTATGCCCTGCTAACTCCGTGACAATACTATGGAACCGAGGCTTGTTGGTACTGGAAAGATAATGCACCACGCCATGATTCAAGGACTGTTACGGCGTGGTTTGACGATTATTCCGTATCGTGTGTGGACTGGCCAGCACAGAGCCCTCATCTTAATCCCATAGATTACCTATGGGATGAATTAGAGTGCAGCATAAGAAGTTTGGAACCAAGGCCTACGACCAAGCAGCAGTTCGCGGCAACATTTTGTACTGAATGGAAGCGCATACCTATCGCTGTGTTCCAAAATCTTGTCGAAAGCAAGTCTCGAAGGGTCAGTGCATTCATTAAAGCCAAAGGTGGACAGACACCCTACTAATATATGTCAATAAATGCTACGTTGTGTTTCAAGGTGTCCAGTGACATTTGTCAATAAAGTCTATATCGAAATCAACCACTCTGTTTTTTGAAAAAATAAAAAAAGAGTCGGGTATCAAGTCTATATATACTTTAGCTCATATTCCATCAAAGTCCCCTGATGTGTCACCAATGGACTATTTTGCCTTCGGACTGCTATAGAGAGCGCGTTCTAAAAAAGCATAACTAAAACAATGATTGGACTGTTAAAAAGGAGTGGAAAAAATACCACTACCAATTTTAAGAAATGCCCTGTAATCTTGTAAATCTAGATGTAGGTTCATAGTCCAGAGAATCAGATGTAACATTTAAGAAAGAAATAATTTTATTTTAAACAATAATTATATTGCTGGAAACTCGCTCTAGATATGTGTGAACATCCATTGTAGTTAAGGTTCATATCTCGGAATCACAAGTAAGAACTGGAAGAAATGTATTGATTAAACACTTTTTCCTTTAATACATGAAGATACGCTGTCCTTGGAAACTGCACCGTTTCTTCTATACAGTCTGAAGCCAAGCTTTGCTGCCCCGGTGGCGCAGTGGTCTAAGCGATGGCTTCTGATTATTCGTCCGAAAGGTGTCCGGGTTCGAATCCCGGTGAGGCATGGATGTTGTGTTTGTCTTACGGCACTGGCTCTCTCCCTTCCCTGGAACCAGTGACTCTAAATTAGGGACGGGTGACTGCTTATAGCCCATTGAGTTGCTCACGGTGGTCGTTAAACCTCCAATCCAAAAAAAAAGCCAAGCTTTGAACGCCTACTAATTTCTTCCTCGATGTGGTCTTCGCTGGATATCTCTTAGTGAATTATGTGTGAAGAAAGACGAAATTCATTAGATCATTACATTAAGTGAGTCAGAATGCTGCATTGATTTAAACATTCCGTAGCTTTTATATGATGTCCCAGATAGATAAATATCCTACACTGGTATTTCTTAGTTAGACTCTGATTGGCTTGAACGGATAATAAATAACAGATTTACTTAGTGAAACTTTAAGTTCTTCATTTCATCCAAAACTGGTAACTTTACAGATTAGCGCCCTTCACCGCCTAACTCGTAGCGTGTAACACTCTTCAAATACACTGCTGGACAATTGCTAAGGACGGATCATAAACGGCTATATAGTGCATAAAAAAGTAAGTGTATTTGGATGCCAAGTGAAATAAAATAATGTCAGAATGCCAGGACATTACAAGAAAGACAATTTATTGTGCTCTGAAATCCAGAAGGCTTTGGAACGTGTTCAAGGGACAAACAGGCCATTTTGTGCAGAATACGTAAACGTGAAAAAAATGCAATTACCGTCTGCAGGCGTTCCGGCGTAAGATGTCAATACGATATATGGCCACCATGGAGGGCGATGCAAGATTCCACACGTCGTGTCATGCTTTGCACAACATTATCAAGCAGCTGTTACGGTAATTTATCCCATTCCTCTGTCAGTGCACGGATGAGGGTGTCCTTGTTTATTGGAGGGCATTGGCGACCAGCAAGACTCCTCACCAAAGCATCCCACACATTTTTAATGGGATTTAGATCTGGAGAACGTGTTAGCCATACGAGGCGTTGAATATCCTCGCTCTCAAGACACTCCTGGACAGCGACTGTTCGATGACATGATGCGTTGTTGTCCATGAAAATGAATCTATCACCAACAGCACCACGGAACATGCAAACATGAGGTAGCAGAACAACATTATTGTATCGTTGGCCAGTCATAGTCTCAGTTGGAAGCACATAGAGGGACGTACGGCCATTGATCATGATGCCAGCCCATACCATGACACTACATGTCGGATATCGGTCCCTTTCTTGTATGTTTGCTGGACAATATGCAGTACCACTATCACGCCAGATCAGTTGTCGTCGACAATCAGACGATAGACTGTATCTACTCTCATCTGAGAAGAGGACAGCAGACCAGTCGTTATCAGTTCAATTTTATGGTTGCTATCGTTGCTATTGTCATCCGTCCTTAGCAATTGTCCGGCAGTGTATAACAAATGTGGCAACAGGTTAATTCTATAAGCTCGAACGCTACCACAATCAACTTCTAACAGATTCGAGCTTCAAAATATCTAACAATATACACTCAATGGGCGAAACATAAGATTTACCTACCTAACAGCGTGTTGATCTTCCTCTAACACGAATAAAAAACACCTGTACTTGACGAGGCATGGAGTCCACTAGATGCCTGTGGATTCCAGAGGCAATACTAGCCGTGCTTCTCGTTCCATTGTCCACAACTCCGCCCGAGAAGTCGGTCCACGTCATTGGATCTGATATTCCAATTCACAGCATCACAGAGAGCTTCCACAGGGTTTAAATCTGGGACCTTGGAGGCCACTGGATGATTCCAAACTTAGATGAGGGTATCTCGAACCATGCGTGGGTGGCCGATTGTCCAGCTGGTACAGACAATCGGCCGCAGGATACGCGGCCATCAAAGCGTATAAACTTCCAGAAAAACTGGTACGGACGAGCTTATGCAAAATATATAGCAATATCACCTATGCACGTACTCAGTTGCATCCGCCAGTGCGTATACAAAGCGATAAACATCCTTGCCAGCTGTCAGAGGTGTTTTAGGCATGAGAATGACAAGTAATAACGATTTAAGCGATTTTCACCGCGGTGTCATAGTTTGCGCTCGTGAGATGGGCCATAGTATTTCGGAGGTAGAAACGAAGTCCTGATTTTCACGGACGACCATTGCAAGGGTGTACCGTGAGTACAAGAATTTCGACAAAACCTCCAACTTACGATACCAGTGTGGCCGTAAAAAGATATTGGGTGAACGTGGCCATCGTCGGCTGTCAAGAATCGTTTCACGCGATAGGCGTGAAACACTCTCGCAAGTATCGTCGGAATTCAATGCTGGAGCTTCAACAAGCATCAACGTCCGGACTGTGCAGCGTACCCTGCACGATATGTGCTTTGGGAGTCGACGCCCAACTAGAGTCCCCTTGATGGGTGCACGACACAGAGCTATGCGCCTCGGTTGGGCACGACAACATCGCCACTGGACACTTGATGACTGGAAACAAGTAGCCTGGTATGACGATTCGGGGTTTTTTTTTATTTTTATTTTATTGGAGGTTTAACGACCACCGTGAGCAACTCAATGGGCTATGAGCATTCGCCCGTCCCTAATTTAGGGTCACTGGCTCCAGGGAAGGGAGAGAGCCAGTGCCGTAAGACGAACACAACATCCATGCCTGACCGGGATTCGAACCCGGACCCCTTATGGACGAACGATCAGAGGCCAGCGCTTTAGACCACTGCGCCACGATTCGGGTTTTCAACGTATTGGGCAGATGGAAGGATTCGTGTGTGGCGCAAACTTCATGAAGCCATAAATCCCGCCTGTTAACAGCGAACTGTACCGGCTGGTAAGGCGGGGTGGTCCGTAGTGGTATGGGGTGTGTTTAGCTGAGCTTCACTGGGACCCCTGGTACGTCTACAAACGTCTGTGACCGGCCAACGCTATGTGCGCATCCTTTCTGACGAGTTACACCTGTTCATGTCCTGCATTCATGCTGATGGTTTGGACCTGTTCCAACAGGACAATGCACCTGTACAAAAGTGTCGGGTCGCCACATTATGGTTAGAGGAGCATTAATCTAAGTTTGGGGTGTTGCCATTTCAACCCAAATTCCCAGATCTGAACGTGATAGAACACATTTGGGATGCCATGCAACGCGCTATCGAACATAGGAATCCGAGACCTCGTAATGCACCCGAATTGTGGAACGCACTGCAGGAAGTATGGTGTGCATTGCCTACAGCATATTTCTAGAAGCTAATAGAGTCCATACCCCGTCGTATTTCTGCAGTTCTGCGCTCCTGTAGGGGACCTGCCAAGCATTAGACTGGTGTACCAGTTTTTCTGACACTTCAGTATATATGTGATCAGCCAGCAGATGGTGGTATCGCGCAGCAGTTAAAAATCTCTCCAGACACACTAACGGACCAAATGCGCCTCATGAGAAAGCTCCGAAGACCGCCACAGATCCACTACCGCCTTGAACAGAGCCGACCTGGCATGAACGACTATGACCTTATACTGTCACAGACACACCTGTACACTCCCATGAGGTCGGTAAGCCCAAAAATGATATAATATCAATAATACTGTACTGAATAGCAGTATATGGTAATACATGAAACTTCTTGAGGCATGACGGATATTTAAAGAGCTCTGAAAATTTTTAGGATCTCGTTTTTCTTTTAAAGCATATTACATTAAAATTAAAGTCAGCTTACAGTATAAAATATCTTAGATTATTATTTATTATGAGCGTATATTCGTCAGGAAAAATGACGTCACGCCACTCTCCAGAGGTCCAGTTTTCAGAAAAAGTGACGCCACGCCACTCTCCTGAGGTCAAGTTTTCAGGAAAATGACGCCACGCCACTCTCCAGAGGTCCAGTTTTCCGGGAAAGTGACGCCACGCCACTCTACAGAGGTCTAATTTTCAGGTAAAATGACGGCACGCCACTCTCCAGAGGTATAGGTTTCAGGGAAAATGACGCCACGCTACTCACCAGAGACCCAGTTTTCAGAAAAAATGACCCCACGCCACTCTCCAGAGATTCAGTTTTCAGGAAAAATGACGTCACGCCACTCCAGAGGTTCAAAGTTTCAGCAAAAATGACGTCACGCCACTCTCCAGAGGTCCAGTTTTCAGGAAAAAGGACGCCACGCCACTCTCCAGAGGTCCAGTTTTTCAGGAAAAATGACGCCACGCTACTCACCAGAAATCGAGTTTTCAGGAAAAGTGAAGCCTCGCCACTCTCCAGAGGTCCAGTTTTCAGGAAAAATAACGCCATGCCACTCTCTAGAGGTCCAGTTATCAGGGAAAATGACGCCACTCCACTCTCCAGAGGTCCAGTTTTCAGGAAGAAATGACGCCACGCCACTCTCCAGAGGTCCAGTTGTCAGAAACAATGACGCCACGCCACTCTCCAGAGATCCAGTTTTCAGGGAAAATGACGCTACGCTACTCTCCAGAGGTCCAGTTTTCAGGGAAAATTAACGTCACGCCATTCACCAGAGTTCCAGTTTTCAGGAAAAATGTGCGCCACGCCACTCTCCAGAGGTCCAGTTTTCAGGAAAAAATGACGCCTCGCCACTCTCCAGAGGTGCAGTTTTCAGGAAAAATAACGCCATGCCACTCTCTAGAGGTCCAGTTATCAGGGAAAATGACGCCACGCCGCTCTCCAGAGGTCCAGTTTTCAGGAAAAATGACGTCACGCCACTCTCCAGAGGTCCAGTTTTCAGGAGATATGACGCCACGCCACTCTCCAGAGGTCCAGTTTTCAAGAAAAATGACGCCACGCCACTCTCCGGAGGTCCAGGTTTCAGGAAAAATAACGCCACGCCACTCTCCAGAGGTACAGTTATAAGGAAAAATGACGCCACGCCACTCTCCAGAGGTCCAGTTTTCAGGAGATATGACGCCACGCCACTCTCCAGAGGTCCAGTTTTCAGGAGATAGGGAGCCACGCCACTCTTCAGAAGTCCAGTTTTCAGGAGAAATGACGCCACGCTACTCTCCAGAGGTCCAGTTTTCAGGAAAAAATAACGTCACGCCACTCTCCAGAGTTCCAGTTTTCAGAAAAAATGACGCCACGCCAGTCTCCAGAGATCAAGTTTTCAGGAAAACGACCCCACGCCACTCTCCAGCGGTCCAGTTTTCAAGAAAAATGACGCCACGCCACTCTCCGGAGGTCCAGGTTTCAGGAAAAAATAACGTCACGCCACTCTCCAGAGTTCCAGTTTTCAGAAAAAATGACGCCACGCCAGTCTCCAGAGATCAAGTTTTCAGGGAAAAACGACCCCACGCCACTCTCCAGCGGTCCAGTTTTCAAGAAAAATGACGCCACGCCACTCTCCGGAGGTCCAGGTTTCAGGAAAAATAACGCCACGCCACTCTCCAGAGGTCCAGTTATAAGGAAAAATGACGCCACGCCACTCTCCAGAGGTCCAGTTATCAGGGAAAATGACGCCACGCCACTCTCCAGAGGTCCAGTTTTCAGGAGATATGACGCCACGCCACTCTCCAGAGGTCCAGTTTTCAGGAGATAGGGAGCCACGCCACTCTTCAGAAGTCCAGTTTTCAGGAGAAATGACGCCACGCTACTCTCCAGAGGTCCAGTTTTCAGGAAAAAATAATGTCACGTCACTCTCCAGAGTTCCAGTTTTCAGAAAAAATGACGCCACGCCAGTCTCCAGAGATCAAGTTTTCAGGAAAAACGACCCCACGCCACTCTCCAGCGGTCCAGTTTTCAAGAAAAATGACGCCACGCCACTCTCCGGAGGTCCAGGTTTCAGGAAAAATAACGCCACGCCACTCTCCAGAGGTCCAGTTATAAGGAAAAATGACGCCACGCCACTCTCCAGAGGTCCAGTTTTCAGGAAAAATGACGTCACGCCACTCACCAGAGATCCAGTTTTCAGAAAAAATGACGCCACGCCAGTCTCCAGCGGTCCAGTTTTCAAGAAAAATGACGCCACGCCACTCTCCGGAGGTCCAGGTTTCAGGAAAAATAACGCCACGCCACTCTCCAGAGGTCCAGTTATAAGGAAAAATGACGCCACGCCACTCTCCAAAGGTCCAGTTTTCAGGAAAAATGACGTCACGCCACTCACCAGAGATCCAGTTTTTTGGAAAAATGACGCCACGCCACTCTCCAGAGCTCCAGTTTTCAGAAAAAATGACGCCACGCCAGTCTCCAGCGGTCCAGTTTTCAAGAAAAATGACGCCACGCTACTTCTCCGGAGGTCCAGGTTTCAGGAAAAATAACGCCACGCCACTTTCCAGAGGTCCAGTTATAAGGAAAAATGACGCCACGCCACTCTCCAGAGGTCCAGTTATCAGGAGATATGACGCCACGCCACTCTCCAGAGGTCCAGTTTTCAGGAGATAGGGAGCCACGCCACTCTTCAGAAGTCCAGTTTTCAGGAGAAATGACGCCACGCTACTCTCCAGAGGTCCAGTTTTCAGGAAAAATAACGTCACGCCACTCTCCAGAGTTCCAGTTTTCAGAAAAAATGACGCCACGCCAGTCTCCAGAGATCAAGTTTTCTGGAAAAACGACCCCACGCCACTCTCCAGCGGTCCAGTTTTCAAGAAAAAGGACGCCACGCCATTCTCCGGAGGTCCAGGTTTCAGGAAAAAATAACGTCACGCCACTCTCCAGAGTTCCAGTTTTCAGAAAAAATGACGCCACGCCAGTCTCCAGAGATCAAGTTTTCAGGAAAACGACCCCACGCCACTCTCCAGCGGTCCAGTTTTCAAGAAAAATGACGCCACGCCACTCTCCGGAGGTCCAGGTTTCAGGAAAAATAACGCCACGCCACTCTCCAGAGGTCCAGTTATAAGGAAAAATGACGCCACGCCACTCTCCAGAGGTCCAGTTTTCAGGAAAAATGACGTCACGCCACTCACCAGAGATCCAGTTTTCAGAAAAATGACGCCACGCCAGTCTCCAGCGGTCCAGTTTTCAAGAAAAATGACGCCACGCCACTCTCCGGAGGTCCAGGTTTCAGGAAAAATAACGCCACGCCACTCTCCAGAGGTCCAGTTATAAGGAAAAATGACGCCACGCCACTCTCCAGAGGTCCAGTTATCAGGGAAAATGACGCCACGCCACTCTCCAGAGGTCCAGTTTTCAGGAGATATGACGCCACGCCACTCTCCAGAGGTCCAGTTTTCAGGAGATAGGGAGCCACGCCACTCTTCAGAAGTCCAGTTTTCAGGAGAAATGACGCCAGGCTACTCTCCAGAGGTCCAGTTTTCAGGAAAAAATAACGTCACGCCACTCTCCAGAGTTCCAGTTTTCAGAAAAAATGACGCCACGCCAGTCTCCAGAGATCAAGTTTTCAGGAAAAACGACCCCACGCCACTCTCCAGCGGTCCAGTTTTCAAGAAAAATGACGCCTCGCCACTCTCCGGAGGTCCAGGTTTCAGGAAAAATAACGCCACGCCACTCTCCAGAGGTCCAGTTATAAGGAAAAATGACGCCACGCCACTCTCCAGAGGTCCAGTTTTCAGGAAAAATGACGTCACGCCACTCACCAGAGATCCAGTTTTTTGGAAAAATGACGCCACGCCACTCTCCAGAGCTCCAGTTTTCAGAAAAAAAGACGCCACGCCAGTCTCCAGCGGTCAAGATTTCAAGAAAAATGACGCCACGCTACTCTCCGGAGGTCCAGGTTTCAGGAAAAATAACGCCACGCCACTCTCCAGAGGTCCAGTTATAAGGAAAAATGACGCCACGCCACTCTCCAGAGGTCCAGTTATCAGGGAAAATGACGCCACGCCACTCTCTAGAGGTCCAGTTTTCAGGAGATATGACGCCACGCCACTCTCCAGAGGTCCAGTTTTCAGGAGATAGGGAGCCACGCCACTCTTCAGAAGTCCAGTTTTCAGGAGAAATGACGCCACGGTACTCTCCAGAGGTCCAGTTTTCAGGAAAAATAACGTCACGCCACTCTCCAGAGTTCCAGTTTTCAGAAAAAATGACGCCACGCCAGTCTCCAGAGATCAAGTTTTCAGGAAAAACGACCCCACGCCACTCTCCAGCGGTCCAGTTTTCAAGAAAATGACGCCACGCCACTCTCCGGAGGTCCAGGTTTCAGGAAAAATAACGTCACGCCACTCTCCAGAGTTCCAGTTTTCAGAAAAAATGACGCCACGCCAGTCTCCAGAGATCAAGTTTGCAGGAAAAACGACCCCACGCCACTCTCCAGCGGTCCAGTTTTCAAGAAAAATGACGCCACGCCACTCTCCGGAGGTCCAGGTTTCAGGAAAAATGACGCCACGCCACTCTCCAAAGGTCCAGTTATCAGGGAAAATGACGCGACGCCACGCCACTCTCCAGAGGTCCAGTTTTCAGGAAAAATGACGTCACGCCACTCCCCGCACGGGGATAACTGGTTTTCCAGTTATTTGGGGAGCGGCGCCCCCACGGCCCGAGCTGACCTTGTGACTGGTCGACATCTGATGTCATGCCACAGCTTGTTTTTTTCTTTATTTTGGTGCTGTTGGTGTTTGCAGGGACGGCTGTTCATCCAGCTGTTGGGGAGTCGCGGCCCCACGATCCCGAGCTGGTCTTGTGTCTCGCTTTTTTGTTTTTATTTCTTTTCTCCACTGGCTAGTTGCCCGTGTTGTATTCTCTACCTAATCGCTACCACGTTATGTACTAACACCCCGGTCTTGTGGTTTTGTTACCCTCCACCACTAACTGATTTATATTAACCGCTCAGTTCGTAGGTTGCTGAGATTCCGTTTAGGTTCCCTTCCAGGATTTGTCTTCTTTGGATTTCTTTTCTCCTTTTAACTGGTTTGGGTGCTAGACCTACCTGCATGTTTGCCGCGTGCGGAGACCCGTGAGGCGGAAATGGGATGTCTGGCGGCTGAGGTAGCAGGAGACCGGATAAGTGCCTCCTGTGTGCCAACACTCCTCTTCGACCCCGGCTTCGCTGTAAACGGGAGGCTAGAGACTAACCCACCTCTAGTCAGAAGTCTTGTACCAAGTTGTGTGCAGGGCTTTAGCGGCTTTTTTGTCGTATAGCACGGCAGGGTGAGCCCGGGGCTGTGGGATCATGCCAAAGGCGTTGGCATGACGGTACCAGGAGGCCGAAGTGTCCGCCGCGTGCGTGTGATCACAGCCAACGGACTATATCTGCAACGTATAAGCTCCAGAACTGTGTCTAGCGTCATTTTCTTGGCTTGCGGACCTCCAGTTCTCCCTTGTAGGGCTCGGTGGTGGGTGGAGTAGTCTGCAGACGAATCTTCTTTCTTTTTTCCATGGGTAAACCTAAAAACAAACGCTCCATATTTAAGTCGCCTGAGACAATGATAGTTGCAAACGACTCTCCTTCGTCTTCTCACCTTACCAAGTCTCATAACCTTAAACGGTCTTTAGACCATGACCTGGACCCAGAATGTGGAACTTCTTCTTCGGCAGCTGTACCAGTCGCTCCGAAGCGTCGTCTCCCATCGATTGCTGTGACTACGCATGCTACACACTTACTTGTAGAATCCATCGATCCGAATGAGAGACTGTCCACCAGATCTCCATTTTTCATTTCTAAAGCTTTGGACGCTGCGGTTGGCCCCTTGAAGTCTGTGAGGAAGCTTCGCTCTGGGGACCTGCTTGTTCAAACTTGCAGTGTTTCTCAGAGTAACACTTTTCTGCGCCTTTCTAGTCTTCAAGGCATTCCTGTCAGAGTGACACCTCACCCGTTTCTTAACACCTCTCGCGGTGTTATTTCGGAGTTTGATCTCTTGCCATGCAGTGAGGATGAATTGGTGACTGAACTTGCGGATCAGGGTGTTCTTGCTGCACGTCGTATGATGTTCCGGCGTGATGGTTCCATGATTAAGTCAAAAAATGTCATCTTGACTTTTGACTCCCCGAAAGTTCCGACAGAAATCAAAGCAGGCTACTTGGTCTGTGCAGTTCGCCCGTACATTCCCAGTCCTCTGCGCTGTTTCAGGTGCCAGAGGTACGGGCATTCACAACGATTCTGTAAGAGTTCCGCTCGTTGCGCAAATTGTGGCTCCAGTGAACATGACGGGGATGGTTGCACCTCTGCGGCCTGCTGTGTTAACTGCGCTGAGGCCCATGCAGCTTACTCCCGCAACTGTATGAAATGGAAGGAAGAGATGGCCATCCAGCGCCTCAAGACCCTGGAGGGCCTCTCGTACCCTGCTGCCAAAGCCAAGTTGGGTATTCCCAACACCCGACAGCGTAGTTTTGCTGCAGTTGTTAAGTCTCTGCCACAACCCGTGCAGCCCTTTGTTCCGCGCCCTGTAGCTCTCGCCGCACTTGCCAAGCGATCTACAGTTGAACAGGCGACACAGGTGGATTTCACCGAGCTCCAGCTTATTCGACCAGCTGAGTCTGCGCCTTCTCTTTTGAAGACGACCGACTCTTCCGGTTCCCGGCAGACAGCCTGCACGTGCGGAAGACCCGGCCCTCAATCCGCGAAGGTGTGCAGTGTCCATCCAACTGTCGCGGTCCGCCTGACCAACATTGCACCTGTCTCGGACTCAGCGAGGTCCCCACCCTCAACCAACATTGTGGAGGAACATAGGGGGGAGGAGAGTGACAGTTCGGACCCAGCCTCCACCAACATTGCTGAGGACCATGGGGGGAGGAGAGTGACAGTTCGGACCCAGCCTCCACCAACATTGCAGAGGAACATGGGGGGAGGAGAGTGACGGTTCGTCCCCGCCCTCGGCCTCGGCCAGCGTTGCAGAGGAGTGTGGGGGGAGGAGAGTGACGGTTCGTCCCCCTCCTGGTGACTCATCCTTTGTGTTGTAGTGTATAAAAAAAAAAAAAAAAAAAAAAAAAAAAAAAAAAAAAAGCAAATAATATTAATTATAATAGTGAATTGATCATTTTTTTATACACCTGGTTGCCTAACTTTTCTTCACAGCTTTCATCGTTCTCTTTTCCGGCTTTTGCCCAGCTTGTCTGCTCTTGGTCATTTTCAACGCTTTTAAAAATCTGTGGCTGATAGTTCTTTGTCTGGCGCTCTTTGGCCAAACCTGGCCCTTGCGCCAATAAAATCCACCAACCAACCAACCAACCAACCACGCCACTCACCAGAGATCCAGTTTTCAGAAAAAATGACGCCACGCCAGTCTCCAGCGGTCCAGTTTTCAAGAAAATGACGCCACGCCACTCTCCGGAGGTCCAGGTTTCAGGAAAAATAACGCCACGCCACTCTCCAGAGGTCCAGTTATAAGGAAAAATGACGCCACGCCACTCTCCAGAGGTCCAGTTATCAGGGAAAATGACGCGACGCCACGCCACTCTCCAGAGGTCCAGTTTTCAGGAGATATGACGCCACGCCACTCTCCAGAGGTCCAGTTTTCAGGAGATAGGGAGCCACGCCACTCTTCAGAAGTCCAGTTTTCAGGAGAAATGACGCCACGCTACTCTCCAGAGGTCCAGTTTTCAGGAAAAATAACGTCACGCCACTCTCGGGAGTTCCAGTTTTCAGAAAAAATGACGCCACGCCAGTCTCCAGAGATCAAGTTTTCAGGAAAAACGACCCCACGCCACTCTCCAGCCGTCCAGTTTTCAAGAAAAATGACGCCACGCCACTCTCCGGAGGTCCAGGTTTCAGGAAAAATAACGCCACGCCACTCTCCAGAGGTCCAGTTATAAGGAAAAATGACGCCACGCCACTCTCCAGAGGTCCAGTTTTCAGGAGATAGGGAGCCACGCCACTCTCCAGAGGTCCAGTTTTCAGGAGATATGACGCCACGCCACTCTCCAGAGGTCCAGTTTTCAGGAGATAGGGAGCCACGCCACTCTTCAGAAGTCCAGTTTTCAGGAGAAATGACGTAACGCTACTCTCCAGAGGTCCAGTTTTCAGGAAAAAATAACGTCACGCCACTCTCCAGAGTTCCAGTTTTCAGAAAAAATGACGCCACGCCAGTCTCCAGAGATCAAGTTTTCAGGAAAAACGACCCCACGCCACTCTCCAGCGGTCCAGTTTTCAAGAAAAATGACGCCTCGCCACTCTCCGGAGGTCCAGGTTTCAGGAAAAATAACGCCACGCCACTCTCCAGAGGTCCAGTTATAAGGAAAAATGACGCCACGCCACTCTCCAGAGGTCCAGTTTTCAGGAAAAATGACGTCACGCCACTCACCAGAGATCCAGGTTTTTGGAAAAATGACGCCACGCCACTCTCCAGAGCTCCAGTTTTCAGAAAAAATGACGCCACGCCAGTCTCCAGCGGTCCAGTTTTCAAAACAAATGACACCACGCCACTCTCCGGAGGTCCAGGTTTCAGGAAAAATAACGCCACGCCACTCTCCAGAGGTCCAGTTATAAGGAAAAATGACGCCACGCCACTCTCCAGAGGTCAAGTTATCAGGGAAAATGACGCCACGCCACTCTCCAGAGGTCCAGTTTTCAGGAGATATGACGCCACGCCACTCTCCAGAGGTCCAGTTTTCAGGAGAAATGACGCCAGGCTACCCTCCAGAGGTCCAGTTTTCAGGAAAAAATAACGTCACGCCACTCTCCAGAGTTCCAGTTTTCAGAAAAAATGACGCCACGCCAGTCTCCAGAGATCAAGTTTTCAGGAAAACGACCGCACGCCACTCTCCAGCGGTCCAGTTTTCAAGAAAAATGACGCCACGCCACTCTCCGGAGGTCCAGGTTTCAGGAAAAAATAACGTCACGCCACTCTCCAGAGTTCCAGTTTTCAGAAAAAATGACGCCACGCCAGTCTCCAGAGATCAAGTTTTCAGGAAAAACGACCCCACGCCACTCTCCAGCGGTCCAGTTTTCAAGAAAAATGACGCCACGCCACTCTCCGGAGGTCCAGGTTTCAGGAAAAATAACGCCACGCCACTCTCCAGAGGTCCAGTTATAAGGAAAAATGACGCCACGCCACTCTCCAGAGGTCCAGTTTTCAGGAAAAATGACGTCACGCCACTCACCAGATATCCAGTTTTCAGAAAAAATGACGCCACGCCAGTCTCCAGCGGTCCAGTTTTCAAGAAAATGACGCCACGCCACTCTCCGGAGGTCCAGGTTTCAGGAAAAATAACGCCACGCCACTCTCCAGAGGTCCAGTTATAAGGAAAAATGACGCCACGCCACTCTCCAGAGGTCCAGTTTTCAGGAAAAATGACGTCACGCCACTCACCAGAGATCCAGTTTTTTGGAAAAATGACGCCACGCCACTCTCCAGAGCTCCAGTTTTCAGAAAAAATGACGCCACGCCAGTCTCCAGCGGTCCAGTTTTCAAGAAAAATGACGCCACGCCACTCTCCGGAGGTCCAGGTTTCAGGAAAAATAACGCCACGCCACTCTCCAGAGGTCCAGTTATAAGGAAAAATGACGCCACGCCACTCTCCAGAGGTCCAGTTATCAGGGAAAATGACGCCACGCCACTCTCCAGAGGTCCAGTTTTCAGGAGATATGACGCCACGCCACTCTCCAGAGGTCCAGTTTTCAGGAGATAGGGAGCCACGCCACTCTTCAGAAGTCCAGTTTTCAGGAGAAATGACGCCACGCTACTCTCCAGAGGTCCAGTTTTCAGGAAAAATAACGTCACGCCACTCTCCAGAGTTCCAGTTTTCAGAAAAAATGACGCCACGCCAGTCTCCAGAGATCAAGTTTTCAGGAAAAACGACCCCACGCCACTCTCCAGCGGTCCAGTTTTCAAGAAAAAGGACGCCACGCCACTCTCCGGAGGTCCAGGTTTCAGGAAAAATAACGTCACGCCACTCTCCAGAGTTCCAGTTTTCAGAAAAAATGACGCCACGCCAGTCTCCAGAGATCAAGTTTTCAGGAAAAACGACCCCACGCCACTCTCCAGCGGTCCAGTTTTCAAGAAAAATGACGCCACGCCACTCTCCGGAGGTCCAGGTTTCAGGAAAAATAACGCCACGCCACTCTCCAGAGGTCCAGTTATAAGGAAAAATGACGCCACGCCACTCTCCAGAAGTCCAGTTATCAGGGAAAATGACGCGACGCCACGCCACTCTCCAGAGGTCCAGTTTTCAGGAGATAGGGAGCCACGCCACTCTCCAGAAGTCCAGTTTTCAGGAGAAATGACGCCACGCTACTCTCCAGAGGTCCAGTTTTCAGGAAAAAATAACGTCACGCCACTCTCCAGAGTTCCAGTTTTCAGAAAAAATGACGCCACGCCAGTCTCCAGAGATCAAGTTTTCAGGAAAAACGACCCCACGCCACTCTCCAGCGGTCCAGTTTTCAAGAAAAATGACGCCACGCCACTTCTCCGGAGGTCCAGGTTTCAGGAAAAATAACGCCACGCCACTCTCCAGAGGTCCAGTTATAAGGAAAAATGACGCCACGCCACTCTCCAGAGGTCCAGTTTTCAGGAAAAATGACGTCACGCCACTCACCAGAGATCCAGTTTTTTGGAAAAATGACGCCACGCCACTCTCCAGAGCTCCAGTTTTCAGAAAAAATGACGCCACGCCAGTCTCCAGCGGTCCAGTTTTCAAAAAATGACGCCACGCCACTCTCCGGAGGTCCAGGTTTCAGGAAAAATAACGCCACGCCACTCTCCAGAGGTCCAGTTATAAGGAAAAATGACGCCACGCCACTCTCCAGAGGTCCAGTTATCAGGGAAAATGACGCCACGCCACTCTCCAGAGGTCCAGTTTTCAGGAGATATGACGCCACGCCACTCTCCAGAGGTCCAGTTTTCATTAGATAGGGAGCCACGCCACTCTTCAGAAGTCCAGTTTTCAGGAGAAATGACGCCACGCTACTCTCCAGAGGTCCAGTTTTCAGGAAAAAATAACGTCACGCCACTCTCCAGAGTTCCAGTTTTCAGAAAAAATGACGCCACGTCAGTCTCCAGAGATCAAGTTTTCAGGAAAAACGACCCCACGCCACTCTCCAGCGGTCCAGTTTTCAAGAAAAATGACGCCACGCCACTCTCCGGAGGTCCAGGTTTCAGGAAAAAATAACGTCACGCCACTCTCCAGAGTTCCAGTTTTCAGAAAAAATGACGCCACGCCAGTCTCCAGAGATCAAGTTTTCAGGAAAACGACCCCACGCCACTCTCCAGCGGTCCAGTTTTCAAGAAAAATGACGCCACGCCACTCTCCGGAGGTCTAGGTTTCAGGAAAAATAACGCCACGCCACTCTCCAGAGGTCCAGTTATAAGGAAAAATGACGCCACGCCACTCTCCAGAGGTCCAGTTTTCAGGAAAAATGACGTCACGCCACTCACCAGATATCCAGTTTTCAGAAAAAATGACGCCACGCCAGTCTCCAGCGGTCCAGTTTTCAAGAAAAATGACGCCACGCCACTCTCCGGAGGTCCAGGTTTCAGGAAAAATAACGCCACGCCACTCTCCAGAGGTCCAGTTATAAGGAAAAATGACGCCACGCCACTCTCCAGAGGTCCAGTTATCAGGGAAAATGACGCGACGCCACGCCACTCTCCAGAGGTCCAGTTTTCAGGAGATATGACGCCACGCCACTCTCCAGAGGTCCAGTTTTCAGGAGATAGGGAGCCACGCCACTCTTCAGAAGTCCAGTTTTCAGGAGAAATGACGCCACGCTACTCTCCAGAGGTCCAGTTTTCAGGAAAAATAACGTCACGCCACTTTCCAGAGTTCCAGTTTTCAGAAAAAATGACGCCACGCCAGTCTCCAGAGATCAAGTTTTCAGGGAAAATGACGCCACGCCACTCTCCAGAGATCCAGTTTTCAGGAAAAATGACGTCACGCCACTCTCCGGAGGTCCAGGTTTCAGGAAAAATGACGTCAAGCCACTCTCCAGAGGTCCAGTTTTCAGGAAAATGACGCCACGCCACTCTCCAGAATTCCAGTTTTTCAGGAAAAAATGACGCCACGCTACTCACCAGAAATCGAGTTTTCAGGAAAAGTGAAGCCTCGCCACTCTCCAGAGGTCCAGTTTTCAGGAAAAATAACGCCATGCCACTCTCCAGAGGTCCAGTTGTCAGAAACAATGACGCCACGCCACTCTCCAGAGATCCAGTTTTCAGGGGAAAATGACGCTACGCTACTCTCCAGAGGTCCAGTTTTCAGGGAAAATTAACGTCACGCCATTCACCAGAGATCCAGTTTTTAGGAAAAATGACGCCACGCCACTCTCCAGAGTTCCAGTTTTCAGGAAAAATGTGCGCCACGCCACTCTCCAGAGGTCCAGTTTTCAGGAAAAAATGACGCCACGCTACTCACCAGAGATCGAGTTTTCAGGAAAAGTGACGCCTCGCCACTCTCCAGAGGTGCAGTTTTCAGGAAAAATAACGCCATGCCACTCTCTAGAAGTCCAGTTATCAGGGAAAATGACGCCACGCCACTCTCCAGAATTCCAGTTTTGAGGAAAAATGTGCACCACGCTACTCTCCAGAGCTCCAGTTTTCAGAAAAAAAGACGCTACGCCAGTCTCCAGAGATATAGTTTTCAAGAAAAATGACGCCTCGCCACTCTCCGGAGGTCCAGGTTTCAGGAAAAATAACGCCACGCCACTCTCCAGAGGTCCAGTTATAAGGGAAAATGACGCCACGCCACTCTCCAGAGGTCCAGTTTTCAGGAAAAATGACGCAACGCCACTCACCAGAGATCCAGGTTTTTGGAAAAATGACGCCACGCCACTCTCCAGAGCTCCAGTTTTCAGAAAAAATGACGCCACGCCAGTCTCCAGCGGTCCAGTTTTCAAAAAAAATGACGCCACGCCACTTTCCGGAGGTCCAGGTTTCAGGAAAAATAACGCCGCGCCACTCTCCAGAGGTCCAGTTATAAGGAAAACGACGCCACGCCACTCTCCAGAGGTCCAGTTATCAGGGAAAATGACGCCACGCCACTCTCCAGAGGTCCAGTTTTCAGGAGATATGACGCCACGCCACTCTCCAGAGGTCCAGTTTTCAGGAGATAGGGAGCCACGCCACTCTTCAGAAGTCCAGTTTTCAGGAGAAATGACGCCACGCTACTCTCCAGAGGTCCAGTTTTCAGGAAAAAATAACGTCACGCCACTCTCCAGAGTTCCAGTTTTCAGAAAAAATGACGCCACGCCAGTCTCCAGAGATCAAGTTTTCAGGAAAAACGACCCCACGCCACTCTCCAGCGGTCCAGTTTTCAAGAAAAAGGACGCCACGCCACTCTCCGGAGGTCCAGGTTTCAGGAAAAAATAACGTCACGCCACTCTCCAGAGTTCCAGTTTTCAGAAAAAATGACGCCACGCCAGTCTCCAGAGATCAAGTTTTCAGGAAAAACGACCCCACGCCACTCTCCAGCGGTCCAGTTTTCAAGAAAAATGACGCCACGCCACTCTCCGGAGGTCCAGGTTTCAGGAAAAATAACGCCACGCCACTCTCCAGAGGTCCAGTTATAAGGAAAAATGACGCCACGCCACTCTCCAGAGGTCCAGTTTTCAGGAAAAATGACGTCACGCCACTCACCAGAGATCCAGTTTTCAGAAAAAATGACGCCACGCCAGTCTCCAGCGGTCCAGTTTTCAAGAAAAATGACGCCACGCCACTCTCCGGAGGTCCAGGTTTCAGGAAAAATAACGCCACGCCACTCTCCAGAGGTCCAGTTATAAGGAAAAATGACGCCACGCCACTCTCCAGAGGTCCAGTTATCAGGGAAAATGACGCCACGCCACTCTCCTGAGGTCCAGTTTTCAGGAGATATGACGCCACGCCACTCTCCAGAGGTCCAGTTTTCAGGAGATAGAGAGCCACGCCACTCTTCAGAAGTCCAGTTTTCAGGAGAAATGACGCCAGGCTACTCTCCAGAGGTCCAGTTTTCAGGAAAAAATAACGTCACGCCACTCTCCAGAGTTCCAGTTTTCAGAAAAAATGACGCCACGCCAGTCTCCAGAGATCAAGTTTTCAGGAAAAACGACCCCACGCCACTTTCCAGCGGTCCAGTTTTCAAGAAAAATGACGCCTCGCCACTCTCCGGAGGTCCAGGTTTCAGGAAAAATAACGCCACGCCACTCTCCAGAGGTCCAGTTATAAGGAAAATGACGCCACGCCACTCTCCAGAGGTCCAGTTTTCAGGAAAAATGACGTCACGCCACTCACCAGAGATCCAGTTTTTTGGAAAAATGACGCCACGCCACTCTCCAGAGCTCCAGTTTTCAGAAAAAATGACGCCACGCCAGTCTCCAGCGGTCCAGTTTTCAAGAAAAATGACGCCACGCCACTTCTCCGGAGGTCCAGGTTTCAGGAAAAATAACGCCACGCCACTCTCCAGAGGTCCAGTTATAAGGAAAAATGACGCCACGCCACTCTCCAGAGGTCCAATTTTCAGGAAAAATGACGTCACGCCACTCACCAGAGATCCAGTTTTAAGAAAAAATGACGCCACGCCAGTCTCCAGCGGTCCAGTTTTCAAGAAAAATGACGCCACGCCACTCTCCGGAGGTCCAGGTTTCAGGAAAAATAACGCCACGGCACTCTCCAGAGGTCCAGTTTTCAGAAAAAATGACGCCACGCCAGTCTCCAGCGGTCCAGTTTTCAAGAAAAATGACGCCACGCCACTCTCCGGAGGTCCAGGTTTCAGGAAAAATAACGCCACGCCACTCTCCAGAGGTCCAGTTATAAGGAAAATGACGCCACGCCACTCTCCAGAGGTCCAGTTATCAGGGAAAATGACGCGACGCCACGCCACTCTCCAGAGGTCCAGTTTTCAGGAGATATGACGCCACGCCACTCTCCAGAGGTCCAGTTTTCAGGAGATAGGGAGCTACGCCACTCTTCAGAAGTCCAGTTTTCAGGGGAAATGACGCCACGCTACTCTCCAGAGGTCCAGTTTTCAAAAAAAAATAACGTCACGCCACTCTCCAGAGTTCCAGTTTTCAGAAAAAATGACGCCACGCCAGTCTCCAGAGATCAAGTTTTCAGGAAAAACGACCCCACGCCACTCTCCAGCGGTCCAGTTTTCAAGAAAAATGACGCCACGCCACTCTCCGGAGGTCCAGGTTTCAGGAAAAAATAACGTCACGCCACTCTCCAGAGTTCCAGTTTTCAGAAAAAATGACGCCACGCCAGTCTCCAGAGATCAAGTTTGCAGGAAAAACGACCCCACGCCACTCTCCAGCGGTCCAGTTTTCAAGAAAAATGACGCCACGCCACTCTCCGGAGGTCCAGGTTTCAGGAAAAATAACGCCACGCCACTCTCCAGAGGTCCAGTTATAAGGAAAAATGACGCCACGCCACTCTCCAGAGGTCCAGTTATCAGGGAAAATGACGCGACGCCACGCCACTCTCCAGAGGTCCAGTTTTCAGGAAAAATGACGTCACGCCACTCACCAGAGATCCAGTTTTCAGAAAAAATGACGCCACGCCAGTCTCCAGCGGTCCAGTTTTCAAGAAAAATGACGCCACGCCACTCTCCGGAGGTCCAGGTTTCAGGAAAAATAACGCCACGCCACTCTCCAGAGGTACAGTTATAAGGAAAAATGACGCCACGCCACTCTCCAGAGGTCCAGTTATCAGGGAAAATGACGCGACGCCACGCCACTCTCCAGAATTCCAGTTTTCAGGAGATATGACGCCACGCCACTCTCCAGAGGTCCAGTTTTCAGGAGATAGGGAGCCACGCCACTCTTCAGAAGTCCAGTTTTCAGGAGAAATGACGCCACGCTACTCTCCAGAGGTCCAGTTTTCAGGAAAAATAACGTCACGCCACTCTCCAGAGTTCCAGTTTTCAGAAAAAATGACGCCACGCCAGTCTCCAGAGATCACGTTTTCAGGAAAAACGACCCCACGCCACTCTCCAGCGGTCCAGTTTTCAAGAAAAATGACGCCACGCCACTCTCCGGAGGTCCAGGTTTCAGGAAAAAATAACGTCACGCCACTCTCCAGCGTTCCAGTTTTCAGAAAAAATGACACCACGCCAGTCTCCAGAGATCAAGTTTTCAGGAAAAACGACCCCACGCCACTCTCCAGCGGTTCAGTTTTCAAGAAAAATGACGCCACGCCACTCTCCGGAGGTCCAGGTTTCAGGAAAAATAACGCCACGCCACTCTCCAGAGGTCCAGTTATAAGGAAAAATGACGCCACGCCACTCTCCAGAGGTCCAGTTTTCAGGAAAATGACGTCACGCCACTCACCAGAGATCCAGTTTTCAGAAAAAATGACGCCACGCCAGTCTCCAGCGGTCCAGTTTTCAAGAAAAATGACGCCACGCCACTCTCCGGAGGTCCAGGTTTCAGGAAAAATAACGCCACGCCACTCTCCAGAGGTCCAGTTTTCAGGAGATATGACGCCACGCCACTCTCCAGAGGTCCAGTTTTCAGGAGATAGGGAGCCACGCCACTCTTCAGAAGTCCAGTTTTCAGGAGAAATGACGCCACGCTACTCTCCAGAGGTCCAGTTTTCAGGAAAATAACGTCACGCCACTCTCCAGAGTTCTAGTTTTCAGAAAAAATGACGCCACGCCAGTCTCCAGAGATCAAGTTTTCAGGAAAAACGACCCCACGCCACTCTCCAGCGGTCCAGTTTTCAAGAAAATGACGCCACGCCACTCTCCGGAGGTCCAGGTTTCAGGAAAAATAACGCCACGCCACTCTCCAGAGGTCCAGTTATAAGGAAAAATGACGCCACGCCACTCTCCAGAGGTCCAGTTTTCAGGAAAAATGACGTCACGCCACTCACCAGAGATCCAGTTTTAAGAAAAAATGACGCCACGCCAGTCTCCAGCGGTCCAGTTTTCAAGAAAAATGACGCCACGCCACTCTCCGGAGGTCCAGGTTTCAGGAAAAATAACGCCACGGCACTCTCCAGAGGTCCAGTTTTCAGAAAAAATGACGCCACGCCAGTCTCCAGCGGTCCAGTTTTCAAGAAAAATGACGCCACGCCACTCTCCGGAGGTCCAGGTTTCAGGAAAAATAACGCCACGCCACTCTCCAGAGGTCCAGTTATAAGGAAAAATGACGCCACGCCACTCTCCAGAGGTCCAGTTATCAGGGAAAATGACGCGACGCCACGCCACTCTCCAGAGGTCCAGTTTTCAGGAGATATGACGCCACGCCACTCTCCAGAGGTCCAGTTTTCAGGAGATAGGGAGCTACGCCACTCTTCAGAAGTCCAGTTTTCAGGGGAAATGACGCCACGCTACTCTCCAGAGGTCCAGTTTTCAAAAAAATAACGTCACGCCACTCTCCAGAGTTCCAGTTTTCAGAAAAAATGACGCCACGCCAGTCTCCAGAGATCAAGTTTTCAGGAAAAACGACCCCACGCCACTCTCCAGCGGTCCAGTTTTCAAGAAAAATGACGCCACGCCACTCTCCGGAGGTCCAGGTTTCAGGAAAAAATAACGTCACGCCACTCTCCAGAGTTCCAGTTTTCAGAAAAAATGACGCCACGCCAGTCTCCAGAGATCAAGTTTGCAGGAAAAACGACCCCACGCCACTCTCCAGCGGTCCAGTTTTCAAGAAAAATGACGCCACGCCACTCTCCGGAGGTCCAGGTTTCAGGAAAAATAACGCCACGCCACTCTCCAGAGGTCCAGTTATAAGGAAAATGACGCCACGTTACTCTCCAGAGGTCCAGTTATCAGGGAAAATGACGCGACGCCACGCCACTCTCCAGAGGTCCAGTTTTCAGGAAAAATGACGTCACGCCACTCACCAGAGATCCAGTTTTCAGAAAAAATGACGCCACGCCAGTCTCCAGCGGTCCAGTTTTCAAGAAAAATGACGCCACGCCACTCTCCGGAGGTCCAGGTTTCAGGAAAAATAACGCCACGCCACTCTCCAGAGGTACAGTTATAAGGAAAAATGACGCCACGCCACTCTCCAGAGGTCCAGTTATCAGGGAAAATGACGCGACGCCACGCCACTCTCCAGAGGTCCAGTTTTCAGGAGATATGACGCCACGCCACTCTCCAGAGGTCCAGTTTTCAGGAGATAGGGAGCCACGCCACTCTTCAGAAGTCCAGTTTTCAGGAGAAATGACGCCACGCTACTCTCCAGAGGTCCAGTTTTCAGGAAAAAATAACGTCACGCCACTCTCCGGAGTTCCAGTTTTCAGAAAAATGACGCCACGCCAGTCTCCAGAGATCAAGTTTTCAGGAAAAACGACCCCACGCCACTCTCCAGCGGTCCAGTTTTCAAGAAAAATGACGCCACGCCACTCTCCGGAGGTCCAGGTTTCAGGAAAAATAACGCCACGCCACTCTCCAGAGGTCCAGTTATAAGGAAAAATGACGCCACGCCACTCTCCAGAGGTCCAGTTATCAGGGAAAATGACGCGACGCCACGCCACTCTCCAGAGGTCCAGTTTTCAGGAGATAGGGAGCCACGCCACTCTCCAGAAGTCCAGTTTTCAGGAGAAATGACGCCACGCCACTCTCCAGAGGTCCAGTTTTCAGGAAAAATGACGTCACGCCACTCACCAGAGATCCAGTTTTCAGGAAAAACGACCCCACGCCACTCTCCAGCGGTCCAGTTTTCAAGAAAAATGACGCCTCGCCACTCTCCGGAGGTCCAGGTTTCAGGAAAAATAACGCCACGCCACTCTCCAGAGGTCCAGTTATAAGGAAAAATGACGCCACGCCACTCTCCAGAGGTCCAGTTTTCAGGAAAAATGACGTCACGCCACTCACCAGAGATCCAGGTTTTTCGAAAAATGACGCCACGCCACTCTCCAGAGCTCCAGTTTTCAGAAAAAATGACGCCACACCAGTCTCCAGCGGTCCAGTTTTCAAAAAAATGACGCCACGCCACTCTCCGGAGGTCCAAGTTTCAGGAAAAATAACGCCACGCCACTCTCCAGAGGTCCAGTTATAAGGAAAAATGACGCCACGCCACTCTCCAGAGGTCCAGTTATCAGGGAAAATCACGCCACGCCACTCTCCAGAGGTCCAGTTTTCAGGAGATAGGGAGCCACGCCACTCTTCAGAAGTCCAGTTTTCAGGAGAAATGACGCCACGCTACTCTCCAGAGGTCCAGTTTTCAGGAAAAATAACGTCACGCCACTCTCCAGAGTTCCAGTTTTCAGAAAAAATGACGCCACGCCAGTCTCCAGAGATCACGTTTTCAGGAAAAACGACCCCACGCCACTCTCCAGCGGTCCAGTTTTCAAGAAAAATGACGCCACGCCACTCTCCGGAGGTCCAGGTTTCAGGAAAAATAACGTCACGCCACTCTCCAGCGTTCCAGTTTTCAGAAAAATGACGCCACGCCAGTCTCCAGAGATCAAGTTTTCAGGAAAAACGACCCCACGCCACTCTCCAGCGGTCCAGTTTTCAAGAAAAATGACGCCACGCCACTCTCCGGAGGTCCAGGTTTCAGGAAAAATAACGCCACGCCACTCTCCAGAGGTCCAGTTATAAGGAAAAATGACGCCACGCCACTCTCCAGAGGTCCAGTTTTCAGGAAAAATGACGTCACGCCACTCACCAGAGATCCAGTTTTCAGAAAAAATGACGCCACGCCAGTCTCCAGCGGTCCAGTTTTCAAGAAAAATGACGCCACGCCACTCTCCGGAGGTCCAGGTTTCAGGAAAAATAACGCCACGCCACTCTCCAGAGGTCCAGTTTTCAGGAGATATGACGCCACGCCACTCTCCAGAGGTCCAGTTTTCAGGAGATAGGGAGCCACGCCACTCTTCAGAAGTCCAGTTTTCAGGAGAAATGACGCCACGCTACTCTCCAGAGGTCCAGTTTTCAGGAAAAATAACGTCACGCCACTTTCCAGAGTTCCAGTTTTCAGAGAAAATGACGCCACGCCAGTCTCCAGAGATCAAGTTTTCAGGGAAAATGACGCCACGCCACTCTCCAGAGATCCAGTTTTCAGGAAAAAATAACGTCACGCCACTCTCCAGAGTTCCAGTTTTCAGAAAAAATGACGCCACGCCAGTCTCCAGAGATCAAGTTTGCAGGAAAAACGACCCCACGCCACTCTCCAGCGGTCCAGTTTTCAAGAAAATGACGCCACGCCACTCTTCGGAGGTCCAGGTTTCAGGAAAAATAACGCCACGCCACTCTCCAGAGGTCCAGTTATAAGGAAAAATGACGCCACGCCACTCTCCAGAGGTCCAGTTATCAGGGAAAATGACGCGACGCCACGCCACTCTCCAGAGGTCCAGTTTTCAGGAAAATGACGTCACGCCACTCACCAGAGATCCAGTTTTCAGAAAAAATGACGCCACGCCAGTCTCCAGCGGTCCAGTTTTCAAGAAAAATGACGCCACGCCACTCTCCGGAGGTCCAGGTTTCAGGAAAAATAACGCCACGCCACTCTCCAGAGGTACAGTTATAAGGAAAATGACGCCACGCCACTCTCCAGAGGTCCAGTTATCAGGGAAAATGACGCGACGCCACGCCACTCTCCAGAGGTCCAGTTTTCAGGAGATATGACGCCACGCCACTCTCCAGAGGTCCAGTTTTCAGGAGATAGGGAGCCACGCCACTCTTCAGAAGTCCAGTTTTCAGGAGAAATGACGCCACGCTACTCTCCAGAGGTCCAGTTTTCAGGAAAAAATAACGTCACGCCACTCTCCGGAGTTCCAGTTTTCAGAAAAAATGACGCCACGCCAGTCTCCAGAGATCAAGTTTTCAGGAAAAACGACCCCACGCCACTCTCCAGCGGTCCAGTTTTCAAGAAAAATGACGCCACGCCACTCTCCGGAGGTCCAGGTTTCAGGAAAAATAACGCCACGCCACTCTCCAGAGGTCCAGTTATAAGGAAAAATGACGCCACGCCACTCTCCAGAGGTCCAGTTATCAGGGAAATGACGCGACGCCACGCCACTCTCCAGAGGTCCAGTTTTCAGGAAAAATGACGTCACGCCACTCACCAGAGATCCAGTTTTCAGGAAAAACGACCCCACGCCACTCTCCAGCGGTCCAGTTTTCAAGAAAAATGACGCCTCGCGACTCTCCGGAGGTCCAGGTTTCAGGAAAAATAACGCCACGCCACTCTCCAGAGGTCCAGGTATAAGGAAAAATGACGCCACGCCACTCTCCAGAGGTCCAGTTTTCAGGAAAAATGACGTCACGCCACTCACCAGAGATCCAGGTTTTTGGAAAAATGACGCCACGCCACTCTCCAGAGCTCCAGTTTTCAGAAAAAATGACGCCACGCCAGTCTCCAGCGGTCCAGTTTTCAAAAAAAATGACGCCACGCCACTCTCCGGAGGTCCAAGTTTCAGGAAAAATAACGCCACGCCACTCTCCAGAGGTCCAGTTATCAGGGAAAATGACGCCACGCCACTCTCCAGAGGTCCAGTTTTCAGGAGATATGACGCCACGCCACTCTCCAGAGGTCCAGTTTTCAGGAGATAGGGAGCCACGCCACTCTTCAGAAGTCCAGTTTTCAGGAGAAATGACGCCACGCTACTCTCCAGAGGTCCAGTTTTCAGGAAAAATAACGTCACGCCACTCTCCAGAGTTCCAGTTTTCAGAAAATGACGCCACGCCAGTCTCCAGAGATCACGTTTTCAGGAAAAACGACCCCACGCCACTCTCCAGCGGTCCAGTTTTCAAGAAAAATGACGCCACGCCACTCTCCGGAGGTCCAGGTTTCAGGAAAAAATAACGTCACGCCACTCTCCAGCGTTCCAGTTTTCAGAAAAAATGACGCCACGCCAGTCTCCAGAGATCAAGTTTTCAGGAAAAACGACCCCACGCCACTCTCCAGCGGTCCAGTTTTCAAGAAAAATGACGCCACGCCACTCTCCGGAGGTCCAGGTTTCAGGAAAAATAACGCCACGCCACTCTCCAGAGGTCCAGTTATAAGGAAAAATGACGCCACGCCACTCTCCAGAGGTCCAGTTTTCAGGAAAAATGACGTCACGCCACTCACCAGAGATCCAGTTTTCAGAAAAAATGACGCCACGCCAGTTTCCAGCGGTCCAGTTTTCAAGAAAAATGACGCCACGCCACTCTCCGGAGGTCCAGGTTTCAGGAAAAATAACGCCACGCCACTCTCCAGAGGTCCAGTTTTCAGGAGATATGACGCCACGCCACTCTCCAGAGGTCCAGTTTTCAGGAGATAGGGAGCCACGCCACTCTTCAGAAGTCCAGTTTTCAGGAGAAATGACGCCACGCTACTCTCCAGAGGTCCAGTTTTCAGGAAAAAATAACGTCACGCCACTTTCCAGAGTTCCAGTTTTCAGAGAAAATGACGCCACGCCAGTCTCCAGAGATCAAGTTTTCAGGGAAAATGACGCCACGCCACTCTCCAGAGATCCAGTTTTCAGGAAAAATGACGTCACGCCACTCTCCGGAGGTCCAGGTTTCAGGAAAAATGACGTCAAGCCACTCTCCAGAGGTCCAGTTTTCAGGAAAAAATGACGCCACGCTACTCACCAGAAATCGAGTTTTCAGGAAAAGTGAAGCCTCGCCACTCTCCAGAGGTCCAGTTTTCAGGAAAAATAACGCCATGCCACTCTCCAGAGGTCCAGTTGTCAGAAACAATGACGCCACGCCACTCTCCAGAGATCCAGTTTTCAGGGAAAATGACGCTACGCTACTCTCCAGAGGTCCAGTTTTCAGGGAAAATTAATGTCACGCCATTCACCAGAGATCCAGTTTTTAGGAAAAATGACGCCACGCCACTCTCCAGAGTTCCAGTTTTCAGGAAAAATGTGCGCCACGCCACTCTCCAGAGGTCCAGTTTTCAGGAAAAAATGACGCCACGCTACTCACCAGAGATCGAGTTTTCATTAAAAGTGACGCCTCGCCACTCTCCAGAGGTGCAGTTTTCAGGAAAAATAACGCCATGCCACTCTCTAGAAGTCCAGTTATCAGGGAAAATGACGCCACGCCACTCTCCAGAGTTCCAGTTTTCAGGAAAAATGTGCGCCACGCTACTCTCCAGAGCTCCAGTTTTCAGAAAAAATGACGCTACGCCAGTCTCCAGAGATATAGTTTTCAAGAAAAATGACGCCACGCCACTCTCCGGAGGTCCAGGTTTCAGGAGATAGGGAGCCACGCCACTCTTCAGAAGTCCAGTTTTCAGGAGAAATGACGCCACGCTACTCTCCAGAGGTCCAGTTTTCAGGAAAAAATAACGTCACGCCACTTTCCAGAGTTCCAGTTTTCAGAAAAAATGACGCCACGCCAGTCTCCAGAGATCAAGTTTTCAGGAAAAACGACCCCACGCCACTCTCCAGCGGTCCAGTTTTCAAGAAAAATGACGCCACGCCACTCTCCGGAGGTCCAGGTTTCAGGAAAAATAACGCCACGCCACTCTCCAGAGGTCCAGTTATAAGGAAAAATGACGCCACGCCACTCTCCAGAGGTCCAGTTTTCAGGAAAAATGACGTCACGCCACTCACCAGAGATCCAGTTTTTAGGAAAAATGACGCCACGCCACTCTCCAGAGCTCCAGTTTTCAGAAAAAATGACGCCACGCCAGTCTCCAGCGGTCCAGTTTTCAAGAAAAATGACGCCACGCCACTCTCCGGAGGTCCAGGTTTCAGGAAAAATAGCGCCACGCCACTCTCCAGAGGTCCAGTTTTCAGGAAAAATGACGTCACGCCACTCACCAGAGATCCAGTTTTTAGGAAAAATGATGCCACGCCACTCTCCAGAGTTCCAGTTTTCAGGAAAAATGTGCGCCACGCCACTCTCCAGAGCTCCAGTTTTCAGAAAAAAGGACGCCACGCCAGTCTCCAGAGATCAAGTTTTCAGGGAAAATGACGCCACGCCACTCTCCAGAGATCCAGTTTTCAGGAAAAATGACGTCACGCCACTCCAGAGGTTCAATGTTTCAGGAAATATGACGTCAAGCCACTCTCCAGAGGTCCAGTTTTCAGGAAAAATGACGCCACGCCACTCTCCAGAATTCCAGTTTTTCAGGAAAAATGACGCCACGCTACTCACCAGAAATCGAGTTTTCAGGAAAAGTGAAGCCTCGCCACTCTCCAGAGGTCCAGTTTTCAGGAAAAATAACGCCATGCCACTCTCCAGAGGTCCAGTTGTCAGAAACAATGACGCCACGCCACTCTCCAGAGATCCAGTTTTCAGGGAAAATGACGCTACGCTACTCTCCAGAGGTCCAGTTTTCAGGGAAAATTAACGTCACGCCATTCACCAGAGATCCAGTTTTTAGGAAAAATGACGCCACGCCACTCTCCAGAGTTCCAGTTTTCAGGAAAAATGTGCGCCACGCCACTCTCCAGAGGTCCAGTTTTCAGGAAAAAATGACGCCACGCTACTCACCAGAGATCGAGTTTTCAGGAAAAGTGACGCCTCGCCACTCTCCAGAGGTGCAGTTTTCAGGAAAAATAACGCCATGCCACTCTCTAGAAGTCCAGTTATCAGGGAAAATGACGCCACGCCACTCTCCAGAGTTCCAGTTTTCAGCAAAAATGTGCGCCACGCTACTCTCCAGAGCTCCAGTTTTCAGGAGAAATGACGCCACGCCAGTCTCCAGAGATATAGTTTTCAAGAAAAATGACGCCACGCCACTCTCCGGAGGTCCAGGTTTCAGGAAAAATAGCGCCACGCCACTCTCCAGAGGTCCAGTTTTCAGGAAAAATGACGTCACGCCACTCACCAGAGATCCAGTTTTTAGGAAAAATGATGCCACGCCACTCTCCAGAGTTCCAGTTTTCAGGAAAAATTTGCGCCACGCCACTCTCCAGAGCTCCAGTTTTCAAGAAAAATGACGCCACGCCACTCTCCGGAGGTCCAGGTTTCAGGAAAAATAACGCCACGCCACTCTCCAGAGGTCCAGTTATAAGGAAAAATGACGCCACGCCACTCTCCAGAGGTCCAGTTTTCAGGAAAAATGACGTCACGCTACTCTCTAGAGGTCTAGTTTTCAGGAACAATGACGTCACGCCACTCTCCAGAGGTCTAGTTTTCAGGAACAATGACGTCACGCCACTCTCCAGAGGTCCAGTTTTGATGTTCCCCGCACCAGGCGAGGTGTAATGTCAGATGACGAGATGTCATCAGTGTCACACTAGTATGACGTCGGCACCCGTAGCCCTGGGTATGCGCGTTTGCTATACCGTTTGCTAACTGATGTTACTTGGGCCTCCGGCATTTAACCTGGATGTGATTTACGCCGCCGTTGTCAAGCTTTTGGTCTGTATGAGCCTAGAAAATCTACGTCGACCCCGGTCATGAATGGCGTGTGGTCGACCAACACTTGCTCTGTAAGCGCTGGTACGTCTGTCGAGGGTGTACTCGCGGTGCACCGGTTGCACTCGGGAACCTCAGGGTTCTTACCACTTGGGCGATAGAATGATCCATCCGTCTTGCGCCGATGTTGCATCCACGATCAACGTCTCTCAGATCACCTCGTTTACCCATGCTCGTCGATTGCGATACACAATTGGGAAGCCCTGCAGGGCACGTATTTATCACATGTGTTCGGTTTGGGTATTCTACACTCTGCACAGGGAAAGACCATATCAACTGCACATCATCTCTAATGTTTTGTTTATCGAGTGTAGAAACATCACTTGGATGGAAATCATCTAGAAACTATTCAACCAAAGTCAGCTAGAACGTCAACCAGCACGAAAGTTAAATAACACACACAGTAAACATCATTTTTATATCTGTTTTTCTCACAGGTCATTTTGCTCCCGACCTCGGTTCAAGTTGCCACAAAGCATTTAGTCGAAAAAGAAAATGTGGCGTTAAGTACAGAAATCTTTCAAGGAGAACTTACACTGATAACAGGAACTGAAAAGGGAAGTTATATTAGAGTATACATTACAATCTGTTGTCCAATGAAGATGTAGGCATCAGTTCTAAATTTGCCCCATTAATCTTTAATTCGTTAGTTTCTGTAAAAAGATTATGCAGGCACTCCTCACTCAACGACCTACCTTGTCTAAAGACCGTTCGGGCTTACGACCAACTCTTCAGCGCAGGGAAAATGATACTGGAATATGTGATGAGAGAGCTAACTAACTAAGATTCAATAGAGTTGGAGCACTTGAAAGAAGAAGAGGAAAAATGGAAGAAGTACAAAAGAAGCTCACTGTAAAGGGGTTAGGTGGTGTGTTCTTGAAAGTGAATGCGACTATATTAGAACTAGAAGGTATGGATCCGAATGTTGAACGGTTCACGAAAGTCGAACGGCAATTTAATAAACTTTTACGATGCTATAGTGAAATCTATGAAGAAAAAAAGAAACACGGCATCAGATATTCTTCTCGGAAGCTACACCCATTACTTTTACCCCAACAAGTACTTCCATTTCCTCGCCGTTATCTGCCTTACCCGAATCCTCCACAGCTGCTGATAACCCTACTCATAACTCCGGTGATGACCCTGATGACCTCCAGCCACTACCACACTTTGAAGGCTTCTATGACTAAAATATTAATCTGAATGTAAAAATGATGAATAAACTTCATCATTTTTATGATTTTTGCTGATTGTATTTTTATGTTCTGTAATATGTATGAGGTGAAAATTAAAACAAAGCTATCAAGTTGGAGTTCCCTTTAGACCTTTTCTTAACTCAGAACTTGCGACCCGGCCCAGCTTTGTACGGTAGCAATTTAGAATTTACGGCGAATCTAAAGAGAGACGATTCTTACTTTCAACAGGAGACTTTCTCTTCTCTTTGTGAAGCCATTCTTTGTCTGTCATTTGCCAATCAAGATTCTGCTTCTTGGAAAGTTTCATTATGACGGGATAAACAAATTCTTTTAGCGTCCGATGTCATCATCATCATTGTCAACCATTATCAATCCACTACTGGACGAAGGTCTCCCCAAGTTTCCTCCACAACGGTCTGTCTTGTGCCAGTCTCCTCCATGTTACTCCAGCATACTTTCGAATTTCATCCACCCATCTTCCATGTGGCCTTCTTCTGGGTCTTTTCCTGTCCCTTGGAATCCAATCTGAAATTTCGGCTGTCCATCGATGGTCTGTTCTTCTGGCAGTATGTCCAGCCCATTGCCATTTCAGGGATTTAACTCTGATCATGATGTCTTCCACTCTTGTACTACCACCTATATTCGACTTTCGTCTCAGCATAATGTTAATACAATATTTAAATTTTAATTGAAGAGTTACTCAAAGAGATACATACGTGTGGACGAAAACAACTACGCATTTAGTCTGTGCGAGCGCCGATAAACCAATTCTTTTTCAGCGTCTCATGTAGCTACGCATTTAGTATGTGGCTTTCCATATTATCAGACTGGCCGCCGCGCATGCGCTTTACGTCTTTTTCCCAATGAGCAAAAAAGTTTCGTAAACCGGTTGCCGCGCATCGTTGTTTAGGCAGTGAAAGATACGAAAGAAGGCAAACGGCGGTTTTTTTTTTACTTGTCACTAAAATCGTTACTGCTCGGCTCTATTTTCTCATAGATCAATAAAATACGACGACATAGATTAATGTTTCATACACCTAAACCTTCCTCGACAAATGCTCTATGGAATGGTGAAAACTGCATCAAAATCCGTCCAGCTATTCTGGAGATTAGCCCGAGCAAACAGACAGACGCCTTCCGGGGACTTTATTTTATACTATATAAAGATAAATAAAAACGATTAAGCTCCTCGCTTTTTGACCAATTCGTTTAACGACCTAGCGTAGGAACGGAACTCGGCCGTTAACTGAGGAGAGCCTGTATACTAATTTTGTGTATATGTGTGTGGTCAGTCGTGGATTTTAGCACATAAATAAATAACCAGAATATCTAATACTTGATAATAAGGTAGCCACAAGTATAGTTTGGAGCAATATTTCATAGCTAATTTTTTTCCCCATGATATTTGGTACTCGCAAAATTATTAACCAAATCAGGAGAATTTGCAAATACGCAGTACTAGAAAATGGAAAATCAGAGCCCAGTTAAACATGCGTACAATTTGTGTTTTGTTAGTGTATCGGAATCTTTATGAAGAACATAAAATTTTTCTCCCTGAAGCTTTAGTATCAGATGCTTTGTTGTACAGGCTAATAGAAAAATTCTATAACCGACTGAAAAACGAAAAAAGAGTATTCTGTTTTATCAAAGGCCATGTCACCGCTAAATTAACTTTGTTGCAATTAGTTGAAAGCTGCAAAATAACCAAAAAATTATGCTGAATCGACTTTGAACACCTGAAGACCTTGCCTTGAAACAAAGACGCACTTAAATAGCTACCAGAGAAATTACCTTGCTGAAGAAAGATCGCTTTTTGTAAGATATGTCCATGAGACAAAGAACATTTCCTTTCCGTAACTGAAACCTAGCAGCGAGCTCAGAGTAACAGCTAATTAGAAAGTTCTTTATATTTTCCCTTTGCCGAAGCGCGCGCGCCTTCAAACGAATTTTCCGGATTGCTCGCATGCTGCCAATTAAATGAAATTTCCTTTGTGATGTTTAGTGAGGCGGATGAGGTGGATGATGAAGTTAAAACATCGCTGACGTCAGGATTTTGAAGCAAGGGCTTTAATAAAGCGACAGCACGTTAAAAGTCTTGGTTATGTGAATTTAGATACCGCCTTAAGCTGCTTGCGAACAAAAACAAGCAAATTATGAACATGCAAAGGCATCATTTTCTTTCATGGGATTTGCTCTCATATCAAATGCGCTTGAATAAATTTCATTCTCATGAAATGGACTTATCAGAAACATATGAGTTAAAACAAAAGTCTTCAGAGCTGTTTTGCTTGTGTTTCATGGTGATGTTCTGAGATGCTTTCAATTCTTTGCAAATTGAATTTATATCCGGTTTTTAAAGCTTATTTGGTGCCGCCTTTTCTTTTAAACTAGTATCGGACATTTATTCCCTTTCCAAATACACTCATGTCATTTTTATTTCAGTGGGATGGCGCAAGCAAAGAAGGATAGCTTTAAAAATGGAAACTCCGTGAAAAAAATCATTTGCAGTATTCATACGTAATTGTCGGTAACATTAAATGGAATATAATTAAGTTAAGACATATGGGACACCCGCCTCAAGGCAATCCCGATAAATAATATTCATGCGTTCAACTAAAAGAATAAGTAATAATCCGGACATGAAATTTATATCTCTCACGCTTTAGCTTTGTTTTGAAATCAGTATGCAATGGTCTAAGCACTGGCTTCTGACCATTTATCCGCGATGAGACAGGGTTCGAATCCCGGTGAGGCATTGATGTTGTGTGTGTCTTATGGCTCTGGCTCTCTCTCTTCCCTGGAACTAGTAGTCCCGCCTGTAGCACACCAAGTTTGTCACGGTGATTGTTAAACCCCACAGCAAAGAAAAAAAAAGGGGTACAGTAGCAACTGCGCCACAACGTAGAAATACGCCGCCCCGGTGGCGCAGTGGTCTAAGCGACGGCCTCTGATCATTCGTCCGAAAGGGGTCCGGGTTCGAATCCCGGTGAGGCATGGATGTTGTGTTTGTCTTACGGCGCTGGCTCTCTTCCATCCCTGGAGCCAGTGACCCTAAATTAGGGACGGGCGACTGCTTATAGCCCATTGAGTTGCTCACGGCGGTCGTTAAACCTCCAACCCTCCAACCTACCCAACGTAGAAATACGTCAGCTTTCACTATTTCATGACATCATCTCACAGTTCTACGTCTTAAAGTATTCAGCGAAGGACAATTGACGCAGCCCTACGTTGTAGGTTGCGGTCCAGTTGCTGCTGTGCCCCTTTAATTTTTTGAAGATATAAAAGTTTTAAGAAATAAAACGAAAGAAATGCTTTACTTTATTTATTTAAAAGCAACTTATACTATACTGTCAACCCGGCCCGGCTTCACACGGTTGCAATTTAGAATTTACGGCGAAATGTTTTTTTCACCGAGGTGTTATAAGATTTCGTTTTGTAAACAACACTTGTCGTTTTCCGTCCAGACGTGAGCACGAAAATGTTTCGTTTTGCCGTGATACGCGAAAGAGCCACGTGAGGTTAATCTGATGACTATACATGCGCAGTCTAAATGCAGATTTCGCAGGGATATGCGGAACTCTCTCAAGGTTTAGATATTGAATGCCCTAGCGCGCCCGTCAGTAACCGGGAACCACCATCTTTCACTCGGACAGGATCGGTCTTGGGGCCTGTGTGGTGGTCTGCCGCCCCACCCACGGGACCGGTACTTTACATCCTTCGGCCATAGCTCGTGTGTGCAACGTGCTAATGGGCGGGGACAAGCAATATTAATTTTCACATCACTGGCTGGAAGACCAGTTAGCCAACGCGAGCTCTTGGGACATTACGTCCTTTACTAGTATCTGACAAAATAAATACATGCACGTTTAACAGATTGAGGGTATCATGCAACCCCTCTCGCACAATTCAGTGATATTAAGATCACAATACACAGAAATAATAATTTACATGGTCCGCAGTACTAGAGCTTGTGCTGCGGCGGTGACTCCGGGCCAGAGTTATCAAAAACACCTCTGTCATGGACCACCAAATGCTACACTACAAAACCACGTGCCTCTGAGTAGTAGCTCCACATGCAAGCAACCATAGTTGATGCGGTTTTTAACCTGCTCAAGTTCCCGTTGCAGACTGGGACAGGTCTTGTTGAAGCTGGAGTGGGCGACTTCCAGCTTCAGACGGAACATGGCGTCCGCAGCTGAGCAATTTCAGCACTTAGGTCTGGCTGCACACTTATGGCACTTGTGCCCAATTCCACAGCATTTGCCACACCTATCTTCAGACTCAGTCCAGTTGCTCCGGAAATGGCCGAAGCCATTGCAGCTGAAGCACCTGACCTCACTGAAGAACTCTTTAAGGCGGAGATCTGACCAACCTAGGTTCAGTCTTCTCTGCTTCATTAAGAGCTTGAAGGCCCGGAGTTTCATAACTACCACCCAGTGGATCCGGCCTCCTTTCGCCTTAATAGGGAAACGGGCTGCGAACCCGTCTTCGAAGTTGGGGTTCTGCTCGAACCCTTTCCTCTAACTCCTTTCGTGAGATCTAATTGTCGACGCCTTACACGTTCAACCAGGGAAGTATCTTCTGTAGGGTTTTGGGGAGAGTGTGCAATCTTTGGTCAGGGGATTGCTTCTCAACTCCTCGGTGAGACAGTTCAGTTCCTCTGGGCGGAAAAACTCCACCGCCACCCCACCCTTCCTAATGCTTCGGACTTCTTTTATCCCAAGCTGCAGCTCTGCAGGGTTGACTGCAGCTTGCGGAGTTCTTTTTTACGTCATCAGAGGACGTGTTCTCGACTGTGGGATAGACCAGGAGAACGTGTCTCCTGTCCCTCTCATTCTGCTTACGTAAAGCAGGCGAAGGTCCTTTCGCCTTACTAGCCCCTTTTCTAGCAGCATCGGCATAGGAAGCCACTTCAGCGGTGGCGCGCTACCTCGCGCACATCGCTTCTTCCAAACAACCACCTATCATGGCAAGTTTATTGGCTTATTTATAGCAAGCCAAGTGAACTTCACGGAAGTTCGCTTTGATCCTTTATCTTTTATTGGAGGTAACCTGGGAGTCATCAATGATGGACTCCACCTCCTTTAAGCAGGAATTGATAAATGTCGTGAAAGCAAATAGAGTAGACACTGGGGCTATCACGGGTTGTTAATTGGCCTCCGAAGGGAACTTCGGGGGTCATCCACAAGCCCATTTCTTCCCGAGGTGGCTCGGGGTGGGCAGATGTATTTCCCTTGTTCACCACAGGTGTGGATGGTGAAAAAGTGTCTGCTCTACGTTTTGACCGGGTTGACCCGGTGGTGGTAGGGAATGACACCTTCACAGATGTAGTGGCCGCAGGTGACCCCTCACGCTTGTGATCCCTCGAAGTGAACTTCGGAGGGTTGGTGAGGGTCACCATCTTCCGAGTGAGCAGCACGGCATAAAACTGTATATTTTACGGTTTTGTGTTGGCACCCTGGAAAATGGTTTAAAACCGTAAAATCTACAGTAATTTATTTACAGTGTAGCTTCTGTTCTTCTAGCAATGGTTAAAAAGTGTTTGCTCTCCGATGTTTCTCGCCTAATACTCCAACGTCCATCCGTTCGATGAAGCAGAAAACGGGACTCATCGGAGAAGGCAATCCTTTGCCAATCAGCGTAGGCCCAATTGCGATACTGCCGTACAAATGTAAGCCTTTTCTGCCGATGCACCTTCGTTAGCATTGGTGCAGTAACCATCCATCTGCATCGGAGCCCAATACGCAGCAGGGTTTGCTGAACTGTCGTTTTAGATACTCTTCCGGTAGCTCCCTGGTTCATTCAGCCAGTGACATGCTCCAGTGCAGCGTGTCGATCGGCCCAGCACATTCGCAGACGACGTTCACCACTCACATCAATGACACGTGGTGCTCCGCAGTTTCCACGTCGCTCATTCGCAATGGAGCCATTTCTTTATTCACGATATACTCTTTAACCACAGCAGTACGCGAACAGTTCACAAACTGCACTTTTTCAGAAATACCACCACCTTGGCTCGAAAGCTGATAAAAATAATCATCCCTTTTTGCAAATATCGCTCCTTTTATCCATGATATCAACGAGTGATATGTTTTCAGAATATCTACAGCACATCCTCCAAGCCAGCTTACGACACTGCCTTCTTTCATTGGTTACGCGCTGTTGATGTCAAAAGTAGGAGTTGGTCACAATAATGTGACTCGACTGTGTATGATCTCTGAGTTATGACCACCTACCTAATATTTCGTACCTTCTCCTTTCGCCCTCAGTGCAGCAGTTAACCGACGTGGCATCGATTCTATAAGATGTCGGGAGGAGTTGGGAGGTATGGCCAACCTAGCTGTGTGCAATGCGACCTTCAATACAGGTATGGAAGTGATTGGTGAATCCAAACGCCTGATATGCCGTTTGACGGAGTCCCCCAAGTGCTCTATTGGATTGATATTCAGAGAGTTCGATGCCAATCGATATGCTGGAAACCCGAAATGTGTTCCTCAAACCGTTCCTGCACATTGCTGGGCGCACAGTGTCAGAATGCAATTCACGATAGTGCGCTCAAGTCATACGTTGTCCACATGCGCCAGTGGTTCAACTTCCTGCTAGACAAATATGCCAAATATGCCCCACACAATACAACAGCTTCTACTGGCTTGCACTATGGGGACCACGCAGGATGGATCAAGTGTCTCATGTTGTTTGCACCAAATACGCAGATGACCATCCGCGACTCATCAGAGATCAGAACACATTTCTTTTTGCCATCATCCGACGTTCAACTTGCACAATCTTTGCACCACGCGAGTCTTTTGCGCCGATGAACCGCAGTTAGGAGAGGATGTCGTCGGGTTTGTCAGCTGTTATAGCCCATACGTGCGAGGAAGCGACGCATGGTCATGGGAGATACTGTTCTGGGTTGACCTTTGTTGTGTTGGGTAGTAAACCGTTAAACAGAGTCGCATCTGTTGTCCTGTACGAGACGTTGGACCCGGTGCTCACATCAGGCTCTCACTGCCATTGCGCAGATTTGCCTCCGGGTCGGTTTTTGACCAATTTCACGCCAGTCCTGATACACTTTAACTACGGCGCCTCGGAACAACCCACCAGTTAAGCCGTATTTTTGACCAATTTCACGCCAGTCTTGATACACTTTTAACTACGGCGCCTCGGAACAACCCACCAGTTAGCCGTTTTTTGACCAATTTCACGCCAGTCTTGATATACTTTAACTACGGCGCCTCGGAACAACCCACCAGTTAAGCCGTTTTTGACCAATTTCACGCCAGTCTTGATACACTTTAACTACGGCGCCGCGGAACAACCCACCAGTTAAGCCGTTTTTTGACCAATTTCACGCCAGTCTTGATACACTTTAACTACGGCGCCGCGGAACAACCCACCAGTTAAGCCATTTCTTAAATCGAGACACCTGCTCACCGATCACCCGCAATATGTCCTTCCTCAAAGTCTGATAAATTCTTCCATTTACTCATAACACTTTGAATTTTACTACCTACTGTTCTACTCCCACTTTGTACATGCTACGTTTGTCGACTGATCGCGCCCTCTAGGAAATCACGTGGTCAACAGGTCGCACCTAGTTTTGACAGGAATGGTCACAATTCCATGATCCCCATATACACTATATTGATAAAATTCACCGGACACCCCTCTAAAACCAAATGAACGGACCCGCTGCGTTGTGAAGATGCGCGGTACAGCTGCAAACGGTGTAAAAACAGGGCTGCAGATGACAGCGATCATATCTCACTGTGAGGTTGAGTAAAAATCTTGCGGCGGAAGAGAAATGACTTTGTGAAAGTAAAGATTGTTGGCTGTTATATTAGTGGGTTGTCCATAAGAGAAACCGAGAGGCGTTTAAACATACCCAAGTGAACTGTTTTGGATGCACTGAATAATTGGAAGACACATGTCGTGCCTGAAGCAGCAAAACGTACCAGCAGACAAAAAAAGAAAATCAGTGATAGAGGACGTCGAAGCCTCAGGAGAGTCATTACAGCTAATCGACGGAGTACTGCAGAAGACTTCAGTGTACAGGTGAGTAAAACTGCTGGAACCTCGTTATGTACACGTACCATTCGCAGAAAACTTCATTCCATAGGTCACCGTGGTTGTGCGGCTGCTCATAAGCCTTTCATCTCCACTCTGAATGCTACTCGTCGTTTAGCATGTTTTAAAGAACATTTATCGTGGACAATAGATCAATGGAAACAGCTCCTATGGACTGATGAATCCAGATACGCGATCCATCAGTCTGATGGCCGTGTGCGGGTATGGCGGCAGCCCGGGAGAACGCTATTTTTTGCAGTGTACAGTTCTTACGGTCAAGTTTGGAGCTAGCAGTGCATTCGTGTAAGGATGTTTTTTCGTGGTATGGTCTCATGGGTGTTCGTGGACAAACCTGTTAACCAGCACGTCTACCTCCATATTCTGAACAATTATGTCTTATCAAGTCTGTGGCAATGCGATGGAACCGAACCTTGTTGATCCCAGCAGAATAAAGCACAGAGCCATAAAGCAAGGACTGTTACGGCGTGGTTGGACGATAATTCGTTATCGTGTGTGGACCGGCCAGCATAGGGCCCTGATCTTAATCCCATAGAGCACCTATGGGATGAATTACAGCGCCGTATAAGAAGTTTGGTACCAAGGCCTGCTACTAAGCAACAGTTAGAGGCAGGATTAGGCACTGAATGGAAGCGCATACCTATCACTATGTTCCAAAACCTTGTCGAAAGCATGTCTCGAAGAGTCAGTGCATGCATTAAGGCCAAAGGTGGACCGACACCGTACTAATGTATGTCAATAAATGCTGTATTGTGTTTCTCTTATAGGTGTCCAGTGTCTTTTTTAATATAGTGTATCAGATCTTGCAAAAAGAACTCCAGTTTTGGCAGCCATATTGTTCTCTCACAAAATGTAACGCATATCGCATTATCCCGCCCCTATCTGTTTTGTAACATTTTAAAATTTGCCTTCATGCAAAGCCGTTTAGCACATAGTAGTTGGTCGCAAACCGCTTCGAGATACGTTCTTCGCAGCATTACTTCCGGGTAGGTCTATTTCTTGTTGTGAACTAGCATCTATCTATACTATTTGAACATTCCTTCAGTTGGTGGTCGCATGCAAGATGCCACGCAGTTGGTGGAAAACAAGCAGATAACAACCTGTTTACCAACTAGCGCATAATTCCGAAGTGGAAAAGTTTTATCCGAAGGAGTTAATCTGGTGCAAATATTTTCCATTCATGAAATACGTCGTCAACATGACATTCTTAAACAAAGGTATGGTAAATTTTTAGGAGGCCGAGAACTGATATTGGGAAATCAAGTATTATCTGCAGATGCAGGAGTTGTCTTGCGGCATAGGATTTTGCATTGGAAACCAAGTGGTTCAAAGAGGTAAGAAAAAGTCTTATCATATATACACTATCTACCAACAAGTAATTGGACACCCCTGCAATCGACGATATCTGCGGTCCTGATACACGTCACGGCCACTGCCGTTAAATATCCTGTGGGAAACAACAACGCAACCAGTCGCATGCAAGATGCCACACAGATTCGAGCTCTCTGATTTCGAGAAAGGTGTAATCGTCGGGTATCACAGAAATGGCCGATCCATACGTGACATATCCAGCGAGCTGAAGTACCCAAAATCGACAGTGGGTTACGTGATTGGCAAGTGGAAGATGAGAGGTGACTGTCAGAATGTGCCCCGACCCAGCTTACCCACAAAACTGGGAGTTAGAGACCGACGGGTGCTGGCCAGAGAAATTCGGAAGAACCGCACCAAATCGATGGGCCACATCCGCGAGGAGTTTCAACAGGCATCCGGGAGTGTTCTTTCGATGAATACCATCCGTAAGGAAGCCCATCTGCTCGGTTATCATGGACGTGCTGCCGCCCACAAGCCTTTGATCACCAAGTCCAATAGCGCTGCTCGGCTAACGTAGTGCAAAGAACGTCGACAGTGGACCGTTGAACAGTGGAAACAGGTTCTCTGGAGCGACGAATCAAGGTTCACCCTCTACCGTTCGGATGGCAGGGTCTGGGTTTGGCGTCTGCCTGGAGAACGCCTCCTGCCGGAATGTATTGTGCCAACTGTGAAGTTTGGCGGCGGTGGAATTATGCTATAGGGGTGTTTCTCCTGGTATGGCACGAAACCCTTGGTCGCAATTCCTGGTAGACTCAACGCCGAGACCTATTGCACCATTTTGGATGACCATGCGCTTCCTACGTTGTGGCAGTTTTACGGGGTGGACCCATGTTACTTTCAGGATGACAATGCCACCTGTCATGTTGCGAGGTCCACCATGGCTTGGTATGGTGTCAATGGGGTTAATCAAATGGACTGGCGTGCGCAGAGCCCGGACCTTTACCCTATCGAGCACCTCTGGGACCAGTTGGAGCGTCGACTTAAGGGGTGCTCCAACCGTCCAAAATCGGTGAAGGAACTGACCTATCTTCTCCATGCCGAATGGAAGAAAATACCACTAGCCGTCGTACAACGCCTGGTTGAGAGTATGCCCCGGAGGGTCGCAGCTGTAGTCGCCTCTCGTGGAGGCTTCATCAACTGTTGAAGGTAAATAAACTTCGTTTTCCTTTGCTATCACAGGTGTACAATTACTTGTTGGTAGATAGTGTATTATAACGTATGTCGGAAAAGTTCCACTACTGGTGGAAAGGGGAAAGCGCTGTTGGATACTTGGGTCTATGACTTAGCACGAAGTAAAAAAGTGCTCTTTCATTACTGCCTTACAAAGTTGGACTCGCGCATACACATTCGTATCAGAGTAATATGACCACCTAGTGTACTTAATAATCATCTTTGGCGCAGATGAGAGACGGCGTGTCATGGACGCAATGAGGCCCTCGAAGGTTGCCCGAGGTACACGTGCCCATTCGGACTGCCGTTGAGCACGTCGTTGTGGGTCAGCACGTCGAATCTATCGATCCAAATAGACCCACAAGTGCTCTGTGAGATAGAGGCTGGGCGATTTCGGCGGCCAAGGGAGAACGGAGTCGTCGCTGTCGTGTTTCTTGAACCAGTTCCGCACCCCTTAGCGACATGGCAGGGCGCATTGCCCTGTTGGTAGACACCATGACCACCAGGGTAAACGTCCAACATGAAGGGATGCATGTGGTCAGCGAGAATGGACAGGTATCCATTGGCGTTCAGGGACCCATCCAGTGGTAGCAGAGGTCCCAGGTCACACAAGGGAAATATCCCCCAGACATGCGCACTGCCACCGCCGGCCTGTACTTGACCGACAGTGTGTCCGGGTGTTGGTTCTCGTGTGTCTGACGTCATATCCGCCACCGCCCGTCACTTCTGTGGAGTAGAAACCTCGATTCTTCGGAGAAGGCAACCTTTTCTTTTTTCCATTCTTCCACTGTCCAATGACGGTAGTTCCATGCGAACTGCAGGCGTAGTTGCCAATGAACTCGGGTTAACATGGGTGCCTTGATGTAGCGCCGCCTCCGGAGACCCATGCGTAACAGGGTTCGCTCTGCTGCTATCGGGGTCACGTACCTGGGTGCCCCAGCGTTTATCTGCTTGGTCAATTGCTGCACTGTTTTGCGTCGATTGTCCTTTAACAGTCGACAAAGGCGACGTTCACCTCTGGGGTCGATGGCCTTTGGGGATCCACAGTTATGACGTCGGGAGGTACTCGGTGTGCCAGTGGTCCATTCGTGGCACACCCTTCCTACAGAACCTCGCGAACAGCCCACAGAGTCTGATGTTTCTGAGACGCTTCCACCATTGGAACGTCCGTCAACTCACTACCTCTGCTCACTGTGCTCACGCCACAGACTATGGCTCATCGCCAGCCGCCATGTGGTTGACGTTGTCATGTGCACTATATCACGCGCCTGGGCGGGTACACTGGGATTCCAAGGCGGTCATATTATTCTGATACGACCGTGCATATGTTAAGGTCGATGAAACGTCTCGGTGTCTTAGTGGTCAGATGCGTGGGATTCTCATTAATCGTCAAAATCGGGCCCGCGTTCAAGCCTCGAAAAAGAATGCGTAGTGCGTTTGTCCTAGAAACTGGGCTGGTTCTGTACACTTCCTGAAACAAGTATCTCCAAACTGTAAAAGGGATATCTCCTTTAGCGTCAGATGCTCACGAGGGGGTGGGAGCTTAACCACTCTCCAAAAGTCAATGACATTAACGTTTTGTATGAATACCTCCGTATCAGTCTATGTAGCAAAGAGTGAGCTTGACTGAAAACTGGGCAAAAGTGGCATCGAAATTTCTTGGCAAAGCAGCAGCAGTAACGTGTTTCTAAATTGTGCAGTCCCGTTTGCGAGAGATGAGAGATATTAGGAGACGATTCCATGTCTGACTTATATTCCACCGCAAAGACGATTAATTCCTTTGGCGTATTCATCAACATTTAGGAGATAATCGTCACATTGCTATTAGAAAGAGTGCAGTTGAACACAACATTAGCGAAAGAGTATGTCATAACATTTGCGTTGAAGATCTCAGTGAGAAAGAAACTGAGCTTGAGTTCTTTTGTCACGGGACTTCACGCAAGAGCAGAGGTCCATTCTTTCACAGATTTGAGAAAGAACAATTGGGCGGCATTCCAGAAAAGTGACATCAAAAATAGAAGTCATCGCTCTTTCCACGTTTACAAGTGAGTCAAGGAAAAACTCTCATCGGCTGCCACCGGGAATCGAACCCAGGGCCCTCCAACAACGCGCCGGAAATGTCTTCAACGTATCACAGCGGCCCCGAAATTCTTGAGACTCACATACGACAAACTGCCAAACCACCTGGCAGGCCCTCTTTTGGAGCCCCGCACAACGCCGGGGACTCACCAAAGATGAACATGAGAGTTTTTCCGTGACTCACTTGTAAACGTGGAAAGAGCGATGACTTCTATGTTTGATGTTCCTAATCCACGTCAACTGTGTATTTATTGCCAGAAAAGTTAATTGCAGAGCTACTGGGAAGATATACAGAAAAACTGAAAACATGTTGAAAAACTGTTTCATAAAAGGTGATGGAATGCAGTTGACTTTACTGCTCGCATAGCTAAATCTGTAATTTTTACTATATCAGTCGTTTATTTAGTTTGTGATATACAACTGAGATAACGCTCATGACCAAACGGCAAGTTGCAAAGATAGCCTTGTCAGAGCAGTTCAATCGGTAGAACTGTCGCACTGGAAGAGTAGGAAGACGTAGATTTGGAGCCACTACAGGCAAAAAACGCCCGCAGTCACGCGCCTCTGAGTCTGAATATTGTGTAGAGAGCACGTTTTAAAGATGATAGAAGTTTTTTTCTTTTTTTTTTTTTTTTTGATTGGAGGATTAACGACCACCGTGAGCAACTCAATGGGCTATAAGCAGTCGCCCGTCCCTAATTTAGGGTCACTGGTTCCAGGAAAGGGAGAGAACCAGTGCCGTAAGACAAACGCAACATCCATGCCTCACCGGGATTCAAACCCGGACGCCGTTCTGACGAATGATCAGAGGCCATCGCTTAGACCACTGCGCCACCGGGGCGGCTGATAGAAGTTAACTCTGCTCAATTCGTCTTTTCACAAGCTGAAAGTAGATGACGTCACTAACTGGTAGATCGCGTCACCTGTTGATCTTAATCGTCCCCCAGTGATGCCATCAACTTAAACGGTACATCGCGTATCTTAACCACAGCTGTTGTTCATAAAACGTTGTCAACAATTTTTAACTCAAACATGGCGCCAAAGTGAAAACTTGCCGCCAAAGTTTGCGCAAAAGCACATTGATATTACTTGCTAAAGGCACGTGAGCATTTTAATAAATAAGATTTGAGAAAGTGTAAATTTTTTTGTTGGGAAAGCAAGAAATCAATCACGATTTTGAAGATTAATTTAGTTTCAACGGAAATTTTACTTTTATTTCTCATATAAATCTTGAGATAAAAGAAATAAAGTATATATACTTAGAAATTTTTGGCATGTGATAAAGAAATTTCGTTATGCCCAACCTATATAATCTTAGCATAATTCCGTGATGTTATTTAATTAAAAACTGAAAACAAAATGCATTATATGTTCAGTTAAAGTGTTGCAATCGGTGATTAAAAAAATTTAAAATCATGATTTTCATCTTGCTCAGCTCAAGCAATTAATTATGCATTCACTTCGAGTGTCTTTCAAAAGCATTACACACAACGTCAGACGATGGTTGAAAGAGCACAAAGACTTGGTGTTTGTTACTTTTTTGCTTTTCATTTTCCTTTAATATAATTTCATTATTTTCCGTAGAAGTTTTCAGTTATTCGAATAAAAGTTCGGACATTTTGCTACGCTGCAGTCTCCTTATGTTTAATATGATCGAATGTAATTCTCCCGGAAGAAGCTCCGTACTTTCAACAATAAAGTTACAAATTCTAAATGTATTTTAATGAAAATTTGTGAGCATACACCAATCAGCCAAAATACACTGCCTGACAGAGAAATGCCACACTATGAAGGAATGCCCCAAAGCAGACCAAACTGCACACACAGTTAGCCAAGTAGGTCCTGAACAAATTATTTAATTGCCACATACATACTACGCTCCAGTGGCCGAATATATAGGTTGATCCATAAATCGTGCGGTCTCCATTTTGGGCGATAGAGCGTTGAGGCAATGAGAGTCCGAATAGAGTCCTGGGGTATCGTGGACCATGTGGTGTTGATTCCAGTCCAAAGTTCATCTTCATTTTGAGGGTGAAAGGGTACTCCACCGATGTACAATAGTGTCCCACAGATGCTCGATGGGCGAAAGATCGGGGGATCATGCTGGCCACGGAAGCATCTGCACACTGTGTAAAGCATGAAGATTGATCTTAGTGGTATGCTGCCTGGTATTATCCTTTTGAAAACCGGCGTTTAGTGTGCCCTGCAGATATGGTAGTGCCACAGTCGCAACACCTCATCAACACAACTGCGTGCCGTCAATCTAACCGTAACGCGTACCAGCGGTGAGCGATTGCTTGCGCTGATAGCACCCTACACCATGATTTTATGTTGCCCGGCCGTGTGGCGCTCCACAATGGTGGAGGAACCCGCCTGTTGGCCACGTCGCCTCAAGACTCTCACACGGTTATTATCCGTGGTGAGACAGAACCGCGATTCGTCTCTGAACATCACACTGTTCCATTCGTCACCCCACGCGGCTCTGGAGCGACACCACGTCAAGCGGTGACGACGATGGCTCGCTGTTAAGGGTAGACTTCGCAACGGACGGCTGGACAGGAAACCAGACGCAGCCAATCGGCGCGACTCTGTCAGCGTCGATATCGAGGCATCCAAGCCTCCCGGTACACTCATCAAAATGTCGCCCGTTGTGGCCTGTGGTTCCGCTACGGCATGGCGTCGGATGCGACGATCGGTGGGCTCGGACGCCCGTTTCCGTGCTCCGGTCCTCCTACGACGTTACACAGATCCTTCCTGGGACAGGTGTCTTCAAATGCGACCGACGGTTGTGGCAGCACGTTGCGTTTCTTCCTCAATACCACGCACTGACCATCCTGCGGTACGATGACACATCTCGTAAACTCATCCGTTTAACGATATCGCGTATGACGGCGTCTTAACGGCATTGGCATTCCTTGTTCGTCTTCCAGACACAGTTACAACAGAACCCCTCACTTCTCGCGGCTGTGACGAAGTCTCGACTGATGGCCTCACGGGCTGGTTGTCCGTTTATATCCCGCACGCCGTTCGGGCGATTGGTCTGCAAATGCTAGCTTTGCATAACTTGTACGTGTGCACCAATACTGAAATTTGCATGGCGGTGTGTTCACGTCTTCGTGGTGTGGCATTTTCTCCGTCAGGCAGTATATTAAAGCCACCTACCTACTAAGATATAGGTCTTCCTCTCACCGCCAAAATAACTCTCGCCTGATGAGTCATAGATTCAACGAGATGTTGGTAGGTATCTCTTGATATTTGGTATCATGACTGCAACAGAAGATCTCACAGTTCCCCTAAATTACGGGGTTGGAGTGATGTTCCTTGGTTACCCAACTCCCCAACTTAACACGAATGCTCCATAGGATTCACGTCCAGCGAATTTGGGGACCATGGCAATTCATGGAATTCATCTTCATGTTCTTGGATCCTTTCATGAACCTTCATCGCAGTGCGTCATGAATTTTGTTGAAAGCTGCCATCTCCTCCAGGAAATACAGTCCCCGTAAAGGGGTGGTTTTGGTCAGCCACGATATTCAGGTACGTAACACCTATCACAGTTCGCTCTACATGAATAATGAGTCCAACTGTTCTCCAAGAAAATATTACCCAGATAATCACACTTCCTCCAGCCGCATGGATACGTCCCGCGGTGCATCCAGGTGAGAAGGTTTTCTCGGGTAAACGTCACGCGGCAGCTCGTCCGTCGACATAGTGTAACAGAAAACGGGATTCGTCTGACCATGGGACCCTCTTCTAGCCTTCTATGGTACAATGTCGATGATTACGTGTACACTACAAGCCTTGATTATCACACTTCATCCAGCCGCATGGATCTGTCCCACAGTGCATCCAGATGAGAAGGTTTCCTCGGGTAAACGTCGCGCAGCAACTCGTCCGTCGACATGGTGTAACAGAAAACGGGAATCGTCGGACCATGGGACCCTCTTCTAGTCTTCTCTGGTACAATGTCGATGATTACGTGTCCACGCAAGCCTTGACGGCGGGGAACGGCTGTAAGCATAGGCACACGAATGGGTCTGCGGCTGTGGAGACCCATATCCAAGAGCGTACGGTGAAATATGTGTTCGAACACATGGGGCCCTTTATCACAATTAAAATTATAGGTAATATCAGCAAAGTAACATTCCTGTTGCTGAGGACATGACGAGCAAGCTGCGCAGATATCTCAGAGTCCTGATGAAATAAGAAACCCAAAGAGCTTTTGATTTTAACCAGAAACATGAAATAAATTAAGCTAAGCATAATAATTGGAAGAAATATTTGATTTTATTTCAGTTGAGTTATACAACTGGAGATTGACAGAGTGAAAAAATGCCTTCCCAAGCCGGTGGTCATTGCTGTTTTTAAAATGCAAGTACCACAGGCTTTCAACACGACTGTCACCAGCCAATCAACTGCGTGGCAGTGCCGTGTTTCAGAGGATTAATCATCTCGAAATTAATGAAGTGCACCCATTGTTGTCCTGGCGGCTTTGCAAAACCAGAGGCGAATACCGCTTACTTGGCCTTGGAAGGGTTGCGAGGATAATGCTATCAACAAATCACATCTGCCACTGTAAATCAATCCAGGGGATTTTAATGATGTTTCTTTCGAACGGAAAATATCTGTTACAGTAGCCTTTAAACAAACGGAATATTACATTTGTAAGCTTTCGAAATTAACGTAATAATGCGTTTCAGGTGCTCGTATCACGACCGAATATAAGGCACAATATTCCTATATATTTTTGTCTCATTCAGAATGACCAATCAATATATAAGTCGAGGGCTGGACTCAGAAGAAAAAGGTCTCGTCCAATACACCGAAACTTACAGTAATGAGGAAATATACTGACAGGATAATTTATCACACACATGCACATAACTACTATCCTTTGGGCCCATCTTTCGCCCTCGTCACAGCATCAGCAACATGTGTCATGGACTCTACCAGGTGTTGGAAACATTAGGGTGGCACTGAAGCCCAAGATTCCAGGACAGTGGTCTGTAAAGCACCAAGAGTGGCCGGTTCTAAGTTTCGATTTTAAATGCTTCTCTCCACTTTCTTCCCCAGATGATTAATTAGGAACAAATCCGGACCTCGAGAGGACGATTCAATGAAAACTCAGTGGAATGCTCCTCCAACCAGTCTTTGCAAAAGGGGTGAGATGAGATACAAAGATGTCGCTTTGAAAGAAAGTATTCTGCTCTGAAAAATGAATAGAGGTGAAAGAAGTAGGTGATCGTCTTGTAGGTCACCTCAGTCTTGTGCGGCGTTGATGAACTCAGTAGGTGCAAGGGACACGAGTGTGGCCCAGGTAGGCACGCCACAGGGCGTTACACCATTTCCATCGACCTAGTTCTACTTGACAGCTGAAGCCCATAGCCTCTTGTGGTTTACACCACACACGCACCCAGCGGAGGTTGGGTTTTAGTTGGAACCTTGATCAATCAGATCAAGATATCCATTTCCAGGTCACCTCAGCCTTGTGCGGCGCTGATGAACTCAGTAGGTGCAAGGGACATGAGCGTGGCCCAGGTAGACACGCCGCAGAGAATTACACCATTTCCACCGCCCTATAAGAGCTCTATTTGACAGCTGAAGATCATGGCCTCTTGTGGTTTACACCACACGCGCACCCAGTGGAGGGTGGGTTGCAGTTGGAACCTTGATTCATTAGATCAAGATACCCATTTCCAGGTCACCTCAGCCTTGTGCAGCGCTGATGACTCAGTAGGTTCAAGGGACATGAACGTGGCCTTGGTAGACACGCCGCAGAACATTACACCATTTCCACCGCCCTATAAGAGCTCTATTTGACAGCTGAAGACCATGGCCTCTTGTGGTTTACTCCACACACGCACCCAGTGGAGAGTGGGTTGTAGTTAAAACCTTGATTCATCAGATCAAGATACCCATTTCCAGTCTTCACCCCCTGGCAATGATTCCTCACTCACTGTATCGCCATAGCTCGGTCACTTACTGTAAACATGAGTACTCTGTGTGGGCTTCGGCTGCCATACCCCATTCGTTCAGTCACACGTCGAAAGATCTTTGGACCAACCTCCATAGGTGCCCTGTTGTTGAATTCCTACGTTACCCTCTCCATCGTGACCCTATATTTCCACGTTATGATACCAGAGAGACAGTGTTACCCTCAAACATCGACCAGCCGTTTAAGGCTACATTTCCCCTGCGGCTGCCGTTTTTCAGGTTTCGATGTCGTTCTGGCGTATACCTGCTACGGTTACACAAATAAATACCAGAAATTGTGCAGTCACAGAGATGGAGCACTCTGTCCTCCTGGTGCCGACTGTCTCCCCACGAACGAACTCGCTTAGGTCGCAGTATTTATCCATCACTACAGTCGCATGTAAGATATGCAGTAAGTAGGTATATTGTGCATATATTTTTATGTAAATGTTATATTCTATTTATACGTGACCTTCTGTAATTGTCCCAGTGGATAATACTTGTTGCGATAATTTCGAAATTTTTTATAAGAAAAAAATTAACTTATTTTGAAATAGGTAATCTAATAAATTATAGAAATTTATTCATACGTAAATGTACTTGTAAGCACACCGTACAAAACACTACTCACCCCTGTCAGAACTTACCTAAAAATGGGTGACGGCGCCTCTTGCCTTGATAACAATGAATCCAGTGTTTTAGAGACTCCACGAGGTTATGGGTGTATTGAAGATCGATTTGCAGACACTCGTACGTCAATTGGTCCCGAAGTTCAACCAGAGTACGTGGGTGTCTGTTCCTGCGTATAACCTTCTGTTCCAAATGATCCCACAAATGTTCAATAGGATTTAAATCTGGGGATTCGGCGGGCCGGTCGAGGTGAGACAGTGTTGCTGATTGTTCGTCGTACCACTCAGACACAATTTTAGTCATGTGCACACGACAATTCTCGTCTTGGAAGACAGGAGTGTCAATGTGATTTTACTCCTGGAGATGTAGGGCCAAAGGCAACACTTCGTGATTCAGAATGCGGAGGTACGCATGCTAGTTCAACTTCATCGTCACTGCAACGAGAGGGCCCATTTCGTGGAACCAAAAACATCCCCAAAACATCACAGAACCCTCTCCAGCTTGAACGACCCCTTCGACACAGTCAGAATTAAAGGCTTCATTGGGCCTGCGATGCACTCGTCGGCTCCCATCATCGGATTACTCAAAAACGAGACTCATCAGACCCAATTACTCGTTTCTAATCCTCCGCAGTAAAGCTTTGGTGTCTCTGAGCCCATTGATAAGTTGCAACTTTGTGACTTGCTGTTAAAAGAGGCCTCTTCCCTCGTATTCCGCTCCAGAAGTCCATCGCATGCAGTTCTCGTCGCAAAGTCCTTTCGGAAATTTGTTTAGAATGGACTTTGATTGACTGTTTGGATAAATCGTTGCCTGGTTTGAAACTGATTTGCAGTTACTAGGCGTGAAACATGGCCGCGAACCCTATTGGTGTGAATAGTCTTCCGGCCACAGTTACGTCGCCGATTTTCAGTTAACTGCGAACTACACCGCTATTTGTAGACCCGCTGAATAGTACGCTTCGACACACCAGCAAATTGGACGACTTTATTCACTTTGTGTCCTTGGGCATGGCCAAACACGATGGCTCCTTTTTGCCACTGAGTAACGTCTGTCTTACGAGCCATATTACAGATTAAATTCAACACACACGTTGCTCTTCACCATTGCACGAGACAGAAATGATACTGTAGACCACGTCAGTGCTAATTATCTCCCAACAATGCTATCACGGCGCCCTCTGTGCAACCGGTAACTTCTTACTTTCATTTCTGTTAGGGATCACTAATTTGTTTTCTGGTGCGCTTATTTATGAAACCAGGAAGAGGGATTCAGTGTACAAAATTGAATTCAAATAGAGCATCGGTAGGCACTGCTTGTGAATATATAGTGGCGAAAAGTGTGTGAGAACAAGGCTAGCTCCACTCTCAGTGGCATGGAGCTAAGATCACGTGACCCCGTGTTCGCTCTTATCGCAGAGTCCAAAGTCTGAAAAAGGGAGCAACATTTTCTCCGCGCTATAAGAATGTGTCGAGCACTTTTAACGACCCCCGTGAGCAACTCAATGGGCTATAAGCAGTCGCCCGTCCCTAATTTTGGGTCACTGGTTCCTGGAAAGGGAGAGAGCCAGTGCCGTAAGACAAACACAACATCCATGCCTCACCGGGATTCGAACCCGGACCCCTTGTGGGCGAATGATCAGAGGCCATCGCTTAGACCACTGTGCCACCGGGGCGGCCAATAAATTTTAACTGCATGGATTCAGTTTTGAACAGAAACTCCTTTCTATTTCAAGAAAAAAGGAAAGTCACCATGTTATTCGGTAAGTTCTACACCCGTTCAAGCAGGAATCGTATTTATTTATCTTCTTCACAAATATCACTAGATTGAAATATAAAATCTTCTGCGTCGCATTGATTTATTGATGCCCTTTCAGTTGCAGCACGCTGCTGAGTAATATCAGCACGCTTTCATTTTCCTATTTCTATCATTCCGCACGAGCGAAGAAAATTCCATCTAATTGGCATCGCGAGGAAAGCGACTGAAAACAGTTTTAATGGTATGCTATTTTGTCAGTCTTCAACTTCAAAGAACCTTCTAATTAGAGAGTCAGATTTAAAGACGGATGGAAACTACGGAAATGAAATGGTCTTTGTTTCAAATCCAGACCTAGAAGAAAAGTAATTTCGATGTTTCTTTATAAAAGGTTTCTTTATTAATCAAAGCACAACAGCGACATTGTCATTCGCTCGGGCAATACTTCCCGCGAGCGCAATGCAAAACATCATATCTTTTCAAAATTTTGAATAATAACAATAGCATCAGATCTTCGTTGACCATGTTTGGTCTTATGAATGCAGTCTGAAGTATTGAAGCTCAAACAAAAGTAGAGTTCTTTTTCTCTCAGATATGAGAGGTTTCTAATCTAAGATTTCTTTTCTCTTCAACTATTTCTTTTCCAGTTTATTCAAATTAATTCTCGGTTGAGTGAATAGATTCGGTAGACACATATATTTTCATCAAACACAAAACCGTGGATTACAAATGTATTACCGAGAACAGCATTTTCATTGTGTACCAAAAGATATTAGAAAGCAGCAAGAAGAGTAATTTTGCAAAAAACACTTGTTGCAATATTTATACACTGGAGTGCAAAAATTAAGGACGAGACGGTTTTTCGAATGTAAAGTCGTGCAGAAGTACTCCACATCGACCCAAATCATACCATAAGATCCCCAAGATGTAAGAATATGGGACAAGTGAGCAAAACCGTCCAAACAACGAATACAAAGTATACAAAGGCCCTTTAAAGGTAGCTTCGAGCACAACTGGACCGAAGACAGAAATGTCCATGTGACAGGCGGCTGCCAAGAAAAATCTAGTTTTTAGTAGGGGATATGATCACCCCTGACTGCGTTGCAGGATTTACAACGTCTGTCCATACTGAGGACGAGGTTATCAAGGAACTATTGAGGCATCGCGACTCATTCCTCTTGTAGCGCCAATCGCAGCTGCGGAATCGTTGCTGGCGGCTGGTGACGTGCTGCCAAGCGTCTCCCGAGAAGGTCCCACACGTGTTCGATTAGATTTAGGTCCGAGGACCTTGCGCGCAAATCCATACGTTGAATATCTTCACTCTCCAACAGCTCTGCGACTACCAATGTACGATGAGGTGTAGCGTTGTCATCCATGAAGAGGAACTCAGGACCCACAGCACCTCTAAACAGACGCACGCGAGGAAAGAGAACCTCGGTACAATGGCGGACACCAGTGACTGCAGCTCCGTGGAAGAATTGGAGGTCAGTACGGTTACCAAGCATGATACCGCCCCAAACGAGAACTCCGCCACCTCCAAACCGGTCCCTTTCGATGAATTTGGAGGTGTGATTGCGTGTTATCTGCTCTCCCCAGATGTGTATACGTCCAGAATCGCTCGTCAGACTAAATCGGCTCTCATCCGTAAAGAGAACTCGACCCCATTGCTGATGTGTCCAGTTCTTGTGTTCCTGGCACCATGGAAACCGCCGTCTCTGATGAACAGGCATTAATGACACACACCGTACTGGTCGTCGTGCAAATAGAACACCTTTGTGCAGCCTCCTGGCCACGGTAAAACGCGATAACGGACGTCCAGTTGTCTGTTGCATGTGCCTTGCGATTTCTCCCGCTTTCTGCGGTCTGTCTCTTCTCGCCTGTAGGACAATAAAATGGTCGTCCGCCGCCGTGGTTGCTCGTGGACGACCACTGCTAAACACTCTGACAGCTGTTCCTGTCGTTTGAAATGCTCTCCAAGCTCGTGAAACGATGCTGTGACCGATCCCGAACTACTCGGCCACACTAGTCACACTTCAACCAACTTCCCAATGACGCGACCTCGGGTCATTGGGAAGTTGGAAGAAGGTTGAAGTGTGACTAGAAGGTTGAAGTGTGATCCGGATGTCGTCTACTGGATTGCCTGTTGGCCATATCACACGGTGGCAGCAACTCTACGTCGTTCAAACCGATGTACACCGTGCAATAGCTTTCACCGAATTGCTGAGCGTACACCGCCCGTGTGCTGTATACCCTTCCGACACTCCTCCCCGTACGTCATGCTACAGATATGTGCATGCCCTACCGTACCGGACCGTAGTCTATCTCCTGAGTGGTCGTTCGGTCCGTTCTGCCTGCTGGTTTCGCTGTTATGCTAATTTCTCCTCTTCGTCCTTAATTTTTGCACATCAGTGTATATGCACTGAAACAATGATTTATTTATCACTAGGGATTGGTGTTATGGAATGATCTATACCTTGACAACTAACACATATCAATAATTATAATTATTTTCGAACACAAATGAAAAAATATTCGCTAACAAACTAAAATATAAAATTTAATTGGAGAAAATTAATAATCAGACCATACATGCGCAAATTTTATATGTGCAGCACGTTTGGCTTGACTACGCGCTTTAGGGGAATTAGGATTCACTCAGACTGTATATACAGTAAAGCACAGAATCCCCGAAAAGCTCCATTCAAATTTTTATTGGTTGTTGTTGCAATAAAATTAAGATAACCATTTCTCTTTATGGAAAGGAGGACAATTTTGGGGCATAGAACCGGAGGATCTGGTGACTTCGTGGGAGGCGGGACTGGGCGTTACTCCAACAAGTTGGCTTTAAATTTTTGGTTTTATCTTTATTAGGTACAAAGTTATTGCGCACAATATAGACACTAAAGTGCACTGTGAACGGTAGGAAATATTGCCAAACCTCTGAGAACTTTGTGTTCTTTCTTTGGTTTGTGTGTATGTAGCGTACGTATTGTGTTTTATGGCAAGGAATCACGTCTCCGGCCACGAATCGAGTGGTCCGGTGACCCCGTTGGTGGCGGGGATCAGGCTCATTCAATAATTGCAGATGGAAAGAGGGGGTAGGTAGTGTAATACACCACTGGAAAGATCTTTATATTTGACGTAACATGGGTATTACGTTTTTCCGTATCTTTATTAGGTGAAATATTGTAGGCCAAGGTCGTGAAATTATTTTACAAAAGCATATTTCTCCAATTTACTTTCTTGCGCCTTTTAGTTCTGAAAACTTACCATAGGCGTTTTATGGCCAAGGTGACACTCTGTGGGAATAAAATCAAATTTGCATATGTTTGCAAAACGTGATGCAGCCTTGATAGTCTGTAATGACGTCCGGTATCGTCGTTGCAGGCCATCAGTCAGCAGTGCGTTGTGGCATTATGCAAGTAGCGCAATGTGTCAATTATGCAGAATTTTTCCTGCTGTGTTTTTGTCTTCTGACAGTAGCGAAATGTTAGTGGCATTTAAAGTTTCCGCTGGTATTCGAAAGTCCGTAAAACTTTTATTCTTTGTTAGTTTGTGAAGATGATCCACACATATTCCACTTAGGACTATGCTCAGCTACTGGTTTCGTACTTTAGAAACAGTGAGAATACTTCTCAAGCAGCTCGGTAATTTTACCAGCAAGACGCTGATAGGATACAACCTTCTGCGAAAGCAGACTGTAATTTAACACACCGCTTCATGGAAACCGGAAGCGTTGTGGAGCGAAACAGAACGGGAAGATCAAAATCAGCTTCCAATGCGGACAAGGAAATCGACGTTTTAGCTAGTGTCGAAACAAACCTGACATTATCACTATGACATCGTGCTCAAGGGGCTGGTACGTCTCAGACTTCCGTTCACAGAATACTGAAGGCAAAAAGATGTCGTCCTTACACGACAAAATTCGTACAGAAGCTGCTAACAACCGACTATAAATAGGCGACTACAGTTTTGTCTAAGGACACCGCCACAAATGCAAAGCAATGAAAATTTTAAGCGAAGCCTCATCTTCACGGATGAAGCAACGTTCATCAGGCATGGGCATCCACGAATCCCCATGTTCTTTCTCAGAGGCATTCACAGTACATAGAAAAACTTAACGTATGGTGTGGTATCTAGGACGATGTAATTACAGGTACAAATTTTATTGAAGAAAATTAAAATTGTGAGTCCTATCGAAATTTGTTGGAAAATGAAATATGGTCCCGCCTGGAGCCATTTGTGGATGCCAATGCAGACATACAGCCGTACTTCATGCAAGATGGCACCGGCTCGTCTTTCCCATCTAGCAACAGATTGGCTGAATGAGAAGTTTCTAAATAGAAGGATTGGAAATAACGGACCGGTCCAATGGCCTGCTCGATAAAACTCCGAAAGGAAATATGCCGGAATGTCACTGAAATATCCCTGGATTTCATCTAATGTAGGAAATACGTTGGAATATCACTGAGATATCCCCCTTTCCATTTGCTCTTTGTGCTTTACAAGGTGCATGGTGTGACAAGATTGAGCTGTACATTGCTGCCAATGGTGGTTACTTCGAACACATGTAATCGGTAGGTATCGTGTAATATATATCAAATGGACGATGTCATCGCTCTTTCCACGTTATTTTTTAAACAACGCATAGCGACTGAAAAATTGTATTCAGGCACCGCTGGGAACGAACCCCAGAACTCTCGATAACTAGTCGAGTGCGTTCGAATTTACGCTACGGCGCCAACAATTCTCAGCGTCATGCGTGGCTTATCAGTCAGCATCTGACTACACGAATACGTATTGATGGTCTCAGCAACTGAGATGGCGTCATCTGGTGGCATTTAACGCAACAGCTATTTAATTGTAGCTGATATATTCAAAGGGCGATAGAAATGGTTATTATATATCAAATACGTGGAGAAATGGTTACAGGTATTGTGTAACAATATCTGATATTGTGATACTGAGCCAATTTTTACTGATAGTCTCTTCAGACGTAAGAAAGTCTGCAGGTACTGATTTGACTTGGAAAAAGTGCCATTTTACAGTAGTCTCCAAAGATGTAAAACTGGACGTATCTTTTGAAGTACTTTATATTACCCGATTGCGCGTTAACCTCAACAGTTTGACATAACACATTTGGTGAAATAAAGATATGACAAATGTTAAAAGAAGAAGTTGTTCCCATTTCTGACATCTTTCAGGTGATATAGCGAAACCCGGCTTTACCACGCAATATTTCGTGAAACTCTCAGCCCGGACCCCTCACAAAGTCGCAAAACCCCTCGGTTGCTATCCTATACGGTGTCCCCTTTGATATAAAGCATAACGACTAATGTACGTTTTAAGAACAACAAAGCGCAATAAATTAAATTTGCGTAATATCTCATCGCAGCAATGATGTATTACACTACGCTTCCCCCTTTCCATCTGCAATTATTGAATTACCTTGTTCCCCGCCCGCAATGGGTCACCTGACCCCTAGATTAGTAGCCGGAAACGTGGTTCTTTGCCATAAAACACAATAAGTACGGTACATTCACACAAACCAAAGAAGAACACAAAATGTATCAGAAGTAACGGAATTTTTCCTACCACTCATAGCGCCCTTTAGTGTCACTATTGTGACACTAAAGTGCGAATTTTGCTACGAAGCACGGTTTTCATTGCATCAAAAATGCAATGGCTTTTATCACATTCAACTCAGGCTCTCGTAATTTAAGCAGATTGAAATGTGATATTATTACGTCTATGTAAAACCTGTTGAAATAATGTTCAGCGATTGTTTAGTAAAATATATTGTTAAGTAACAATAAACTTAACTATTGTTGCGTCACTTCATGAAACAGCATTCAAAAATTAGATTTCAACAATGGGTTTGAATACTTCCGTTACCCATTTCCGTTACATCGAAATTGTTTTACTTGTAGTTTACTCTAGTCAGGTAAGATGTATAGCACAAAAAACAAAACACGCAGTCAGTAGTTCTGCTGTGGGTGGAAATGACTGGTCGGACAACAGCGGCTAATGAGGATTGTACGAGCTGGCAAAAAGCTCTATAGCTTTAAGCTACCGTGCAGTAGAGCAGCGGTATTAAGAGAAGAATGTTAGCATACACTGTCCGCCTCATATTGCAGCTAATGGATAATAACGGCAAACACCTTAGCGTACCTCTCGTCACTGCTAAAAATTGACAATTTCGTATGCAGTGAGCACAGAGCATTAAAACAGGATCCTTAAGGACTAAAACAAAGTCACCTTGTCAGACAATACACGTTTTCAGTTAATGCACGCCAACGTTAAGGGTTAGAAAATGGCGTCAAGAGAACGAATCAAAGGATACCAACTTCTTAGCATTAACCGTACTAGCTGGTAGAGTCGGTGAAATCGTCTGGGGCCTGCTTTCACGGCTAGCACTGGATTACTGAATACCTGTGGAACAGTATTTGAAGGCCCCGAGATATCTTAGCAACATTGCAGACCATATACACGTTGGAAGCACTCCGTGACCAACACGAATAGCGCCAAATGCCAAGCAACGTGTCACGTTCTGCCAGCACGAGAATGTGTCGAAAGATGTACGAGCGCACGTGAGAGAGAGAGAGCAGACAACGAGATATTCAGCCGTTTTTGTGAGGGCTATTAAGAGTTATAGACGTTGCTTTTGGCTGTGCGACCGCACTGAATAGAAACGTAGCGATTATTATGTTTATGTTTCGAATTGACATTTAATGAAACCCGTTCCATGTACCCATCTATAATCGTCCATCGTCGTTTTGTACTGCTGACCAAATACTCGGACACCTATATTTTTATGAATAAAATACAGAAATGTAAGGTGAAACATCTATATTTTTATGTACACTTATTGTCAAAAAAATAGTTGCACCCTGAAGGACCGACAGGAATGAAATTTGGTGGGTAGGTTTTGTTAGAATGTTGATAAATATATATTATATGAAGAATAGAATGTCTATAAATGTACACTGTATCGTTGAATCCTTTCGGAAGCGAGTAGCGCTCCGTTCCAATGGCAGACTCATGAATTCGGTAAAGAATAATATATGCATGAACGATGCACACCTTAAATAACTGCATATTGAGTCCAACAAAAGGACGCGATATTTAATAAAAATTGAATCGCGATATACAGAGCGAACGAGATCGCTTCTTATATCTTGCAAAGCATGGCAGCAACCGATGAAAAATTAACTACATCAAAACATAATATCATTATTAGTTCTGTCTCAGCTTAGCGTGCGTGAGTTCACGCGATGCACCACGAGCTCGATACAAAGAGGATTTCAAATAATTCTTTCTCGTCTCCTATTGGGTGCACACTAACCATACGACTGCTACGAATCGCGTCATACATCTTTCCTCGTATTTCCAACAGGTTTGACATCGTGAGACATGCAAATGATTCAAGTATCACGATCGGACGCGCATGTGACGCCAGCAAGGAAGGGTCGTAGCACTATGTCTGACCGGCTATATAAGGTCGTCCCGTTGCGCAGGCCTCCCATTCTGTCACGTGTTGTTGTGTTGGTTGCATCATTTGAAAGTGAAGTGTGCCTCGCAGAAAAGTTCGGCAGCAATTCGAGCAGTTAGAGTATTTCGATAGCGGCTGCATCGTCGAGGTCCGGTAGGTCTTATCGCCGTATTCCGCGCCATATCGGTCGTGCGGATATCACCATAGCACGCTGTTGGCCGCAATGGATAGAACAAGGCACAAAGCAGCGACAAGAAGGTTCTGGCGGACCTAGACGAATCACGGAGAGAGAGGACCGACGGGTTGTCCGACATGCACGGAGTGACTCAACAGCCACGATTGTGGATATTCAGCGAGCAGTGGTGCCCTCCATGCATCGACAGATTAGTGCCAATACCATTGGCAGACATCTGTACGACGTAGGACTACACGCACGCAGACCGTTACGATGACTGCCCTTAACACCATTACATCGCCACCAAAGACTGCAGTGGTGTCGTGCCAGACTGTCAAGGAGCCACTCAGAATGAGGCGTTCTTCAGTGTCAAGTCCGACTTCGTGTGTGGAGGCACCGTGATCAGCGCTAAGATGAACAGTTTGCTGTCGATAGTCACATGTTCAGAAGGCCTGGTGTCATGGTCTGGGGTGCAATTGCCTACGGTGTCAGATAACCTTTGGTGTTCATTACAGGCACGTTACATTAAAGAGGTTCTACAGCCAGTGGCTATCTTTTCCGCACGCTCACTCCAGTGCGATTTTCCAACAGGACAACGCTCGTCCGCGTACTGCTACTGTCTCGAGAGCTTGCCTTCAAGGCACTGACACTCTGCCATGGCCAGCAGCATCGCCAGACCAATCGCTGATTGAAAATGTATGCCATGCTATTGTGGGCGCTATCCACACTCCACCCTTACCGCACAATCTGCAGGAACTGCAAAAGAAGATTCAAGCCGCATGGGATGGCTTATGGCAGGACACCATTAGGAATCTGTACAACTGCATGCCGAGACGCCTGGCATGCTGTGTGAGCAAACTTGGCGGCCCGACGCCTTACTGAAAGACACTACTTATTGACGTGTAGCTCAATAAATATTGCCCATATCAGTTTCAATGTTCAATCATGTATTGTTCCTGGTAACCTTTACCTTCCTCCCGAATAGCATTGCAATCCGACACGTTATTCTGGGAGAAACTATTTTTTTGATGATGAGTGTATAATTATGCGCACATAAGGTGAGTGACTTCAAATTATTTTGTTCACATTATGTTTGGTATTATTTCGCTAACCCTCGCTATCGAAGAACCGCACTATACTAACAATAACTGCGAACATATGGTGATGTTTTTTGATGGAGAGGGCAACTTCCAGCAGAATGATGCGCCATGATGCAAGGCTCGGATGTATCATTAGGTCGACAGTAACTTCGAAGTGCTAAAATGGTCTTCACAGTCCCTAGATCTTTACCAATTAAAAACCTGTGGATCAGAGCGAGAGAGCCATTCGTAACAGAGATCTTCCTACAGCGAATATTCTGCAATTGACAGACGCCATCACATCCGCTTGTCTGAAAGTACAGTACCTGTAGAACAATATCAGCACCTAGTTTAATCCATGTTGCGTCAAATAAAGACTGTTTTCAGAGCCGATTTTGTCTCAGCACGTTATTAGATTGATTTTCGTAATTATTTGCTACTTCAGTGTACCTCTCAGCAACACTAACGTACATGGATGTATTGAAGGAAATTCTTTCCTCAGTTTACTCTCAGGCATGTTATTCAATGCCTTCGACTGTTGCGAATTGTAGACCTTTAAAAGAAACTAAAATCACATAAGAAAATTTTTTCTGGAGGGTGTTAGTGTTCACCGTGTGCTTCTAGATCTTGAAATAACAGCCTGTCTCTAGTTTAGGGCCACTGGTTACAGGAAACGGGCACGCCTTATTATAAAAGCTCGAAATGGCGTCCATCTAACATCAGAAGAACACGGTATCAGACATTCAATCCGAAGAGTAACTAAACTTTTTTGAGCTAGACTTAGAACAACTTAACATTGTCCTGTTCATTGAAAGTTCTACCTTATGTAGTGTTTCAGTGTTCAAAACGCACTCAATGAAAGGTATAAAAATAATCAAAACAGTTCCGTGTTCTTCTAGCAGAAAAAACGTTTTTCCTTTTGTTGAATAATACGTATACGCTTGTCCCTTTACTAGGATAAAAGCACTTAATAAATAAGGCGCCGACTAAAGATTTCAACGAATTAGAGCATGATGATACAACATAACGAACTATTAGCGAAGAGTTAACAAATGCTCATTCTAACACTTGGCTCTCAAGTGATCTTGACGCTGATATCAATCTCTCCATTTATCTCCTATCACACTTTGCATTCTGTGATTCGAGATCTTCTTTCTCTGGTCTGATTACTGATCTGCTGCCGCATCAAGAGAAACTATGGCGAGTTCAGATATGACGTTAAGTTCAAAAAGCGTAATCGAAAGCTAAACAAAATTCTCATGAGAGATAGGAAGGAAAACAAAAAATAGAAATAGATTATATGCCTCAGACTTGCCAAAGTACGAGAATAATTAGTTTTCACCATTTGTACAGGGTGATCGAAAAGTTTTGGAACCATAATTTGTACAATTTTTATTCGCATTATGCAAATACATAAGGTTTACTTAAAGCTGTGATACATCTTCAATCGACTTTTGAGCAACTGATGGTGATCTAAAGAAGGTGCTGGAAAAACCTCCGTGTTGCGGGAGGCAAACATCAACGCGGCGGCACATGTTTTTCTTAACGCGTTATAGCTTAGATGGCGTGATTTCTGCTATAACCTGAATAATGTTTGTTTTCAAGGACTGCAGGTCATGCGGGTTGTTTGCATAAAAACGGTCCTTTAAATATCCCCACAGGAAAAAAAAACATTATTCCGAAATGAAAGCATTGTTCAGTTAGCCCTTGTTGTATCGAGAAAATTTACGGAACCAATGGCAATACAGCAGGCGCTTAAGCGTATCAGGCGCCTTCAGCATTTGGACATCTTTTACTTTGTATGCATGAAGCTGCAATCGTTTAGTCACTTTCTGTACTGAGCCGTAAGAAAGTTTCAATTCCTGAGATAAGCGACGAAGCAATTTTGTAGGTGACTGTTGCAAACGTTTTTCAATATTGTTTATCATTTCCGGTGTTAACACACTTGGCCGGGCATTTCTAGGCATATATCATCAATACTTCCAGTTTTTCGAAATCGTACGAGTAAGCTGTGTATCGTTAATTTACTTACCCGAGTATGCTACGGAAATTTTCCCCTGAACTCTTCTATATGTTACCGCTAAAGCTCGAAAGCCGTTAATCTGCACATTACCTAGCTAATCTTCAGATTAACTGATTTGCTCCGTTAACGTGCGGAACCAAGAGTTTTCCGCATTTTACCTAGGTAATGTGCACATTAACGGCTTCCGTATCGTTAAAGTTCAAAAGTTTGTTTCTCTCATTTCCTTTCCCTACACCTTCCCCCTCTCCCTCCACTTTTAGTTTGGTTTCGCCTGTTTCTCTCATTTCCTTTCCCTATACCTCCCCCCCTCCCTCCACTTTTAGTTTGGTTTCGCCTGTTTCTCTCATTTCCTTTCCCTACACCTTCCCCCTCTCCCTCCAATTTTAGTTTCGTTTCTCCAGCGTCTAGTCGTCGCCGGTTGTTTTTATTTCTCATAATTGGCGTCGGCTGCCAGTGCGTAGCATAGCTAATTCTGTTTTCAAATTCGTTTCTGCCTGTTAGGGTATGGTAAGAATGTATTGTGCAACATCTGTAAAAAGAATATGGATCAGAAAATACAGCGTGATGAAGCCAAGAAAGGTTTAGAAAAGCAAGCAAAGAAAATGTTAGCAGTTTCTAATGCAAAGCACCCAAATGTCGATGAAGGTGTCACTGTGAGAATTAAAGCACCCGAAGTAGACAGAGCAAAAACTGATGCCCGATCGATTTTAGCTGTGGTTCTTAGTAAAACAGAGGATGGCTTTTATAAACTTGGTACTAAAACGGGTAGTTTAAAACAATTCTTTTTAAAATCTGAATTCAGTGTTTGCAAAGAGACATTTTTAACGAAAGAAGATATCCCTGCTGGAGAAATATCTTTACATCAAACAGCAATAAAACAATCCCTTGGTACTGGGCAGGGTTTCAGAAAATGTGACTGCAAATCTAAATGTACCACAAATAGGTGTGCTTGTCACAAAAACCAATTGTTATGTAATTCAAAGTGTCACCAATCTTTAGATTGCACTAATAAGTAAGCATAATTTTATCATATGTTTTGCAAATTCATTTCCTTAATTATAATAATATTTTTAACCGTTTGATTCTTTTTATTATAGTTTTTTAATTGATCGATGATTGATTCTATCAACTAATTTGTTGATTGTATTTACTTGATTCTTTATATATCGAAAAATAAATAAATAGCATTATGTTAATTTAAACGTACAGAAACGTTGCTGTTGTTCCAGCAAAGATCTTATTTTCACTTTAACCAATGCCTAGTAGGTAATGTGCAGATTATCTAGGCAATTTGCAGATTACCTAGGTAATTTGAGCAATGAAACAATTTTTGGCAGTTTAACGGATCACCCTAGTTAATCTGCACATTACCTAGATAATCTGTAGAATAACTGATTTCTGCACTTTAGCGGTAACATATACACTATTTGTAAGACTGCGTTTGCAAATAAACTTCAAGTAAACAAATTCTCTGCTCCCTCGTCAAACCCATGCCTCTGTGCAAATGGCGACGCTAAAACGGGCAAACTGGGAAATTGGCACTGTGCCAATTTCCTTCAGGCATTTGACAATAGCAGTATTTGATCTCGATGAGTTGCTGACTCGTGTTACTACATCAAATGATTCAACTTTTGCTCACAGCATACGCAATATTTTTTGAAATTCAGGGTTCGGGAACTTTACGATCAACGCTGTATTACTTTTTTCTGCGTTGGAATCAAAGCTTGAAAGTAAGGGATTATTTATTTTGTTCCATATCTTATGTTCCTAAGCGCAGGTGTTTTATTTTTCCAATATGATTTCTTGAAGGTTCAGGAAAGTTTCACGAAACCTTTGCAGCTGATTCTCTGTTCGAACAAATTAACATTCACTGTCTTTGATAAAGGGTGAAAACATTCCTTCAAGAAAAAGTAATTGAAGCGAACAGAGATGGAAACGGGTCAAGGGGTCGAAAAATTTCTTGCGGGTCAAGCCAAAGCTTTCCTGATCCAATTTCCAACCGGCTCTATTTCAGTTTTGTTTTTGAAAAGGAAAATTAAAAAAAGGCAAAGAAAAATGCGCACTTTGGAATTTGGTGCTGGATACTGGATACATCATAAGCTCGTGAAAATCGACGTTGCTGTGAAACACATTGCGAAGATTGATATGCCTTCAAGAAAAACAACAAGTTACGAAACTCAAACATTTTGACTGTAGCGCCATTTCATGTCAGTACAGCAATGTACATAATATTGTAACCATACATTAATCTCTGTTACAATCTTTTACTAGAATTGCTCACTTTGATTCTTTCACTGTGTATCTCTAGTGCATTGCTCATACACCATTGTTACCGCTCACTTTTGTAGCTCAACTTATATCCGTGATGACACCTATCTTTTTGTTTTTATTGTCATTGTATATAGCACATCCGCATCTGTACATTTTTCATCAGCATTGTACATATGTCGTCAATTATGTTCTGTTGGCACTGTAAATACAGGCCTTCTGTTTCCTCCATCCTGGTTTTCTCAATAAACATGTTGAAAGCCATCAGAATCAGGTGGAAAACCTTTAACATTACTGCGGAAGGACTTTTTGACTCTCGCAGATGTGTTTGAAAAGATGAGTGCGTGTGTGTGTGTGTGAGTATATACACTATATTGACAAAAGCCACGGGACACCTAAAAGAGAAACACAACATAGCATTTATTGACATACATTAGTACGGTGTCGGTTCACCTTTGGCCTTAAAACATGCACTGATCATTCATGACATGCTTTCCACAAGGTTTTGGAACACAGCGATAGGTATGCGCTTCCATTAAGTACATAATGTTGCCGCTAACCGTTGCTTAGTAGAAAGCCTTGGCTCCAAACTTGTTATTCAGCGCTCTAATTCATCCTGCTGGTGCTCTATGGGACTCAGATCAGGGCTCTGTGCTGGCCAGTGCAAACACGATAGGGAATTATCCTCAAACCACGCAGTAACAGTCCTTGCTTTATGGCTCTGTGCATTATCCTGCTGGTACCAACAAGGCTCAGTTCCATAGCATTGCCACAGAGTTGGTAGGGCATAATTGTCCAGAATATCGAGGTAGACGTGCTGGTTAACAAGTTTGTCCACGATAACCAATGCACCGGGACCATACCACGAAAAACATCCCCACACGAGAACACTGCCGGCTCCAAACTTGACCGTAGGAACAGTACAGTGTGGTAAATAGCGTTCCCCCGGCTGTCGCCATGCCCTCACATGGCCATCAGACTGATGGATTGTGTGTCTGGATTAATCAGTCATATAATACATGTTTCCATTGATATACGGTCCACGAAAAATGTTTTTTGCACGATGCTAAACGACGAGTAGCATTCTAAGTCAAGAGGAAAGGGCTTATCAGCCGCAGCACAATCACGGTAACCCATGGAATGAAGTTCTCTGCGAATCGTACGTGTAAATACCGAGGTTCCAGCATTTTTACTCACATGTACACTGAGGTCTTGTGCAGCATTCCGTTGATTAGCTGTAACGACTCTCCTGAGGCTTAAACGTCCTCTATCACTGATTTTCTTTGGTCTGCCGGTACGTTTTGCTGCTTAAGGCACGACACGTGTCTTCCACTTATTCAGTACATCCGAAATTGTTGACTTGGGTATGTTTAAACGCCTCTCGGGTTCTTTTATGGACAACCCACTAATATAACACCCAACAATCTTTCCTTTCTTAAAGTCAGTTCTCTCCGCCGAGAGATTTTCACTCAACCTCACCGTGCGATATGATAGCGGTCAGCTGCAGGCTTGTTTTTATAACGTTAGCAGCTGTACCGTGCATCTTAACAACGCAGCGGATGCGTTCATTTCCTTTTGAAGGGGTGTCCGGTGACTTTTGTCAAAATAGTGTACGTATAGGTATATCATCATCATCATCATCATCATCATCATCATACAGCTCTCCATTCTTCTTTGAATTGTCTGCAGCCTTTGTATGTCTCTTTAAGTTAAGGTCCACGTCTCTGCACCGTACCTAAGCACTGGATGGATGCATTGATCAAACACTTTTCTTTTAAGACATAATGGCATATTGCTCTTGAAAATTATGCTGTTTCTTCCAAAAGCTCTCCAGGCAAGTTTTGTACGTCGAATAATTTCTTCATCAATGTGACCCTCACTTGATACCTGCTGTCCAAGATAAACGTACGTGTCTGTTATCTCCAGGTTTTCTCCATCAATAGATAAATCTTCATTTCTTGTAAAAGCATTGAACATCACTTTTGGTCTTCTGAAAGTTCATTTTTAATCCCACTTCTTTACTCTTGTCAGCAAGTTCCTGGATCATACTCTGCAGCTCTGATGGGGTAGTTGCAAAAATGACTACTTCATCAGCAAAACGAAGGTGGGTTAGATAATCTCCATTAATCTTTATCCCTTTGTTTTCCCAGTTCAGTGATTGAAAGACATTTTCCAATGTGGCATTAAAGAGCTTGGGAGATATGGTGTCACCTTGTCTCACTCCTTTTCCAATTTTTATGTGTGTTGTATTTTCAAACAGCCGAATCTTTGCACTTGCATTTTCATAGATGTTATTAATAATATTAATGTATGCATCTTCAATACCGCAGGATTTCAGAGCCATTGTAACTGCTGATGGTTTCACCGAATCAAAGGCTTTTTCATAATCGATAAAAGCCGTGCACAATGGAAGTTCATATTCCCTCGCTCTTTCAATTAGTTCTCTCAGTAAGTGGATATGATCTATTGTGCTGTAGCCACTCCTGAATCCAGCTTGTTCTCTCGGTTGAGCCATGTCCAGTGTTACCTTTAAGCGGTGTGAAAGAACTTTAGTGAAGATTTTATAAACCACTGAGAGGAGGCTGATAGGTCTGTAGTTCCTGAGATCCTCAATGTAACCTTTGTTATGTTGCAGGATCATTGTAGCGTTGTTTTAATCCTCAGGAATCTTCCCTTCATTAAGGCATCGAGTGAAAATTTGGGCGAGTTGTGTTTCGATTTTTCGACTTGCTTCTTGTATGATGTCTACAGTAATTCCATCTTCTCCTGAAGCTTTTCCCCGCTTCATGATCTTGATTGCATGTGTAACTTCTGCTGGGAGTACTGGAAGAACTCTGGTACTGGTACCTTTCATGATGTCTGGAGTACATGTATCATCCCTTTCATATAATTTGGAGTAGAAATCTTTCACTCTTGTCAAAATTTCGCCTCTATTTCTTGTTACAGAACCATCTTTTCTCAGTGCCATAATCTGTTTTCTTCCCTTACTGAGATGTCCTTTTGCTATCTTTAGGCTTTGGTTGTTTTCAATTGCTTTCCGCACTAGTTCACATTTGAATTTCCTTACGTCTTCAGTGATACTTTTTCGTACTGTCTTGCATAGCTCTATATATTCCACTTTGGAAGTCACATCTTCTTTAGTTGTCCTCATCTCTCTTCTTTTTTGCATCAACATTTTGGTTTTTCCTGATTATTTGTTTACATGCAACCTGTTCTTAGACCCAGCTAATTTTGTTGCTGTTTCCATAAGAGCTTTGGTTACTTTTCTGTTAACTTCAGAAACACCCTCTTCTTCCAATGGTAGGCCTTCTAAAGCAGATAATCTATTCTTCAGTTCCAACTTGAAGGTCTTATGGTGGTTTTTAAGGTTGGTTATGTCAATACATTTTGTTTGTCTTATGAGCTTGCCACGTTCGAGTTTAGTGTTGAGGTGCATCTTACATCTCACCAATCTATGGTCACTACCTGTGTTGAACTTGTTCAGCACACTGCAGTCTTCGATGACGAATTTTTTGTTACACATAGTAAAATCAATTTCACTTGTCCCATTTGGATGTCTCCATGTCCATTTCCTGTATGGATTTTTCTTGAAAAAGGAGTCCAAGTTGAAAAACCCTTCTGCCTCTGGAAACTCAACGAGAGTATTTCCACGCTGGTTTCTGTTGCCGTGACCGAATTTACCTACTGAAGTTTCATTCTGTTGCCGTTGCCCTATTTTTGCATTGAAATCTCCCATAATTATCTTCAAGTGCTGCTTACCTTCATTATTTAGATGACGAATTTCCTCATAAAATTCTTCAATTTCTTCTTAAGGATGACTTGTGGTGGGTGCATAAGTTTGAATAATCTGAGCCTGGTATCTTGTCGAGAGTTGGATAACGAGTCGTGCAGCTCTGTCAGAGGAACTTTCAACTTCAAATACTTTATCCTTCAGTTTCTTGTTTATTATAAATCCAACACCACTAGTTCTGCCAGTATCTGTCCCACGATAGTAGAAGAGATGTCCACTTTTCAATTCAATGAGATCTTCTGCTTTTCTCCTTACCTCACTTAGCCCGACGATGTCCCACTTGATCCTTTGTAGTTCCTCTTCCAATTCAAGAAGCCTTGAATCAGAAGATAAGGAGCGTCCATTATACGTAGCCAAGGTCAGCATCAGATGGTAGCCTAGTCCGGTCCTCCGGGGATTCTTAGCACCCTCTGCCTTCATGTCGCACTGGCCGCTGCCTTGGCCAGGTACATTCCAGCTGCCGGAGACTGAGTGCCAAGATTTAAGTTGTGGAGTCATTTTGGAGGGGTTTGGCCATAACTCACCTTGCTGGCCAAGCGGGTTGGTGAGTGTGGGATAGCATTTCCTCTAATCCCGATGGTTTAGTTATATCGCTATTGGTGGTCATCAAAGCCCCTTTAGTGGGAACAGGATGTACCACGAGAAGACGGGGTTGACATTTGTCAAGGAGAGGCTGTGATGTTATACGTTTATAAACATGGCATGTGGTTTACAACGTACCTTAGTTCACGGTAATAAATTCTGGAAATGTCCTCCACTGACGTCCAAATGCACCCGAATTCAACTCTGCATATTATCGAAGGTCCTCTACAGAATGTGCTGATCAATTGTCCGAATTGCTGTACTAATGTTGTTTTTTTAAGTCTTCAAACGTGCGAGGCTTATTGCTGTAAGCACGATGCTTCAAATATTTCCGTAAGAAAAAATTAGGAGGATTCAAATCGGGTGATCGACAAAGTACCGCAGTTCTTTGGAGATCAATGGGTCCCCGAAGAAAGGTGAAATGTCACTCATTCTCACACGGGACGTGTGGTGTGTCGTTCCATTCTGTTGAAAATAATTCGTTGTCAAAAAGATATCGGTTAATTGGTCCTCGAATTGCCTAAATATGTTCACATATGATGCCGAATTTTCTACAATCCTGAAGAAATGGGTCCAATTATTCCGATTAGGGACACAGAACACCAAACATGAACTTTTATTTGTAATGGAGTTTCATGTAATGCAGCCCAGATGCGGGGGTTTTGAGAATTGATATACGCGTCCAAATGAAACCATGCCTCCTGAGTGAAACAAGTGAGGAACCAGTGACAATAAGACACATGCTTTTCAAGATCCGATTCTTGCAAATCTTGCACAGCTGTCACACGGTACGCAGGAAACAACGCTTTCTTCGCGGCTCTTTAGTAGGTGGAAACAGAATACCCAGTTTCTTGTGACAAACTTCGTAGTGCCTTATTCGGTGATGCCAAAAGCCTGTGCTTCACTTTTGTTTTTTTCTTCTGCTAAAGGAGGACGTCCACCACTGCATTAGTTCAAAACACTGTCCGTGGTTTCAAATTTATTTACTAACCTGGTGATGTAGCTTTTGTCTGGTGCATTTCTTCCCCCAAACTTCTTCAGGAATCCACGCTGTGTTACCTTTATACACTTTGTTATCCAATAACTCTTCATAATAAACACCCGCTCCGTAACGTTATACACAGCTATCCTGAACGGCATTCAACGATACAGTAAAACATGGAGATTGCCTCCGGACAGAATTAGCATCCCCAGCCATCCGGTGGGGTGACGTCACGATGAGTCATCGCCTTATCAGAAAATTACTCCCGCGCATTTCTCAAGGATCAAGGTCACATGTAAACCAAACATTGTGTTGCTATGTAGAGCGGGAAGAAAACAATAGTTGGTTCTTTGAGGGGAATACCTAGTGAAACACCCTGTATATAGACGAGGTCCGTTCAAAGCACTTACGTTACTTAAGTTTGGCTATGATCTCCCTCAAAGTAGTCTCCTTGACCAGCGTTTTTGCCACTGTTGGAACGCTCTTTGGAAGTCATGTTCGCGAATCGTGTTACGCACCGTCTGTGATTCCCGCTGGATCTCGTCCACTGTTTCAAAACGGCGACCCTTGTGCTTTAGCTTTATCTTCGGGAACAGAAAGAAGTCGCAAGGGGCCAAATGTGGCGAGTAAGGCGGGTGAGGAAGGGTAGTCATGCTGTTGCGGCTGCAAAACTGGCGTGTCGCTAACGCTCTCTGTGAGCTGCCGCATTGTCGTGATGGAGCAGGAAATCTCACCTGCGCCACATTTCAGGTCGTTTGAAGTGAATGTCCTCCCTAAGACGCCGCAGAACATCGCAGTAAGAAAATGTCGGTGTCGGTCTGTCCCTGGGGGACGAATTCACGATGCAAAAGCCCATGAATGTCGAAGAACACGATGCGCATGCGTTTGGTTGCGCTCCGGACCTGTCGGGCCTTCTTCGGTCGTGGAGTTGCCGGGCTCTTCCACTGCGACGACTGTTGTTTGATCTCCGGGTCGTAGACGTAGAGCCAAGTCTCGTCCCCAGTGATGAACTACGACAGGAACATTTCTTGCGTCTCCTTTCCCGATCTGCCAAGTGTGATGCAGAATTACATGTTCGCTCGCTGCTTTAGTTTGCAGTCCATACCGAAATCGCAGCTGTGTTCTGCACGTGGTCACCAAATATCGTGTAGCACAGCTGCCGATGTTCACAGAACGACGCCACTCGGCTTAATGACTCATGAAGGACACTGCTCTTGACCGCTACTACTTCCATCTGTCGGCGCGCTACGTACCTAGTCTCGGAACTTTTTGATCGCACTACGTATATGATTATATATAATTATAAATGTTAGTTTCGATTTTATAGTTCAAAGCCGATTTGCCCTGGTCGGGTCCGGGTCTAAAATCATTGACCCGTTTCCAATTCTGGAAGCGAAGCGACAGTTTTTAGAAAACAAACTTGTTCCATGTAAGCATATGCTGAAACATTGATGGGTTCATTTCATCGTGAGAAAAAATTCAATGTGATGATTATGTACCTTTTTTGACGCTGATAATGCTATTGAACCGTACACCTCGAAGAAAATGCGAAAGAAAATTAACTGTTCACACGTTAATGAAATACTAACAAAGAAGAAGGACGTAATGAAATTGAACGTAACTACAGCAATGCATATTTTAAAGTTTTTGTTTGTTTGTTTGTTTGGAGGTTTAACGACCACCGTTAGCAACTCAGTGGGGTATACGCAATCTCCTGTCTCTAATTTAGGGCCACTGGTTCCAGGGAAGGGAGAGAACCAGCGCCGTAAGGCAAACACAACATCCATGCCTCACCGGGATTCGAACCCGGACCCATCTCGGACAAATTTTAAAATATGACAACCCAGTCAGAGGTTATTCAGTGCGTTACAATTTCGATGTAATCCACATTTTTATTCGCTGCGGCGCAATCTGAGGCATTCTTGAACGCAATAAAAAATTTTCAACCTTGTTTTTGATATGCATATTCAGAAACAAAACAACTTGTTCCGTACGTGGTACGAATTATTTCCTTGTACCAGACATATTTGCCACCGAATCCATTCCAGAGTTTTGTTTTTGCGCCATAAAGGAATTCGTGTTCGTCATTTTAGGATTTCCCGCGATGTACCAAAGGCAGGTATATCCTGCTTTCCTGTATCACACGTTTCTCTATACATTACGGAGAACCGGATGAACTAGAGTGCTGAAAAAAAACTCTACGGCCACTGGAAGAATGCGTAACATTGCGCGGTGTTATAAATGAAATGCAGAAAAATGTGTTAAGAAAGCAAAACACACAAAAAGAAATCAACCTAAAGGATATTAATGCTGAATTGCGACATTGTATGGGACATACTGTTGTTTACATAATTTCCTCGATATACATCATAAAAAAAAGCTGTAAGGCCAATAAGGATGTTTGCCAAAAATGAACTAATAATAAAGAAAATTTCCCCGACTCGTTGCTAGATGATTTGGATCAGTCAGAGAACCCGTAAGTCCCATTAAAATATTTTTGGAAATGTTTTGCAGGCTCGTTTGATTGCTGTAATTAGCTCCTCTTTATTCTGATATTTCACCATTTTTTTGTTTACTTCGCGATACAATATGCCCCACAGATTTTACATGGGGTTTAAATTGGGATTTCTGGCTGGCCAGTCAAGTAGATTTAAATAATTGGCCTTAAACCGTGATTTTGTGGAAGCAGACACATGAATCGAAGCGTTATGTTGTTGGATGACGTTGTCCCCAGATGTGATGGAGGAGTGCCTCAGGCAACAAATGTGCGGCCGATATACTCTGATAGGTTTCTGAATTTATTGTTGGAGGCAGAAAAGCAAGTGCCATTAGCTTTGAGACCACCCCACACCATCACAGATTCACCACCAAATTGTCACTTTGAAAAGTAATCTTTGTGGTGACGGAGGTCATGAAAATAATATCGATAACCGTCCGGACTGCCTAAATTAAACTTCTTTTCATCGGAAAGCACAATATCCTCCCACTTAATACCATGAGTCAGATGCTTTTAAGGAAATATAACTCTACACTCCTTATGATTTTTTTGTGAGAGGATCGGATATTGAACAAGGAAAATCCTTGCTTTCAAAGCATGTGGAATGAGTGGACCTGAAATTGTACGACAAAGTTAATAGACTCAAGTCCGCTGTAAATATTGTTTAGAAAATGTAACTATCCACTCCTTACACTATTATTGTGCTTTGATTTTTGAATACCGCGCTACTGTTCGAATTTCTCAGTAACACATTTCGCTCCGTTTGGCTGGAACAAGACAAACCTAAATCGCTTCTAATTCGGGATGACGATTGCTTTTTATGACAAGTTTGGTAGAAAATGACTCCGTTTTGACGAGGGATAAAAGATGATGGCCTACCTGTGAGTCCTCGTTTGCCATAATTTCCGGGATCCTGCAGAAAAGTACGAGTATTTACAGCGGACTTGTATCTATTAATATGTCGTGTAATTTCACGTCCATTCATTCCACATGCTTTGAAAGCAAGGATTTTACATTATTCAATCTTTGGCAACTGTTTCGCTCTCGGCATTCTAAACTGTACATACACTGTATTGAAAAAAGTCATTTGACACCCCTTCAAAAGCAAATGTACGAAACCGCTGCGTTGTCAAGATGCGCGGTGCAGCTACAAACGGTATAAAAACAAGCCTGCAGCTGACGGCGATCATATCGCATTGTGAGGTTGAGTGAAAATGTCGCGGCGAAAGAGAACTGACTTTGAGAAAGGAAAGATTGTTGGGTGTTATATTAGTGGGTTGTCCACAAGAGACACCGAGCGGCATTTAAACATACCTAAGTCAACTGTTTTGGATATACTGAATAAGTGGAAGGCACATGGCGTGCTTGAAGCAGGAAAACGTACCGGCAGACCAACGAAAATCAGTCATAGAGGACGTCGAAGCCTCAGGAGAGTCGTTACAGCTAATCGACGGAGTACTGCACAAGACCTCAGTGTACAGGTGAGTAAAAATGCTGGAACTTCGGTATGTACCCGTACCATTCGCAGAGAACTTCATTCCATGAGTTACTGTGGTCGTGCGACTGCTCAAAAGCGCTTCATCTACAGTCGGAATGCTACTCGTCGTTTAGCATGGTGGAAAGAACATTTTTTGTGGACCGTAGGTCAATGGAAACGGATCCTATGGACTGATGAATCCAGATACACGATCTATCAGACTGATGGACATGTGTGGGTATGGCGGCAGCCGGAGGAACGCTATTCACCACACTGAATTGTTCCTACGGTCAAGTTTGGAGCTGGCAGTGTACTCGTGTGGGGGTATTTTTCGTGGTATGGTCCCAGCCCATTGGTTACCGTGGACAAACCTGTTAACCAGCACATCTACCTCGCTATTCTGGACAATTATGCCCTACCAACTCTGTGGCAATACTCTGGAACCGAATCTTATTGGTACCAGCAGGAAAATGCACCGAGTCATAGAGCAAGGACTGTAACGGCGTGGTTTGACAATAATTCCTTATCGTGTGTGGACTGGCCAGCACATAGCCCTGATCTTAATCCCATAGATCACCAATGGGATGAATTAGAGCGCCGCATAAGAAGTTTGGAAGCAAGGCCTACTACTAAGCAACAGTTAGCGGAAACATTATGTACTGAATGGAAGGGAATGCCTATCGTTGTGTTTCAAAACCTTGTCGAAAGCATGTCTCAAAGGGTCACTGCATGCATTAAGGCCAAAGGTGGACCGGCGCCGTACTAATGTATGTCAATAAATGCTAGGGTGTGTTTCTCTTCTAGGTGTCCTGTGACTTTTGTAAATATAGTGTATATTGCGCAACCAACTACATGCAATGACTCACGACACGCGACACTAGGATCGCAACACGATAAAATATGTGGATTTAGGCTATGACGTCAGCAAAAGGACATATGCGGCGCTTTAATTCATCCGTGCACAATTTCTGGTTCCAACATCCGAAAGGGAAATGTCACGAGATCTTAGTCAAAAATGTTAAAAGAAAATTCTACAACTTGTATCCGGTGAGAAAAGTATTAAATTATTAAGCAGATTCTGTGCCTGTATGGTAATAACGTGATTCCAATGTCCAATAAATTCTTATTACGGTCAGTATGGGCCGTCTTCCCGCCTGAGTTTTCCAAATTTGCAATAATGATTATCATATACGGGAAGAAATAATCAGTATGGAGGGTCATTTCCTCCCGTCATTCATTCGCGTTAAAAAATGAATCTAACTGTTTTAAATTTTTTCCAAATATTCATCGCAATATTCTAATTATGTCCTCTAATCAAATCTACTTGAGCACATAGGTACATATTTTAAGTAAACTTACTTTGAGTTCGGCAAGGTCATTTTCGCATAATTTACGAAGTATTTAACCGTCTACTTCTGGATTCTTCACATTATAATACACTGGAAATATTGTACCTCTGCATGATAAATTATTAATGAGAAACATCACTTTACATAAAGTATTAAGTACAAACGTAGCCGTTTCATACAAGAATACACAGTAAACAAATGAGCTCCTTCGTCCTAACGACTTACACTGAAGAGCAATTGAAATAAAGACAGCTGGCGTTATGCAAGTGTGGCGCTGTGGGCGGCCTTGTAAACGGAAACGACATGACGTATGCAGCGATCCGACAATATAAGGAGTGATGCGACGCGAATCAGTAAGAGTCGGACTTAGTATGGGTAAGACGAAGGATCTAAGCGCATTTGATCGTGGGCAAAAGTGTCGGGGCCCAACGAATGGGTCACTCCATCTTGGAAGTCGTGCAGGCACTGGGAGTTTCACGATATACTGTGTCACGGGTGCACCGTGAGTACATCGAATCCGGTAAAACCATCCCTGCAAGGGCCAATTGCCGTGGACAACAGCGTGTGGATGAGCGGAGTCATCGTCGGCTAGCTCGCATTGTAACAGCGGATAGACGGGCCACAGTGCAAGAAATCACTCGGCAATTTAACGCTGGTGCACAAAAACGTGTAAGCAGCCACACCATCCAGAACCATCTCCTCGCTATGGGGTACAGAAGCCATCGTCCCACGAGGGTACCGTTGCTGACCATACATCACAGGGTTCAAAGATTAGCATGGGCGCGGGAACAACACCACTGGACCCTAAACATGTGGAAAAATGTTGCCTGGACTGATGAGTCAATATTCACGTTGGTACATGCGGATGGCAGGATACGAGTACGGCGCAAACCACATGAAGCGATGTATCCTTCTTGCCAGCAGGGTACTCTTCAAGCTGGTGGGGGTAGCATTCTCGTCTGGGGACTGTTTACGTGGACTGAAATGGGACCCCTGGTACGTGTAACATCGTCCCTCACAGGTCAACGTTACCGGGATATCCTGGATGACCATTTGCTCCCGTTTGTGCGTCTTCAACATCCCATTGAGGACCTCATCCTGCAACAAAACAATGCACCGTTCCATCGCTCCCGAATTGTATCCGAATGGTTGTATGAACACTCCACCGACGTGACCATCGCTTCCTTGCCCAGCTAGGTCACCTGACCTCAATCCCATCGAGCACATATTGGGATGCCATCGAGAGAGATGTTCGAGGCTCTGATATCCCTCCATCAAATCTTCGTGAAATGTGGGAGCTTGTTCAGGGGTCGTGGATCCGTATGGCTTCCCAACGCTTCCGGTGTCTTGTCGAGTCCATGCCGAGACGAATCGCCGCCATCATCAGGACGAAAGGTGGTGCTACACGTTACTAGGCAAGTATCTCTAATTGAATTGCTCTTCATTGTATCTTGTAACTCCGAAATGGTTGCAATTAAAGTCCTATAAATGACAATTTCTTAATGAATATTTTTTATTCTTAAAAACACACATGATTTGCCAAATGAGGATATTTAAAAGTAGCCTGCCAGGTAATAAGAAAGCATTGAAACTTAATAGCACGACAGTGCTTCAGCCTAATGTCACGTGATCTGACGGCTCTCATGTTGGAACCACGGCTGTTCAGTGGCACTACCAGCGAGCGGTCCATTAACATATATGGACGAAGGACTGGTCTTATATTTGTTTCCAAGCTGTATAGCATCCACAAACCATAAAATGCTGTATTTAAAACAATTTTAAATGTTTTAAAACAAATACTAGCGATAAATATTCATTTCTGCTTTATGTCAAAGACATGTTATTTACATGCGTTTTTTTTTTTTTTTTTTTTTTTTTGAATCCATGAATTCTTATTTTCAGAACTTCATGTTTCACAAAATACTACATACAACGTATGCAAGATGCGTCGTATAAATATAGAAACAGTCGACTTTGCGCCGTGAACGCAATGCAAATATACACTGGTGTGCAAAAATTAAGGACGAACGTGAGAAATTAGCAAGACAGCGGAACAAGCAGGCAGAACGGACCGAAAGACCACTCAGGAGATAAACTAGGGTCCGGTACGGTAGGGCATGCGCATATATGCAGCATCACGTAGGGAAGGGGGGGAGGAGTGTCGGAAGGGTATAAAGCACACGGGCGGTGTACGCTCAGCAATTCGGTGAAAGCTATTGCACGGTGTACATCGGTTTGAACGACGTCGAGTTGCTGCCACCGTGTGATATGGCCAACAGGCAATCCAGTAGACGACATCTGGATGACTTTACCCGAGGTCGCGTCATTGGGAAGTTGGAAGAAGGTTGAACTGTGACTAGTGTGGCCGAGGAGTTCGCGATCGCTCACAATATCGTTTCACTAGCTTGGAGAGCTTTTCAAACGACATGAACAGCTGTCCGAGAGTTTAGCAGTGGTCGTCCACGAGCAACCACGGCGAAGGACGACCGGTATATTGTCCTACAGGCGAGAAGAGACAGACGGCAGACAGCGGGAGAAATCGCAAGGCACATGCAACAGACAACTGGATGTCCATTATCGCGTTTTACCGTGGCCAGCAGGCTGCACAAAGGTGGTCTATTTGCACGACGACCAGTACGGTGTGTGCCATTAACGCCTGCTCATCGGATACAACGGTTTCTCTGGCATGCCAGGAATACAAGAACTGGACACATCAGCAATGGGGTCGAGTTCTCTTTACGGATGAGAACAGATTTAGTCTGACGAGCGATTATGGACGTATACACATCTGGAGAGAGCAGGAAACACACAATCACACCTCCAACATAATTGAAATGGACCGGTTTGGAGGTGGCGGTATTCTCGTTTGCGACGGTATCATGCTTGGTAGCCGTACTGACCTCCACATCTTCCAAGGAGGTTCAGTCACTGGTGTCCGCTATTGCACCGAGGTTCTCCTGCCTCACGTGCGTCTGTTTAGAGGTGCGGTAGGTCCTGAGTTTCTCTTCATGGACGATAACGCTACACGTCAGCGTATAGTGGCTGTCGCAGAGCTGTTGGAGAGTGAAGATATACAACGCATGGATTGGCCCGCAAGGTCCCCGGACCTAAATCCAATCGAACACGTGTGGGACTTTCTCGGGAGACTCTTGGCAGCACGACACCAGCCGCCAGCAGCGATTCTGCAGCTGCGATTGGCGCTACAAGGGGAATGGGTCGCGATGCCTCAACAGCTCCTTGGCAACCCCGTCCTCAGCATGGACAGACGTTGTAAATCCTGCATCGCAGTCAGGGGTAATCATATCACCTATTAAAGACAGGATTTTTCTTGGCAGCCGCCTGTCACATGACCGTTTCTGTTTTCTGTCCAGTTGTGGTCGAAGCTACCTTTTTACAATAAAGTGCCTTTGTATCCTTTGGACTCGTTGTTTGGACGGTTTTGCTTACTTGTCCCATATGCTTATATTTTGGGGATCTTATGGTATGATTTGAGTCGATGTGGAGCACTTCTGCACGACTTTACATTCTAAAAACCCTCTAGTCTTTATTTTTTTTGCACGCCAGTGTAGGTAGGAAGCTGAAGTGGTACCTAATTAGACATAACCCTACAACAAACGTTTCGATCCGTCGAGATGACCGGATTGTGTGAACAGAACGCCGCAAAGTGAAATAGTGTAATTTTAGGTGTCTCATAAATACAAAGACAACTATGAAAAGTAGCCACATGCAAATGAGATGTGCAAATTAGCATGTTGTACTTACGCGCTAGGGCCGTAATTCGGTCCAGCCTACAAAAGACAGATGACCTGCCGTCAGACATTTATTTGCCGAAATGCCACGCAACAGTCAACGTTCTGGTGAGGAGGTGCAGAAAATTTGGAGGCTGAGAGCAAATGGATTCCCTGTAGAGAAAATTTGTGAAGCCATGGGGAGGAATAGGGCAGTCATTTATAAGACTTTATCGAAACGTGGTGCGTTAACTACCAGAAAACGGCCTGTGAGGCCTCGAATAACAACCAAACAAGATGATCGTGCCATCATGCGTTTAGTTTCATCCCAAAAGTTATCACTACGTCATGTTTCTCGGACTGTTGGTGTCACAGTCTCAAAGGACTCAGTTCATCGACGAATCAAGGAAAGTCGCAACATTGTGCTCCGTAAAATGCGCCATCTGCCACACCTCACGCGGCGCCACAAGGAAGCTAGATTGTTATGGGAAAGCAGCCACATACACTGGACGGACGAGTGGATCACAACTATTTTTTCTCACGAGAAAAAGTTCAACCTAGACGGCCCTGACGGGTGGAACTGCTATTGGCATGATTTACGACACGAGCCACGCACCTGTTTCAGCAGACAGAAAGGAGGGGGATCTGTGATGGTCTGGGGAGCTTCTGCGTTCAATAGGGACAACAGATATCGCTTTTCTGCAAAGAACGCAAGACTCCGAAACGTATCAGGACATGCTCAGCAGCCACCTTCTATCATTTTACGAAATTCTAGCGGGTGTTGATTATCTATTCCAGCAAGACAATGCCTCTATCCATCGGTTTGCATCAACGAAAAGCTGGTTTAACACTCATAATGTGACCGCAATGGATTGGACAGCACTCAGTCCAGATCTGAACACTATCGAGAATCTCTGGGGTATCCTAGCTCGGGATGTGTATGCGAATGGACGGCAGTTCTCAAGTGCAGTGGCATTGAAAGAGCAGATTGAACGAAGCTGGTACGCACTACGTCCAGAACACTTACATCACTTGGTAGACAGCATGCCCAATTGGGTTTTCAGTGTTATTCGTAACAACGGCTGCACTATTCGTACCGGAGGTGCTCATAACTAGTAAGTTTTTACATTTTTGAGACAGCGTATTTCTGTTTTTTCTTGTACTAGGCGTTGGAATTGTTACGTTTCTGTCAAGCTATTGTGCAGCTGCGTTTCCTATACTATTTTTGCTATAAACATGAGGTGTACATTTCAGTTCGTTGTTGTTTCTTTTTTATTTGAGAATTTGTTCTGTCTCTATATTTATGCGACGCACTATATGTATAAATCATAGATTTAAAGCCGTATTTTTTGAACCATACGAATTTTTTTTTATTGTAGGTTAAACGACCACCGTGAAAAACTCAATGGGCTATAAGCAGTCGCCCGTCCCTAATTTAGGGTCACTGGTTCGAGGGAAGGAAGAGAGACAGCGCCGTAAGACAAACACAACATCCATGCCTCACCCCGGTCAGACGAATGATCAGAGGCCATCGTTTAGACCACTGCGCCACCGGGGTGGCCACACGACTTGAAATCTATGATCTAAACATTTTTTTTAATTGAAGATTAACGACCACCTTGAGCAACTCAATGGGCTATAAGCAGTCACCCGTCCCTAATTTAGGGTCACAGGTTCCAGGGAAGGGAGAGAACCAGTGCCGTAAGACAAAAACATCATCCATGCCTCACCGGGATACGAACTCGGACCCCTTTCGGACGAATGATCAGAGGCCATCGCTTAAACCACTGCGCCATCGGGGCGGGTTGATCTATACGAATGACCACCGTGAGCAACTTAATGTGCTATAAGCAGTCGCAGGTCTCGGCGTAGTAGGACAAACACAGCATCTATGTCTAACGGGATTCGAAGCCGGACCTAACTCGGACGAATGATCAGAAGCAAGCGCTTAAACCACAGTGCCACGGGGGCGGCATTATCCTGTCGTCTCGTGTTCTAGAATGTGCGATTTTTCCATTGGCCTAAATGTTTTTTTCCATCACTGTACATTTGTACTGTTACAAATATTATTAGGATACCCTAATTCCGTACTTTGCGACTTTTGTTTTTAAGGCTGTTTCTTTTTTTCTTTACAAAGCGCATACATTCTTAGGGAGACGCGCTGACATCCTTAGATTACACCCGCAAGCCTATTTTCCTCTGTCTCTCTCTCCGCTATATGCATAACGTTGGCAATAAGTAAAACATTAGCCTGTGTGTGTGTGCTTGAGGCTTATGTACTTCTGGGCATCTGAGATTGGTTTCAGAAATTGGGCCGTGTTTCTCACCTCAAGACTGACACACTAAATTAACTGTCCCAGACTCGTTACTTTCTCCTCAGAGTGACAATGTTTGTGAACTGTCTTGAATATGTATTGGCCAAAGAGGATGGCTGCTGACAACTATGCCACATATAAAGAAAAACTAACAGACATGTCAGAAATGTGGTCATGACGAATATTGGAACTAGGAAGTCCGCAGTTTTCTTATTATCCACAATACGAAGAGCAAACAAAAACATATCAAAAGCCGGAAAGAAAAGCATCAGAAAAGAGGTGCTTTGACTTCAACAAGAATGTAAAAAACAAAAATCTTACACACTTGAAACCTTAATAATGATGTGAAAAACAATACAAAATCTTATTATGACGTAACAGATGTCTTAACGGGCGATTTAAAAGCTGTTAGGAATGGTTTTAAGGCAGCACGATATTTTTGAAACATCTGGCTTCGGATCTATCATCTGTACATACCTACACTCACGGACAATGAAATTTGCGCACCGAGAAGGAAGCATCGGATTGAACTGAAATTTCATGAACGTAATGATACAGATGAATGATACACATGATGGCAAAAACAGAGCTGCAGGACAATTACAGAGGGATCTGTGGCACGCAGTCCGGCCATCATCAATAGCGCATCGCACCGCCTAGTGCGGCGATACATGCTGCAATACGGCCCGGCATGAAGGCGAACATACGTTGTCCTGCGGCAGACTGGCCCACACCTGTTGGATGGTATGCTCCAAATCCAGGATAGTGCGGCACGTCGGCAGCCGGCGTTTCAACTGGTCCCACACATGCAGGATAGGGGATATGTCCGGGGAGCGGGCAGGCGATGGAAGTGTCTGGACATGACGTAGGCAGTCCTGGACAACACGAGCCGTGTGCGGGCGGGCATTATCCTGCTGCTATGGCACACCTGGAATCCCGGCCAGGAATGGGAGCACATGGGACCGTAGGATCTCATCCACATACCTCTGGCCTGTCAATGATCCACGTACCTCTTCTAGAGCTGAACGGCTATCGTAGGCAATGGCTTCCCAGACCATAATGCCTGCAGTGGGGGAGGTATGGAGCTTGATAGCGAGGTTGAGATTATGCCGTTCACCCGAGGGCCTTCACACCCGGACACGATGACCATCTGTACCACAAACGAAGCGGCACTCATCGCTAAACACCATACGTTGCCAGTCTGTGGCGTTCCACGTCGCTCTGGCCTGGCACCACTGCACACGGAGCCAGCGATGTTCCGGTGTTAATGGAAGCACACATAAAGGGCGCTGCGATCGCAGTGGTGCCAGTGATCCGCGAGGCGTCGGAAACGGTTCGTGGGCCCACAGGAGTGGCTGCATCTGCCTGTATAGTGGGCCGGGTCCCTGTGGGATCCCTTCGTACCTGACGCGCAAACCGTCGATCCTCTCTACCGGTGGTCCTCCTGATCCGTCGGGAGCCGCACCGCCGCGTGGCAGTGCCGTCACGTGTCCACTGCTCCCAACACAGTCGGACGTTATGGTCAAAACGATCTAAGTGGTGGGCTATACGGCGCACAGCTCACCCTGCGGTGTTCAGCCCGATGATCCGGCCTCTCTGAAAGTCGGTACGTTGCGTAAATCGACGTATCTGGCGTCTATCCGGCATTCTTGTCACTCTGTACTCTTTCTTGCGTCGGCCGGTGTTTTCGCATTCATGGGGCATCGACTGCACGCCGATTTATAAGGCTACCTGTTCGTGCTTGCAGCGCCACCACAGGGTGTGCGGTCATGCGAACTCGCACCAAACGTGGTTTATTTGCATACCAGCACGCACTATAGCTATCTGCAAAATTTCGCGGTTGCAGCATGTTTTTTTCTAATTGCGCAAATTTCATTGTCCGTGAATATATATCATCATCATCATCATCATTGTCAACCATTATCAATCCACTGCTGGACGAAGGTCTCCCCAAGTTTCCTCCACAACGGTATGTCTTGTGCCAGTCTCCTCCATGTCACCCCTGCATACTTTCGAATTTCATCCACCCATCTCCCATGTGGTCTTCTTCTGGGTCTTTTCCTGTCCCTTGGAATCCAATCTAAAATTTCGGCTGTCCATCGATGATCTGTCCTTCTGGCAGTATGTCCAGCCCATTGCCATTTCAGGGATTTAACTCTGATCATGATGTCTTCCACTCTCGTCATTTTTCGGATCCACGAGTTCCTCTTCTTATCTCTCCTGGTTACACCAAGTATGCACCTCTCCATGCAACTTTGAGTTGTCTGCAGCCTTTGTATGTCTCTTTTAGTTAAGGTCCACGTCTCTGCACCATACGTAAGCACTGGAAGGATGCATTGATCAAACACTTTTCTTTTAAGACATAATGGCATATTGCTCTTGAAAATTATGCTGTTTCTTCCAAAAGCTCTCCAGGCAAGTTTTGTACGGCGATTAATTTCTTCATCAATGTGACCCTCACTTGATATCTGCTGTTCAAGATAAACGTACGTATCTGTTATCTCCAGCTTTTCTCCATCAATCGATAAATCTTCATTTCTTGTAAAAGCATTGAACATCACTTTTGTCTTCTGAAAGTTCATTTTTAATCCCACTTCTTTACTCTTGTCAGCAAGTTCCTGGATCATACTCTGCAGCTCTGATGGGCTAGTTGCAAAAATGACTACGTCATCAGCGAAACGAAGGTGGGTTAGATAATCTCCATTAATCTTTATCCCCTTGTTTTCCCAGCTCAGTGACTGAAAAACACCCTCCAATGTGGCATTAAAGAGCTTCGGAGATATGGTGTCACCTTGTCTCACTCCCTTTCCAATTTTTACGTGTGTTGTATTTTCAAACAGCCTAATCTTTGCACTTGCATTTTCATAGATGTTATTAATAATATTAATGTATGCATCTTCAATACCGCAGGTTTTCAGAGCCATTGTAACTGGAATATATATATGTATATATATTTTCCTGGGGCAATCGCTCTTGGCTTTCATTGTCAAACTATTTTCGGCAATTCATTAACTTTATGAAGTTTATTCATGAAGTATAATACTTTAATAATTTGTAAATAATTGTAACATTTTTTTCTTAGGTTCGAGTTCAAAGTTTTGGATCTTTGCTGACCCTTCGGCATTTAGTTTGGCTTGCGTATCACATTTGTATGTAGTGTTTTGTAAAGCATGAAGTTCTGGAAAATAAGAATTCACGGTTTTATTAAGTTCTTTTATAAATTTAATGAGTTTCTACGGGGTCCTATTTCTCTTAAACACACGAAGGCCAAAAAAAGCGGATAGTCAAGGAGTCATTGTTGACTGTTGATTTTCTAAAATATATTTTTATTTCTGGGTCCAATGTACAAACGTGATACAGTAGAAACCCACATGTACTTGAGTTTACTTGGTCTATGTAGAAATGAAACAAGATATCTATCTATAAATAGATAGATATGTATGTATAATTTTTTGCATATAAAATAATTATTTGTTGGTCGAATTATGCTTGCTGAAGTTTTTTTTTGCAGGTGATTAAAACGATACAGCTATTAACATTTCGGATCCAACGTACCAACGTAAAGACTGTTGCGTTCCATTGGAATTGGAATTTAGTTAGTTGATTTTGATGTTCCAAGAATACAAAAATAATATTCCTATATATATACAGCTATGGGGATGTAAGGTCAGGTGATGCGTAACATCACAGCCTCTCCTTGACAAATGTCAACCCCGCCTTCTCGTGGTACATCCTGTTCCCACTAAAGGGGCTCTGACGACCGCCAATAGCGGTATAACTATACCATCGGGATTAGAGGAAATTCTATCCCACACTCACCAACCCGCTTGGCCAGCGTGGTGAGTTATGGCCAAACCCCTCCAAAATGACTCCACAACTTAAATCTTGGCCCTCAGTCTCCGGCAGCTGGAATGTACCTGGCCAAGGCAGCGGCCAGTGCGACATGACATGGAGGAGACTGGCACAAGACAGACAGTTGTGGAGGAAACTTGGGGAGACCTTCGTCCAGCAGTGGATTAATAATGGTTGACATTGATGATGATTGATGATATACAGCGATGATCCATTATATTATGACCACCTATACATGATAAGCGGTAGGACTCCTTTAGCCCGCACAACAGCAGCTACTCGTCGAGGCATTGATTCGATGAGGTGGCGATAGGTATCCTGGGGTATCTTGTACCATAATGTCAACAGTAGGTTTTCTAGTTCCCGCACATTTTGGGGTGGTTGTGATTTAGCGCGAACCCGCTTTTCCAAGTCGAACCACAAATGTTCGATTGTGTTCATGTCAGGTGAATTTGGAGGCCACGGCATTAACAGAAAGTCACCGGCATGTTCCTCGAACCACTCCTTGACGATTCTGGCAGTGTGACATGGGGCATTATCCTGTTTGGTAATTGCCATTACAGAAAGGAACCCAGTTGCCATCAATGAGGTTGAACTTGGTCCGCGCAACGATGTTTAAATACCTGACAGCTGTCAGGGTTTGTGCTGTCGAGATAATGGGGCGTAACGTGCCCACAAGAAAATATTGCCCACAGCATAACACCGCCGCCGCTGGCCTGTTTCCGCCACAGTGCATCTAGGTGCCATAGCCTCCGTTGGTAATCAGCGCATCTTGCTCGGCCGTTTACATGATGCACCAGGAATCTTCAATCGTCAGTCAAGGCCACTTTCTTCCAAGTATGCACTGTCCAATCTCGATGATCTTGGGCCCATTTCATGCGTTGTTGGATATGACGTGCTGTGAGCATGGGGACCTGACTGGGTCTTTGGCTACGCACGCCCATGCGCAGAAAGCTGCAATGAACTGTGTGCTGTGACACATTGCCCTGATCACGACTGTTGTCGTTGCGGGTGATTTGTCGCACACTGGCCCTGAGGTCGTTATGATTTATGCGCGACAGTCCCAACTGCCCTCTGGCGTCAATGAATTCCGGACAACACAAGCTGGACGACGGTTCGTCATTTGGCAATCTGTGTGCCACATTTCGATACGTACTCACTAGAGCTGCACGTGAACAATCCAGAGGCCATCACGTTTCCGAGATCGTAGTTTCGAGGCATCGTGCTGTTACAATTTGTCCTTTCTCAATCTCCGAAAGAATGGGAAAACTCTATTAACCGACAACCGGTCCACGGGTTGTATATATACTGCTCTGTGAACTTAACCTGCGCCATTGAGCCGCGGATGGCTTAGTGGTCAGCGAGTCAGACTGTCAATGCAAGGTCCTTAGGTTCGAACCCGGGCTGATCTTTCAGAGATGGTGTGATTTACTAACAATCGCTGAATATCCACCTTGCATCGGACGAGCACGTTAAGTGACGGCCCCCAGACTGGACCCACTGATTAAATGGGTATCATTTCCTATACCACCCCTGAAATTCTCTCACCCCTCTATGTGCAACATCGTACTTGTACGGTGGCGCCATCTACTGTACTCTAATCTCACTACAAACTGTTCTGTCAAAGTCGCTAGACTTGCTCTCATTCCTTCAGTTTCTGTGTCCTGCCCAAAAGGCGATCTCTCTGTAGGTGGCTGGGACCTAAACTTTACTCACTGTGGACGAAGTCCTAGAAGAAAATGACAAATACTATCTATCTAACCTGCGCCAATGTTCGGACTCCAGGCGAGCTCATTTCTCTAAGCCGGGGGTGGACATAAAGTAATGACTCAATGGCTCATCCGTGTATATCATCATCATTGTCAACCATTATCAATCCACTGCTGGACGAAGGTCTCCCCAAGTTTCTTCCAAAACGGTCTGTCATGTGCCAGTCTTCTCCATGTTACTCCCGCATACTTTCGAATTTCATCCACCCATCTCCCATGTGGTCTTCTTCTGGGTCTTTTCCTGTCCCTTGAAATCCAGTCTAAAATTTCAACCGTCCATCGATGGTCTGTCCTTCTGGCAGTATGTCCAGCCCATTGTCATTTCAGGGATTTTAACTCTGATCATGATGTCTTCCACTCTTGTCATTTTTCGGATCCACGAGTTCCTCTTCTTATCTCTCCTGGTTACACCAAGCATGCACCTGTCCATGCTGCTTTGAGTTGTCTGCAGCCTTTGTATGTCTCTTTTAGTTAAAGGTCCATGCCTCTGCACCATACGTAAGCACTGGAAGGTTGCATTGATCAAACATTTTTCTTTTAAGACATAATGACATATTGCTCTTGAAAATTATGCTGTTTCTTCCAAAAGCTCTCCAGGCAAGTTTTATACGTCGATTAATTTCTTCATCAATGTGACCCTCACTTGATATCTGCTGTTCAAGCTAAATGTAGATATTGGTTGTCTCCAGCTTTTCTCCATCAATCGATAAATCTTCATTCCTTGTAAAAGCATTGTACATCACTTTTGTCTTCTGAAAGTTTACTTTTAATCCCACTAATTTACTCTTGTCAGCAAGTTCCTGGATCATACTCTGCAGCTCTGATGGAGTAGTTGCAAAAATGATTGCGTCATCAGCAAAACGAAGGTGAGTTAAGGAATCTCCATTAACCTTTATCCCTTTGTTTTCCCAGCTGAGCGACTGAAAGTCACCCTTCAATGTGGCATGAAAGAGCTTCGGAGATATGGTGTCACTTTGTCTCACTCCCTTTCCAATTTTTATGTGTGTTGTATTTTCAAATAGCTGAATCTTTGCACTTGCATTTTCATAGATGTTATTAATAATATTAATGAATGTATCTTCAATACCGCAGGGTTTCAAAGCCATTGTAACTGCTGATGGTTTCACCGAATTAAAGGCCTTTTCATAATCGATAAACGTCATGCATAATTAATTCAAACACTTGACGTGGATCAGGAATACCAAACAGAAATCATCGCTTTTTCCACGTTAATAAGCGAGTCTCGGAAAAATCTCATCAGCCGCGACGGGAATCGAACCCAGGATCTTCCAAATATGCGCCGGACATGCTACCACTGCACCACCGGGGTCTCGAATTTGTCCTCAAACCATTAGCGGTTATAATTTATTTGAAACTCTGTGCAGTTGAAGATAAATACATTAGTTTTATTCATAACATCTATGAAAGTAAAAGTGCGTAGTTTCGATTTTTCCGGGATGCGGTACGTATAAAAATTAGAAAGGGAGCCAGACAAGGCGACAATATGTCTCCCGAGCTCTCCAATGCCATATTGAAGAATACCTTTCAATCACTGAACTGAGAAGATATGAGGATCAAAATCAATGAAAATTATTTAACATACCTTCGTTTTGCAGACAACATAATTTGTGCAAGCACTCCCTGAGAAATGCAGTCATTTGCATCGTATTCTTCCACTTTAACCTCTTTTTTTCGGAGCATCTGTTTTCTTATGTAAAATTGGGTTCTTCTCATTTAAATAATGTCTGAACTTAACGCCACAAGGTTTCTCCCGATGGATTTGAATTTGGCAATCCTGACAGAGAGTTAAATGGGAAAGTAACGTAAATAAAGATTTCTGAGATAAGAGCTCGGTGTGCAATGTCATAAGAGCGACTCACAATTGTAGTTTTAAAAGGAGCGGATATTGTACAAACGTTTTGCATTGAGAGTGCCGATTTTATTTAAAGAGTGACAAGTGTGAAGAACACTGTAAAACATAATTGATAAATTCCATTCAAAGTACGAGGTGTGGTAATTTAATTTCCGGAATGCACCTGTAGAAGAAATGTTCGTACCCGTGCACTAACGGCTGCTGTCATCTTCGAAGTAATCCCCCTCCTGAGCTATGCATTTAGTTAGAAGCTGTTAACCTTGCTAGAAGCATGCCTGGAACTCTGCAATGCTCTTGAGTTACTTTGTCACGTTATGCTGGATGTCAGAAATCCTTGAAAATCTTCGTCCTTTCACGGTAGTGTTTATTTTGGGGAAGAGTCAGAAGTCACAAGGGGCTAAGTAAGATGAATAGGGTGGATGATCCAATTTGGTAATTGATTTCTCAGGAAGTCGCCAATCCTGAGCACTTCATGGCTTGGGCCATTATTAGGCCACAGTTCAGCTCTTTTCCTTCGAACAGAATCCCATAACCTTTCAATACCTGTAAAACAGCATTGTTGGAAATCGTAATACTATACTAGTGATACGATTTAGTGGCGTAGGAAATAGACACATAAGCGTTTTCAAGCTTTCGCACATCAACCAGATGGCTTTTTCAAGGAAGTTAGACAGAAACTGCAAACTGAATAATAGAACGCTTTAACAATTTGAACGCGGAAACTTGACTTGACAATAAATATATACGACGTTATATCTATATATTAATTTTATAAGGGTTTTTACTGTAAGACCAGTTGTGAGAGAACGGCTGAACGTAAACATATGGTTGAGGTATCAAAATAAAGTTCTTACCATTTAGATGTGCCAGTGGAAGAGAAAAATGAGATTTGGGCAACGGTTCGGGCGTTGTGGGGCGGCAAAGTTCCCATGTAAAGTCAATAGGAGAAACGTGCGGTTGACATCCGAAACGTGCGGTTGACATCCGGCTGAACGTAAACATATGGTTGAGGTATCAAAATAAAGTTCTTACCATTTAGATGTGCCAGTGGAAGAGAAAAATGAGATTTGGGCTACGGTTCGGGCGTTGTGGGGCGGCAAAGTTCCCATGTAAAGTCAATAGGAGAAACGTGCGGTTGACATCCGAAACGTGCGGTTGACATCCGGCTGAACGTAAACATATGGTTGAGGTATCAAAATAAAGTTCTTACCATTTAGATGTGCCAGTGGAAGAGAAAAATGAGATTTGGGCAACGGTTCGGGCGTTGTGGGGAGGCAAAGTTCCCATGTAAAGTCAATAGGAGAAACGTGCGGTTGACATCCGATCGCCTGCGGTTGACTCACGCGCTGTTGAAGGCGGAGGTATGGAGGAACTCAAATACTCCGAAGTACGAAGTTTCTCTTCTCAACGAACCGTTGTGCAAAACAACGCTAGCAGGAATTTGTTTGAAAGTTCTTATCAGAACAGCGAACACTCGAAGACCTGATTGCGTTGTGCCATTGGACTGTGTGATGTACATATACAATTAACATTCATTCGATCCAGTTTATTCACGTAGGTAAGACGTTTCCCATTATTTAAAGATGTAAACAGACGTTTCATATAACTTTTTTTTTTTTTTTTTTTTTGAAAAGAATAAACTTATCGTCGATGCCGACGGGTTTCGTCTACCGGGTTCGAATCCCGGTAACGCATGGGTATTGTGTTTGTCTTACGGCACTAGCTCTCTCCCTTCCATGAAACCAGTGGCTGTAAATTAGGGACGGGCGACTGCTTATAGCCCATTGAGTTGCTCACGGTGGTCATGAAATCTTCAGTCCAAAAAAAAAAAAATCACGAAGCTGGACTATTGTCTTTACTAAAGTGGTTGAAAGATTTTGTCAATCAAATAAAGTTTACATTTGTTGTTTCATATCAGTTTATTATTTTCAAAAAAAAAAAAAAAAAAAAAAGAAAAGCCTTCGGTTCCAACGGGTTTTTTCTAGTTCATTTAAAGATACGAGGCATCACGTTGGTTGTGCGCGCGGTATCTTGGTAGGGAGAATTAGTTACTTGAAGAACTGGTTACAAATGCGTCGCAACTCTAGTGAGACGCTGTAATTTTAAGTATCGCTGTTGGTAATGATCTCCATAGTTTCCCGAATGGATCTACATTTAGGGGTAGAGTAGGTAGCTAATTTATTTACAGTAAAATACATTCTCTAAAAGTATGGATGGGAATTGCTTCCCCAGGAGCCATGCAGTCCTGATATGAGCCGACCAGACTATGACTTGTTCCCAAAACTGAAGAAGCCACTCCGCGGGAAACGATTCAATACGATTCAGGATGTTTCTAATGAGGTGATACGATTAATATGACGCCTCAACAATGGAGGTGTCCTGACTGGAATACAAGACTAGCCCAAACGTTGAGCAGCTTTCATAAAGAAACATGAAGATTTCTTCGAAGGGCTGTAAAGGTATATTGTGAAATAAATTCGTTTTTCAAGAGATATCTCACACTATGCAAAACTTTTGAAATGACTCGTAGAAAGACATTATTGAACCACTGTAATATTAGACCGAACACCCAGAAGATCCAGAATAAGACCGCATAGGAAATGGGCGGAATACATTCGAAAGCGTGTTGGAGGAAGAGGGAATGGCCTAGGACAGAGAGTTCTGAAAAAGAATTTGGAAGACCTTCATCCACCAGTGGATTGATAATTGATGTTGATGATGTTGAATATACAGTACAACGCAGGTATAACGTGATCACATAATACGAAGTTCCGCCAAAACCGAAGTTTTTTTTATAGATCCCTTAAAATTCATAATATTCTCCCTTGTTATTAAATTAGAAATTACCGTTTTTCTAACTGTAAGGGGATGAATCATCTTATAGAGCAGTTTGCATGAAAACAAGAATGTTCCAGTTCTTTTTAAATACTTCTCCCCTTCCACATCCACATTACCTGGGAAAATATCTTGTTTTTTCTCCTCCCCTTTCTCTTTCATCCACATAATCTCTGCTCACGAACGCCACGAACCTACATTTATGGCACCGAACAAGGTGTTAATGACGTCACGCTAGCAATGAAACTCCATACTGGAATTATTTACATGTATATGTCACCACCCCCTTTTCGTTGAGCATTGTGTGATGGACTTCCAGTACTTATTTGCCCAGTATTCTGTGGTGTGGTTACGAAAATCGGAAAAAGGAGTTTAAAAATTGGAAAAAGGAGTTTAAAAATTCAAAGTTGCTAAAGTGTTTGATATTCCACGAAAATTCTCTTTCTGCAATCTAAAAAACAAGCGCGAATCGAAACGTAAGCTCAGTAATGGTTCATCAAGTGTTCCGAGAGAGAATTCACACAGATGTGGCAGCTCCTCTTTTAAAGTGGATTGAAAAAATAAGTACGAATCAGAAGAAAAAACATTCAAGAAACTGGGCTTTTATGATTAGAAATGGCATTACATTTCGCCAAGCTTTCCGGAAAAGAGAATTTTAAAACAAGCATTGCATGCTTACAGCGTTTTAAAGATAGTCATGATATTGTGTTCAAGTCTATTTGTGGTGAATTGCTTTAGCAGAAGACCAAGGTATGGAAAATTGGTGAAAATCCAGCAAGAGCGAAATTTTGTGGTACGAATCCTGTAATCTGTGTGTGTGTAACACCGATAACACTGGAATATTTTACCAATTACTGCTAGAGAAAACGAAAGCTTTTAAAAGAGAGAAATGCAGGGGTTGTAAAAATTTTAAAAATCAGATTGACTGCGCTGATGTGCGCGAATACGGCTGGTTCCAGCAAAAGAAAATTACTCGTAAATTGGAAAACCAAATAATCCACTCTGTTCAAGAAGGGCGAAATATCAAAAGCCAATTGCAGAGCCATTAAGAAATCCTGGATGATATTGGAGATTTTTCACGGAATGGATTAAGGCAATCGTCTATGAAATGAGCAGAAAAGGCGAAACATTCTTCCCATCACAGACATCTGCACGGCCCACTCAAGCTATGCGGTTTTAAAATCGACAACTGTTTATCGTCTTCCTCCTTACACTACAAGTAAGCTATGACCAAACGAACGGGGAATAATAGAAAATATGAAAGTTCATTGTCAGAAAACATTTACTTTGTAAAGTTTTAATTATATTCATCGACAAAAAATCAGTTTCACCCAGAAGGACCTGTTGGACTGCAATGCTATTTGGGAGGAAGGGAAAGGTTATCACGAACAATAAATGATTAAACATTGAAACTGATATGGGCAATATTTATTGAGCTACACACTAATAAGTAGCGTATCTCAGTATGCCGTCGGACCGCTATATTTGCTCACACAGTGTGCCAAACGTCCCGGCATGGAGTTTCACGGGTTCCAAATGGTATCCCGCAATAAGCCATCCCATGCAGCTTGAATCTTCTCATGCAGTTCCTGCAGGTTGTGCGGTAGGGGTGGAGTGTGGATAGCTCGTCCAATAGCATCCCACAAATTTACGATGGCCGATAGGTCTGGCGATGCTGCTGGTCATGACAGAGTGTCAGTGCCTTAAAGGCAAGCTCTCGAGATAGCAGCAGTATGCGAACTATCGTTGTCCTCTTGGAAAATGTCACCGGAGTGAGCGTTCAGAAAAGCTAAGGCCACTGGTTGCAGGACCTGATTAACGTAACGTTGGGCTGTCAAAGTGCCTGCAATGAACACTAAAGGTGATCTGGCATCGTAGGCAATTGCACCCCACACCATGACACCAGGTCTACTGGACGTGTGACGCTCGGCAAGATATTGTTCATCTGGGAGCTGACCACGGTGCCTCCACATACGGATTCGTTTTTCGTCTCCTTCAAGACAAAAGAGGGACTCGCCACTGGTGATCCCCTGCTGCCATTCTGCGTGGGTCCATGACAGTCGGGCACGACAGCATTGCAGCCTTTGGCGACGATGCAATGGTGTTAAGAGCAGTCGTCGTAACGGTCTGCGTGCGTGTACTACTACGTCGTGCAGCCGCCTTACAATGGTGCTGGTACCAATCGGACGATGAATGGAGGGCATTCCTTGCTGAATATCCGCAATCGTTGTTGTTGGGATACTCCGCGCATATCAAACAACCCGTCAGTCCTCTCTCTCTCTCTCCGTGGGTCGTTTAGATCTCCCAGACCATTCCTGTGGTTGCTGCGTGCCTTGTTCTATCCACTGCCGCCATCAGCGTGCTATGGTGATACCCGCACAACCGGTATGGCACGCAATACGGAGATCAGACCATCCCGCTTCCCGGAGCCTGACGATGCGGCCCATCTCAAACTCCTCCAACTGCTCGAATTGCTTCCGAACGTTTCTCGGAGGCATAAGTCATTTACAAAGCATGCAACCAACACAACAGCACGAGTCAGAATGGCAAGCACGCGCAACGGGACGACCATATATAGCCTGTCAGGCACAGCGCTACGACCCCTCCTTGCTTACGTCACATGCGTGGCTGAGCGTGATACATAAATCATTTGTATATCTTATGATGTCAAACCTACCCACCAAGTTTCATTTGTGTTGGGTTGCCTTCTTTGGGTGCAACGAACGTTTTTTTGACGATGAGTGTAATTTAAAAAAAATGAAGCAACAGTTATTGACGTTAGAATGGCATAAAACGTCCGTGCTATTCGTGCCAACCAATACACCAAAAATAACTGAATGCTGTCTAGACACGATACCAAACAATGGAGATAATTGCAGATTAAAAGATGAACATTTATTTACAACTTAAAACCATATATACATGCGAGATCTTTCAGACCCACTATGGGTCCATCATCAGGAACCGCAGCAGAGGGGTGGTTCCGGGATTATAAAGTCTGGAAAAACAACCCACAATGCATTGGCATGGAGGCGCCGCTCAAGCCCACGCACGTGCACTTGCTAAATATACAAACATGCAAACATTACAAAGACACAATAAACACGATTACGGATTACGATGATATGTACAATGGTGTGAAATAAAATGTCTCCATGATGAGGGTAATGTCGACGGCATGTCGTCATTATAACATTGGTTAGCAAACAGAGTTATATACATGCTATGAAATGCTAAGCTGTGCTCGGCAAGTTATTTTAAAAGAAACAATTCAGAATTGTTGGAGACATGAAGGTTTTGGAAAAATCTTTCAGAAAAGCAATGAAGACATGTCTGAAATGATACCGCAGATCGAAGAAATGAAAATGGTAAAGATGATGAAACTTGATGTCTTCTGAAAGAAATAGTGTCATCTCTCGTGTTTCTTTTGAAGATAATGTTTAAGCTGATTAGGAGGCTCTCGGTAGAATCGTTAAACACAGATCTGGACAGAGTGGAAGCATATTCCGGTCAAGGTCGATCAAGCGATGAAGATAAAATCACTACAGAAAAGAAAGCGATTTCAGAGTTTCTTCCGCAAGTTTAGAAAATCTTACAGTTTATATAATTTTTCATCTAAGATATTTTAATCCACGGACGCAAATTAGAGGTTACCCGGTTACCACTGGCGACTAAGATTTTCCAGTTGGCAACCGGCTTTTCTTTTTCTTGAAGGAGGCTATTGAAAAAGTTCTTTCCCTTTCACATTTTTTCCTAAATTATTTTCGTAGAGTACGCTTATCTGTGCTTAAATGTCAGGTCGAAGAGAAATAGCTTTAATTGGAGAGATCAAATACCGGTTTATGGCGGCCGTTCCGCGGATTCCATGTATCTTTAGCGTCAGAGCTGAGACCGCAAGAGGTGTAAGTGGTGAATCCGTGAACTTTCACTTGTTCGCAACGGCGAACAGCGTATGGGTTGACGTCACCAGTACCAGAGGTGAATAGATAAGGCTCATGAAGTTGCTTATCATGAAGCAGGAAAAGCTTAATTTCAAAGCGACCGACAGAAAAATAATCGAAGCTGGTCAAAGTTATTTGAAATCAAGGTTTCCAAATTCAAAAACGACTATCATTGACGATTTAAAATTATTCGACACTGCAACTTAGCCATATGAAAGAAAATTTGCTGACTTTTGAAATACAGAGGTAATAAAATTGGCACAAGTTTAAAAAATTGCTCGTCTGGTCTCGAAGATGAAATCGTTGAAGACTAATACGACTTGAAACACTCTACTGATCTTCCCTTTGCGGCTTTATGCTAGCATGCTATCAGTCAACGAACTCTGTTCCCTATCTTCAGGAAGCTTGTGAATGTAGTGGAGTGCATTCCTATTTCAATAGCTAGCAGTGAACGTGATTATAGCGCTATGAATAACATTAAAATGCACTGCTGGCCACCCAAAATGCAACACCAAGAAGGACACCAGATAGCAAAGCCAGATTTACTGGACACATAACAACAGTTACAAAGATGAAACGATTGAGCTTACAGGCCCGTGCGACGTGCGGAACACGCAGACATAAATAGTTCGTGTGGCCCCCATGGCTGGCAATAACGGCCGCTACATGCCGCGGCATCGAACGAAAGAGGCTTTGGATGTGTGCTTGGGGTATGTCGTTCCAGGCTGCTTCCACACGTTGCCACAGTTCATCAGGCGTAGCCGCAGGTGGTGCTTGCCGGGCCACTCGGTTGCCGATCAGCGACCAGACGTGTTCGACATATCGGGAGAACAGGCGGGCCACGGTAGTAGTGACACCTGGTGGGCCGTGAAGAATTGTCGCACGATGCGTGTCACGTGCGGGCGCGCATTGTCCTATTGAAACGTGATCGCTGGCAGGTCCTGCAGGTAAGGGAGGACTACAGGCTCCAAAACGTCGGAGATGTAGCGGTGGCTGTTGAGTGTACCGGCGATGCGTACCAGAGGGGTGCGGGTTTCATATCCAATTGCACCCTAAACCATAACGCCAGGCGACGAACCGGTATGGCGATGCATAATGCAGGCGTCATATAGTCTCTCGCCGTGGTGCCGCCACACGCGGATCCGACCATCGTGATATTGCAGATAGAAGCGGGATTCGTCGGAGAAGACAATGTCGTGCCATTTCGTAGTCCAGGTGCGGCGTTCAACGGCCCACTGTCGCCCCACTAGCCGGTGATGTATAGCCGGTGATGTAACGTCAATGGTAATCGGAGCAATGGGCGCCTTGCGACAAGTCCCCGCTCCTGCAGACGACGTCTAACGGTACGTGCTGACACAGGTTGTTGCGCAACACACCCTAATTCCGGCGCAAACGTTCGTGATGTGGTGGTGCGAGCCGTCAATGCCCGCCGCACAACATTCCGGTCCTCTCATATGGTGGTTTGCCGCGTATGCGGCAATCGCTCACGTAGGTCCGTCTTGTCCCTCCTGCACTCATCAAATCCATACTCGCCTCACTGTGGCTGGATGTCGTCCCACACGGGCGCTGATGTCTCGGTACGATAAACCGCTGTCGCGATAAGCCACTATTCGTCCTCTGTCGAACTCCGAAACGTGCTGGAATGACTGCCGTATTCTGCGACGAGGCATCAGGAAGCTTCCAAAGCACAGGTCCGGCAGCAGAACACACTTCCACTACTTACACCCGGCCTTCTGTGCAACCTTTTTATAGTGCTTCTCGGTGGCGTGTCGGGGGCACATGATTTGCATATGCCCTGCAATGCTGATCGTTTGCATGTCCTCACGCGGACGACACATGCTGCGAATTTCAGGCCAATCGGATGCTTCCTTCTTGATGTTGCATTTTGGGTTGCCAGCAGTGTAGTACAGCGTTCTCGACTGTCTTCAGGGACAAGAAACAGTTTAGTGTACATTACCGTAAATGGTGTGAGTTTTCAAGAATTCGATCCCACTCCTGCAATGAATTACTGGTTTTCGACTGAGGTAAAGAGATTAAGATTTCAAGTCATCAAGTCATTCTCATTGAAAATCAACTAAGACCTACGGTAAGTAATAAAAGCAGATTGAAATTTAGGCCACCAGATTCTTTTAATGGACCACTAAAAATATTACACTTATTTGCATGGGTGTTTTATTTACTGTGTTAGCGGAAGTTGGAAAAATTTAGCAGATGCCATAAAACAAATGCAAAACAAGAAGCAGTTGACTCACATTTCGATGAACCATTGCATTATCACCACCCCCAGCCTAGAGAAATAAGCGCGCCTGGAGACCAAACGGTGGCGCAGGTAAAGTTCACAGTACACATACAACCCGAGGACCAGCTTTCGGTTAGTAGAGTGTTCGGAGTCAGAATGGGAAAGTTGCCGATTTGTTGGAGTTTGATAAAAAAAATTTGTGATGGCACGGCACCTCGTAACTACGATCTCTGAAACGGCGCAGTTTGTGAGTTGTTCACGTGCCGTTGTAGTGAGTGCATATCAAAAGTGGTGCTCATCGCCACCAACGCATGAAATAGGCCCAAGATCATCGACATTGAACAGTGGATGTATGGAAGCAAGCTGCCTGGTCTGACGAATCAAGATTACTGGTGCATCACGTAGACGTCCGAAAGCGGATACGCCGATTACCAACGGAGGCTGTGGCACCTGGATGCACTGTTGGGAGGAAACAGACCGGCGGCGGCGGTGTTATGCTGTGGGTGGTGTTTTTGTGGAACACCTAAGGCCCCATTTTTCCAATAGCACAATCCTTGACAGCTGTCAGGTATCTAAATATCGTTGCGGAACAAGTTCACCCATTCATGGCAACTGCATTCACTGCTGGTGATGGCCATTACCAACAGGACAATTCGCCATTCCACTTTATCCCATGACACTCAAGGACTGGTTAATGCCATGGCCTCGAAATTCTCCTGACATGAACCTAATTGAACATTTGTGGTTGGACTTGGAAAAGCGAGCTCACGCAAATTCACCACCCCCGAAATTTACGGGAACTAGAGGACCTACTGTTGACATTATGGTACCAGATACCCCAGGACCCGTGTCGTCACCTCATTGAATCGATGCCTCGCCGAGTGGCTGCTGTATTGCGTGATGAAGGATGTCCTATAGCTTGTTAGGTTGGTGGTCCTAATGAAATGGCTCATCGTTATATATACACTATCTATCAACAAGTAATTGGACACCCCTGCAACGACGATATCTGCGGTCCTGATACACGTCACGGCCGCCGCCGTTAAATATCGTGTGGAAAACAACGCAACCAGTCGCATGCAAGATGCCACGCAGTTCGGAGCTCTCTGATTTCGAGAAAGGTGTAATCGTCGGGTATCACAGAAATGGACGATCCATACGTGACATATCCAGCGAGTTGAAGTCCCCAAAATCGACAGTGGCCAACGGGATTGGCAAGTGGAAGATGAGAGGTGATTGTCGGAATGTGCCCCGAGCCGGCAGACCCACAAAACTGGGAGTTACAGACCGACGGGTGCTAGCCAGAGAAATTCGGAAGAACCGCACCAAATCGATGGGCCACATGCGCGAGGAGTTTTAACAGGCATCCGGGAGTGTTCTTTCGATGAATACCATCCGTAAGGAAGCCCATCTGCTCGGTTATCATGGACGTGCTGCCGCTCACAAGCTTTTGTTCACCAAGTCCAATAGCGCTGCTCGGCTAACGTGGTGCAAAGAACGTCGACAGTGGACCGTTGAAAAGTGGAAACAGGTTCTATGGAGCGACGAATCAAGGTTCACCCTTTACTGTTCGGATGGCAGGGTCTGGGTTTGGCGTCTGCCTGGAGAACGCCTCCTGCCGGAATGTATTGTGCCAACTGTGAAGTTCGGCGGCGGTGGAATTATGCTGTGGGGGTGTTTCTCCTGGTATGGCACGGGACCCTTGGTCGCAATTCCTGGTAGACTCAACGCCGAGACCTACTGAACCATTTTGGAAGACCATGCGCTTCCTACGTTGTGGCAGTCTTACAGGGTGGACCCATGTTACTTTCAAGATGACAATGCCACCTGTCATGTTGCGACGTCCACCATGGTTTGGTATGGTGACAATGGGGTTAATCGAATATACTGGCCTGCGCAGAGCCCGGACCTTAATCCTATCGAGCACCTCTGGGACGAGTTGGAGCGTCGACTTAAGGGGTGCCCCCACCGTCAGAAATCGGTGTAGGAACTGACCTGTCTTCTCCAAGCCGAGTGGAAGAAAATACCGCTAGCCGTCGTACAACGCCTGGTTGAGAGTATGCCGCAGCTGTAATCGCCGCTGGTGGTGGCTCCACCAACAATTGAAGGTGAATAAACTTCGCTTTCCTTTGCTATCACAGGTGTCCAATTACTTATTGGTAGATAGTGTATATACGAGGGTGAATCAAAAAGTAAGCTCAATGCCCTCGTTACGTATAGCTGCGGCAGATTGTAAGGTCAATGCTCTCGTTGCGTAGAGCTGTGGCAGATTGCTATTTGAGAAGGGATGGGCACGTGAACGCGACACGTGGCGAATGCAATTTGCTAATCTTCTAACCGCTGTTGCCTAGCAGTTGTAAGGGCGTAAACATGGCCGTCAGTTTGTCGGAATGCTCCATCGTCAAGCAGCAAAGTTTAGTGAGACGTTTAAGGGCTGAGGATGTGCAAACTGCTTAAATTCATCGTAGGATGCTTGTGCAGTATGGGGAGGTCAAGTGTATAAGCCGGAGACATGTGCACAAGTGGATAGAAAAGTTTCAAGCCGGTAAAACGAATGCGTTAGATGAAGCGTTTTCGAGCCGCCCGTCGACCTCTCGCACAAAGAACCATCTGGATCGCATCGATTCGCTCTTTAAAGGAAATCGCTGGGTTACTCTGTTTAAGATTGCTCAAAAGGTAAACATTAGCTATGGTTCTGCATTCTCAATAGACCATGACGATCTCGGATGTCAAAAAGTGTGTTTCCCAGATGAGTGCCACGGCAGTCGTCTGATGCGTACCAGAAATGTTTTGCAGTGCTATGAGTCAGATCCCAGTATTCTGGAGAGGACTGTCACGGGAGGCGAAACATGGGTCCACTATTACCACCCCGAGAGGATAAAGCAAAGTACGAAGTGGAAACATCGGAGCTCCCCAGACAAAAAGAAGTTCAAAGTTGCCCCTTCGACACGAAAATCAATGCTGACTCTCTTTTTTAACATGACCTATCGTTGAACATTATCAAGCACAGGGTGACTCAATTAACAGTTGTCATATTGTGACTTGATGAAAAACAAATTGAAACCAGTAATTCGCACAGAAGAACGGGGAATGTTATTCAAAAAATTGCTTTTGCTGCACGACAACGCTTGTCCACATACGGCATTGGCAACTCAACAAACAATTACCGGGTTGAAGTTTGAGGTGTTACCACATCATGCTTACAGCCCCGATCTAGCTCCGTGCGACTTTCATGTTTTCAGGAGTCTGAAAGACGCTTTGCTAGGCAGCCATTTTGAAAGTGATAACCAGATACAGGAAGCCGTGCAGTCGTGGTTGCAGAAGCAACCCAAACATTCTGCTCCCCAGGTATCCAGAAGCTTGTAGACAGATGTAAAATATGCGTTGAACGACAAGGAGACTATGTTGAGAAATAAGGTAATTTTTATATGTATGCCTTTTTGTTTCTTTAACATGCAACAACATTGACCTTACCTTTTGTGTTACAGAATGGTACACCCTAAAAATTTAAATAAAGTTTGCAAAATTCAAATAAGAATCGAATAGGATCAAAAAATGGAAAAAGAATTCGAAATCTTTTTGTACCATAAACAAAAACTTACGCAGTTTCATTCTCCGCAAATTCTTCTTATTTTGTAAACGAGTGGAAATTGTAACATATTATCACCAAGACAAAGTAAAGAAAGGTAGTTAACATATCTAAAAAGACTGATTTGGGAGAAAATACAAATGAAAGAAAATTTGTTAAATGAAAGAAATTACAGAATTTAAAAGAAAGCGACGAACATGAAAGAGCTGATTTTACTGATGGCATTTTGTCAATTTGTAATATATTATATTTGGCAGTATTCTGTGAAGTCCAGGTTTTCAGCTCCACTTCTTAGAAAAACATGGAATTCATTTTCTCTGCCCGTAGGCGTATTTCTCACCACAAACTGCGCCAGAAACACAAATCTACTTTTTTTCTATTTCTTCAAAGAATTTCTGCCTTCTATCAGTCTTTTCGTCCAGGTGATGGTTGTCTTATCTTCTTCCCTGTTCCCTTGACTCTAGCAAAAAAGACTAGATATTTCTGAGAAAATTCCTATTTTTCAGAAAGTGCCACCATCTCTTAGGCAGCAGTGCTGTAGAGCCTCTTTACTGGCGAATACCCTAAATTTCGTAACCACGTAAACTTTGTTCTTGGATGCAACGGAAATAACGTTACGGAAATGACGTCACACTCCATTTCCTTAACCATGAGACTAAACCTGTTTATTTTTTTCTCATGCCCGGTTTCATTGAAAGCCGACCATGAGGGATTAGTAAAGAATTGGTAAGGTTTTCTGAATTTTATTCTATTTCACATTTATGCACAACTTTTACACCCTTTTATAATATTTACTAGTTTAGTAATTTAAAATATTAGATAAAACTATCATATATATTTAAAAATAAAAGGTTTCAGGTTAAAAAAAGGAAACTGTAGAACACAAACTGAAATCCATTTCTCATCCACTACAAAATCAAAGTTCTTATGAATCCAATAAAATTTTAAATAAAATTTGTGATAATTACTTTCGATTATTTATCTATACAGCTCTTTCTTATCAACTTTGTGGACGGAAGGTGCCTGACCAGGAAGAACCACACGGAACAGGTTTTGTATAATTAATTTAGAATCACTCCTCTACGAATCAATAAAAAGAGTCCCATAGTGCAGTGATTATTTAAACAAGTTCGTAAAATCATGCAATGCATTGATTATGATACGCTTTCCAACATACTAGAAATCATAAAATGGCTGTTTAATAAATCTCACTCCTATTTGATCCCATTTCCATGATATTCAACAGAACCGGTTCAGTATACCTCCGAAAAAACATGATAAAGTTTTGTCGCAATCGAAGCAATATTACGTAAGTTATGATGTATAAGAGCTATGGAATATACCCCGCTTCTGTGTCCTAACCTTTGACCCATTTCGCCCATTTTGAATAGGATTCGTCCCCACGCAGGCCCCTACAACATACTAACATTTCATCCAAATCGAAACATTTTTACGTAAGTTATGACGCATAATGGCGATGGAAGTGATTCCGCTCCTACGTCCTGACCTTTGACCCTCATTTCACCAATTTTCAATAGGGTTTGTCCCCAGGTGATCCCCTACCACATACTAATATTTAATCGAAATCGAACCTTTTTTACGTTAGTTATGACGCATAAGAACAGCGGAATGGATCCCGCTACTATGTTCTCACCTTTGACCCCATTTCGTTCACTTCCAATAGGGTTCCTTCCCAGGTGATTGCCTTCCACATACTAAAATTTCATCTAAATCGAACGATTTTTACGCGAGTTATAGTGCAGACGAACATACGCACACAACGCGTGACGTAATGGGGCAGATGGGAATCGCGGCCATCTGCTAGCAAAAGTGTGACGTCATAAAACTTTAATAGGATCCGCACATTTGTTTGACTGCTGACGTCATGAAAATACAGGTCGCGCCATCTTTTTTCTTCCCAATTAATTCGTTCCCAAGCATGAAAATTTGAACATCGATTGAAATAGCTTCATTTTATAACTTGGAATACCTAATATTTTCTAAAACATAACCATAATTATGCAATCCAACATTTATTTGTCTACTGACGTCATCAAAGCACAGGTCGCGCCATTCTTTTTCTGGTTTCAACACCGCCAAAGGAAAAGTTATTGATTTTTAATATAATTATGGTTATGTTTTAGAAAATATTAAGTATTCCAAGTTTTATTAAGAAGTTATTTTAATTGATGTTCAAATTTTCATCCTTGGGAACACATTAATTGTGAAGGAAATGTGTACAAAAGTTTTTCCATTGGAAGTATAAGAAGCAAAATTACTTGACGTCCACCTTAATAATATGGGATAAGGGCGATGGAATGGATCGCAATCGTATGTCCTGACCTTTAACCCCATTTCGTTCATTTTCAATAGGGTTCGTCCCCAGGTGGTTCCCTACCACATACTGAAATTTCATGGAAATCGAACCATTTTTACGCACGTTATTGCGAATAAAGGCAATGGAATGCATCCCACTCTTATGTCTTGACCTTTGCCCCCAATTCACCCATTTTGAATAGGGTTCGTATCCAGGTTGTCCCCTACCACATACTGAAATTTCATTGAAATCGAACCATATTTACGCAAGTTATGACGTATAAGTGCAATGGAATGGATCCAGCTCCTACGTCGTGACCTTTGACCCCATTTGTCCCATTTTCAATAGGGTTCGTCCCCAGGTGGTTCCTACCACATACTAAAATTTAATCGAAATAGAACCATTTTTACGCGAGTTATCGTGCGGACGGACGGACGGACAAAGCTGGAGCATATACGCTTCTTCAACCTACGGTTGGAAAGCGTAAAAAAGGGAAAAATAAAATAAAAAATAATTTAGAAAGACAGTAAACATTTAAAGACAAAGTTTCCACTGGAGAATTAAAGGTTCACAACATAAAAGTTTGTTTTTGGATCCTTTTTTAAAATTCAAGTTTCGTAGAACATTATTTCTTTTTCTGTAAACTTCTGCTTGGTACTGTTGCGCTGACTTTAGTCACTGCCATCCCAGCTCCACATTCAATAACCTCGTGACTGCAGTGTTGTGAGTATCTGGATTTCTATTAGCTGAATCCTGGAAGTTCAAACGCTGTTGCACTTAGAATCTGAAACATAATTGTTAAAGTAAATAAATTTATTTTCGCAAAGAAAAATAATTCCGGGTGACCGCAGTGTTGTGGGTAGCGAGAGTAATTGAAACTTTCATTGTGATATTCCAATTTCTAGCGGTGCCATTTTAGAAATTGTGAAAATACAAATTTGTTGATGACAGTACGATTCCGAGTCTCCTCGCTCCGCAGTGAGTTGTTCTAACCGACTAAACTACGCCGACGGATTGTATCGTTGCAGATTTGTCCTCTTGACGCATGCTTTACCTCTGTAGCAAGTCACAAAATTTAAACGCTGTTGTCTTAAAATCTGAAAGTTGTAAACATAAGAATTTAAAAAAGAACTGTACAAAAAAGGAATTTGAAATAGTACTGTATAAATATTTTTTTCCCGCAAAAACATAAAAAAATTAGGGATCATTAAACGTGGTAACATTCGCTGGTGAACGAATACGATTTTACTAAGGTCGCCTTGCGGTTTGTAAACCTATTAGGTCACAAGAACGAAATACGGCTAACACAAAGGTCTCAACAATTTCGAACTCGTTTAAAATTGGAGAAAAAATTGAGGCTAGATAATACGTTCAACTTCCATCGACTAACACTGGATTATCATCAACTACACCACAACTAAAAATTTCTGATTTGGTGACATCGAATAGCGCTGACTCTAAGCCACGTCGAAGTCAGTTTATCGGGTTACATGCACAAGAAAAACATGTCAGTACAATCATGCAATGCATTAATTATGATACGCTTTCCAACATACCAGAAATCATTACTCAAGTTATTACTCAAGTTATGAGGATAATAGCTGTGAAATAAATCTCGCTCCTGCGTCCTGACCTTTGAACCCATTTCGATGATATTAAACAGAAGTGGTTCAGTATACCTCCGAAACAACATACTAAAGTTTTGTCGGAATAGAAACATTTTTAGTCAAGTTATGAGGATAATGGCTGTGAAATAAATCTCGCTCCTGTGTCCCGACCTTTGACCACATTTCGATTATATTCAACAGAACCCGTTCAGTATACCTCCGGAACAACATGCAAAAGTTTTGTCGTAATAGAAGCATTTTTACGTATGTTATGACGCATATGGGCGATGGAATGAATCCCGCTCCTATGTCCTGATTTTTGACCCTAATTTACTAACCTATTTCTACCATTTTCAAAAGGTTTCGTCCCAAGGTGGTCCCCTACCACATACTAAAATCTCATCGAAATCGAACTATTTTGACGCGAGTTATCGTGCGGACGTACAGACGGACAAAGCTGGAGCATATACGCTTCTTCAACCTACGGCTGGAAAGCGTAAAGAACCTACTTTTCCACAATTACACTACAATTTTCATGAGATTGTCATCCTTAATTAGAGCGAAAATTCTTGAAAAATGAGTTTGGGCACTTTTTGTAAATATCAAAATATATTTCGCACATTTACTGGTTTTGATTTTTACGCTTTCCAACCGTAGGTTGAAGAAGCGTATATGCTCCAGCTTTGTCCGTCCGCACGATAACTCGCGTAAAATTGGTTCGATTTCGATGACATTTCAGTATGTGGTAGGGGACCACCCGCGGATGAACCCAATTGAAACCCGGACGAAATGGATTCAAAGGTCACGACATACCATCGGGATCCATTCCATTGCCCTTATGAGTCATAACTTGCGTAAAAATGGTTCGATTTCGATGAAATTTTAGTACATCGTAGGGGACCACCTGGGGACAAACCCTATTCAAAATGGGTGAAATGGGGTCAAAGATCCGGACATGGGAGCGGGATCAATTCCATCGCCCTTATGCGTCATAACTTACGTAAAAATGCTTCTGTTGCGACAAAACAATAGTATGTTGTTCCGGAGGTATACTAAACCGGCTCTGTTGAATATAATCGAAATGGGGTCAAAGGTCAGGACATAGGAGCCAGATTCATTGCACAGCTATTATCTTCATAACTTGAGTAATAACTTGAATAATGATTTCTGGTTTGTTGGAAAGCGTATCATAATCAATGCATTACATGCTTTTACTAACTTGTTTGAGTGCATGAAAGACGTTTCAGATGACGGAACGCCTACGGACGTACCTAGTACTCCTTTTTACGCTTTCCAAACGCAGGTTGTAGACGCGTTGATATGCCCCATCTTTGTCCGTCTGTCTGTCTACCCGTCCGCAGGATAGCTCCCATAAAAATGGTTCAATTGCGATGAAATTTTAGTATGTGGTAGCGGATCAACTGGGGACGAACCCAATTGAAAATGGGAGATCAGAGGTTAGAGCATAGGAGCAGGATCCATTCCATTGCCTTTACGCATCATAACTTACGTAAAAATGCTTCGATTGCGACAAAACTTTATCATGTTGTTCCGGAAGTAGACTGAACCGGCCATTATCCTCATAACTTGAGTAATGATTTCTGGTATGTTGGAAAGCGTACCATTATCAATGCATTGCCTCATTTTACTAACTTGTTTTACGCTTTCCAACTGTAGGTTGAAGAAACGTATAACCGATATAGTCACGTTCCTTTCGAGCTCTGTGTTTGTGCCCAGTTTTTGGAAGTATATAGTGAGTGTTTGTTCCTATTTTTGTGTTCCCCTTCAAGAAGAAGATCTGTACATTCTTTTAGCTCAGCTCCCAAGTCGGTGAGTTGCATATTTTATTTGCATTCAGCGTTTTATTATTTTCGATCAAGCTGATCGATCCTTAAGTTAATTCTCGCCATTTTCAATGGCAGGCACTGAGAAGGGTGATGTCCACGCCCACATCAGTGATGCTCATTCAACCTCCTCCTCCTCCTCACTCTCAGGAGACCAATCAGCATTTATGCACGTCAGAGACGTCATACGCATTCAAGATGTGACGCGCGACTCCTCTGCAAAAGCTCAAGCTGATATCCCTGTCCAGGAGAGTGACGTCACCTTGACGCACGTCCCTGGTTCATTTGCCAAAGCTATGGATGTGACCGATTGCACGGATGCGTTGCCTTCAACTGGCTCAACTCAGTTTATCAAGCCGCTACCAGCAATCAGCACTGTGTCGTATCCTTCCGCTGCCAACTCTACGTCTCTCACTTACTCCAAAGTGACCTCCGGAACGAAAGTTCCTTCCAAGTTTTTGCTCCCGTTTTTCCTGACTCTTACGTCAGTGTTGAGGGTAGTTCTGCCACCATCGATATCCCAGAGGATTCCCTAGCCGGGAAACAATTTTTCTCCACATTGGATTTGGGTGTCTGTTTTGATGCATTACCTGACACGAAACTCAAGGAATATAGTATTGCCCTAAAGAAGATGCTTCCTACAGGAGCTTATATCACTCATATGGCTCGAAAGCCACGGGCCGTATTAGTGTATTTTGCCCGTAAAGAACATGCAGACCTTGTGATGACTGCTGGCTTATCCATCAAAGATGTGCATCTTCTGGCTGAACCTATGGCGCAGCGACCTATCCAGGTCACTTTCCACCCAGTCCCGCCTGAAGTCTCAGATGTCGCTCTATGCACTTTACTCAGCAAATTTGGCCGAGTGGTTGGACCAATAACGATCCTTTCGGAGGCGCCCAGAGATCCCGATGACAAATCCATTGCAGGGTTTCGTCGAAGTGCCCGTGTCATATTTCCGTCGGACGATCATCTGCTTGCGTGCCCGAATATCCTAACCGTACGGTGTGGCCAGCAATGTCGGAGAATCGACGTCATTACTTCCTTGCACTGCACGCTTTGCCATGGCGAAAACCATCTTCGCGTGCACTGCCCACATCAAGTTCCACCGACTCCGACTGGCGCTCCTACAGGTACTGTTCCTACCTCGAAGCGTACTACACAATCTACTTCAGCACAGCAGGCCTTGGAGCCAAGATATGATGAAAAAAGTTCGCTTACAGACGTTGGTCAACGCAACGCTCCCACAGCCGCTTCCTCTTTTTCACTAGAGGATTTTCCTACAATTGCCTCCTCACTCCTGCAACGTCGTCGCTCCACCACTGAGTCCCTTTCAGAAGGTTTACAACCAGATATTACCACTGGAACCTCCGAAACAGCTGATGTGGAGTCCGTTGGTCCAGAGACGCAGTGTGAGGATGAGACGACCGAGCCTCCACTGAAGCGCTGCAGCTCTGGCCGCCGCAGGCGAGTAGCAAAGAAGCAAAACTCTACTTCACCTCGTTCAACCTCCCTCTCCAGCAGCTCTCCTCGACACACCTCACCAGCCGAAGTCTCCTTTCCCACGGTCGAAGAGTTCGCTGCATTTCTCCAGACAGCCAATATACCTCCCGTACCACTCTAATACATTGATCTCCATACATACTTAACGAATCCGACAAGCTACGCTATAGTGCGTGCCTTAGCAGTCAAGAATCCATCGCTTCGCTAACTTGTGCCGGAGCAGATCTTCAATGTGTCGCATTTCTGCCGCCAGATTGTTCCCACCCATCCGTGGGCACAAATCTTCTATAATCGTCTCAAGTCTTTTCCTCCAGCTCTGAAAGATCTTCAGCTAGAGGCAAGGAACCCCACAATTCAAGATCGTGTCACTTAATTGCAGGGGATTCGCTTCCCCCTCAGCAACTCTCTGGCATATGAAGACCTCAATCCGTTGGGGGCTGATGTTCTCCTCCTTCAAGAGACAAATAGCAAACCAACTACCGTCTATTGGCGCCAGTGGAACTTTGTGCTTCATCACGCCTATGGACTAACATCTCATAGCGGTCTTGCCATCGGCATTAGTCATAGTCTCAATTCTATTATCACATCCCTCTCTGTGCGAAATATTTGTCGAGATATCTTACAGCATGCATCCTTTACTATCGCGTCTTCCAGATATCATTTATTCAATATCTATATTCCCAGCACTACAACACATTTATCAATTCTCTTCACGCGTCTTCGCAGAGCACTCGACCGTATCCCACCGTCAGACCATGTTCTCGTTGGTGGGGATTTTAACTGTACCCTGGATCCTCTTCTGGATAGGTATTCTACAAATAGAGAGCGCCGCCATGCCCTGGTGAACATGCTCCAGACAGTTGTCACCAACAACGCTCTTCATGATGTACATCGGCATATTCATCCATGGTCGACTAATTACACTTGGCGCTCCTCTCATGCGCAAAATCCTTTCTTAGCCCGCCTTGACAGGTTTTATGCTATAGCCTCAGGTTTTATGCTATAGCCTTACTTTTCGCTATAGCCTTAGAACCTTTTCTCCGCTCCGTTCAACGCTCCTTTCAAGCCACCCTGCCGCCACTCATCGCCCGCACGAGACACCATGTCACCACTTCCGTGGCATATGCAGACGACGTTACCTTATGTATACGCCTGGATTCACAGTTCTCTTTGCTCCAAAGTCTTTTCGCCGATTACGCCTCCTGCTCCTGAGCTGCGATCAATACAACCAAAAGCACAGGCCTGTGGTGTGGCTCATGGGTTGACCGCTTGGATTCCCCATGGGGAGCGCACTGGTCTTCAGCCTCTCAACGTTTCCTTGGCGTACATCTTGTCGTCCCAGATGAAGCCTCCAGCACAACGTGGAATACCATCCAGCCACGTCTTCATCGGTCAACTGCGTTTTGGCGAAAAGCGCAGTTTTGCAACTCATATTTTCAACGTGCACGTCTTGCGCAAATCTATCTTCTCTCCATGTGCACACATTCCTGGCTTGCTACTAAATCCCCACTTCTTCGTCTCAATGATATCACTCGCTGCTTCACCTAAGTTATCTGGACCGGACACCACTGGCTCAGTGCCCCCAAGCTCAGCCTTTCTCCTGACCAAGGTGGCATTGGTGTAATTGATACACGACTGCACTATCAAGCTCTCCGGATTACTTCGTTCCTCCGTCTTCATACCTCACCTGTTGCCGACGCCGTTACCGCAAGGAATGTCATCACCTCTTCGAGCAACACTAATTTCACTTTCACTTCTTTCATTCTAATGGACCTCCGTACTAATACTCACTCTCGCCTTCCTCCTGCCTTACGGGAGACTCTTACCTTTCTCCGCTCTCTCCCGCTCACTCGATCCCCACCAGATTCCACCACTGAACTCCTTGCCGAACCCCTGTTCTTTTCCTCTCTTCTTCACCCCCTCATCTTTCATGCTTCGCCTATCCTTCTTGGCTCCGAGTCGGAGTTGTAACCGTCAAAGACCTTGTAACCTCAGATCTGTCCTGGCGACCCTACGCCAGCCTCCCACCCACCGTTCTACTTTCACCCTCCTCTCGCTCTGTCTATGATTCCCTACTCTCTACCATCATTGCTAAGTTTCCTCATCTCGCAACCACCACCGGCCTGACCTTTGTTCCTTCCGCCTCCTCCCCCCTTCCTTTCTTTCTTTCAGTCGGCAGATCTACACTTCCACTATCCTCTCTTTCAACCTCAGTTTTCTATCGGTTACTTTTAAAATTCCACTCTCCTTCTCCCCTTCACATCCCTGATGTCTCCCAATCCTCTCTCACCGCTGTCCGGTCTGCCACCCTTTCTCCTCTTTCAGCTCCTCTTGAAATAAACACTCACTGGCTTTTTCTCCACCGCCGTCTTCCCGTTCCATTCATACTCCACCGCATGACCATTCTTGACTCACCTCTTTGCCTCTTTGAGCTCAAGAAGCTGATGTCTCTCACGTTTATCTACATTGTGTCATCCTCCTTCCACTACTCCGTCTTGCATTTTCCATTGCTCAACGTTCAGCCACAACTGATCTTCCTTTCGATGCCTATAAGACACTCCTCCTGCAGGTCTCTCCGCCAGTCAAGCTTCCACCCATCTGCTCATATATTTTCATCCTGGTGAAACACGTCATTTACGTATTTCATCAGCGCTGCCGAGATATCTCATCTCCTTATACCATCCACCAAGCTTCTGTGGAACTACTGTGCCACTTTCGGGAGCGTCTCCTCTCAAGACTTCATCTAGAGAACCTTGTGGCCGTTGCCCAACAGAGAACAACATTTCCGTTCCACCTGGTCTCCGGCCGCTTCCTGGTTCGCCGGCATGCCAGCGACGTTGCAACTGACTGTCGGTAATTTATAACCTCGTTGCTCCTAGCTCTGTTGAACTTCAGTTCAACGTGCATGCTCACCATTGGTTTTCGGAATCAAACTTCAACATAAAGCTTATATCTTCTAACAAATGTGAATATAATATGCACCATACTGTACAAATGTATACAGTCTTTCTTGTTTTTTCTCTTTGATTATCATTTTTTCTACCAGTACTAAGACATCGTAATTCCGTTTGCCTTAGGTTTCACATTGTCTACTTTTTCATCTACAGTTCTCCTTTTGTACAGTGCTTTATTATAATATTCTCGTTCTGTTATTTGTCAGCACTATAATATACTTATGCTTCGAGACGAAATGTTTCGACAATCTCTCTTATTGTTCTTGTGCAGAATGCCTGCACCTCTTACCACGAGGCTCCTTTGTGAATCAATACATCGTGCTGTATATAATGTACATAACATTTTAGAGTTTGTATATTTTACCGTACAATATCCGTATCAGGACGCCCATGTTCGCCTCCTGAACCCAACCTTGTTAATAAAATTGTGTTGAACTGAAGAAACGTATGTGCTCCAGCTTTGTCCGTCTGTCTGTCCGCTCGATAACTCGCGTAAAAATGGTTAGATTTCGATCAAATTTTAGTATGTGGTAGCGGACAACCTGGGGACGAACCTTATTGAAAATGGGAGAAATAAGGTCAAAGGCCAGGACATAGGAGCGAGATGCATTCAATCGCCCATATGCGTCATAACTTACGTAAAAATGCTTTGATTGCGATAAAACTTGATAATGTTGTTTCGGAAATATACGGAACCGGTTCTGTTGAATATTATCGAAATGGGGTCAGAGGTCAGGGCACAGGAGCGAGATTTATTCCACAGCCATTATTCTCATAACTTGATTAAAAATACTTCTATTGCGACAAAACAACTTTCATATGTTGTTCCGGAGGTATACTGAATCAGTTCTGTTTAATATCCTCGAAATGGGGTCAATGATCAAGGCACAGGAGCGAAATTTATTACACAGCCATTATCCCCATAACTTGAGTAATAAGTTCTGGTATGTTGGAAAGCGTATCATAATCAATTCATTGCATGATTTTACTAACTTGTTCTAGATATATCGTGCATTCACACTAACTCCAAATTTTAAAAGTCGAACAAAATAATCAAATTATAGGACCAAAAGGAGTAGGAGGAAACGTTCAGATTTACAAAACGTGAAGTCACGTCGTTGGGTCCCTGTTTTTCTTCATCTATCACGCTTCTGTTCGCACACGGCTCGTCTGGTGGCAAATTCTAAAAAAAAAAAAAGAAAAAAAAAAGAAGAATGATATACTGAAAACTTAAACAAAAAAAAATTCTTCTCTATTTTATCTTCAATCGACACGGAAAGGAGATGTGTAATATTTGAAATTCTACAGCAGCGTTCATAACGTTACATCCCAATGGGAGATATTACAAAATCGCTAAAGACGCCGGTTTCTCTTTAATGCCCTGAATGTCCATAATAATCAAACTAATAAAAAAAATTCCCAAGGCTCTTTTCGATCTGCCTTCATGTGATATTTCACTGAATAAACAAATTATTCTATGCGTAGGCGTATCAAAAAATAAGTTTCACATGTTTCTCATAACTTTTCTTAAACAATGAGAAACCAAAAATGTATGATTTTTGAAACATTTAACTTTCCTTTTTTTTTCTAAGTAATCGCCAAGTTTTAGTAAACACTTGTCGGAATGGAAACCGAGTTTTTCAATACCGAGAAAGTAAAAGTTCGGCCCAAGTCCGCGGAGACATGTTTTCACAGCTTCCTGACTTTTTTTTTTTTTGATTGAAGGTTTAACGACCACCGTAAGCAACTCAATGGGCTATAAGCAGTCGCCCGTCCCCAATTTAAAGTCACTGGTTCCAGGGAAGGGAGAGAGCCAGTGCCGTAAGACAAACACAACATCCATGCCTCACCAGGATTCGAACCCGGACCCCTTTCGGACGAATGATCAGAAGCCATCGATTAGACCACTGAGCCACCGGGGCGGCCTTCCTGACTTCATCATTGTTTGCGGAATGCTTATTCCCAAGGTCGTTTTCAACGCTTACCAACCGTAGGTTGAAGAAGGGTGTATGCTCCAGCTTTGTTCGACTGTATGTCTGTCCGTCTGCACGATAACTCGCGTAAAAATGGTTCGATTTCGATGAAATTTTAGTATGTGTTAGAGGACTACCTGGGTACAAACTCTATTGAAAATGGTCGAAATCGGGTCAACGGTCAGGACATAGGTGCGGGATCCATTCCATTGACGTTATGCGTCATAACGGGCGTAAAGGCTGTTCGATTTCGATGAAAGTTTAGTATGTGGTAGGGGACTACCTGGGGGCGAACCTTATTGAAAATGGGAAAACTGGGGTCAAAGGTCAGTACATAGGATTGAGATCCATTCCATTGCACTTCTGCGTCATAACGTACGCAAAAATGCTTCTATTGCGACAAAACTTTAGTATGTTATTCCGGAGATATACTGAACCAATTTCATTTAATATTGTCGGAATAGGATAAAAGGTGAGGACACAGGAGCGAGATTTATTCCACAGCCATTATCCTCATAACTTCAGTAACAACTAGTGTAATGATTTCAGGTACGTTGGAAAGCGTTTCATAAACAATGCATTGCATAATTTTAATAACTTGCTGGTATAAGTGGTAATCTCAGAGGGCTAAATTAGGACTGTATGGGGGATACGGTTGTACTTCCCACTTAAAATTGCGAAAAAGCTCCTGCGTAGCGGCAGCTTTGTGTGGGGTTCCGTTGTCGCGCAACAAAATGATTCGTTTTGATTATTTTCTCCTCATCTTCGATCCTCAATTGCTTTTCTTAACTTCTTCAATGTCTCGCAGTACATTGCAGCATTTATAGTACTCAATATTGCCATAAATTCTGTATACACTGCCCCCTCGCAGTCAAAAAAGATAGTTTCCATCTTTTTTTCGGCAGATGGCGTGCCTTAAAATTTTTTTTGCAGTTAATGTTTCCACTCTATGGATGCCGATTTGCTTTTTGGTGCAAAGTGGTGCACCCACGTCTCATAGCCGGTGTCTATGCGCTGCAAACAGTCTGTGCCTTCCTTAGAATAACGATTCAGGAACGCAAGACTGGACGCAAATCACGGAATTTTGAGCAGTTCTATTAAAGGTCTTGGAACCTCTCTTGCGCACACTTTTCTGAAATGCAGGTGTTCGTGAATGATAGCGAGTACACAGTTGTGCTATCCTGAAAAAAGAAGTGGCCTGGCGCTCCAAAGACCGGCCCATCAGGTATGTCGAGTTTAGGGCATATCAGCATCAGATGGGAGCCTAGTCCGGTCCTCCGGTGATTCTTAGCACCCTCTGCCTTCATGTCGCACTGGCCGCTGCCTTGGTCAGGTACATTTCAGCTGCCGGAGACTGAGGGCCTATATATATATATATATATATACTTTAAAAAAGTATATATATATATATATATATATATATATAGGTATATATATATATATATATATATATATATACTTTTGCTTTAATATGCAAAAAGCTATATATAGGTCTTCCTGTTCGGGAATTGGAAGAGAGGGCTCTACTTTCACGGGAATTCATAGTGAAAAGAAAATTATTTTAAAGAGAATTATTGCTATGCATAAGACCTCGAAGTTGCATGCTAATTCAGTTATGTTTCCCTTTTTATATGCCTTGCCGAAATTTCACAAGAAACCTATTAAGTTCAGATTTATAACCAGCGCTACAGGATGTTATGGACAGCAGGCGGGCCAGATCTTTGAGTAAGTGTTAAAAGCTATTTTCAATCTAGTACAAAAGACTTGGATAATTGATAACAACGCTGCTGTTCTTAAATTTAATGAAAATAATGAAGACATATCCCATGTTGATACGTATGACTTCAATAATTTATTCACGTCTATTTCAATTATAGATTTGGTGGACATTTGTGATAAGATATTCAGAGGGTTCTCTGATTCCATTTGCATCAGTCAATCGGCTTGGACACACTTCATCAATCTATGTGTAAAAATCAATTACATACACTGCCGGAAAGTGAAAAAAGAACACAAAGAAGGAATTGGCGGACGATCATGAAATTTAGGAGTGATATTAATTTCGGGACCAACCGGTGAGCGCTTATGCCACAGCACGGCATAATATGCAAATTATCGGTGGTATTTAAGGAGTACGGCGAAGGGAATGTAATCAGTAGTCGGCGTACGGGCACGTGCGAAGACCCTAAAGAAGCTGCAATGCCTGGACATGGAAGACGTGTATGATTTCAGCAGGTATCGGACTTTGAGCGAGGTCGTCTAGCCTGACTCCGCGAAGCCGGGTGGTCGTATCGCGGAGCGAATTGGACGGGAAGTATCGGTGGTGGTACAATGGTGGCGTAGATGGTCCGAGGAACATTACCACACGAGAAGACGTGGAACCGGGAGTTGCAGACAGACTGATGGGCGGACCGATAAACGCATAAGAAGAGCGGCGTTGTCAAGCAGAACATCCACTGCGACGCAAATCCAAGCTGCCGTTGCACCTGAGGTGACTCTGCGAACAATCCGCAACCGTCTAGTGGATGCAGGACTACGTGCACGTGTGCCTCTGGCATGTGTACCTCTGACTCCAGCCCACCGTCAGGAACAGCTGCAATTGTGTCGCCAACGTCTACACTGGAGAACGCAATGGCGATCTGTTGTGTTCAGCGATGAAAGCAGATTCTGCTTGGGAGCCTCCGATGGCCGTATGCGTGTTCGCAGACACACAGGGAAGCGTATCTACTCTTCTTGCATCCGCCAGCGACACACAGGGCCTACACCTGGTCTATTGGTGTGGGGAGCGATCAGCTATCACTCCCGTACACAACTAGTGTTTGTACCGGGTACGTTAAACAGCACCTCCTACATCAACAACATCATTCAGCCTGTTGTTGTGCCATTCGTAAGGTCGGTCCATCGTGGTGTTTTCCAGCAAGATAACGCACGCCCACACACGGCACGTGCAACGCAACATGCACTTCAGGGTGTGAGACAACTTCCATGGCCTGCACGTTCACCGGATATGTCCCCCATTGAGCACGTGTGGGATTTTATGGGACAACAAATTATCCGGTCTCCACGGCCAGCCACGACCATCCCTGATTTACGGGTCCAGGTTGAGGATGCTTGGAACTCAATACCCCAAACTTACATCCAATATCTGTACGACAGACTCCATGCCAGAATTGCACAGTGTGACGCAGTTTATGGAGGTTCAACCTCGTACTAACCATGTCACATGGAAATGTTTTGCATTGAGAGTGCTGATTTTATTCAAAGAGTGACAAGTGTGAAGAACATTGTAGAACATAATTGACAAATTCCATTCAACGTACGAGGTGTGGTAATTTAATTTCCGGAATGCACCTGTAGAAAAAATGTGCGTACCTGTGCACTAACGGCTGCTGTCACCTTCGAAGTAATCCCCCTCCTGAGCTATGCATTTAGTTAGAAGCTGTTAACCTTGCTAGAAGCATGCCTGGAACTCTGCAATGCTCTTGAGTTCCTTTGTCACGTTATGCTGAATGTCAGAAATCCTTGAAAATCTTCGTCCTTTCACGGTAGTGTTTATTTTGGGGAAGAGTCAGAAGTCACAAGGGGCTAAGTAAGATGAATAGGGTGGATGATCCAATTTGGTAATTGATTTCTCAGGAAGTCGCCAATCCTGAGCACTTCATGGCTTGGGCCATTATTAGGCCACAGTTCAGCTCTTTTCTTTCGAACAGAATCCCATAACCTTTCAATACCTGTAAAACAGCATTGTTGGAAATCGTAATACTATACTAGTGATACGATTTAGTGGCGTAGGAAATAGACACATAAGCGTTTTCAAGCTTTCGCACATCAACCAGATGGCTTTTTCAAGGAAGTTAGACAGAAACTGCAAACTGAATAATAGAACGCTTTAACAATTTGAACGCGGAAACTTGACTTGACAATAAATATATACGACGTTATATCTATATATTAATTTTAGAAGGGTTTTTACTGTAAGACCAGTTGTGAGAGAACGGCTGAACGTAAACATATGGTTGAGGTATCAAAATAAAGTTCTTACCATTTAGATGTGCCAGTGGAAGAGAAAAATGAGATTTGGGCAACGGTTCGGGCGTTGTGGGGCGGCAAAGTTCCCATGTAAAGTCAGTAGGAGAAACGCGCGGTTGACATCCGATCGCCTGCGGTTGACTCACGCGCTGTTGAAGGCGGAGGTATGGAGGAACTCAAATACTCCAAAGTCCGAAGTCTCTCTTCTCTACGAACCGTTGTGCAAAACAACGCTAGCAGGAACTTGTTTGAAAGTTCTTATCGGAACAGCGAACACTCGAAGACCTGATTGCGTTGTGCCATTGGACTGTGTGATGTACATATACAACTAACATTCATTCGATCCAGTTTATTCACGTAGGTAAGACGTTTCCCAATATTTAAAGATGTAAATAGACGTTTCATATGACTTTTTTTTTTTGAAAAGAATAAACTTATCGTCGATGCCGACGGGTTTCGTCTACCGGGTTCGAATCCCGGTAAGGCATGGGTATTGTGTTTGCCTTACGGCACTAGCTCTCTCCCTTCCCTGAAACCAGTGGCTGTAAATTAGGGACGGGCGACTGCTTATAGCCCATTGAGTTGCTCACGGTGGTCATTAAATCTTCAGTTAAAAAAAATCACGAAGCTGGACTATTGTCTTTACTAAAGTGGTTGAAAGAATTTGTCAATCAAATAAAGTTTACATTTGTTGTTTCATATCCGTTTATTATTTTCAAATAAAAAAAGCCTTCGGTTCCAGGTGCATTTCATCAGCTCCCCCACCACGGAATTTTTTAATTTTTCAGACACCATTCGTTTGTACCACGTATGAACCGGAATGAACTCGGCTTTTTTCGTTTGAACGGCAAAAGTTTTGGAGATATTTAAAAAACAAAGTGGTGGGGGGGGGGCTGGTGAAACGATAGCCCCCCACCATAGAATTTTTAAATTTTTTTTGCACCATTCGTTTGTACCACGTATGAACCGGAATGAACTCAATTTTTTTCGTTTGAACCGCAATAGTTTTTGTGTTATTTAAAAAACAAAGTGGGGGCTGGTGAAATGGTACCCCCAAAAACTAGATATTTCAAATTTCAGCATAGCCATTCGTTAATAAATCGTATGAACCGGAATGAACTCCATTTTCATCGTTTGAACCACAATAGTTTTTGAGATATTTAACAAATAATATTGAGAATTTGCATATAATTATAGGAGGCCGACCATTTCACCAGCCCCCACCATGGAAATTCAAAATTTCGAAATAGCCATTAGTTAGTAAATCGTATGAACCGGAATGAACTCCATTTCTATCGTTTGAACCGCAATAGTTTTTGAGATATTTAAAAAATAATATTGAGAATTTGCATATATGCAGAAAGACCGACCATTTCACCAGCCCCCCACCATGGAAATTCAAAATTTCAAAATAGGCATTCGTTAGCAAATCGTGTGAACTGAAAAGAACTCCATTTTCATCGTTTGAACCGCAATAGTTTTTGAGATATTTAAAAAATAATGTTACAGGGCTATCATTTCACCCCCCTCATCATGGAAATTTCAAAATTCCGAAATAGCCATTCGTTAGTAAATCGTATGAACAGGAATGAACTCTATTTTTATCGTTTGAACCGCAATAGTTTTTGAAATATTTAATAAATAATAGAATTTACATATACGCACAGAAACCGACCATTTCACCAGCCCCCACCCCCATGGAAATTCAAAATTTCAAAATAGCCATTCGTTAGCAAATCGTATGAACCGAAAAGAACTCCATTTTCATCGTTTGAACCGCAATAGGTTTTGAGATATTTAAAAAATAATGTTACAGGCGTATCATTTCACCCCCCCCCTCATCATGGAAATTCAAAATTCCGAAATAGCCATTCGTTAGTAAATCGTATGAACAGGAATGAACTCCATTTTTATCGTTTGAACCGCAATAGTTTTTGAGATATTTAAAAAAAATATTGCGAATTTGCATATATACAGAGAGACCGACCATTTCACCAGCCCCCCCACCATGGAAATTCAAAATTTCAAAATAGCCATTCGTTAGCAAATCGTATGAACCGAAAAGAACTCTATTTTCATCGTTTGAACCGCAATAATTTTTGAGATATTTAAAAAAGAATGTTACAGGTCATTTCATCCCCCCTCCCCCCTCATCATAAAAATTTGAAATTCCGAAATAGCCATTCGTTAGTAAATCGTATGAACAGAAATGAACTGCATTTTTATCGTTTGAACCACAATAGTTTTTGAGATATTTAAAAAATAATATTGCGAATTTGCATATATACAGAGAGACCGACCATTTCACCAGCACCCCCACCATGGAAATTCAAAATTTCAAAATAGCCATTCGTTAGCAAATCGTATGAACCGAAAAGAACTCCATTTTCATCGTTTGAACCGCAATAATTTTTGAGATATTTAAAAAAGAATGATACAGGTCATTTCATCCCCCCTCCCCCCTCATCATGGAAATTTGAAATTCCGAAATAGCCATTCGTTAGTAAATCGTATGAACAGGAATGAACTCAATTTTTATCGTTTGAACCGCAATAGTTTTTGAGATATTTAAAAAATGATATTGCGAATTTGCATATATACAGAGAGACCGACCATTTCACCAGCCCCCACCAATGAAATTCAAAATTTCAAAACAGCCATTCGTTAGCAAATCGTATGAACCGAAAAGAACTCCATTTTCATCGTTTGAACCGCAATAGTTTTTGAGATATTTAAAAAAGAATGTTACAGGCCATTTCATTCCCCCTCCCCTCCATCATAAAAATTTGAAATTCCGAAATAGCCATTCGTTAGTGAATCGTATGAACAGAAATGAACTCCATTTTTATCGTTTGAACCACAATAGTTTTTGAGATATTTAAAAAAGAATGTTACAGGCCATTTCATCCCCCTCCCCCTCATCATGGAAATTTGAAATTCCGAAATAGCCATTCGTTAGTAAATCGTATGAACAGGAATGAACTCCATTTTTATCGTTTGAACAGCAATAGTTTTTGAGATATTTAAAAAATAATATTGCGAATTTGCATTTATACAGAGAGACCGACCATTTCAACAGCCCCCACTATGGAAATTCAAAATTTCAAAATAGCCATTCGTTAGCAAATCGTATGAACCAAAAAGAACTCCATTTTCATCGTTTGAACCGCAATAATTTTTGAGATATTTAAAAAATAATGTTACAGGCCATTTCATCCCTCGTCCCCCCTCATCATGGAAATCTGAAATTCCGAAATAGCCATTCGTTAGTAAATCGTATGAATAGGAATGAACTCCATTTTTATCGTTTGAACCGCAACAGTTTTTGAGATATTTAAAAAATAATATTGCGAATTTGCATATATACAGAGAGACCGACCATTTCACCAGCCCCCCCCCCCATGGAAATTCAAAATTTCAAAATAGCCATTCGTTAGCAAATCGTATGAACCGAAAAGAACTCCATTTTCATCGTTTGAACCGCAATAATTTTTGAGATATTTAAAAAGAATGTTACAGGCCATTTCATCCCCCTCCCCTCTCATCATGGAAATTTAAAATTCCGAAATAGCCATTCGTTAGCAAATCGTATGAACCGAAAAGAACTCCATTTTCATCGTTTGAACCGCAATAATTTTTGAGATATTTAAAAAAGAATGTTACAGATCATTTCATCCCCCCTTCCCCCACCTCATCATGGACATTTAAAATTCCGAAATAGCCATTCGTTAGTAAATCGTATGAACAGGAATGAGCTCCATTTTTATCGTTTGAACCGCAATAATTTTTGAGATATTTAGAAAATAATATTGAGATTTTGCATACATACAGAGAGACCGACCATTTCACCAGCCCCCACTATGGAAATTCAAAATTTCAAAATAGCCATTCGTTAGCTAATCGTATAAACCGAAAAGAACTCCATTTTCATCGTTTGAACCGCAATAGTTTTTGAGATATTTAATAAATAATGTTACAGGCCTACCATTTCACCCCCCCTCTCATCATGGAAATTCAAAATTCCGAAATAGCCATTCGTTAGTAAATCGTATGAACAGGAATGAACTCCATTTTTATCGTTTGAACCGCAACAGTTTTTTTTTATTGGAGATTTAACGACCACCGTGAGCAACTCAATGGGCTATAAGCAGTCGCCCGTCCCTAATTCAGGGTCACTGGCTCCAGGGAAGGGAGAGAGCCAGTACCGTAAAACAAACACAACATTCATGCCTCACCGGGATTCGAACCCGGACCCTGTTCGAACGAATGATCAGAGTCCGTCGCTTAGACCACTGCATCACCGGAGCGGCCAACAGTTTTTGATAGATTTAAAAAAAAAAAGTTTGAGAAAATTGGGGGACGACCATTTGCACACACACCCATGGAAAAATTCAAAATTTCAAAATAGCCATTCGTTAGCAAATCGTATAAACCGAAAAGAACTCCATTTTCATCGCTTGAACCGCAATAGTTTTTGAGATATTTAAAAAAGAATGTCCCAGGCCTACACCATTAACCCCCCTTCTTCATGGAAATTCAAAATTCCGAAATAGCCATTCGTTAGTAAATCGTATGAACAGGAATGAACTCCATCGTTTGAACCGCAATAGGTTTTGAGATATTTAAAAAATAATATTGAGATTTTGCATACATACAGAGAGACCGACCATTTCACCAGCCCCCCACCATGGAAATTCAAAATTTCAAAATAGCCATTCGTTAGCAAATCGTGTGAACCGAAAAGAACTCCATTTTCATCGTTTAAACCGCAATAGTTTTTGAGGTATTGAAAAAAGGATGTTACAAGCCTACACCATTAAACCCCTCCCCCTCACCATGGAATTCGAAATATCATAGCCATTCGTTAGTAAATCGCATGGCCGCCCCGGTGGCGCAGTGGTCTAAGGCGTTGGCCTCTGATCATTCGTCCGTAAGGGGTCCGGGTTCGAGTCCCGTTCAGGCATGGATGTTGTGTTTGTCTTACGGCATTGGCTCTCTCCCTTCCCTGGAACCAGTGACCCTAAATTGGGAACGGGCGACTGCTTATAGCCCATTGAGTTGCTCACGGTGGTCGTTAAACCTCCAATCAAAAAAAATCGTATGAACAGAAAAGAACTCCATTATTATCGTTTGAACCGCAATAGAATTTGACATACCTACAAAAAAAAGAATTCAGAAAATATGGAGCCGACAATTCCCCCCCCCCCCCATGGAATTTCAAAATTTCAAAATAGCCATTCGTTAGTAAATCGTATGAACCCTGAAAACTCTGTAAGAGCGAACGTGTCGTCACGTGACTTAGCGCCGCCTCCTACTTAAGTATCCGAGGAGCACGCGCAGCGGGGCTCTCACAACAAGCAGAGAGTTCGTTTACTCTTCCCGGAAACACACACTCTCTCTCTCACTCTGTTCGAGCGAACAAACGAAACCTCCCCCACTTTACTATATATATATCTGTCAATCGGGGAGGCAGAGCGACAACAGCTGGTTATACGGAAGTTTATCCACTTTCAGACATAATTTGAAAAGAACGCTTGGTTAACACATATACGAAACACTTATTCTTCATCAACTAGAATTTTGATGGCGGCTGATTACTCGCTCTTGAAAGTGACCTCGTTATGACTGGACCTGGCAAAGATCGTGGAACGCGCAAGATAAGGTGATCCAATTCTGTAGAAATCTCAACCTGCGTTGGCGTCCTAACTTAGGGTCTCCTTGACACTAGATAGACCTCTATCTTATCGATGCTTCAGGACTAGTCTTCTAGCTATCCTTCTCTAATCGATGCTTCAGTGGACTGTACTAAGTCCGTAATTCAGTAGTATATCACCAGCTACTCTACCGGTATCCTTGACTCGGGTAGATTCCTTCTGTAGCGGCGACCTACTTCATCTAGGTCGGTGCCCGTTCTTTCCCCGTGGACTCCGAGAGCCCACCACACCATCCACGCAAACGCGTTCCTTTCTATCGGAGGACTATCACCTTCGCTCCCCGAAGACAGACTGCTCGAACAGGTCCACTCGGAGCGACCTCTTCGCCCCCCTTCACGCTGCTCCTTCTTCAAGGGCGACGGCGCTGACCTTCAACATGCTGCTCTCCTCTCGCGCCACGTGTCACCTCTCGCGCCCTTCACCTGCCCCATCCCTAGTCGTTTTCCGGGAATCGGGCTCCTAGACCTTTAAATCTACCTTGCGCATTCCTCGCTTATCCTCAGGCTATACATTATTGAGTGCCTCCTTTCCGAGAAAGCAATCCTATCGTCGTAGTACATCCGTAGCAATACAATATACATTGTTATAACTATACAAAAGAGTATGTCTGCATTTCAGACTTGTAGGCGCCAAGTGAAAATGAACAATGTATCTATGAAAGTCACAGCGTCCTTGGCGATACTTTCAGTTCGTAGAACAAGTCCTCGCCCTTTCTAAGGCGTGAGAACCTGAAGTCTTTTGTCATACATCTCGCCTCCCCCCCCCCAAAAAAAAGGATTAAACATATTTACGAATTCTCTGTCGCCATTTTGGGAACTTGCGATGTTTTCTTTGGTCAAAAAAATTATCATTGAAATGAATTAACATCGTTAATGTGTCCGTTCTTACAAACTCCATGTTTATTTTTTGAACCCCGATAGTTTTTGAGATGCTTAAAAATGTTCCATGATTTCAGCTGCCCCCACCCCCACCCCCGGACATTTCCTGTTTCAGAATAGCTATTCGTTAGCATCGTGTGAACCGGAAGGAGCTACATCTTTATCGTTCGAATCTGGATAGTTTCTGAGATATTTGTATAAAGGGTGATGGGGGATGATGAAGAAGTAATTTATTTTCAAAAAGTCTTGTATTCGTCCCTGTCATTATCTTAAAGATCTCTCCGTTTCTAGCTTTGAACCGCAGCAGTTGAAAAGACATTCCAAAAAGAACGTGACGATTTCAACATTTCTTCAATGTGTCTCAAGGACCAGAATACAAGAGAACCGGAAAATGCATGGCATAGTAAAACAGCCAAAATCTCGGAGCGGAAACAAACGACGCAATCCAGTCTGTAGTAAACATACAGTACAAGGTCAGGTGATGCGTAACAACACAGCCTCTCCTTGACAAATGTCAACCCCGCATACTCGTGGCGCATCCTGTTCCCACTAAAGGGGCTCTGACGACCGCCCATAGCGGTATAACTATACCATCGGGATTAGAGGAAATTCTATCCCACACTCACCAACCTGCTTGTCCAGCGTGGTGAGTTATGGTCAAACCCCTCCAAAATGACTCCACAACTTAAATCTTGGCCCTCGGTCTCCGGCAGCTGGAATGTACCTTGCCAAGGCAGCGGCCAGTGCGACATGAAGGCAGAGGGTGCTAAGAATCCCCGGAGGACCGGACTAGGCTGCCATCTGATGCTGACCTTGGCAACATACAATGGACGCTCCCTATCTTCTGATTCAAGGCTTCTTGAATTGGAAGAGGAACTGCAAAGGATCAAGTGGGACATCGTGGGGCTAAGTGAGGTAAGTAGAAAAGGAGATGATCTCATCGAACTGAAAAGTGGACATCTCTTCTACTATCGTGGGACAGATACTGGCAGAACTAGTGGTGTTGGATTTATAATAAACAAGAAACTGAAGGATAAAGTGGTAGAAGTTGAAAGTTCCTCTGACAGAGCTGCACGACTCGTTATCCAACTATCGAGAAGATACCAGGCTCAGATTATTCAAACTTATGCATCCACCACAAGTCATCCTGAAGAAGAAATTGAAGAATTTTATGAGGAAATTTGTCATCTAAATAATAAAGGTAAGCAGCACTTGAAAATAATTATGGGAGATTTCAATGCAAAAATAGGGCAACGGCAACAGAATGAAACTTCAGTAGGTAAATTCGGTCACGGCAACAGAAACCAGCGTGGAAATACTCTCGTTGAGTTTGCAGAGGCAGAAGGGTTTTTCATCTTGAACTCCTTCTTCAAGAAAAAGCCACACAGGAAATGGACATGGAGACATCCATGGAACGACAAGTGAAATTGATTTTATTATGTGTAACAAAAAATTCGTCATAGGAAGACTGCAGTGTGCTAAACAAGTTCAACACAGGTAGTGACCATAGATTGGTGAGATGTAAGATGCACCTCAACACTAAACTTGAACGTGGCAAGCTCATAAGACAAACAAAATCTATTGACATAACCAACCTTAAAAAACACCATAATACCTTCAAATTGGAACTGAAGAACAGATTCTCTGCTTTAGAAGGCCTAACATCGGAAGAAGTGGACATCTCTGAAGTTAACAGAAAAGTAACCAAAGCTCTTATGGAAACAGCAACAAAATTAGCTGGGTCTAAGAACAAGTTGTATGTAAATAAATTATCAGGAAAAACCAAAATGTTGATGCAAAAAAGAAGAGAGATGAGGACAACTAAAGAAGATGTGACTTCCAAAGTGGAATATATAGAGCTATGCAAGACAGTACGAAAAGGTATCACTGAAGACGTAAGAAAATTCAACTGTGAACTAGTAAGGAAAGCAATTGAAAACAACCAAAGCCTAAAGATAGCAAAGGGACATCTCAGTAAGGGAAGAAAACAGATTATGGCACTGAGAAAAGAAGATGGTTCTGTAACAAGAAATAGAGGCGAAATTTTGACAAGAGTGAAAGATTTCTACTCCAAATTATATGAAAGGGATGATACATGCACTCCAGACATCATGAAAGATACCAGTACCAGAGTTCCTCTAGTCCTTCCAGCAGAAGTTGCACATGCAATCAAGAACATGAAGCGGGGAAAAGCTCCAGGAGAAGATGGAATTACTGTAGACATCATACAAGAAGCAAGTGGAGAAATCGAAACAGTACTCGCCCAAATTTTCACTCGATGCCTTAATGAAGGAAAGATTCCTGAGGATTGGAACACCGCTACAATGATCCTGCTACATAAGAAAGGTGACATTGAGGATCTCGGAAACTACAGACCTATCAGCCTCCTATCAGTAGTTTATAAAATCTTCACTAAAGTTCTTTCACACCGCTTGAAGGTAACACTGGACATGGCTGAACCGAGAGAACAAGCTGGATTCAGGAGTGGCTACAGCACAATAGATCATATCCACGTGCTGAGAGAACTAATTGAAAGAGCGAGGGAATATGAACTTCCATTGTGCATGGCTTTTATCGATTATGAAAAAGCCTTTGATTTGGTGAAACCATCAGCAGTTACAATGGCTCTGAAAACCTGCGGTATTGAAGATGCATACATTAATATTATTAATAACATCTATGAAAATGCAAGTGCAAAGATTCGGCTGTTTGAAAATACAACACACATAAAAATTGGAAAGGGAGTGAGACAAGGTGACACCATATCTCCGAAGCTCTTTAATGCCACATTGGAGGGTGTTTTTCAGTCACTGAGCTGGGAAAACAAGGGGATAAAGATTAATGGAGATTATTTAACCCTCCCTCGCTTTGCTGATGACGTAGTCATTTTTGCAACTAGCCCATCAGAGCTGCAGAGTATGATCCAAGAACTTGCTGACAAGAGTAAAGAAGTAGGATTAAAAATGAACTTTCAGAAGACAAAAGTGGTGTTCAATGCTTTTACAAGAAATGAAGATTTATCGATTGATGGAGAAAAGCTGGAGATACAAGTTACGTACGTTATCTTGGACAGCAGATATCAAGTGAGGGTCACATTGATGGAGAAATTAATCAGCGTATAAAACTTGCCTGGAGAGCTTTTTGAAGAAACATCATAATTTTTAAGAGCAATATGCCATTATGTCTTAAAAGAAAAGTGTTTGATCAATGCATCCTTCCAGTGCTTACGTATGGTGCAGAGACGTGGACCTTAACTAAAAGAGACATACAAAGGCTGCAGACAACTCAAAGCAGCATGGACAGGTGCATGCTTGGTGTAACCAGGAGAGATAAGAAGAGGAACTCGTGAATCCGAAAAATGACGAGAGTGGAAGACATCATGATCAGAGTAAAATCCCTGAAATGACAATGGGCTGGACATACTGCCAGAAGGATAGACCATCGATGGACAGCCGAAATTATAGATTGGATTTCAAGGGACAGGAAAAGACCCAGAAGAAGACCACATGGGAGATGGGTGGATGAAATTCGAAAGTATGCAGGGGTGAGGTGGAGGAGACTGGCACAAGACAGACCGTTGTGGAGAAAATTTGGGGAGACCTTCGTCCAGCAGTGGATTGATAATGGTTGACAATGATATATATATATCATCATCATTGTCAACTGCTTTGAATCCAGTACTGGATGAAGGTCTCCCCAAGTTTCTTCCACAATTGTCTGTCTTGAGCGTGTCTCCTCGATGACACACCTCTATGCTTTCGAATTGCATCCATCAATCTACCATAGGGTCTTCTTCTGGGTCTTTTCCTGTCCCTCGAAATTCATTCTAAAATTTCGGTTTTCAGTCGGTGGTCGTTCTTCTAGCAACATGTCATGCCCTCACCATTTCAGTGATTTCATTGTGGTCATGATGTCGTCAACTCTTGTTGTTTTCCTTATCCATGAGTTCCTCTGCTTATCTTTCCTGTTGACACCAAGCATGATTCTCTCCAGGGCTTTTTGCGTTGTCTGCAGTCTTTGTTTGTCTTTTACGCTTTCCAACCGTAGGTTGAAGAAGCGTATATGCTTCAGCGTTTTCCGTCCGTCTGTCCGTCTGTCCGTCCGTCCGTCCGTCCGTCCGTCTGTCGGCATGATAACTCATGTAAAAATGGTTCGATTTCGGTGAAATTTTAGTATGTGGTAGGGAACCCCTTGGGGACAAACCCTATGGAAAATGGACAAAATAGGGTCAAAGGTTAGGACACAGGAGCGGGATCTATTCCATAGTCCTTATGCATCATAACTTACGTAAAAATGCTTCGATTGCGACAAAACGTTATCATGTTATTTCGGAGGTATGTAACGTATACTCTATATTCACTTTCCTTTTGATTTTACTATCTCTGGTTATTTTATTTTACTATGTAAATTATCTTCCTACTGAACGGAATATTATTTCACCCGCTGAATGAGATCTGGCAATGAGTGTAAGTCATGACGTGGTGGTAGCTCGTATATAGGCGCGTTCATCGAGAGGGGTTGTGTTGTTGCGTTGTAGTTGTGTTGTTGCGTTGTAGTTGTGTTGTTGCGTTGTAGTTGTGTTGTTGCGTTCTAGTTGTGTTGGAGTTGAGGGTGGTTGGTGGTGCGTTGCGTTGCAGTGTGTTGTTATGTAGTAGTGATATATGAGTGCCTTAGTTGACCAGGAGTCTTCATAATAAACAAGTTGTTCTGTAAGTTCAGTCTTTCTCAATTCTTAGTTTTGTCAGACCTCTGTCTGGCTGTTAGGTTTATGACTTTGATTACTTAATATAAATAACCAGCGTTGAGACTTTGTTTAAGTTCATAATTAACGAGTAACAACACCCTTTTGGGAATTCATTATTTTGAAGCTTAGAGCATTATTCATTCATAATAATTAGCTTAGCAAAAAGATAAACAAAGCTAATTCATTATAATTGGCGCCCGAACTTTTCTCGAACACGAGATCCTGACTATTATTACCCATGGCTTCCTTACCTGAGACAACTGCAAATTTCCACCATCCGGCAAGTCTCGAGGGTAATGGTGTTTTTTTGGACAATTTGTACGAAGCCTGTGGCTCTGACTTGGATATGAATAATCTACACATACCCAAGCATTCTTCACCATTTCGGAATGCACCAGCTTCTTATCACTCTGAGTCGCGGGTCGTAGCTGAGGGAATTCAATCCTCTCAGCGAAGCATTGCCCATTTCGTGCCGCATGCAGGAACAATTCATTTCAATGGTTTGGAGGGGTCTTTAAAGTTCCTCGAAGATCTGGAAGACCATTTTGATTTATATAATATTCCGGAAGACTGCAAGGTCCAAATGGCCGGAACTTGCTTGAGAGATACCGCCAAGACCTGGTATCGGCAGTGGCGAGGGTCGAACCCGGATTCTCATTATGAGAATTTCCGTGCAGAATTCTTGGAGGTCTTTCCTTTCGGCCTCAGTCGAGCTAGCCTTGCCCAACAGCTGTTTTCTCGTCAGCAGGGTCCCAATGATAGCCCTGTTGCATTTGCGTTGGAGACTACACGCTTATATAATCTATGGGATCCACATGCCAGTCATGTTGACATGTTGGATACCCTCGTACAGCAGCTCGACCCATTCTTGCAAGATTTTCTTGAGGTTCGACACCCTACCACTATTCATGAATGCCTTCGCCTCATACGCACGTATGAAGAGCGACATGGCAAACATGCTGCAACTCACCATGCTCGGGCACCCCGCGAGGCTTATTCCGAAAACCCTCAGCGGCATAATAGACAAAACTTTCAGCGCGAGCATACACACGTGCCCACCCAAGCTTCATACGTTCCACCACACAGAAGAGTGGCGAACCAGCAACGAGTTTCGGAGCAAGCTACGGGGTATCGTCATAATGCACAGTATGCTCGACCCCGTTCCACTCAGCAGCATTCGGAACGTTATCATGCTCAGGGCAATAATAATTTTTCTGCCCGTGCTGAGGGCAGACGTAACGAAAATGAAAATCTCAACAGACACGCGGAGTTCCCGACGCAGGGTGCACGAAATTTTCCTTATCGTGAAAATTTTCCCGATACCCGGCAGGGTCGAGGTTTCCGACCACATGATAACACCACCAGAATTCCTTTAAACTTCCACAGGAAGTAGACGAAGGGTCGGTCCTGCTTCCTGATACCAAACATCCTGACCCTAAAACAGTATTAGTGACTGTTCAAACTCCTCAGTTGCCTGATGTATTCTTGACACTTGAAGACATTATTGTCGAGACAAAGTTCGACACTGGGTCTGAGATATCAGCCCTAAATACAAAGTTTTGCAATGATGTTTTTTCTGCAATACATGTTCAGCCTGCAACGCAGTATTTGCGAGGTGCAAATAACGAAATCTTCAGTATTTCAGGAACTGTCACATTATCTTTAGGGCTGGGAAAAGCTCGTTTTACACATTCTTTCCTGCTTATAGACGAGCTACCCGTGAAATGTCTCATGGGTATGGACTTTATTAACAAATTTCAAATAACTTTGAATTTTGTACAACATGTGATTTCCTTTCCGGAACCTGTCGAAATGATTCCGACGGTTCCGGTAGATATTACGAGTTTATTGTTGAGTGACCAATTGAATGAGGGGCAACGAGACCAGCTTTCTCTCCTTTTACAGGAAAGCCCTGGTTTATTTTCGGATCAACCTGGTTTCACACAGGTGGTTTATCATGTTATTGACACTGATGGTTCGAAACCCATTGCGACGAAACCTTACCCTTGTGCTCCACATAAAAAACAGGAAATGCAACGTCAAATTGCGGAAATGATTAAGCAGGGCATAATCAGGGAATCAACAAGCGCCTGGGCGGCTCCTGCCTTCTTGGTTCCTAAGAAACAACCAAATGAATTTCGTTTCGTGACAGATTTTCGCAAACTCAACCAAGTCACGAAAACAATCAATTATCCCCTACCTGTCATGTCACATATTCTAAATGACTTGTCGTCAACCAAATGGATGTCAACTTTGGATTTGGCGAGTGGATATTGGCAGGTGGCAGTACATCCGGACTCGGTCGATAAAACAGGCTTTGTGACTCCTTTTGGGGCCTATGAATATTTACGTATGCCTTTTGGTTTAGCTTCTGCACCTGCTACTTTCCAAAAGCTTATGGACACGGTTCTCAGACCTGTCCTGGGTCCCCATGTGCATGTCTATTTGGATGATATTATTATCACATCAGAGACTTTTGACGAGCACCTTTCTCTGCTCAAACAGGTGTTCCAACTTATATACAATGCTGGCTTGACGTTAAAACCCAGTAAATGCCAGATAGCGAGGGACGAGATTGTATATCTGGGGTTGAAAATTACTCCCCACGGCTTATTCACTGATAATGAAAAAATTAGGCCTATTGCTGACTTTCCTCGGCCTAAAACAGCAAAAGAACTATCCCGCTTTCTGGGAATGACCGGATGGTATCAGCAGTTCGTCCCCGCTTATGCTACAATATGTGAGCCACTGTATGCTTTAAAGCGTAAATACAAGAAGTTTATTTGGACACCTGAAGCTAACGCTGCATTCGAAACACTGAAGTCTGCATTGACTCAGCCTCCGGTGTTGGCTTTCCCGGATCATACTAAAGAATTTGATATTTATACTGATGCATCCGGAGTTGGTCTTGGTTGCGTTTTGTCACAAGCTGGACATCCAATAGCTTTTGCGTCTCGTACTTTAGCCAAAGCTGAACGCAATTATTCAGCTACGGAACGTGAATATCTTGCTGTTGTGTATGCACTGAATAAATTTCAATGTTATCTTAACGAACTGACAGTTAACATAATTACGGATCATTCTGCCCTTCAGTATTTGAATTCTGCTAAACACCTATCTCAAAGACTTATGAAGTGGGCTCTGAAGTTACAAGAGAGCAATATCAAAATTTCGTATCAGCCAGGTAATAAGAATCAATTACCGGACGCATTATCTCGCGTTCCGATTAGTGGGGTCCCCACCGAAACTACTCCTGGATGTCAGCCTTTACTTCTGATAGCTGATATCACATCCAGAGAGCAGATAATGGCAGAGTTAATAAATGATCCAGATTTTGGGGATATTTACAATTTTTTGCTTGCGGGTTCGCCCCTACCAAGTGATCCTTCTCTGGCTGGAAGGTCACAACATTTTGAAGTAATAGAGGGTCTTCTTTATTATACAAAGTCTCGGACTACTAGGGCAGAGTTTCGCCCATGTATTCCGCGAACCCTTAGAATGGCTCTTTTAAATGAATTTCATGACAAACCTCTTGCAGGCCATTTAGGTATTCGCAAGACCCGTTGTAAATTGCGGGATGTTGCCTATTGGCCTGGCATGTACCAAAGTGTGCTCGCATACGTTCAATCATGTCACTTGTGTCAGATTAATAATTACCGTAATGTAAGACCGGCCGGTCACTTGAAATCTAGTTCAAGTTCTCATGTATTTGATATTATTTCCATAGATTTATTGGGACCTTATCCATTATCTGTTAAAAATAAAGCTCGTTATGTTTTAGTACTAACTGATAATTTTTCTAAATGGGTTGAAGTTTTTCCCATTAAAGCCGCTACGGCTGAGATTATTTGTAATGTCTTAGTTAATGAAGTATTTTCTAGATATGGTGCACCTAATAAAGTAGTTTCGGATAATGGTCCTCAATTTATTTCTGACATTTTTGAAAGAATGTGTGCGAGATTACACATTAAACATAAATTCATTTCCCCATATCATCCCCAGAGTAATCCTGCAGAACGCGTTAACCGAACGCTAGTGAAAATGATTGCGACTTTCGTAATGGACCACCATGAAAGATGGGATGACCATTTAGAACTTTTTGCGTTCGCCCTCCGCTCGTCTGTCCACGAGTCTACTAAAATTACTCCTGCAGAACTTTTTCTGGGTCGCAAAATTAAAACCCCTTTTGAAAATTTAACGGGGATTATCGACGAATTAAACCAGCGACCAACTCCGCAATCAGTACACATTATGGCAGAAAAAGCTCGTGTTGCAATGCTAGGAGCACAAGCGGCTCAAGCACGATATTATAATTCTAGGCGTAGGGAACCAGATCTTGTCGTTGGAGATCTCACTCTCGTGGAAACGCACTTCCAGTCTTCTGTTTCGCATACTTTAGTGAAGAAATTTGCACCCAGCTACGAAGGTCCATATCGGGTGGCAAATGTCTTTGACAATAATATTGTTCTGGAAAAACCGAACGACAATTTTCAATATGTACATGTTGATCAATGTCGCAAATATCACGAACGGAATATCGATTTCATTATCAATCCTACTCAACCTTCTGTTCCACAGACTCAAGAATCTATATCTCATGTTCAACCGCCAGATATTGTGGACGACCCACCGAACATTTTTGACGAATCACCAGTGATTTTTCCTTCACCCTCCCCCTCCAGACGAGTTTCTACAACCGCAACCTGATTCTCCCGTGAGACCAAGGCTCGATTCGCGTTCGTCGAATACTAGTATCGTTCCTTTCCCTCCAACCATTGCCAAGACTATTGCTGCGCCGTTTCCGGCTAACTCTGCACCAACGCGGGATACTTCTTCTTTGAATACCTCATCGGAAAGTATTCCTATAGGCAAATCCAAACATCGCCCTGCACGACCGCTGAATTTCAGCAGCGACTCAGAGGCGTCGGACATTTCGGATTTGTCAGTTATGAATCCAACATTTAATATTCCACACCGTCCAGCACCACCAAAAGCTGGGCGCAAACGTCACTTGTCTCCCCAATCTGCTTCGCCGCAACAGCGACGAAGGCAGAAATCTTTGCATCCGCCCGGGTTTCGCCCCTGGAACCTCCGTTCAGGGCAAACAGGGCCGATGCCTGCTACTACTATCATGCCCCGTGGGCGTAAACGAAAACAAGCGATGTGGCCGGAGACACGTCCCTCCAAAAAGATACTGGAAGGACACAACGGGCCCCAGCATCAAGGGACTTCATATCCAAAGCCTGGGGGAGCCCGTTCCTATCAGCCGCAGCAGGGATTTCCGGACCGCCAGACTCCTGACCGTTCCTATCAGCCGCAGCAGGGATTTCCGGACCGCCAGACTTCTGACGTTCCTGACCGTTCCTATCAGCCGCAGGGATTTCCAGACCGCCAGACTCCTGACCGTTCCTATCAGCCGCAGCAGGGATTTCCGGACCGCCAGACTTCTGACGTTCCTGACCGTTCTTCTCAGCCGCAGGGATTTCCAGACCGCCAGATTCCTGACCGACAACAGACCGAAGTTCCATTACCGTCCCGGAAGAGATCCAAGCCACCTGATTTCCCCAGTCCCATTAGGCCTGGAAAACGTTTTCGCACTAGAATTTTTTATGCGTCCTCGAGATAAGTAAGTTCTCGTGGACAGGTTCTTTTCTCAGTTTATTGTTTTTCCTGCTCGACCAGTTGGCGTGTCAGAATTTCTTTTTTCGTGTGGGCCTATGCATTCTTTTTGTGTATATATGTGTGTTTTTTTTTTTATATATTTCTTCTATGTCCATCTACTAATCCACTTTTTTTTGTAAATATCTATGTGCTTAGGGGTAAAATACTAAAATTGTTACTGTTAGGCAGCTCCAGGTAAATTTCGCTGCTGATACAGTTGTTCTGTATTTCAACGCATGAGGCAAACGTAATTTGAAATGAAAATAATAAAATTGTTACTGTTAGGCAGCTTCAGGCAATCTTCGCTGCTGATACAGTTGTTATGTATTTCCACGGATGAGGCGCACGTAATTTGAAATTAAAAAAGTGATTCCTGCTAGGCAGAATAAAAGGAAAGTATGCCGATGCAGGTTTGGTTTGTTCTACACTACAAATTTCACAGTCGAATACAGATTCGTAAATTGTTATGCCAAGTTGATAATGTAAATACGGCTACCACCAAACAACAAATCACAAAAAAAAGATCGAGAAACGTCAATCATCGAAATGTAAGACTTACACTCCAAAATTGATAGATTTTTCGGAAACCAAAAAAAAAAAAAAAAAAAAAAAAAAAAAAAAGAAGAAAAATTAAGGGGGAGATGATGTAACGTATACTCTATATTCACTTTCCTTTTGATTTTACTATCTCTGGTTATTTTATTTTACTATGTAAATTATCTTCCTACTGAACGGAATATTATTTCACCCGCTGAATGAGATCTGGCAATGAGTGTAAGTCATGACGTGGTGGTAGCTCGTATATAGGCGCGTTCATCGAGAGGGGTTGTGTTGTTGCGTTGTAGTTGTGTTGTTGCGTTGTAGTTGTGTTGTTGCGTTCTAGTTGTGTTGGAGTTGAGGGTGGTTGGTGGTGCGTTGCGTTGCAGTGTGTTGTTATGTAGTAGTGATATATGAGTGCCTTAGTTGACCAGGAGTCTTCATAATAAACAAGTTGTTCTGCAAGTTCAGTCTTTCTCAATTCTTAGTTTTGTCAGACCTCTGTCTGGCTGTTAGGTTTATGACTTTGATTACTTAATATAAATAACCAGCGTTGAGACTTTGTTTAAGTTCATAATTAATGAGTAACAACACCCTTTTGGGAATTCATTATTTTGAAGCTTAGAGCATTATTCATTCATAATAATTAGCTTAGCAAAAAGATAAACAAAGCTAATTCATTATAGGTATACCGAACCGGTTCTGTTGAATATCATCGAAATGGGATCAAAGGTCAGGGCACAGGACCGAGATTTATTCCACAACCATTATTCTCATAACTTGAGTAATTATTTCTGGTATGTTGGAAAGCGTATCATATTCAATGCATTGCATTATTTTACTAACTTGTTTAGTTAAGGTCCATGTCTGTGCTCCATACATAAGCACTGGCAGGATGAACTGATTAAACCCTTATCTTTTAAGACACAATGGCATACCTTTCGTAAAAATTGTACTTCTTCTCCCAAAAACTATCCATCCAAGTTTTACACGCAGATTAATTTCTTCATCAATTTTTTCCTTACTTCATATCTGCTGCCCAAGATAAATGTAGGTATCGGTTGTCTCAAGCTTTTCACCATCAATAAATAAATCTTCGTTTCTTGTAAAAGCAATATACGTCACTTTTGCCTTCTGAAAGTTCATTTTTAATTCCACTTCTTTACTCTTGTCAGCAAGTTCCTGGATCGCATTCTGCGGTTCAGAAGTCGTAGTTGCAAAAATGACAACGTCATCAGCAAAACGAACGAGATTTGAATTATCTGCATAAATATTTTTTTCTTTGTCCCAGTTCAGTAATTAAAAAATATTTTGCTATGTGGGATTAAAGAGTTTGGGAGATATGATTTTACTTTGTCACACTAGCTTTCCAATTTTTATTAGTGCTGCATCCTCAAATATCCAAACTTTTGCAATTGCATTTTCAGAGATACTATTAATAATGCTAATGTATGCATCTGCAATACCGCAGGTTTTCAAAGCAGTTGTAACTGCTGATGGTTTTACGGAATCGAAGGCCTTTTTATAATCAACAGAAGCCTTGCATAATGGGAGTTCATATTCTCTTGTTCTTTCTGTTAGTTCTCTAAGTACATGGACATGATCTTCAGTGCTGTAGCCACTCCTGAATTCAGCTTCTTCTCTTGCTTGAGCCATGTCCAGTTTTACCTTCATGCGATGTGAAAGAACCTAAGTGAAAATTTTATAAATAACTGATAGGAGGCTGAAGAGCCTGTAGGTCCTGAGATCCTCAACGTCACCTTTTTTATGTAACAGGATCATTGTACCATTATCCCAATACTCAAGAATCTTACCTTCGTTGAGACAGCTGGTGAAAACTTGGGCGAGTGAAGTTTCAATTCTTCCACTTGCTTCTTGTACACTCGTGGACAAGAAATTTGCACACCTAGAAGAAAACATGCTACAACCGCGAAACTTTGCAAATAGCTAGGGTGAGTTTGGTGCGAGTGCGCATAACCGCACACCTTGTGGCGGCGCTGCTAGCACGAACCGGCAGCCTTATAAACCGGCGTGTAGTCGATGCCCCATGAAAGAGAAAAGTACCGGCCGGCGCAAGCAAGAGTGTAGAGTGACAAGAATGCCGGGTAGACACCAGAGATATCGATGTACGCAACTTACGGGCTTTGAGAGAGGCCTGATCATCGGGCTGAAAACAGCAGGTCGGTCGGCGCGCCGTATAACCCACCACGTGGATCGTTCTGACCATACCGTCCGACTGTGTTGGGAGCAGTGGACACGTGACGGCACTGCCACACGGCGGGTGTCTCCGAACGAACCAGGAGGACCATCCGTAGAGAGGATCGACAGTTCGTACGGCAGGCACGAATAGATCCCACGAGAACCCTGTCCTCTCCCCAGGCAAATGTAGCGGCTCTTGTGTGCCAACGAGCCATTTCCTGAAGCCTCGCGGAAGCGAATCTGCGATCCCAGCGCCTCTTACGTGTTCTGCCATTGACACCGGATCATCGCCGGCTCCGTTTGCAATGGTGCCAGGCGAGAGCAACGCGAAACGCCACAGACTGGCGACGTGTGGTGTTCAGCGATTGGTGTCGGTTCGTTTTGGGGACAGAGGATCATCGTGTCCGGGTGTGGAGGTCCCGGGGTCAACGGCACAATTCCAACCTTGCTATCGAGCGTACCACCTACTCCACTGCAGGCATTATGGTCTAGGGAGCCTTTATGGTTTATTGCCTACGATAGCCGATCAGCTCTAGTAGTAGTACGTGGATCATTGTCGGTCCAGCGGTATGTGGATGAGATCATATGGCCCCATGTGCTCCCACTCCTGGGCAGAATTCTAGGTGCGCTATACCAGCAGGATAGTGCCATCCCTCACACGGCTCGGGTTTTCTAGGACTGCCTAGGTCATGTCCATACAGTTCCATGGCCTGCCCGCTCACCGAACATGTCCTCTATCGAGCATGCGTGGGACCAATTGAAACGCCGGTTGACTCTGTGCCGCACTATCCGGGATTTGGAGCACACCGTCCAACAAGTGTGGGCCCTCTTCAGCAGGACATCAGGCGTCTGTTCGCCTCTATGCTGGACCATATTGCAACATGTATCACCGCACGAAGCGGTGCGACGCGCTATTGAAGATGACCGGACTACGTGCCACAGACGCCTCTGTAATTGTCCTGCATTAATACACACAATCGACGTGGATTAGGAACATCAAACAGAAGTCATTTCTCTTTCCACGTTTTTAAGTGAGTCACGGAAAAACTATCATCGGCCGCCACCGGGAATTGAATTCAGGGTCTTCCAGTTACGCGCTGGGCATGCTACCACTGCACCGCAGCGGCCTCGAATTCTCCAGACTCACATGTGATTAATTGCCAAACCACATGGCTGGTTGCTTCTTGGAGACCCGCACAATGGTGGGGATTCCCCAAAGATGGTAAGAAGCAATTGTTGCAGTGGTAGCATGTCCAGCGAGTAACTGGAAGACCCTTGGTTCGATTTCCGTTGGCGGCCGATGATACTTTTCCCGTGACTCACTTAAAACCGTGGAAAGAGCCATGCCATCTGTTTGATGTCCCAAATCTACGTCAATTGTGTGTATTAATTATTCATTCGTATACTAGTTATTTGTTCAGTTGCTGCCTACCATCTTCGGTAGGCAGCAACTGAACAAATAGTACTGAGATTTGAATTGACAAAATCTTCTATAGATCTAAAAATAAAATCAGTTATCTCCTGCAACATGAGGAATATGTGATATAAATTTCTTTTGAATAGTGCGATTCTTTTTTGGCGTTGCAATTTTCACAAACAGTAATGTACGTATTTGCTCGTCGTAACAGAAAAATTCGGTAATATTAAGATACGATAAGCTGTACGTAAAAATGGTACATTCAATAGGCGTCGAAAGTGTTTCAATCTGATTTTTGAGCAACGATATGAAGCAAAATATATTTTGAAATCGGTGGAATTTGCATTTCGCTCTTGGCGGCGAAATTATGGATCAGATAAAGATTAAAATGCTAGGATAATCGTTCTCACTGTTCTTACTTCCCAAAGCAAAAAGAGGCTGATATTAAATCAGACTTAGTGATACACAGATAAACGTATACAGACAGATACATGTATGTAGTGAAGGTATAAGTACATCCTTTAGTTTTCAAAGAACGTGCAGGAAACTTTTCCACTTTAACACGCTTCGGTCGAAAGGAAGTGCAAAGCAGATGCACCCTTAAATTTAAAACAAACATTCTTGAAATGGTCCCATCCAAACAATTGTCTTTGTACGATATTTGACTCACACAGCATCCCGTCACGTTGCTCTGCTGGCCACGCCCTTTCGATCTCTGCATTTTGTGCTCCGCCTGTATCTAGCGCCCACCGCCGAATTAATTTGTGTTTCTCTCGTGCATGAATGTCTGCGCTCTCTTCCTAGTCATTCTTTCGAGTTGGTACATGCATATTTTGCCGATATTCCTTTATAATTCATCTCGTTGGGCCTGTTTACAATTCATTTCGTTGGGCCTGTTTACAATTCATTTCGTTGGGCCTGTTTACAATTCATCTCGTTGGGGCTGTTTACAATCTGCCCATCGTGATTAGCCTTGACTTTTTGCTCTAAAACTGTCTGCTGCATGTAGTAGCCTTCCTGCTGCTGTGTCTACGTTTGCCTTCCGTATTTGCGCTCCAATCATCGTTAATGGTTCTCTGCGCTGCCTTCACCGGTGTGTGGATTACCTTCCTTGTGTTCCACCCATTGACAGTGGTTCTATGCGCTGCCTTCTTCGGTATGCTGATCGCCTTCCTGGTGCTCCACCTTGTTATAGTGGATCTGTGTGCCCTTCGCCGTGCATTTCTACACATTGTCCATGGCCAGTGCTTCTGCTTCTAAATTCTATTTCCCTCTCACGTCACTATGTGCTGCTTCGATGACTTGTCCTCCAAGTGTGCTGGATGCGTCCCACGACTGCTCTTCTCCTCATCCTGCTACAGATCCGAGTTCAACGTCTCCGACTTTCCTCGCGACAGCCTTGGACTCCTATATTTCACGTCAAGGTTCTACGCTTATTACACACGTACAATGCTTTCAACTCTTAGTTTAAGTGTCAAGTTCGACGCCTTACCCAATGTCAAGTTGCACGTCTATACAGTGTATGTCTGCATTGTCGTTTCTCCCTTCCGGTGCAATTACACATTTCGCCAGCAAGCCTAAGTCCATTCTTGTATATATTTTTTCACCTGAGTCTATTCCTCAAGTCCTATCGACTAGCCTTTCCGTTGGAGATCATAGCGTGGTCCCTATCCCCCTTGCACATTCTCCCGTTTTTCTTAATTTGTAACCTGTACCTCCGGACGTTTCCGATGAGTTTTTACATGCTTTTCCTTCTCGGTGTGGCCGCGTTCTTGGTGATATCCGCAAGATACCCGCCGCCCATGTTGATCAAGGTGATCGTCCTTATTTTGGCTTCCGCCGCCAAGACTTATTTTTTTCCCTGACACAGACTGTTTCTTACTGCCCCACAACTTTTCTGGTGATTTGTTGTCATCAGAACGTCGCAATCAACGTATTCACTGCCTATCATTGCATCTCATGTAAACAGCCTGGTCACCATTTCTCGCAATGCCCCCTCATTTCTTCCTAGTCTTCTTCAACGGCTGCTCAAGTTCCCGTCACAGAACCTCTTTCTTCGCTTCCAGTCACCACGCTTTCGCCTGATCCGTTCACACCTTCTTAGTCTCCATCATCTGCCTCCGTTGGTCTTTTTCCTTCCTCGCCAGCATCGTCTGTTGTGGGTACATCTGGATATACTGCTCCTGTTTCGGTGCCTTCGTCTGTATTTCTTTCTTTTTCATCGTCTGATGTTTGCGCTTTGTCACATCCTGTTGCTGCACCTTCTCCGCCGGTTCAGGTGCTGCCTTCTTTGTTTTCGCAAGTCACTTCGTCTATCCCGATTCCGGGATTTTCTGCTCCATCGCCGCTGCGTACGTCGGCTTCGCCACCCTCAGACGCTCATCTTTCCTCCACTGGTTCCAGTACTCCGGTGTGCTCTCCGCCTTTTTCACCTTCTCGGGGCTCTTCTGATGCTTCTAGTGCCGTTGTCTTTGTTTCACCTTCTGGTCGCCATGATCGGTCCCCGCTCTTTCGCACAGCTCCTCTTCTAGACTCGTTTGAAACCCCACATTCCCCGGGTTCTGTTGTTCCTGCAGTTACCTCTTTACATGTGTCATTCGACTTTGTACCCTATTCACCTCGCCAGATTCCCGAGACGCCGCCTGTTGTTCCTTCTACGTCGTCTCGTCCTCTTCGTCAACATTTCCCTACTGGTATTGCTCCTAATAAGAAGCGTCGTCATCGGTCTAATCGCAAGATTCGCGCTAAGCGTGCCGCTGTGGTTATGTTTCCTCCTCATCGTTCTTCGCAAGGCTCCGCTCCTGATCCTGCTGCCGTCACTTTTGCTCGCGTTCTTGACAGTCCCTCTGTTGTGCCTGATCTTGCTGCTCGCCTTCAAGTTGTTCCCGAGTTTACGCAGACTCTTTCTCTAGATGCCGCTTTCCCATTGTTCTTTGACTCTTCTCACGATGCTCCACTTAATCACTTTATTGCTTCCAACGATCCGGCAGTTTACACATCTCTGGTTGACAATCTTAGCGCTTTTTACTTTGCATTTTTTCACCTTTCGGGCTCTTACCCGGAAGCTGAATGTTACTATGGTTGTCTTGACCACTTCATTTGTCATGCTCAACATCGTCTCCTTCTTCGCTGTCCACCTGATTAGCTCCTGTGTGGTTTTGTTTGATGATTGATTTCTGTTGTGTTTTCTTAGCTATGTTTCTCCCTGTCTCTTTGAGCCCTTGTTGTTTCGTTCTCCTCTTTGTGAAGTGTTTTCTCTCGTGCCTCGTTTTTTTCCCCTCATCATTCTGCTTTGTGACCTTTTTCTGTGTGTTTTGTCTTACGATGTCCTGCCTGCATCCGCTTTACATGACCATCACCAACTGCCTCGAACCGTTCGTTCTGCTTCTGTTTTTCTGTGGTTCAAGCATGCCCCTTGCCCGATTTTCCCGGAGTGCCATGTGTTGCTTCCTACCCTGCTATGTTTTGTATAGTATGTCTAACTGCTATGCCACTGTTAGACAAAAAATGCCAATTTTAAAGAAAGTAATAGTTTTTCCTTAATGTTTTTCTTTTCAATGTGGCATAAGTACCATTATTTCTCTTTTTGTAGGAGGATGGCGCCCAATAACCACAGATGGTTTGTTTGTTTGTTTGATTGGAGGTTTAACGACCACCGTGAGCAACTCAATGGGCTATAAGCAGTCGCCCGTTCCCAATTTAGGGTCACTGGTTCCAGGGAAGGGAGAGAGCCAGTGCCTTAAGACAAACACAACATCCATGCCTCACCGGGAGGCGAACCCGGACCCCTTTCGGACGAATGATCAGAGGCCATCGCTTAGACCACTGCGCCACCGGGGCGGCAACCACAGATGGACAGCAATAATTTCGTTTTTTCCTTAAAAGGAAGAAGGAATAGTTCCTGGGTTTTCTACTCATCATGTTGCTCCGTGGTTCCAGGTATGGTGCTTTCTCTATTTGCTGGCTCAGCCGTTCCTCTGCTCAGTGACTGTTCCCTGTGTGCTTCGCCTCGTGTTGTATCTGCCACCGACTACAGCGCACGATTGTAATGTAACAGACTGCTTTGTGCCTCTGCCATGCTCCGTTTCTTTCTGAGATGCCTTGTACTGTATGTTTACTACAGACTGGATTGCGTCGTTTGTTTCCGCTCCGAGAATTTGGCTGTTTTACTATGCCATGCATTTTCCGGTTCTCTTGTATTCTGGTCCTTGAGACACATTGAAGAAACGTTGAAACCGTCACGTTCTTTTTGGTATGTCTTTTCAACTGCTGCGGTTCAAAGCTAGAAACGGAGAGATCTTTAAGATAATGACAGGGACGAATACAAGACTTTTTGAAAATAAATTACTTCTTCATCATTTTCTATTACCCTTTATACAAATATCTCAGAGACTATCCAGATTCGAACGATAAAGATGTAGCTCCTTCCGGGTCACACGATGCTAACGAATAGCTATTCTGAAACAGGAAATGTCCGGGGGTGGGGGTGGGGGCAGCTGAAATCGTGGAACATTTTTAAACATCTCAAAAACTATCGGGGTTCAAAAAATAAACATGGAGTTTGTAAGAACGGACACATTAACGATGTTAATTCATTTCAATGATAAACATTATGTGGTTTTTTTTTGACCAAAGAAAACATCGCACGTTCCCAAAATGGCGACAGAGAATTCGTAAATATGTTTAATCCTTTTTTTTGGGGGGGGGGGGAGGCGAGATGTATGACAAAAGACTTCAGGTTCTCACGCCTTAGAAAGGGCGAGGACTTGTTCTACGAACTGAAAGTATCGCCAAGGATGCTGTGACTTTCATAGATACATTGTTCATTTTCACTTGGCGCCTACATGTCTGAAATGCAGACATACTCTTTTGTATAGTTATAACAATGTGTATTGTATTGCTATGGATGTACTACGACGATAGGATTGCTTTCTCGGAAGGAGGCACTCAATAATGTATAGCCTGAGGATAAGCGAGGAATGCGCAAGGTAGATTTAAAGGTCTAGGAGCCCGATTCCCGGAAAACGACTAGGGATGGGGCAGGTGAAGGGCGCGAGAGGTGACACGTGGCGCGAGAGGAGAGCAGCATGTTGAAGGTCAGCGCCGTCGCCCTTGAAGAAGGAGCAGCGTGAAGGGGGGCGAAGAGGTCGCTCCGAGTGGACCTGTTCGAGCAGTCTGTCTTCGGGGAGCGAAGGTGATAGTCCTCCGATAGAAAGGAACGCGTTTGCGTGGATGGTGTGGTGGGCTCTCGGAGTCCACGGGGAAAGAGCGGGCACCGAACTAGATGAAGTAGGTCGCCGCTACAGAAGGAATATACCCGAGTCAAGGATACCGGTAGAGTAGCTGATGATATACTACTGAATTACGGACTTAGTACAGTCCACTGAAGCATCGATTAGAGAAGGATAGCTAGAAGACTAGTCCTGAAGCATCGATAAGATAGAGGTCTATCTAGTGTCAAGGAGACCCTAAGTTAGGACGCCAACGCAGGTTGAGATTTCTACAGAATTGGATCACCTTATCTTGCGCGTTCCACGATCTTTGCCAGGTCCAGTCATAACGAGGTCACTTTCTAGGGCGAGTAATCCGCCGCCATCAAAATTCTAGTTGATGAAGAATAAGTGTTTTGTATATGTGTTAACCAAGCGTTCTTTTCAAATTATGTCTGAAAGTGGATAAACTTCCGTATAACCAGCTGTTGTCGCTCTGCCTCCCCGATTCACAGATATATATATAGTAAAGTGGGGGAGGTTTCGTTTGTTCGCTCGAACAGAGTGAGAGAGAGAGTGTGTGTTTCCGGGAAGAGAAAACGAACTCTCTGCTTGTTGTGAGAGCCCCGCTGCGCGTGCTCCTCGGATACTTAAGTAGGAGGCGGCGCTAAGTCACGTGACGACACGTTCGCTCTTACAGAGTTTTCCCGGTTCATACGATTTACTAACGAATGGCTATTTTGAAATTTTTAAATTCCATGGGGGGGGAATTGTCGGCTCCATATTTTCTGAATCCTTTTTTTTGTAGGTACGTCAAACTCTATTGCGGTTCAAACGATAATAATGGAGTACTTTTCGGTTCATACGATTTTTTTTTTGTTTGGAGGTTTAACGACCACCGTGAGCAACTCAATGGGCTATAAGCAGTCGCCCGTTCCCAATTTAGGGTCACTGGTTCCAGGGAAGGGAGAGAGCCAATGCCGTAAGACAAACACAACATCCATGCCTGACCGGGCGGGATTCGAACCCGGACCCCTTACGGACGAATGATCAGAGGCCAACGCCTTAGACCACTGCGCCACCGGGGCGGCCATACGATTTACTAACGAATGGCTATGAAATTTCGAATTCCATGGTGAGGGGGAGGGGTTTAATGGTGTAGGCTTGTAACATCCTTTTTCAATACCTCAAAAACTATTGCGGTTTAAACGATGAAAATGGAGTTCTTTTCGGTTCACACGATTTGCTAACGAATGGCTATTTTGAAATTTTGAATTTCCATGGTGGGGGACTGGTGAAATGGTCGGTCTCTCTGTATGTATGCAAAATCTCAATATTATTTTTTAAATATCTCAAAAACTATTGCGGTTCAAACGATGGAGTTCATTCCTGTTCCTACGATTTGCTAACGAATGGCTATTTCGGAATTTCAAATTTCCATGATGAGGGGGAGGGGGGATGAAATGGCTTGTAACATTCTTTTTAAATATCTCAACAATTATTGCGGTTCAAACGATGAAAATGGAGTTCTTTTCGGTTCATACGATTTGCTAACGAATGGCTATTTCGGAATTTTGAATTTCCATGATGAAGGGGGGTAAATGGTGTAGGCCTGTGACATTCTTTTTTAAATATCTCAAAAACTATTGCGGTTCAAACGATGAAAATGGAGTTCTTTTCGGTTCATACGATTTGCTAACGAATGGCTATTTCGAAATTTTGAATTTCCATGGCGGTGGGGGGCTGGTGAAATGGTCGGTGTCTCTGTATATATGCAAATTCGCAATATTATTTTTTAAATATCTCAAAAACTATTGCGGTTCAAACGATAAAAATGGAGTTCATTCCTGTTCCTACGATTTGCTAACGAATGGCTATTTCGGAATTTCAAATTTCCATGATGAGGAGGGAGGGGGATGAAATGGCTTGTAACATTCTTTTTTAAATATCTCAGAAATTATTGCGGTTCAAACGATGAAAATGGAGTTCTTTTCGATTCATACGATTTGCTAACGAATGGCTATTTCGGAATTTTGAATTTCCATGATGAGGAGGGGGGGGATGAAATGGTGTAGGCCTGTGACGTTCTTTTTTAAATATCTCAAAAACTATTGCGGTTCAAACGATGAAAATGGAGTTCTTTTCGGTTCATACGATTTGCTAACGAATGGCTATTTCGAAATTTTGAATTTCCATGGCGGTGGGGGGCTGGTGAAATGGTCGTTCTCTCTGTATATATGCAAATTCGCAATATTATTTTTTAAATATCTCAAAAACTATTGCAGTTCAAACGATAAAAATGGATTTCATTCCTGTTCATACGATTTGCTAACGAATGGCTATTTCGGAATTTCAAATTTCCATGATGAGGGGGAGGGGGGATGAAATGGCTTGTATCATTCTTTTTTAAATATCTCAAAAATTATTGCTGTTCAAACGATGAAAATGGAGTTCTTTTCGGTTCATACGATTTGCTAACGAATGGCTATTTTGAAATTTTGAATTTCCATGGTGGGGGGCTGGTGAAATGGTCGGTCTCTCTGTATATATGCAAAATCTCACTATTATTTTTTAAATATCTCAAAAACTATTGCGGTTCAAACGATAAAAATGGAGTTCATTCCTGTTCATACGATTTGCTAGCGAATGGCTATTTCGGAATTTTGAATTTCCATGATGAAGGGGGGGTGAAATGGTCGGTCTCTCTGTATATATGCAAATTCGCAATATTATTTTTTAAATATCTCAAAAACTATTGCGATTCAAACGATGAAAATGGAGTTCTTTTCGGTTCATACGATTTGCTAACGAATGGCTATTTTGAAATTTTGAATTTTCATGGGGGGGGGGGGGGGGGGGCTGGTGAAATGGTCGGTCTCTCTGTATATATGCAAATTCGCAATATATTTTTTAAATATCTCAAAAACTATTGCTGTTCAAACGATGAAAACGGAGTTCTTTTTGGTTCATACGATTTGCTAACGAATGGTTATTTTGAAATTTTGAATTTCCATGGTGGGGGGCTGGTGAAATGGTCAGTCTCTCTGTATATATGCAAAATCTCACTAATATTTTTTAAATATCTCAAAAACTATTGCGGTTCAAACGATGAAAATGGAGTTCTTTTCAGATCATACGATTTGCTAACGAATGGCTATTTCGGAATTTTGAATTTCCATGATGAGGAGGGAGGGGGATGAAATGGCCTGTAACATTCTTTTTTAAATATCTCAAAAATTATTGCGGTTCAAACCATGAAAATGGAGTTCTTTTCGGTTCATACGATTTGCTAACGAATGGCTATTTTGAAATTTTGAATTTCCATGGTGGGGGGCTGGTGAAATGGTCGGTCTCTCTGTCTATATGCAAATTCGCAATATTATTTTTTAAATATCTCAAAAACTATTGCGGTTCAAACGATAAAAATGGAGTTCATTCCTGTTCATACGATTTGCTAACGAATGGCTATTTCGGAATTTCAAATTTCCATGATGAGGGGGGGGGATGAAATGGTGTAGGCTTGTAACATTCTTTTTTAAATATCTCAAAAATTATTGCGGTTCAAACGATGAAAATGGAGTTCTTTTCGGTTCATACGATTTTCTAACGAATGGCTATTTTGAAATTTTGAATTTCCATGGTGGGGGGCTGGTGAAATGGTCGGTCTCTCTGTATATATGCAAAATCTCACTATTATTTTTTAAATATCTCAAAAACTATTGCGGTTCAAACGATAAAAATGGAGTTCATTCCTGTTCATACGATTTGCTAACGAATGGTTAATTTGAAATTTTGAATTTCCATGGTGGGGGGCTGGTGAAATGGTCAGTCTCTCTGTATATATGCAAAATCTCACTATTATTTTTTAAATATCTCAAAAACTATTGCGGTTCAAACGATAAAAATGGAGTTCATTCCTGTTCATACGATTTACTAACGAATGACTATTTCGGAATTTCAAATTTCCATGATGAGGAGGGAGGGGGATGAAATGGCCTGGAACATTCTTTTTTAAATATCTCAAAAATTATTGCGGTTCAAACGATGAAAATGGAGTTCGTTTCGGTTCATACAATTTGCTAACGAATGGCTATTTTGAAATTTTGAATTTCCATGATGAGGGGGAGAGGGGGGATGAAATGGTCGGTCTCTGTGCGTATATGTAAATTCTATTATTTATTAAATATTTCAAAAACTATTGCGGTTCAAACGATAAAAATGGAGTTCATTCCTGTTCTTACGATTTACTAACGAATGGCTATTTTGGGAATTTTGAATTTCCATGATGAGGGGGAGAGGGGGGATGAAATGGTCGGTCTCTCTGTATGTATGCAAAATCTCACGATTATTTTTTAAATATCTCAAAAATTATTGCGGTTCAAACGATGAAAATGGAGTTCTTTTCGGTTCATACGATTTGCTAACGAATGGCTATTTTGAAATTTTGAATTTCCATGGTGGGGGGCTGGTGAAATGGTCGGTCTCTCTGTCTATATGCAAATTCGCAATATTATTTTTTAAATATCTCAAAAACTATTGCGGTTCAAACGATAAAAATGGAGTTCATTCCTGTTCATACGATTTGCTAACGAATGGCTATTTCGGAATTTCAAATTTCCATGATGAGGGGGGAGGGGGATGAAATGCTTGTAACATTCTTTTTTAAATATCTCAAAAATTATTGCTGTTCAAACGATGAAAATGGAGTTCTTTTCGGTTCATACGATTTTCTAACGCATGGCTATTTTGAAATTTTGAATTTCCATGGTGGGGGGCTGGTGAAATGGTAGGTCTCTCTGTATATATGCAAAATCTCACTATTATTTTTTAAATATCTCAAAAACTATTGCGGTTCAAACGATAAAAATGGAGTTCATTCCTGTTCATACGATTTGCTAACGAATGGCTATTTCGGAAGGCCTGTGACATTCTTTTCTAAATATCTCAAAAACTATTGCGATTCAAACGATGAAAATGGAGTTATTTTCGGTTCATACGATTTGCTAACGAATGGCTATTTTGAAATGTTGAATTTTCATGGTGGGGGGGGGGGGGGGCTGGTGAAATGGTCGGTCTCTCTGTATATATGCAAATTCGCAATATTATTTTTTAAATATCTCAAAAATTATTGCGGTTCAAACGATAAAAATGGAGTTCATTCCTGTTCATACGATTTACTAACGAATGACTATTTCGGAATTTCAAATTTCCATGATGAGGGGGAGGGGGATGAAATGGCCTGGAACATTCTTTTTTAAATATCTCAAAAATTATTGCGGTTCAAACGATGAAAATGGAGCTCTTTTCGGTTCATACAATTTGCTAACGAATGGCTATTTTGAAATTTTGAATTTCCATGGTGGGGGGCTGGTGAAATGGTCGGTCTCTGTGCGTATATGTAAATTCTATTATTTATTAAATATTTCAAAAACTATTGCGGTTCAAACGATAAAAATGGAGTTCATTCCTGTTCTTACGATTTACTAACGAATGGCTATTTCGGAATTTTGAATTTCCATGATGAGGGGGGGGGGGGAATGATAGGCCTGTAACATTATTTTTTAAATATCTCAAAAACTATTGCGGTTCAAACGATGAAAATGGAGTTCTTTTTGGTTCATACGATTTGCTAACGAATGGCTATTTTGAAATTTTGAATTTCCATGGTGGGGGGCTGGTGAAATGGTCGGTCTCTCTGTATATATGCAAAATCTCACTATTATTTTTTAAATATCTCAAAAACTATTGCGGTTCAAACGACAAAAATGGAGTTCATTCCTGTTCATACGATTTGCTAGCGAATGGCTATTTCGGAATTTTGAATTTCCATGATGAAGGAGGGGGAGGGGGTAAATGGTGTAGGCCTGTGACATTCTTTTTTAAATATCTCAAAAACTATTGCGATTCAAACGATGAAAATGGAGTTCTTTTCGGTTCATACGATTTGCTAACGAATGGCTATTTTGAAATTTTGAATTTTTATGGTGGGGGGGGGGGGGGGCTGGTGAAATGGTCGGTCTCTCTGTACATATGCAAATTCGCAATATTATTTTTTAAATATCTCAGAAACTATTGCGGTTCAATCGATGAAAATGGAGTTCATTCCTGTTCATACGATTTACTAACGAATGGCTATTTCGGAATTTCAAATTTCCATGATGAGGGGGGAGGGGGGATGAAATGGCCTGTAACATTCTTTTTAAATATCTCAAAAATTATTGCGGTTCAAACCATGAAAATGGAGTTCTTTTCGGTTCATACGATTTGCTAACGAATGGCTATTTTGAAATTTTGAATTTTCATGGTGGGGGGGGGGGGGGGGCTGGTGAAATGGTCGGTCTCTCTGCATATATGCAAATTCGCAATATTATTTTTTAAATATATCAAAAACTATTGCGGTTCAAACGATAAAAATGGAGTTCATTCCTGTTCATACGATTTACTAACGAATGGCTATTTCGGAATTTTGAATTTCCATGATGAAGGGGGGGGGGGTAAATGGTGTAGGCCTGTGACATTCTTTTTTAAATATCTCAAAGACTATTGCGGTTCAAACGATGAAAATGGAGTTCTTTTCGGTTCATACGATTTGCTAACGAATGGCTATTTTGAAATTTTGAATTTCCATGGCGGTGGGGGGGCTGGTGAAATGGTCGGTCTCTGTGCGTATATGCAAATTCGCAATATTATTTATTAAATATTTCAAAAACTATTGCGGTTCAAACAATAAAAATGGAGTTCATTCCTGTTCATACGATTTACTAACGAAAGGTTATTTCGGAATTTTGAATTTCCATGATGAGGGGGAGGGGTGAAATGATAGGCCTGTAACATTATTTTTTAAATATCTCAAAAACGTTTGCGGTTCAAACGATGAAAATGGAGTTCTTTTCAGTTCACACGATTTGCTAACGAATGCCTATTTTGAAATTTTGAATTTCCATGGTGGGGGGCTGGTGAAATGGTCGGTCTTTCTGCATATATGCAAATTCTCAATATTATTTTTTAAATATCTCAAAAACTATTGCGGTTCAAACGATAGAAATGGAGTTCATTCCGGTTCATACGATTTACTAACGAATGGCTATTTCGAAATTTTGAATTTCCATGGTGGGGGCTGGTGAAATGGTCGGCCTCCTATTTATTTATATGCAAATTCTCAATATTATTTGTTAAATAACTCAAAAACTATTGCGGTTCAAACGATGAAAATGGAGTTCATTCCGGTTCATACGATTTATTAACGAATGGCTATGCTGAAATTTGAAATATCTATTTTTTGGGGGTACCATTTCACCAGCCCCCACTTTGTTTTTAAATAACTCAAAAACTATTGCGGTTCAAACGAAAAAAATTGAGTTCATTCCGGTTCATACGTGGTACAAACGAATGGTGCAAAAAAAATTTAAAAATTCCATGGTGGGGGGGCTATCGTTTCACCAGCCCTTCCCCTTTGTTTTTTAAATTTCTCCAAAACTTTTGCGGTTCAAACGAAAAAAACCGAGTTCATTCCGGTTCATACGTGGTACAAACGAATGGTGTCTGAAAAATTAAAAAATTCCGTGGTGGGGGGGGGGCTGGTGAAATGCACCTTTCGGTTCCAACTGGTTTTTCTAGTTCATTTAAAGATACGAGGCATCACGTTGGTTGGGCACGCGGTATCTTGGTAGGGAGAAGGAGTTACTTGAAGAACTGGTTACAAATGCGTCGCAACTCTAGTGAGACGCTGTAATTTTAAGTTTCGCTGTTGGTAATGATCTCCATAGTTTCCCGAGTGGATCTTCATTTAGGGGTAGAGTAGGTAGCTAATTTATTTACAGTAAAAGACATTCTCTAAAAGTATGGATGGAAATTGCTTCCCCAGGCGCCACGCAGTCCTGATATGAGCCGACCAGACTATGACTTGTTCCCAAAACTGAAGAAGCCACTCCGCGGGAAACCATTCAGTACGATTCAGGATGTTTCTAATGAGGTGATACGAGTAATATGACGCCTCAACAATGGAGGTGTCCTGACTGGAATACAAGACTAGCCCAAACGTTGAGCAGCTTTCATAAAAAAACATGAAGATTTCTTCGAAGGGCTGTAAAGGTATATGGTGAAATAAATTCGTTTTTAAGAGACAACTCACACTATGCAAAACTTTTGAAATGACTCGTAGAAAAACCATTATTGAACCACTGAAATATTAGACTGAACACCTAGACGATCCAGAATAAATTTTGAAGATGACAATCCGATTTTTTGGCGTAAATGTGACAAGGATGGTAAGTCAGATAATACCTGAAAACTTGAAAATTTTCATCGTCCTGGAGCGGGACTCGAACCCGCGTCTCCCAGAAAACGCCCGGGTATGCTAACCACTACACCACCCAGAACGACCAAGTTTCAAGTTTCCGATCAATTTGAATATAACCATCACAGAATTCGCTAGTCGAAGCAACCGGCATTCATGTTTAGCGAATCTGGAGGTTAAGAATCTTATCCCGTGTTTGCCCGGAGAAGCAGATAAATCATAAAAGAATTTTTTTTTTTGATTAGAAGTTTAACGACCACCGTGAGCAACTCAATGGGCTATAAGCAGTCGCCCGTCCCTAATTTAGGGTAACTGGTTCCAGGGAAGGGAGAGAGCCAGTGCCGTAACACACACACAACATCCATGCCTCACCGGGATTCAAACCCGGACCCCTTACGGACGAATGATCAGAGGCCATCGCTTAGACCACTGCGCCACCGGGGCGGCCATGAAAGAAATACGGGATTACGCCATATAATACAAATTTTGAAGATGACAATCCGATTTTTTGGCGTAAATATGACAAGGATGGTAAGTCAGATAATATCCGAAAACTGGTTCGAGTCGCGCTCCAGGACGATGAAAATTTTCAAGTTTTCGGATATTATCTGACTTACCATCCTTGTCATATTTACGCCAAAAAATCGGATTGTCATCTTCAAAATTTGTATTATATGGCGCAATCCCGTATTTCTTTCATGATCCAGAATAAGACCGCATAGAAAATGGGCGGAAGACATTCGAAAGCGTGTTGGAGTCACATGGAAGAGAATGGCCAAGGACAGGGAGTTCTGAAAGGGACTTTGGAAGACTTTCATCCACCAGTGAATTGATATTTGATGTTGATGATGTTGAATATACAGTAGAACGCAAGTATAACGTGTTCACATAATACGAAGTTCCGCCTAAACCGAAGTTTTTTATAGATCCCTTAAAATTCATAATATTCTCCCTTGTTATTAAATTAGAAATTACCGTTTTTCTAACTGTTAGGGGATGAATCATCTTATAGAGCAGTTTGCATGAAAACATGAATGTTCCAGTTCTTTTTAAATACCTCTCCCCTTCCACACTTCCTGGGAAAATACCGTGTTTTTTCTCCTCCACTTTCTCTTTCATCCACATAATCCTTGCTCACGGACGCCACGAACCTGCATTTATGGCACCGAACAATGTGTTAATGACGTCACGCTAGCAATGAAACTCCATACTGGAATTCTTTACGTGTATGTCATCCCCCCTCCTTTTCATTGATCATTGTGTGATGGACTTCTAGTTTTTATTTTCCCAGTAGTTTGTGCAGTGTGGTTACGGAAATTGAAAGATCATGGCTTTAAACAAAAGCAAAATTTTAATGTTGGATAATAAAATTGAAGCAATAATTTTATTGGAAAAAGGAGTTTAAAAATTCGAAGTTGCTAAAGTGTTTGTTGTTCCACGAAAATTCTCTTTCTGCAATCTAAACTACAAGTTGCGAATCGAAACGAAAGCTCAGTAATAGTTCCTCAAGTGTTCCGAGAGAGAATTCACACAGATGTGGCAGCTCCTCTTTTAAAGTGGATTGAAAAAATAAGTACGAATCAGAAGAAAAAAACATTCGAGGAACTGGGCTTTTATGATAAGAAATGGCATTACATTTCGCTAAGCTTTCCGGAAAACAGCATTTTAAAACAAGCATTGCATGCTTACAGCGTTTTAAAGATCGTCATGATATTGTGTTCAAGTCTATTTGCGATGAAGTGCTTTAGCAAAAGACCAAGGCATGGAAAATTGGTGAAAATCCAGCAAGAGCCCCATTTTGTGGTACGAATCTTGTAATCTGTGTGTGTAACACCGGTAACACTGGAATGTTTTACCAATTACTGCAAGAGAAAACGAAAGCTTTTAAAAGAGAAATGCAGGGGTGTAAAAATTTTAAAAATCAGATTGACTGCGCTGCTGTGCGCGAATACGGCTGGTTCCAGCAAAAGAAAATTACTCGTAAATTGGAAAACCAAATAATCCACTCTGTTCAAGAAGGGCGAAATATCAAAAGCCAATTGCAGAGCTATTAAGAGATTCTGGATTATATTGGAGATTTTCACGGAATGGATTAAGGCAATCGACTATGAAATGTGCAGAAAAGCCGAAACATTCTTCCCATCACAGACATCTGCACGGCCCACTCAACCTATGCGGTTTTAAAATCGACAACTGTTTACAGTCTTTCTCCTTACACTACAAGAAAGCTATGACCAAATGAACGGGGAATAATGGAAAATATGAAAGTTCATTACAGAAAACGTTTACTTCGTAAAGTTTTAATTACATTCATCGTCAAAATAATAGTTTCACCCAAAAGGACCTGTTGGACTGCAATGCTATTTGGGAGGAAGGAAAAGGTTATCAGGAACAATAAATGATTAAACATTGAAACTGATATGGGCAATATTTATTGAGCTACACGCCAATAAGTAGTGTCGCTCAGTATGGCGTCGGGCAGCCATGTTTGCTCACAGAGCATGCCAAATGTCTCGGCATGAAGTTGTGCAGGTTCCTAGTGGTGTCCTGCAATAAGCCATCCCATGCAGCTTGAATCTTCTCACGCTGTTCCTGCAGATTGTGCGGTAGGGGTGGAGTGTGGATAGCGCGTCCAATAGCATCTCACAAATTTCCGATGGCGGATAGGTCTGGCGATGCTGCTGGTCATGACAGAGTGTCAGTGCCTTAAAAGCAAGCTCTCGAGACAGCAGCAGTATGCGAACGAGCGTTGTCCTGTTGGAAAATTTCACCGAAGTGTACGTTCAGAAAAGGTAGGGACACTGGATGCAGGACCTCATTAACGTAACGTTGGGCTGTCAAAGTGCCTGCAATGAACACCAAAGGGGATCTGATATCGTAGGCAATTGCACCCCACACCATGACACCAGGACTACTGGACGTGTAAAGCTCGACAATAAGTCGTTCATCTTGGCGCTAACCACGGTGCCTCCACATACGGATTTGCTTTTCGTCTCCTCCAAGAAAAAATCAGGAATCGCCAATGATGATCCTCTGCTGCCATTCTGCGTGGGTCCATGACAGTCGGGCACGACACCATTGCAGCCTTTGGCGACGATGCAATGGTGTTAAGGGCAGTCGTCGTAACGATCTGCGTGCGTGTAGTACTACGTCGTTAAGCCGCCTTCCAATGGTGCTGGTACTAATCGGACGATGAATAGAGGGCACTTCTCGCTGAATACCCGCAATCGTAGTTGTTGGGTTACTCCGCGCATGTCAAACAGCCCGTCAGTTCTCTCTCTCTCTCTCTCTCTCTCTCTCTGTGTGTGTGTGGGTTGTTTAGATCTCCCAGACCATTCCTGTGGTTGCTGCGTGCCTTGTTCTATCCACTGCCGCCATCAGCGTGCTATGGTGATATCCGCACAACAGGTATGGCACGCAATACGGCGATCAGACCATCCCGCTTCCCGGATCCTGACGATGGGGCCCATCTCAAATTCCTCCAACTGCTCGAATTGCTTCCGAACGTTTCTCGGAGGCATACGTCATTTAAAAAGCACGCAAGTAACACATCAGCACGAGTCAGAATGGCAAGCACGCGCTACGGGACGACCATATATAGCCTGTCAGGCACAGAGCTACGACCCCTCCTTGCTTACGTCACATGCGCGGCTGAGCGTGATACATAAATCATTTGTATATCTCATGATGTCAAACCTACCCACCAAGTTTCATTTGTGTTGGTTGCCTTCTTTGGGTGCAACGAACGTTTTTTTTTTTGACGATGAGTGTAATTTAAAAAAAAATGAAGCAAGAGTTATTGACGTTAGAATGGCATAAAACGTCCGTGCTGTTCGTGCCAACCAATACACCAAAAATAACTGAATGCTGTCTACACGATACCAAACAATGGAGATAATTGCAGATTAAAAGATGAACTTTTATTTACAACTTAAAACCATATATATATACATGCGAGATCTCTCAGACCCACTATGGGTCCATCATCAGGCACCGCAGCAGATGGGTGGTTCCGGGATTATAAAGTCTGAAAAAAACAACCCATAATGCATTGGCATGGAGGCGCCGCTCAAGCCCACGCATACGCACTTGTTAAATATACAAACATGCAAATACTACAAAGACACAATAAACACGATTACGGATTACGATGATCTGTACAATGGTGTAAAATAAAATGTCTCCATGATGAGAATAATGTCGACGGCATGTCGTCATTATAACATTAGTTAGCAAACAGAGTTATATACATGCTATGAAATGCTAAGCTGTGCTCGGCAAGTTATTTTAAAAGAAACAATTCAGAATTGTTGGAGACAAAGGTTTTGGAAAAATCTTTCAGAAAAGCAATGAAGACATGTCTGAAATGATACCGCAGATCGAAGAAATGAAAATGGTAAAGATGATGAAACTTGATGTCTTCTGAAAGAAAAAGTGTCATCTCTCGTGTTTCTTTTGAAGATAATGTTTAAGCTGATTAGGAGGCTCTCGGTAGAATCGTTAAACACAGATCTGGACAGAGTGGAAGCATATTCCGGTCAAGGTCGATCAAGCGATGAAGATAAAATCACTACAGAAAAGAAAGCGATTTCAGAGTTTCTACTGCAAGTTTAGAAAATCTTACAGTTTATATAATTTTTCATCTAAGATATTTTAATCCACGGACGCAAATTAGAGGTTACCCGGTTACCACTGGCGACTAAGATTTTCCAGTTGGCAACCGGCTTTTTTTTTTACGCTTTCCAACCGTAGGTTGAAGGAGCGTATATGCTCCAGCTTTCTCCGTCCGTCTATCCGTCCGCACGATAACTCACGTGAAAATGGTTCAATTTCGATGTAATTTTAGTATGTGGTAGGGGACCACCTGGGCGAACTCTGTCGAAAATGAGTGAAGCAGGGTCAAAGGTCAGGACATAGGAGCTGGATCCATTCCATTACCTTTATGCGTCATAACGTGCGTAAATATAGTTCGATGTCGATGAAATTCTAGTATGTGATAGGGAACCACCTGGGGACAAACCTCATTGAAAATAGGCGGAATGGGGTCAAAGGTCAGGACATGAAAGCGCGATCCATTCCATTGCCTTTATGCGTCATAACATGCGTAAAAATGGTTCGATTTCGATGAAAATTTAGTATGTGGTAAGGAACCACATGGGGACAAACCCTATTGAAAATGTGCGAAATGGGGGTCAACATTCAGGACACTGGAGTGGGATCCATTCCATTGCCCTTGTGCATCATAACTTACCTAAAAGGCTTGGATTGCGACAAAACTTTATCATGTTGTTCCGGAGGTATAGTGAACCGGTTCTGTTGAATATCATAGAAATGGGGTCAAAGGTCAAGACACAGGAGCGAGAATTATTCCACAGCCATTAGCCACATAACTTGAGTAATAATTTCTGGCTTGTTGGAAAGCGTATCATAATCAATGCATTGCATGATTTTACTGACTTATTCTTGAAGGAACAAGTCAGTAAAAATTATTTTCGTAGAATATGCTTATCTGTGCTTAAATGTCAGGTCGAAGAGAAATAGCTTTAATTGGAGAGATCAAATACCGGCTTATAGTGGCCGTTCCGCGAATTCCATGTATCCTTAGCGTCAGCGCTGAGACCACAAGAGGTGTAAGTGGCGAACTCGTGAACTTGTTCGCAACGACGAACAGCGTATGGCATGATGTCACCAGTACCAGAGGTGAATGGCTCATGAAGTTGCTTCTCACTAAGCAGGAAAAGCTTCATTTCAAAGTGGCAGACAGAAAAAAATCGAAGCTGGTCAAAGTTATTTGAAATCAAGGTTTCCAAATTCAAAAACGACTATTATTGACGATTTAAAATTATTTGACACTGCAACTTAGCCATATGAAAGAAAATTTGCTGACTTTGGAAATACGGAGGTAATGAAAATTGCCTCAAGTTTCAAAATTGCTCGCCTGGTTTCGCAGATGAAATCCTTGAAGACTGATACGACTTGAAACACTCTACTGATCTTCCCTTTGCGGCTTTATGCAAGCATGCTATCAGTCAACGAACTCGGTTCCCTATCTTCAGGAAGCTTGTGACTGAAGTGGAGTGCATTCCTATTTCAATAGCTAGCAGTGAACGTGATTATAGCGCTATGAATAACATTAAAATGCACTGCTGGCCACCCAAAATGCAACACCAAGAAGGACACGAGATAGCAAAGCCAGATTTACTGGACACATAACAACAGAAACAAAGATAAAACGATTGAGCTTACAGGCCCGTGCGACTTGCGGAACACGCAGACATCAATAGTTCGTGTGGCTCCCATGGTTGGCAATAACGGCCGATACACGCCGCGGCATCGAACGAAAGAGGCTTTGAATGTGGGCTTGGGGTATGTTGGTCCAGGCTGCTCCCACACGTTGCCACAGTTCATCAGGCGTAGCCGCGGGTGGTGCTTGCCGGGCCACTCGGTTTGCCGATCGGCAACCAGATGTGTTCGATGAGCGATATATCGGGAGAACAGGCGGGCCACGGTAGTAGTGACACCTGGTGGGTTGTGAAGAATTGTCGCACGATGCGTGCCACGTGCGTGTGCCAATTGTCCTGTTGAAACGTCGCCGCTGGCAAGTCCTGCAGGTAAGGGAGAACTACAGGCTCCAAAACGTCGGAGATGTAGCGGTGGCTGTTGAGTGTACCGGCGATGTGTACCAGAGGGGTGCGGGTTTTATATCCAATTGCACCCCAAACAATAACGCCAGGCGACGGACCGGTATGGCGATGCATAATGCAGGCGTCATACAGTCTCTCGTAGCGGTGCCGCCACACGCGGATCCGACCAACGTGGTGTTGCATGCCGAAGCGGGATTCATCAGAGAAGACAATGTCGTGCCATTCCGTAGTCCAGGTGCGGCGTTCAACGGCCCACTCCCGCCGCACTCGCCGGTGATGTAACGTCAATGGTAAACGGAGCAATGGGCACCGTGCGACAAGTCCCCGCTCCTGCAAACGACGTCGAATGGAACGTGCTGACACTGGTTGTGGCGCAGTACACCCTAATTCCTGCGATAACGTTCATGATGTGGCGGTGCGAGCCGTCAATGCCCGCCGCACAACATGCCGGTTCTCTCGTCTGTTGGTGTGCCGCGGCTGCTGCAATCGCTCACGTCGGTCGGTCCGTCCCTCCTGCACCCACCGAATCCATACTCGCCTAACTGTGGCTGAATGTCGTCCTACACGGGCGCTGATGTCTCGGTACGATAAACCGCTGTCGCGATAAGCCCTATTCGTCTTCTGTCGGACTCCGAAACGTGCTGGAATGACTGCCGTATTCTGCGACGAGGCATCAGGAAGATTCCCACGCACACGTCTGGCAGCACAACACACTTCCATTGCTTACACCCCGCCTTCTGTGCACCCTTCTTATAGTGCTTCTCGGTGGCGTGCCGAGCGCACATGATTTGCATATGCCCTGCAATGCATGTCCTAATCGTTTGCATGTCCTATCGCGCGCGACGCATGCTCCGAATTTCAGGCCAATCGGATGCTTCCTTCTTAATGTTGCATTTTGTTTGGCCAGCAGTGTATGTAGTACAACGTTCTCGACAGTCTGCAGGGACAACAGACAGTTTAGTGTACATTAGCATAAATGGTGTGAGTTTTCAAGAATTCGATCCCACTGCTGCAATGGATTACTGGTTTTCGACTGAGGTAAGGAGGCTAAGATACCAAGTCATTCTCATGAGTAACACAATTACTGCAAATCAACTAAGACCTACGATAAGTAATAAAAGGCGATTTAAATTTAGGCCACCAGATTTTTTTTAATGGGCCACTAAAAATAACACACTTATTTGCATGGGTGTTTTATTTACTGTGTTAGCAGAAGTTGGAAAAATTTAGCAGATGCTATAAAACAAATGCAAAACAAGCAGCAGTTGACTCACATTTTCAACAAAAACCTTAACAGCAGAAAAATACTGACAGGAAAAATTTGAAACGTCTTGCAGTTACTTTAACTTTTACATAAATTAATACACTGGCGGAAAGTGAAAAAAGAACACCAAGAAGGAAAGGCGGACGATCATGAAATTTACATATATTTTAATGGGGTCGAGTTTACGTAGGTGTGATGTTAATTTCGGGACCAACCGGTGAGCACTTACGCCACAGCATGGCATAATATGCAAATTATCGTCTGTGGTATTTAAGGAGTACGGTGAAGTGAATGTAATCAGTCGTCGGCGTACGGACACGTGCGAAGACCCTGAAGAAGCTGCAATGCCTGGACATGGAAGACGTGTACGATTTCAGCAGTTATCAGACTTTGAGCGAGGTGGTCTAGTCGGACTCACCGAGGCCGGGTGGTCGTATCGCGGAGCGAATTGGACGGGAAGTATCGGTGGTGGTACGATGGTGGCGTAGAATGTCCGAGGAACATTCCCACACGAGAATACGTAGAACCGGGAGTCACAGACGGACTGATGAGCGGACCGATCGACGGATCAGAAGAGCGGCGTTGTCAAGCAGAACATCCACTGCGACGCAAATCCGAGCTGACGTTGAACCTGAGGTGACTGTGCAAACAATCCGCAACCGTCTAGTGGATGCAAGACTACGTGCACGTGTGCCTCTGGCATGTGTACCTCTGACTCCAGCCCACCGTTAGGAACGGCTGCAGTGGTGTCGCCAACGTCTGCACTGGAGAACGCAATGGCGATCTGTCGTGTTTAGAGATGAAAGCAGATTCTACTTGGGAGCCTCCGATGGCCGTGTGCGTGTTCTCAGACGCACAGGGGAGCGTCTCCACCCTTCTTGCATCCGCCAGCGACACACAGGGCCTACAGCTGGTCTCCTGGTGTGGGCAGCGATCAGCTATCACTCCCGTACACAACTAGTGTTTATACCGGGTACGTTAAACAGCACCTCCTACATCAGTAACATCATTCAGACCGTTGTTATTCCATTTGTAAGGTCAATCCATCGTGGTGTTTTCCAGCAAGATAACGCACGCCCACACACGGCACGTGCAACGCAACATGCACTTCAGTGTGCGAGATAAATTCCATGGCCTGCACGTTTACCGGATTTGTCCCCCATTGAGCACGTGTGGGATTTTATGGGACAAGACTTATTCGGTCTCCACGGCCAGCCACGACCATCCCCGATTTACGTGTCCAGGTTAAGGATACTTGGAACTCAATACCCCAAACTTACATCCAACATCTGTTCGACAGACTCCATGCCAGAATTGCACAGTGTGAAGCAGTTCATGGTGGTTCAACCTCGTACTAACCATGTTACATGGAAATGTTATTTTTTAGTTTACCAGCAAATACAGCTGTATTTTGCCATAATGTTTTGATGACGTTATCCTCTGTATTCCGTTATTATGCTGTATAAATTTCGTCTGTATCAGACGTCTCCTTCTTGGTGTTCTTTTTTCACTTTCCGCCAGTGTAGTTCTACTTATTGCATATCTCAATCATGTTTTTGCTACTAACCAATATATTTAATTGACAAGTTTTCTTTACCTTTCATTAATTGTCAAACTTCATGAATGAATAATTGTAGTATATATACATATACACCGATGAGCCTTTGCATGATGACCACCCCCAGCGTAGAGAAATGAGAGCGCGTGGAGACTGTACGGTGGCGCAGGTGAAGTTCACAGAGCAGTATATATACAACCCGAGGACCAGCTTTCGGTCAGTAGAGTGTTCGGAGTCAGAATGGAAAAGTTGCCAATTTATTGGAGTTTAATAAATATTGTGATGGCATGGCACCTCGGAACTACGATCTCGGAAACGGCGCGATTTGTGAGTTGTTCACGTTTCGCTGTAGTGAGTACGTATCAAAAGTGGTGCGCAGATGGCCAAACGACGAACTGTCGTCCGCAGCTCCTGGTGCCAGAGAGAAGCGTTGACTGTCGCGCATTGTTGACAGCGACCGCAGGGCCACAGTGCTGCAAATCACCCGCAGCTACAATACTGGTCATCAGGGCAATGTGTCACAGCACACACATTGCAGCCGAAGACCCAGCCGGGTCCCCATGCTCACTGCACGTCATCGCCAAGAACGCATGAAATGGACCCAAGATCATCGAGATTGGACAGTGGATGTTTGGAAGCAAGGTGCCTATTCTGACGAATCAAGATTCCTGGTGCATCACGTAGACCCCCGAACGCGGATACGCTGATTGCCAACGGAGGTTGTGGCACCTGGATGCATAGTTGGGTGGAAACAGGCCGTCGGTGGCGGTGTTGTGCTGTGGGCGGTGTTTTCTTGGGACACTTTAGGCCCCATTATTCTAATAGCACAATCCTTGACAGATGTCAGGTATCTAAACATCGTTGCGGACCAAGTTCACCCATTCATGGCAACTGTGTTCCTTTGCTGGTGATGGCCATTACCAACAGGATAATGCGCCATGCCACATTATCCCATGCCACTTAAGGACTGGTTCGAGGAACATGTTGGTGACTTTCTGTTAGTGCCCTGGCCTCCAAATTCACCTGCCATGAAGTCAATCGAACATTTGTGGTTCGACTTGGAAAAGCGAGTTCACGCAAATTCACCACCACCCCGAAATGTACGGGAACTGGAGGACCTACTGTTGACATTATGGTACCAGATACCCCAGGACCCCTATCACCAATTCACCGAGTGGCCGCTGTTTCGCGTGATAAAGGGAGTCCTAATGTAATGGATCATCGGTGCATATATACAGTAATACGAAGGTGAATCAAAAGTAAGGTCAATGCTCTCGAGGGGAGGGTAGGGAACATGACCTTGACACGTGGCGGACGCAGTAAACATGGCCATTCGTTTGTCAGCATGCTCCATCGTCGAAAAGCAAAGTGTAATGAGACTTTTATGGGCTGAGGATGTGCAACCCGATAAAATTCATAGTAGGATGCTTGTGCAATATGGGAAGGTCACGTGTATAAGCCAGAGACATGTGTTCAAGTGGATAGAAATGTTTCAAGCCAATGGAACGAATGTGTTTGATGAAGCTCGCTCGAGCCGTCCGTCAAACGCTCGCACAAAAGGAGCATCTGGATCGCATCGTTTCACTCATTAAAGAAGATCGCTGGGTTACTCTGAGATTTCCCAAAAGATAAAAATTAGCTATGGTTCTGCATTCTCAATAGTGCATGACGATCTCGGATATCATAAAGTGTGTGCCAGATGAGTGGGCAGTTGTCTGATGCGCACAAGCAACAGCCCCTGGAGATTGGCAGAAATTATTTTCAGCGGTATGAGTCAGACCCCAGTATTCTGGAGAGGATTGTCACTGGGGACGAAACATGGGTCCATCATTACGGCCCCGAGAGCAAAAGCCAGAGCATGGAGTGGAGCTCCCCATGCAAAAAGAAGTTCATAGTTGTCCCTTCGGCACGAAATATAATGCGGAGTCTCTTTTTTGACATGACCCATTGTTGAACACTCTCAAGCACAAGGTGACTCACTTAACAGTTGGTCATATTGTGACTGGCTGAAAGCCAAATTGAAACCAGCAATTCACACAGAACGACGGGGAATACTATCCAAAAAAATTGCTGTTGTTGCTAGTCAACGCTTGTCCACATACGGCATTGGCAACTCAACAAACAATTACCGAATTGAAGTTTGAGGTGTTACCACATCCTGCTTACAGCCCCGATCTGGCGCCGTGCGACTTTCATGTTTTCGGGAGTCTGAAAGACGCTCTGCGAAGCAGCCATTTTGAAAGTGATGTCCAGGTACAGGAAGCGGTGCAGTCGTGGTTGCAGAAACAACCAAAAACATTCTGCTCCGCAGGAATCCAGAACCTTGTAGACATATATGAAATATGCGTTGAACGATAGGGAAATTATGTTGAGAAATAAAGTAATATTTATATGTATGCCTCTTTGTTTCTTTAACATACGACAACATTGACTTTACCTTTTGATTTACACTCGTATATGCACTATCTACCCACAAGTAATTGGACACCTGTGATAGCAAAGGAATACAAAGTTTATTCACCTTCAATAGTTGGTGGAGCCTCCACGAGCGGCGATTACAGCTGTGACCCTCCGGAGCATACTCTCAAACAGGCGTTGTACGACGGCTAGCGGCATTTTCTTCCACTCGGCTTGGAGAAGACTGGACAGTTCTTTCACCGATTTCGGAAGGTGGGGGCACCCCTTAAGTCGACGCTCCAACTTGTCCCACAGGTGCTCCATAGGATTAAGGTCCGTGCTTTGCGCAGGCCAGTCCATTCGATTAACCCCATTGTCACCATATCAAGCCATGGTGGACCTCGCAACATGACATGTGGCATTGTCATCCTGAAAGTAAGATGGGTCCAGCCCGTAAAACTGCCACAACGTAGGAAGCGTATGGTCATCCAAAATGGTGCAGTAGGTCTCAGCGTTGAGTCTACCAGGAATTGCGACCAAGGGTCCCGTGCCATACCAGGAGAAACACCCCCATAGCATAATTCCACCGCCACCAGAGAACCTGTTTCCACTGTTTAGTTGGCACAATACATTCCGGCAGGAGGCGTTCTCCAGGCAGACGCCAAATCCAGACCCTACCATCCGAACGGTAGAGGGTGAACCTAGATTCGTCGCTCCAGAGAACCTGTTTCCACTGTTCAACGGTCCACTGTCGACGTTCTTTGCACCACGTTAGCCGAGCAGCGCTATTGGACTTGGTGATCAAAGGCGTGTGGGCGGCAGCACGTCCATGATAACTGAGCAGATGGGCTTCCTTACGAATGGTATTCATCGAAAGAGCACTCCCAGATGCCTGTTGAAACTCCTCGTGGATGTGACTTCAACTCGCTGCATATGTCACGTATGGATCGTCCATTTCTGTGATACCCGACGATTACACCTTTCTCGAAATCAGAGAGCTCCGAACTGCGTGGCATCTTGCATGCGACTGGTTGCGTTGTTGTTTCCCACACGATATTTAACGGCAGCGGCCGTGACGTGTATCAGGACCGCAGATATCGTCGATTGCAGGGGTGTCCAATTACTTGTTGGTAGATAGTGTATATATACATACGTTCTCCAAATTCTTCCAAAATGTGTTACAGAATGGTTTACCCTGAAAATTCAAATAAACTTTGCAACTTCATCATGTAAATGAAATCGAATAGGATCAAAAATGGAAAAATAATTTTAAATCTGAATTTATCATAAGCAAAATCTTAGGAAATTTTATTTCCTGCAAATTCTTCTTATTTTGTAAACGAGTGGAAATTGTAGCATATTATCACCAAGAAAAAGTTAAGAAAAGTAGTTAACATATCTAAAAAGACTGATTCTGGAGAAAATACAAATGAATGAAAATTTGTTAAATGCAAGAAATTACAGAATTTAAAAGAAACCGACGATCATGAAGAGCTGTATTTTACTGATGGCATTTTGTCAATTTGTAATATATTATATTTGGCAGTATTCTGTGAAGTCCCGGGTTTCAGCTCCACTTCTTAGAAACACATGGAATTCATTTCTCTCTGCTCGTGAGTGTTTGTCTCACCCAAACTGCACCAGAAACACAAATCTACTTTTATTTTTTTATATTTCTTCGAAGAATTTCTGCCTACACTATCGTCCTTTCGTCCGTATGATGGTTGTCATATGTTCGTCCTTGTTCTCTTGACTCTAGAGAAAAAGACTAGAAATTTCTGAGAAATTTTCTATTATTCAGGAAGTGCCCACCATCTCTTAGGCAGCAGAAAATGCACTGCCTGTAGAACCTCTTAATTGGCGATACCCTAAATTTTGTAACCACGTAAATGTTGTTCTTGGATGCAACGGAAATAGCGTTACGGAAAGGACGTCACCCTCCATTTCCTTAACCATGAGAGTTAATCTCTTTTTTTTCTCATGCTCGGTTTTATTGGAAGCCGAGTATGAGGGATTAATAAAAAATTTGTAAGGTTCTATGAAGTTTTTTCCTATTTCACATTGATACACAACTTTTATACCCTTTTAAAACATTTACTCATTTAGTAATTTAAACCATTAGATAAAACTATCATAAGTACTTAAAAATAAAAGGTTTCAGGTTAGAAAAAGAAACTGTAGAACACAAACAAACCCATTTCTCATCCACTACAAAATCCAAGTTCTTATGGATCCACTAAAATTTTAAATAAAATTTGTTATGATTACTTTCGATTACACATCCATACAGCTCTTTCACATCAACTTTTTTGGGGGGAGGTGCCTGACCAGGAAGAACCACCCGGAACAGGTTTTGTGCAATTAATTTAGAATCACTACTTTACGGAGCAAAAAAACGAGTCACATAGTGCACTGATTATTGAAAAAATAAAAATAAAATAAAAAATAATTTAGAAAGACAGTAAACATTTTAAGACAAAGTTGCCACAGGAAAATTAAAGATTTACAACTAAAAAGTTTATTTTTGGATCCTCATTTAAAATTCAAGTTTTGTATTTTTTTTTTTACTATTTGTATCATCTTATTCCAGCATTTTATTGAGAACATTATTTCTTTTTCTGTAAACTTTAGCTTGGTACCGTTGCGCTGACTTTAGCCACTGTCACCCCAGCTCCACATTTAATAACCTCGTGACTTCAGTGTTGTGAATATCTCAATTTCTATTAGTTGAATCTTGGAATTTCAAACGCTGTTGCACTTAGAATCTGAAACAGAACTGTAATAGGAAATAAATTTATTTTTGGAAAGAAAAATATTTCCGGGTGACCTCAGTGTTTTGAGTAGCATGCGTAATTGAAACTTTCATTGTGATATTCCAATTTCTAGCGGTGCTATTTTGGAAAATTGTGAAAACAGAAATTTGTCCTTGTCAAATCGAGTTTGCGTCTCCTCGCTCCGCACTGAGCTGTTTTAACCGACTAAATTACGCCGATGAAATGTATCGCTGCAAATTTGTCCTCTTGACATATGCTTTACTTCTGTAGCACGTCACAAAATTTAAAAGCTGTTGAAATATGTTGTTTTAATTGCTTTCTGTTTCAAAGTGGTGCACCCACGTCTCATCGCCGGTGACTATGCACTACAAACAGTCTGTGCCTTCTTCAGAATAACTTTTCAGGAACGCAAGACTGGACGCAAATCGCTGAATTTTGAGCTGTTCCGTTAAAGATCGTGGTACCCATCTTGCACACACTTTTCTGAAATGCAGGCGCTCGTGAATGATAGCGTGTACACTACCACATGGCATCTTCAACAGTTTCATGAATTTTAATGCGGCTGCTATCCCTAATCAACTCCTCGACGCGCGAAATGTGATCAACGGTCGTCCAAATGGAAGATCTGCCCTGTTCATCTCTCAAATCCGTACGTCCTTCTTCGAAGTGCTTACACCATTTTTCAATTACCTGGTGAGCCATTGCCTCTTCTTCATAAACAGCCCACACTCTTCACAGCGGATTTAAGTTGGGTTCAAACATTTTGTCCATGAAAAAGCATTGTTCGGGAACTTCCAATTTTGGGTAACATTCCCGCTGCTACGTCATAACAAACGACCGTTAACGAATTAACTACGCGGCACAAATCTGTCACACTCCTTTCACAAGCGAATGACGAAGCGTATGTCTTCACTCCGTAGCCGCATTCTTTGCTTCTCTCCATTTCCAATAGTTACCGCTATGTGAAACCTATTTTTAGCTACGCCCTTGTACATCCCGATAACAATATGCAAACCAGAAGTACCGAGTCCACTCATGTGAGACCCTGAAACAAGCAATGCTCATACACTCACGGAAAATGAATTGTGCGCACCACGAAGGAAATATCGTATTGAACTGAAATTTTATGGACGTAATGATACAGATAAATGACACAAATGATGGCAATAAACAGAGCGACAGGAGAATAACAGAGGCATCTGTGGCATGCAGTCCAGTCATCTTCAACAGCGCGTCGCACCGCCTCGTGCGGCGATACATGGTGCAATACGGTCCATCATGGAGGCGAACAGACGCCTGATGTTGTTCCGCAGCAGACTGGCCTACACATATTGGACGGTGTGCTCCAAATCCTGGTTATTACGGCACGTCGGCAGCTGTCATTTCAACTGGTCCCACACATGTTCGATGGGGACATGCCCATGGAAGTGTCTAGACGTGAAGTGGGTGACCCGAGCCGTGTGCGGGCGGGCATTATCCTGCTAGTGTAGCGCGCCTGGAATTCCGGCCAGGAATATGAACGCATGCGCGGCCGTAGATCTCATCCACATTCGGCAGGCCAGTCAATGATCCACGTACCACTACTAGAGCTGATCGGCTATCGTAGGCAATGGCTCCCCAGGTCATTGCCTACGATAGCCGATCTGCAGTGGGGGAGGTGTGGCGCTCGATAGCTAGGTCGGGATTGTGCTGTTGACCCGCGGACATCCAACACCCGGACACGATTATCATCTGTCCCCAAAACGAAGCGGCACTCATCGCTAAACACCACACGTCGTCAGTCTGTGGCATTCTGCGTCGCTCTGGCCTGGCAGCACTGCACACGGAGCCGGTGATGTTCCGGTGTTAGTAGCATCCCATATAAGGTGCCTTGAGATCGCAAATTCACTTCCCCGAGGCGTTGGGAGGTAATTATCGTGGGCACACCGGGTACTTCCTGAGGCATTATTGGGAGGTCTTCTTCGTGGGCACACTTCTTGAGGCATTCTTCTTCTTCAAGGTGTTCTTCGTGGGCAGACAGGAACCGCTACATCTGTTCGTGGGCACCGGGTCCGCGTGGGATCCGTTCGTGCCTGGCGCACGATCAGTCAGTCCTCTTTACCGGTGGTCCTCCTGGTCCGTCCGGAACCGCTCCGTCGTGTGGTAGTGGCGTCACGTGTCCACTGCTCCCAACACAGTTGGACGGTATGGTCAGAACGATTGACGTGGCGTGCTATACGGCGCGCCGACCACCCTGCGGTTTTCAGCCAGATGCTCCTGCCTCTCTCAAATTCCGTACGATGCATAAATCGACGTCTCTGACGTCCACCAGTCATTCTTGCCACTCTATACTGTTGCTTGCGCGGCCAGTGATTTTCACTTTTATGGGACATAGACTACACGCCGGTTTATAAGGCCGCCGGTTTGTGCTTGCAGCGTCACCACAGGGTGTGGGGTCATGCGCACTCGAGCCAAACCTGGATCATTGGCATACCAGCACGCACTCTAGCTATTTGCAAAGTTTCCCTGTTGTAGCATGTTTTCTTCTAGGTGCGCAAATTTCATTGTCCGTGAGTGTAAATAGAGCAGCATTGGAAATCAGTCACGGAAAAGTAAACATGGGTAAAGGCAGCGACGTAACTGAATTTCACAGTGGCAAGATAGTAGCAGGCAAGAAAGGCAAGTTGTCCGATCACCACAACTGATGAACTGTTGGAATTTCCAAGTCAGACCGTCGCACGTGTAAACCAATAAATACTACGTGAAATGTGGCCGAACGTCCAACCTATGGAAGAAATTAGCCGTAAACATGTTACATAACTACTGAACATGTCTGGGACATGGCAGCTAAGAGATTGAACCGTCTAGCGCCTCCACCAGTCATCACAAATGAACTCTAGTCTCGCATAGAAGCATCCTTGCAGGCTATTCCCCTGGACGATACCCAAAACCTCTTCCATTCAATTGCACGCCGTGTAGAGATTGTTATTGTTGCTCGAGGTGTCTACACACGGTACTAAGTTTTGAAGCAAACTAATCTTGTATAGTTCTACAAACGTAACCAGTTATCTTCTGTAACATAAATAATTTGTGAGATGAGTTTTATTTGAACAGCGATATTCTTTTTAAGCCGCACATGAGCCTGTATACACTGAAAAACAATTGAATTAGAGATACATGTCTAGTAACGTGTAGCACCAACTTTCGTCCTGATTATGGCTGCGATTCGTGTCGGCATGGACTCTACAAGACACCGGAAGCGTTGGGAAGCCATATGAATCACACGACCTCTGAACAAACTCCCACAGTTCACGAAAATTTGATGGAGGAGGGTCATCTCTCTCGATGGTATCACAGATGTGCTCGATGGGATTCAGGTCAGGTGACCTAGCTGGCCAAGAAAGCGAGGTCACGTCGGTGGAGTGTTCATCCAACCATTCGGATGAAATTCGGGAGCTGCATTGTCTTGTTGCAGGATGAGGTCCTCAGTTGGATGTTGAAGACGCACAAACGGTAGCAAATGGTCGCCCAGGATATCCGGGTAACGTTGACCTGTGAGGGACGATGTCACACGTACCAGGGGTCCCATTTCAGTCCACGTAAACAGTCCCCAGACGAGAATGCACCCCCCACCAGCTTCAAGAGTACTCTGCTGGCAAGAAGGATCTATTGCTTCATGCGGTTTGCGCCGTAATTGTATCCTGCCATCCGCATGTAATAACGTGAATCTCGACTCATCAGTCCAGGCAATATTTTCCCCCATGTCTAGGGTCCAGTGGCGATGTTCCCGCGCCCATGCTAATCTTTGTACCCTGTGTTATGCGGTCATCAGCGGTACCCTTGGGGGACGATGGCTTCTGTACCCCATAGCGAGGAGATGGTTCTGGATGGTGTGGCTGCTTACACGTTTTTGTGCACCAGCGTTAAATTGCCGAGTGATTTCTTGCACTGTGGCCTGTCTATCCGCTGTTACAATGCGAGCTACCCGACGATGACCCCGCTCATCCCCACGCTCTTGTCCACGGGAGTTGGCCCTTGCAGAGATGGTTTTACCGGACTCTATGTACTTACGATGCACCCGTGACACAGTGTCTTGTGAAAATCCCAGTGCCTGCACGACTTCCGAGATAAAGTGACCCATTCGTCAGGCACCGACAACCTGCCCACGATCAAATGCGCTTAGATCCTTCGTCTTACCCATACTGCTTCCGACGCTTACTGATTCCCATCGTATCACTCCTTATATTGTCAGATCGCTGCATACGTTATGTCGTTTCCGTTTATAGGGCCGCCCACAGCTCCACATTTGCATAACGCAAGCCGTCTCTAATTCAATTGCTCTTCAGTGTAGTATTCTTTCTTCGGTGTTGCAATTCTCACTAACAGTAGTCTATTAGTACGCGTTAGAAACTTGCACCACGTTTTTGAATATTGTTGTCAAACGAAAAAGTTTTGAGAAGTGTCCTTGGAAATTTATTTATTTTATGTGAAATACTACATATTTTCAAATATGAGAAAACCGCCGTTTCGAGATAGTTACGATCACCATCGTGAAGGTGATCATCTGCAAAATTAAAAACATGACTTGTTCAATACGTGGTCCTATAGGATAATAATAGGAAGGTATCAGATATAGCAAAAAGTCTTCACAAGGTCTTCAGGACAGCCTTCTGCTGTGTGAACACCTCTTTTACCAGACAGCAGTAGGAGCTAACAATGTACATCGAAGAGCCAAAACATTATAACCACCTGCCTAATATTTTGTTGGCCCTCCATGTGGTGCCAAAACAGCTCTTACCCTGGGAGGCATGCACGCTACAAGATTCCTAAAGATGTCTTGTGGTATCTTGTACCAACATGCTATCAGGAGATCCTTTAACTTTTGTAAGTTACGTGGTTGAGCCACCGCAGATTGGATTTGCTCTTCCAACACAAACCACAGATATCTGATGGATTCTGAGGAATTTCGAGACCAAGGCAATAACTGGAAGTCTTCCTCATGATCCACGAACCATTCTCTAACAATCCCGTCTGTGTGGCATGGCGCATTATCCTTCTGAAAGAAAGAATTGCCAGAGGGAAATACCGTTGCTATGAAAGGATGTACGTGGTGTGCAGTAATGTTTAGGTAGGTGGTAGGCATCATAGTTTCATGTGCGTCAATGACTGGACCAAGTGTTTCCCAGTAGGATATTAGGCAAAGCATTATATACTTCATCCACTGGCTATTTTCAAAGATGCGTCCTGGTGTCAACAGTTTTGCAGGTAAACGATGCACACGCACCCGGCCGATTATATGATTTAACAGGAAACGAGATTCAGCGGAAAAGACGACCTTCTTCCAATTATTCGGGTTTTGATGCTTGCGTGCCCATTGGAGGGTCTTTAGATGGCGAACCGATGTTAACATGGGCACTTAGAGCTGCCTGCCGATACACAGATGCATTTGGAGCAAGCTCGATGCACTGTGTATTATGACACATTACTACAGTCACCAGTTTTCAAATTACCGGAGAGTTGCGTCGCACTATCGACACAATTCGCGGTTTTTTCTTCCTGGGAACCACCTTTTGGAGATACTAACCACGTTTGATCGTAAGCACCCTGTGAACCGTGCTCTCTCGGAAGTGCTACTCCCAGTCGTCTGGCCATTACGATTTAGCATTTGTCAAACGCAGTTAAGTCCACTGCCTTTCCCATCTGAGAACAACAATAATACTGATTAACAGAGCTCAATGCCAGGTGTGGTGTTATTCGCACCATTTCTTGACATTCATAAGCGTCCTCGTTTACCTGCAGTTGCTTCGATTTGCGTAAAGACTCACTTGTCATTATGTTTCAGCTCTTCGGTGTATATTCCAAGCACAGTCCAAACAATATTCTCAAAGTGACTAATAATTACTCACCAGCAATCTTTGAATTGCTTTCTTAATTTTTCATAGGTAAGTACTATGAAGTTGGACCCTGGCTCAACAATTGATAGAATTCACAGGAACTTACAGTTCTAATAGACCAGTTGCTCTAAATTGTTTCTGAATCCAAAATATATATTTAATTCTGTTTCAATTCATTTTTCACATCTATTTCTCCAAGTGTTTTAATAAATTCTTAAGGTATTAGCTTCAATGATAATAATTTTACTTTTGATAATAAAATTATTAAGTCTCGACAGTTTGTTGAAATAGCTCTGTTCTGGTATTTTCTGTCGGCTTTAATTTTAAAAATGATAATTCCGAATTTTTTACCGTCATAAAAAGTAACAAAACCAAAGTGTAAATATTAAGGTATAGAAAACGAAAACATTTTTCAGTCATCCTTACCTCCTTATGTCATAAGTTTTATCTGTTTCCGATTTGCCACTTTTACGATCTAACTAAGTAAGAGATGGGTTTGCCTCCTCGGGACGCTCCGTGTTAGCAATGGCACATACAGCAACAACTAGGGACATCAAACAACGATCTTCGCTCTTTCCACGTTTATAAGTGAGTCAAGAAAAAATTTTCATTGGCCGCCACCGGGAGTCGAACCCAGGGTCTTCCAGTTACGCGCCGGGTGTGCTTCCGCTACACAGCAAGAAGCACACCAGGCGCGTAACTGGAAGACCCTGGGTTCGACTCCCGGTGGCGGCCAATGAGAATTTTTCCGTGACTCACTTATAAACGTGGAAAGAGCGAAGATCGTTGTTTGATGTTCCTGGTCCACGTTAAATGTCTGTATTAATTAACAACTAAGGCATCTGTGAATCTTGGAGAGGTGCCAGCTAGTTCTGTGTGACATTGGCGAAAAGACCCCAACTCACTAGGTTTTGTTCCAGAATTCTTAGGTTGAATTACCAACTGGAATAGTCAGCTGTGGGCTAATCGCCCATACTGATGTACTTACCTGATTAAAAAGACAAAACGAAATGCAAAAACTGACTCAAGTGTGGGTTATGGCGGACCTACCACACCTGAGCAGGATGATCCTCCACGGCTTAATGATAAAAGCTTAACATTAAAAGGAGATACTTACCAAACGTTGTTTCATTATTGAAGAGCAGTCCTGCTCTAATGCGCAGCTTATACTTTTTAGCTGGTCCGCAAGGTGAACTCGTAGTGTGCGCCATCCATTCAGAGATACGTTTAAACTTACTAAAGGTTCTAACGTCTGCCAGTTGAACACAACCCAGAGCTATAACTGAACCTCTCCCCAGCTTGGACAGTTTCTCTCCGAGATGCAGGATACATCACTTGGTGCGGTTCCCGCCAGATCTGCACCATAATTGGAATCTGGACTCTCCGCACCAGAACAACCGTCTCCAATCATTCAAGGCCCAGTGCCAATATTCGTTCGATCATTTAAGGGTACAATCCGGTGACGTGGCGTTAGTAATGGAATTCTGGAAGGTCGGCGAGTCACATAAACTATTAAGGCTAGTGACCGCCTGATGATTTTGGTGGACACGTTTCTGGCACCTCCCTCGTTGAAGTCGGAGGTGAGTTGTGCCACTGTCGCCCTCCTGTTGGTTGAAACTTTGCAAGTCGGACGTCAGAGACCAAAAAAGGTGTAGATGAACGCCACATTCACCCACGACTTTTCTCTGCTCACGGCGCTGTCCATAATGCGATGTAGTTCTCGAAATGGCGTATTCCTGATCCATTCTTGATACTGTCGAACGGGGATACAACAATACCTGTACTACCACCACAATAAAATGGCCCATATGTCATGAACTCACTATCAACCCTCTTTACGACGGTTATCCATTGTGACGTATATTCTAAATTAACTTTCCTTTTTGGTTTCTTTCCCTATGTAAATCTTGAGTTTATTCTGTTATTCTTTACTCTCAACGTGATATCTTTCTCTGAAACGAATACGTTTGGCAACACAATTGAGGTTGAATGAACGTGACGTATGCCTGAGTTTTGATAAGAACAAGAGATAAAAACGACGACTAATCTATTGCTTGGGAGCGTTGGATTGTAAACTGATTATTGAAAGGAGCGTTGTGAAAAGAGCGTTGTGTGGAGAGTTTAGTGCAATATGCTATGCTACGATGTGTTTGCTACATCCTGAATAAAGCATCTTTTCCGTAAGTTTGACTTCTGTTGTTTACATGTTTCGTCTGGCCGTTAAGGTTTTTTTCATTTAGGAACTATTTCTTAGTATGTTGATGTTTTAAATTAACGTAGAAGTAAGACAAGACTTCTACGCCACACCATACTGATATCAAATTACCTTCTACATGAATGTAGGGATGTCCTCCAACCTATACGCTTGCCAAACCGTGAGTTCTTCTACTACTGAGATGAGTGACAGCATCGCATTGTGCAAAAACCAGGTATTCCATCATATCTGTCCTTTCAGTGTACCTATTATAATGTATTAGCTTTGTTTATCTTTCCGCTAAGCTAATTACTATTAATGATTCTCAGCTTCAAAGTAATGAATTCAAAAGGTTGTTGTTACTAGTTAATTATGAACGTAAACAAAGTATCAACGCTGGTTATTTATAAGAATCAAATAAATTGTATAAACCTAACAGCCAGACAGAGGTCTGACAAAAACTATTAATTGAGAAAGCCGTACTTACAGTAACTTCTTTATTGTAAGACTCTTGGTCCACTCAGGTACACGCAGCACTTGTAGAACAATAATGGATAATCACTCCTCGAATTATACACGCTCTCGCTTAACAACACACAACGCTCCTCATAACAACACACAGCTCCTCATAGCAACACCACACAGCTCCCTTGATGAACGCGCCTATATACTAGCTACCACCACGTCATGACTTACACTCATTGCCAGATCTCATTCAGCGGGTGAAATAATATTTCGTTCAGTAGGAAGATAATTTACATAGTAAATTAAAATAACCAGAGATAGTAAAATCAAAAGGAAAGTGAATATAGAGTATACGTTACACTATAAATATGCATATAGGAGTCAATTTAAAGATAATAATGCCAAGAAACAATTGGCATAGATGACGCCAAAATATCTGGCCTACGGTGGAATTGGCTTCGTGCTGATTTGCTTAAGGATACTTTTTATCATTTTGGAATATTCTGAGTGCATGCCTATTCTACGAAGGCACACTTCCAATAAGTATAAAAGTAGCACAGAAAATGGCAACTGACATAACAAGCACGAAGTTGTATTTTACAACATTTTTCAAACGGAATATTTATGTGAAAAACAATTCTGTTGCTTCACAGTTAAAAAGCAGTACAATAATGTTAGGTATTTTCAGAAATCACTCAAAGATAGCCGGACCAGAGAAAATCACCCTCATTAAGTTCAGCGGCCCTCGCTATTGCAGAAAAATTAATTATTGCTGATCATCCATTTAAGTGGTTTCAGCGGTCGTATAATTCTACTGTAATTAGTATAACCACTGAAACGATTATTCATAATTACCTTCGATGTCAGGCTTGCTAGCATTATGGTGGTTTCCCCTGAGCTAGAATGTTTGCGCTCGTTAATAGCGAGATGAATTAAGAATATTCCTTACCCAACGCAATTCATTTTTCCCATTCTACTTAAAAGCTTCTTCCCTATATGTTTCAAAATAGTGGAAATAGAACCATTTAGTAGCTAACATATTATTTCGATCTGTTTACGAGTATCAAAGTGGATGTTAATTATTTTTTGGGATTAACGAGAAATAATTCAACCGTTATTTGCCAACAGCTGTCTCAATCTTAAATAGCATGAACCTTTCTTGCTCAATTATGATATTTAGTTAAATCAAGTACATGGTTTTACTCCTTTACAAGGGTTTTGAAACAGATGGAACAAGATTTCGTTAAAAAACAAGATATCAAATCTGTTGAAAATAGCCACCAACCATTCGCACACTGGAATGGCTACCTTCGGTTTTGTGTGAGTGTGTGTGTTTGTTTATTGTATCCCCCCCCGAAGTTTGAATTGCATTAACCAGCAACATTTAGTAGTAAGACAAAGTCTGAAAAACAGTTTACGCATTTAAAAACACATTAAACTTCTGAACTACGAAAAACTCATCGAACTAAAGGTGAGAACTGTTTGGCAATCTAAAATAAAACAATAGCTATTAAGTCCTTAAAATACTACTAGTAATCCAAATTTCTTTGCGTATAAAATAAATTGAAGTTTCCAATTTTTCGCACATCAACCAGATGGTAGTAGTAGTATTTAAATACTAGTAGTATTTTAAGTGTAATTGGTGTACAGTTCCTTGTTATTAATTCCTTGTTTCATCTATAGCGTAAACTGTCAATGCCTTTTCTTTCATTCTGCTAAATAATTATTTTCTTTCTTTATTTTTCGATAAAATGAATTCCAGATTACAGAAAAGAATATAGTTACACAGAGATCTTTATACACTGGTGTGCAAAACTTAAGGACGAAATGGAAAATGCAAAATAACGCCGTAAAAAACAACAGCACCCAAACACAAATTAACTCAGGGCCACGTCTGGGAACATGAGCAACAGCACCCAAACACAAATTAACTCAGGGCCACGTCTGGGAACATGAGCAACAGCACCCAAACACAAATTAACTCAGGGCCACGTCTGGGAACATGAGCAATAGCACCAAAACACAAATTAACTCAGGGCCACGTCTGGGAACATGAGCAACAGCACCAAAACACAAATTAACTCAGGGCCACGTCTGGGAACATGAGCAATAGCACCAAAACACAAATTAACTCAGGGCCACGTCTGGGAACATGAGCAACAGCACCAAAACACAAATTAACTCAGGGCCACGTCTGGGAACATGAGCAATAGCACCAAAACACAAATTAACTCAGGGCCACGTCTGGGAACATGAGCAATAGCACCAAAACACAAATTAACTCAGGGCCACGTCTGGGAACATGAGCAACAGCACCAAAACACAAATTAACTCAGGGCCACGTCTGGGAATATGAGCAACAGCACCCAAACACAAATTAACTCAGGGCCACGTCTGGGAACATGAGCAACAGCACCCAAACACAAATTAACTCAGGGCCACGTCTGGGAACATGAGCAATAGCACCAAAACACAAATTAACTCAGGGCCACGTCTGGGAACATGAGCAACAGCACCAAAACACAAATTAACTCAGGGCCACGTCTGGGAACATGAGCAATAGCACCAAAACACAAATTAACTCAGGGCCACGTCTGGGAACATGAGCAATAGCACCAAAACACAAATTAACTCAGGGCCACGTCTGGGAACATGAGCAACAGCACCAAAACACAAATTAACTCAGGGCCACGTCTGGGAACATGAGCAACAGCACCCAAACACAAATTAACTCAGGGCCACGTCTGGGAACATGAGCAACAGCACCCAAACACAAATTAACTCAGGGCCACGTCTGGGAACATGAGCAATAGCACCAAAACACAAATTAACTCAGGGCCACGTCTGGGAATATGAGCAACAGCACCAAAACACAAATTAACTCAGGGCCACGTCTGGGAACATGAGCAACAGCACCCAAACACAAATTAACTCAGGGCCACGTCTGGGAACATGAGCAACAGCACCCAAACACAAATTAACTCAGGGCCACGTCTGGGAACATGAGCAATAGCACCAAAACACAAATTAACTCAGGGCCACGTCTGGGAACATGAGCAACAGCACCAAAACACAAATTAACTCAGGGCCACGTCTGGGAACATGAGCAACAGCACCCAAACACAAATTAACTCAGGGCCACGTCTGGGAACATGAGCAATAGCACCAAAACACAAATTAACTCAGGGCCACGTCTGGGAACATGAGCAATAGCACATGCAATGGATCATGACGTGAGTACTAAATGCTCTCACGCAATCCAACATCAGTTGAACGGAAATCACCAGACGGTGTGTATAAGTGTTACAGACATTCGATTGTGTTCTAAAAACCACAAAACGCCCCGTCGAGAATATCTTGAGGATTTTACTCGTGGTCCAATAATTGGGAGGGTCGAGGAAGGAAACATTGTGATTAGTGTGGCCCAAGAGTACGGTATTACTCATAGCATCGTAAAGCGTGCATGGTCAACCTTCAGGATTAAAGATACAGCTGCGCGAAAGACCGATGGTGGTCGTTCACCAAAAACCACTTCCTGTGAGAAATGATATCTTCTCCTACAGGCCAAGATGAATCGACACCAGAAAGCAAGTAACCTTGCAAAACAACCGAACATGAGTACAGGACGCACAATATCTTGGTTTACAGTGGCCAGATGACTACATAAAGGCTGACTGTTTGCCCAGTGGACAGTACGCTGTGTTCCATTTGCTGCTGCTCACCGGGGAGACCATGAACATAAGGACTGGATTGTAGAATTATGGGGAATGGTACTCTTTACTACAGAGAGCAGATGCAGTCTCTCTAGCAATTCTGGACGGCAGCTAATCAAGTGTGAGGTAGGCACCCGGTATCTCCCCAAAACCATCAATGAAAGGGATATTTGTGGCGGCCTCGGTGTTCTCGTACGGGCAGGCATTCTTGTCGATAGACGTACAGGTACTGGAAGGAAGTACTGTAATCGGTGTGCGATACTGATATGTGGAAGTCCATGGTCGTCTGTTTCGAAGTGCCATTGGCCCATTGTTCGTGTAAATGGACGATAACGCCACACCCCATCGTACAGTGGCTATTGTTGAACTATTGGAAAGCGAAGACATTCAGCGGATGGATTGACCAGCACGTTTCCCCGATCTAAATTCCATAGAACACGTGTGGGACGATATGGAGATGCCCACTGCGGCACATCAACACGCACCGGGATCTGAAGACTGCGCTGACGGAAGAATGGGAAATGTTACCTCAAGAACTCATCAACAACCTATGCGAAGTATGAACAGAAGGAGGAAATCATTTATCGACGTTAGGGGTAACAATATCCCCTACTGAGGACAGCGTATTTCCTTCGTACTATGTTTGGCATTGATGAATCTATATCATGGCTCCCAGTGCTATGCATCCAATTCTGAATATAGGGTTCTCACGGTCCTTATAAATCCTTAAAAGACCTTAAAAAGTGCTTACTTTTTTTAGGGTGCTTAAAAGTCCTTAATTTGTACCAGAAATTCCCAAAAGTGCTTAAAAAAGTACTTATGTCTTTCCTAACTGCCTCCATGAAATGAAGAAATTGTAGTGCATACAACTTCTGCTGCTGATTGGCCGTGTTGATGATGACGCCGTGTGACGTCGATAGAAAGCCTGTGGAGAGCACTGGGCAGGAAAAGCTCTCGTCAATGACTCATGGCGAACTTGACTTTATCTTTAGTTTTTACAATTCATGCCATGAAATAATTATATACAATATTCAGAACTAGATCTTATAATTTTAACTACAGTTTTATGATTTACATTCCTTTTGTTGCATATGTGATTACTTTGTCATATGGAGACTGATTTGGCCAGCAGAACTGTTTTTTTACATTGCATAAATTCTAATTTATTACATCCACAAACTTGAATTGTATGCAGCAATATTGCAAGCTGGGTTTACAGTGCCCAGATGACTACATAAAGGTGGACTGTTTGCCCAGTGGCCAGTACTTGAATTGTATGCAGCAATATTGCATGCTTCATCAACATACATTTAGTGTGTATAGTTAAGTCGCGAATAAAAATATATTTAAATATCTTCGTGTGCAATTTGTAAGGTCCTTAAATCTCTTTTTTGTACGGTGCTTAAAAGTCCTTAAAAAGTACCTACATTTTTTGCGACATAATGAGTGGGAACTCTGGAACAAAGTACCAATTATATCCTTTAGTATCTGCAGTTGTATTGGTGTTGTTTCCGTCATTCTTTTAGTAAGTAGCGGAGTTCCTATGATTTGAATTTCACATAACCAGGCCGCTCCTTTGCGACGCTACAGATCAAAACCTAGCTCGTCCTTAAGGTTTGCACACTAGTGTATAACAGTGACCTCGGAATAACGGTCATTACCCGGACTGCGAAAAAGTGACCGTTGTTAGGAGGTTAGGCCATAGTTAACATTGCTGAGAAAAAGTGACCGTTGTTAGGAGGTTAGGCCAAAGTTACGTTTCTGCAAAAGCAGAAAAAATGTATGAAGCTTTTGTATATACAATAAAGAAAACGTTGCAGTGCTTTTTTCAAATGCTGAATATAATAATTAAATCAATTATTCACGGTGTAGAGGATTTTAAGAAAACAGTGTCTGATGTCTGGTGTTAAACAGCCCTTAGAAGTAGCAAGCTAGGAGATTAAGGTTAGGGAATGCTATAGGAAAAGAAAAAACAAAAGTGTTAGATAGTAAAGCGTAACTGCACAGTTATCTGCCCACGCGCCGTAAAGGGGGAACAGAGCCCATAGGGACTAAATCAAAATATATCACCCTCGAAGGGCAGAATTCCACGCCCCATCAACCACCTGGGGATGATTCAAACATACATCAAAGCTGCAGCTCGCTTCACGTAGAACAACACTTTTAACTCCTTTCTTTTCACTTAAGCATACCACTGTACCAACCGTAAACCAACCCATTATGCCTTTAGCATTAGATACTCTTTGTCCATATCTTACCTCTGTTGCCGAAGTGAAGAAGGAACTACGTAAAATCTAAGGGATACATTTCCGTCGGTGCTGACTGGGGTGTCTGTTGACCCCTATTAAGAGGTTTCTTCGTTCCGAGGATACCATTAATGGAAATCCTACGGGAGCTGTTCGGTACCAAGTAAAACTTGCCGTTTCTCTTAGCTTACTGTTGTTCGGAGGTGTCCGTTAATGGAATTTTTTTTTAATTGTTTTATTGAGGGTTTACCGACCACCATGAGCAACAGAGTGGGGCTATAAGCAATCGCCCGGCACTAATTTAGGGTCACTGATTCCAGGGAAGGGAGAGAGCCAGTGCTTTAAGACAAACAACATCACTGGGATTCGAACCCGGACCCATCATGAAAGAATGATCAAAATACATCGCTTAGACCACTACGCCACAGGGGCGGCAATGAATGTTTCACTGTATATATCGTGAATACGGATGATCGTATCTGTTTGTACAAACCAGGGCCGTTAGAAACATTGGCGGGAGTATTTTTTACTTCACTTCCGAACAAAGACTGAAATGCAAATGGCGAATTCTCCGTCTTAGGTGAGCGTTGAAAGTCACGTGCCTTACGACGTCACGTTAGAAACATTGGCGGGAGCGAGAGTATTTTATGCTTTGCCGGTTTCTGTTTAAGCATTGTATAGAATGCCTAGGAAATATGTGACGCTGGTAGGATGCTTACGCTAAGCATTATGTTGCAAGAAACCAAAATTACATCTTATACTCACCCTTTGTATTGGCGACGTTGGCCATTTCATTTGTTTCATAATTTCCGTACCCATATCGAGTGACACTTCGAACCGTCGCATAGCCTGGAATTTCGGCAATCTAAACGTCCTTGGTCAGACGTTCGAGCCCGTTGTAGATTTCGGTAGTAGGATGTCTACAGCACACGAGAACGGAGTTAGTTTCCCCGAAGATCGCCAGAGGTAGCGGTAGTGCGCGTCGAAAGAAGCAGCGACGTTCACGTGCCGCATACAGCAATGACTCCATCACCTCAGTACAGCAAGTTCGCTTGACCTGTGTGCGTACCCAGCCACATGTAAAGTTTTACCAAACTTCAAAGTGTAAGTCCTATGGCTATTCGTGGTTACTAGTACCGGTAGTGTCTCACAGGTAGCTGGTGTTTGCTTGTAGAAGTCTCTTGAAAAGGTGAGGAATTTATTTTCAATGTAAAAGCCATGTCGTAAGTGTATCGAAGGTTTGAGAGTATAGTTTCACCGAGTTCAGCTTTTTGGTTAGATAGGTATTAAAGCTCGATCATCTGGGAATCTAAATCGTGAAAGAACATTTGCGAACATTTGCGAACGGAGTTGTTTTTTGCATGCTTTACAGAATGACACGTTCGGTTTCCCGGAGGGCGCTGTTCGTGATATGAGATGAAAATCCGAAAGAGTCAAAGTTAGACGCTGTGATGGCATATGTGTTGCAAGAACTCAGAAATCTAGCAACCTCTGAAACTGCTTTCAAGTGCTTACAAATTAAAATAAAAAAAACATCTGCCTAAAAGTTAGTAGCAAATGGGGGAAAATAGGAAGTCATAGACAGCATTTTCTGCATTACAATGCATCTTGGCTTAGGCGAAAATATTACTTCTGCGGAAGATGTATTTAAGGCTGTTCCAAGTACAACAGCAACTACCATGTTGGGACCTGGTCGGCCTACAAAGCCGTTCAGTGCCTGTGGTCCGAAGGCTAAAAGACGAAAGGTACAACACCTCCTGCGGTCAAGCAGCGAAGAGCTGTGTCCGGTTACCAAAATTCAGTTACGGAAGGAAAAAAAATGAGATTCTGCAGCCCTTGTTAAGGAACTCTCTACTGTATCTCCGAAGAGGGTTACGACTAATAAGAAGGCTCTGCGATCCTTGCTTCAAAAGCCAGCGTCAGTATGGCGGGAACAAGCGCTTGCATTAATGGTGGATACTAATTTGTCTACTCGTCAGTACCAGCGGATACGAGAGCAATACGAAAACTGAAATTGTAAACTATATCCCCCCGTATCACAGAGTTAACGAAGCCAAGCAGTTATGTTATCTACAAGGTATTCTTCGAACGGAAGTGTCAGCGGAAATACATCTGCAGTCGCTCATTGACCACACGGTTGCTTGCATATGTCAAATTGACGAGGTCCACGAGAAATTGCTTCTGGAACACAAGTCTGCGTTTAACGTCAACATGAAATGGGGATGTGTTGGAACAGAACCGGTGCAAACAGAAGTTTGTCGAAGAACATTGCAGTGATAAAAGCCAATTCATTATAATAGTTCTTTTGTTCCTTTACAAATGGATTGTGGTACAGGCGAGTCCAGAACCGTCAATTGGAAAAACCCAGTCCAATCTGCCACAAAGTACTGCCGCCCAATCGCATTTGTGTTCGCCAAAGAATCAGCCAAATTAGATACAACAGAAGTTGATAAGCTAAGACATCAAATAGAACATCTTACCCCCACCAAATTAGCTCTGGATGTCGGAATTACAGTAAAGCAGACTTTGATATTTTGCATGGTGGACGACAAAGTGTGTAATGCCGTATCAATCGCATTTCTGTTCGCCAAAGAATCAGCCAAATTAGATACAACAGAAGTTGATAAGCTAAGACATCAAATAGAACAACTTACCCCCACCAAATTAGCTCTGGATGTCGGAATTACAGTAAAGCAGACTTTGATATTTTGCATGGTGGACGACAAAGTGTGTAATGCCGTATCAATCGCATTTGTGTTCGCCAAAGAGTCAGCCAAATTAGATACAACAGAAGTTGATAAGCTAAGACATCAAATAGAACATCTTACCCCCACCAAATTAGCTCTGGATGTCGGAATTACAGTAAAGCAGACTTTGATATGTTGCATGGTGGACGACAAAGTGTGTAATGCTGTATCAATCGCATTTGTGTTCGCCAAAGAGTCAGCCAAATTAGATACAACAGAAGTTGATAAGCTAAGACATCAAATAGGACAGCTTACCCCCGCCAAATTAGCTCTGGATGTCGGAATTACAGTAAAGCAGACTTTGATATGTTGCATGGTGGACGACAAAGTGTGTAATGCCGTATCAATCGCATTTGTGTTCGCCAAAGAGTCAGCCAAATTAGATACAACAGAAGTTGATAAGCTAAGACATCAAATAGAACAACTTACCAGCACCAAATTAGCTCTGGATGTCGGAATTACAGTAAAGCAGACTTTGATATTTTGCATGGTGGACGACAAAGTGTGTAATGCCGTATCAATCGCATTTGTGTTCGCCAAAGAGTCAGCCAAATTAGATACAACAGAAGTTGATAAGCTAAGACAACAAATAGAACATCTTACCCCCACCAAATTAGCTCTGGATGTCGGAATTACAGTAAAGCAGACTTTGATATGTTGCATGGTGGACGACAAAGTGTGTAATGCCGTATCAATCGCATTTGTGTTCGCCAAAGAGTCAGCCAAATTAGATACAACAGAAGTTGATAAGCTAAGACATCAAATAGAACATCTTACCCCCACCAAATTAGCTCTGGATGTCGGAATTACAGTAAAGCAGACTTTGATGTTTTGTATGGTGGACGACAAAGTGTGTAATGCCGTATCAATCGCATTTGTGTTCGCCAAAGAGTCAGCCAAATTAGATACAACAGAAGTTGATAAGCTAAGACATCAAATAGAACAACTTACCCCCACCAAATTAGCTCTGGATAATACTTGTTAAAAATTCGTTCGTATAGGAGATAATTAATTAGAGGCGTGCTGTCTCCGTACGATTTCATCAAACCAACATCTCTGACTGTACAATAAAAACTTTATTTACAATAAAAGATATGATTTAAAAAAATATTTAAAATGGCAAGATCTTTCGGGACTACAATAGCACCCGTCCTCAGGCCACCCAACAGTGCCACAGAGCACAGGGAAGCGCCGCAATATATAACCGGTCTCCCCGGGAGACCCACAATACATTTGTTCAAAACCGCAGGTGATGCCAATTGAGGAAAACAGCAGAACAGAAAGTAATATGTACAGATAATATAATTGATTAATTAAGGTCCTCTTCTTCAGTTTTTTGAATGGGAGAAGTAATTATTTTTCTCCATTGTCTAGGAACAAAAACAGGTAAGTCCAAGTTACAACAGGTAGTGCCATAAGAAATTATATACAGACTCTCGGTAAAAAAGACTGTTTGTTTGTTAACGTTGGAGGAAAGTACTATTGTATTAGGCCAATCGGGAGAGTAACCTCCCTGGCGAACAGCTGTAGTAAATGAAGTAGAAATGCAGTCAGTTCGAAGTGCATATTTGTGTTCAGGCAATCTAATGTTCAGACTTCTAAGGGTAGTACCTATGTAGTATTTGATATCTTCGTTAGGAGCCCAGGGAAGCAATGGGATACGATATATTCCTGCTTTATTCAAAGTGGCGACTTGATCTCTGTCGTTACGTATGGTAGAAAAAATGTTTTTGGTGCAAATTCCAAATTTAATATTGTATTTATTACATACCTTCCGCAATATGGAAACTACGGGAGGGATGAAGTCAACTTTACCAACGTATATAGGAGAAACGACCTCCGTTGACAACGTCGTAAATCTTAGTCTTTGAAATTTCTGTAGAAGTTCCCGAAAGAAGCAGGCGGGATATCCAAATGATATGGCCATGTTCTGTATAAGAGCTAGTTCGTCCTGACGTATCTTACGGGTAGAGGAATGAGTAAATGCTCGTTTAATTAAAAAGCGTAAGGCTGAAGCTTTGTATTCCGGGGGTGCGAAGAGACAAAAGGTATAAGACAAGGTGTGAAGGTCGGTTTTCTATAGACATAATTTGATAAGGTTAGAAGTCAAGTCACGAGTTAATAAAATGTCCAGGAAGGGTAATATACCATTTTGTTCAGGTTCCATTGTGAAGGTGATAGTAGGATATTGGTTGGAAAGACATGCGGTAAATTCGTTCAGAAGTAACATGGAGTGAGGCCAGAACACAAACATATCATCCACGTATCTCAAGAGGAGTGCCGGTTGATTCGCGAATTGGCTCAGTACTTTATCTTCCAATGACTGCAGTAAAATTTCCGCCAGAACAGGGGAGAGAGGAGACCCCATTGGTGCCCCCTCCATTTGTTGGTAGAATTTGCCATCAAATTTGAAATAAGATCGTTTTGCAACCAATTTCAAAGCAGAAATGATTGCATCAACCTCCAATGGGGAAATTAAGTTGTCAGCAAGTAATTTCCCTTCAATAATTGAGTGGACTACTTCAAGTGGAACACTTGGAAACAGAGACACTACATCAAGAGAAGCCATAACAAATGAGTTTCCCTTGGGATCAAAAGATTTTATTCATGTTAATGCTTGAGTAGAACTATTAATGGATACTAATGAATTTGCAATAAGTGGTTTTAAATAAGTTGCTAAAGCCTTCTCCAACATACGGGTGGGGCTTGCATACCCCGAAATCAACAGTCTGAGGGAGCGATCAGGTTTGTGGGTTTTGATTTTCCCGAACAAGATCTTGCCATTTTAAATATTTTTTAAAATCATATCTTTTATTGTAAATAAAGTTTTTATTGTACAGTCAGAGATGTTGGTTTGATGATATCGTACGGAGACAGCACGCCTCTAATTAATTATAGCTCTGGATGTCGGAATTACAGTAAAGCAGACTTTGATATTTTGCATGGTGGACGACAAAGTGTGTAATGCCGTATCAATCGCATTTCTGTTCGCCAAAGAATCAGCCAAATTAGATACAACAGAAGTTGATAAGCTAAGACATCAAATAGAACAACTTACCTCCACCAAATTAGCTCTGGATGTCGGAATTACAGTAAAGCAGACTTTGATATTTTGCATGGTGGACGACAAAGTGTGTAATGCCGTATCAATCGCATTTGTGTTCGCCAAAGAATCAGCCAAATTAGATACAACAGAAGTTGATAAGCTAAGACATCAAATAGAACATCTTACCCCCACCAAATTAGCTCTGGATGTCGGAATTACAGTAAAGCAGACTTTGATATTTTGCATGGTGGACGACAAAGTGTGTAATGCCGTATCAATCGCATTTGTGGTCGCCAAAGAATCAGCCAAATTAGATACAACAGAAGTTGATAAGCTAAGACATCAAATAGAACAACTTACCTCCACCAAATTAGCTCTGGATGTCGGAAGTACAGTAAAGCAGACTTTGATATTTTGCATGGTGGACGACAAAGTGTGTAATGCCGTATCAATCGCATTTCTGTTCGCCAAAGAATCAGCCAAATTAGATACAACAGAAGTTGATAAGCTAAGACATCAAATAGAACAACTTACCCCCACCAAATTAGCTCTGGATGTCGGAATTACAGTAAAGCAGACTTTGATATTTTGCATGGTGGACGACAAAGTGTGTAATGCCGTATCAATCGCATTTGTGGTCGCCAAAGAATCAGCCAAATTAGATACAACAGAAGTTGATAAGCTAAGACATCAAATAGAACAACTTACCCCCACCAAATTAGCTCTGGATGTCGGAATTACAGTAAAGCAGACTTTGATATTTTGCATGGTGGACGACAAAGTGTGTAATGCCGTATCAATCGCATTTCTGTTCGCCAAAGAATCAGCCAAATTAGATACAACAGAAGTTGATAAGCTAAGACATCAAATAGAACATCTTACCCCCACCAAATTAGCTCTGGATGTCGGAATTACAGTAAAGCAGACTTTGATATTTTGCATGGTGGACGACAAAGTGTGTAATGCCGTATCATCATGTTCCTCTGCTCAAAAATCGGGGAGAAACCCAGTGAAATGAATAATGTTAACGTCATCTCAAGAAAAGAAGTAAAAAAATAATTCTTTTCCGTTGGTATATCACCCCTTCACTCTTGGATCAGGCTGTTTGAATGCTCCACATTTTGTACAGTCTAGAGATTAAAACATGGCAAGCAAGGGGTTCCGCAAATAAAGCAAATGTTTCTCGGAAGAAGAAAGTGGTCCAGGAGAGGTTCTAACGCGAGTTAGGCCTTTTAATTGACATGCAAAAGCAGAACAGTGGATCATTCTTCGGAAGGTTATTCTTGTATAACAAATACAAAGGGGATCACAAGTAAGTCGAAACACAATTGAAAATATCCCAACTTACCTTCAGCGATGCTACCTATTCCCCATAATGATGATATGCCAATACCACCTCACTCAGTATCAACCGATATAAATGAAAATTCAAGCTCTGAAGAGGATCAGAATGAAGATCACCCTGATCGACAGGATGCTTGTTTCGACATTTCTAATGAGCCTCAGTTATTGACACAAGGAGACCTAAATGATTTAATGCGTGATTTAAATGTATCTAAAAATCAAGCAGAACTTTTGGGATCACGATTTAAAGGGTGGAACCTTCTTGATCGCCGAAATATGGTATGCTACTTTCGAAATCGGTCAAGAAGATTTCAAGGAGTTTTTATTGCAAGAAGAAGATATATTGTACTGTAATTATATTTCATCAGTGATGGAAACTATAGGACATGCTCATGCCGCACAGGAATGACGTTTGTTTATAGATTCGCCAAACGTTACCTAAAAGCTATCCTTTTGCACAATGGAAACAAATTCCCATCAGTTCCACTAGCACATGCTATTAATATGAAAGAAACCTATGAAAATATGAAGATTATTCTAAACAAAATACAGTATGAAAAATTAATTTGGAACATATGTAGAGACCTCAAGGTGATCGCTATGCTGCTCAGGTTACAGTCTGGATACACAAAATTTTGCTGTTTTTTGTGTGAGTGGGACAGCAGGGATCGCAAAAGTCATTTCAAAAGGAAGACATGGCCTTCACATAAATCTCTTACACCTGGTTAAAAAAATGTAATGAATGCTCCTTTAGTTGGTCCTAAAAAACATCTATCTCCCACTTCTTCATATCAAATTAGGTTTGATGAAAATTTTTGTGAAAGCCATGGACAGAAATGGAAGTGCTTTTTTGTACTTGAAGGAGAAGTTCCCCAAAATTAGCGATGAAAAAATTAAGGAAGGAATATTCGTAGGATCAAAAATTAGAGAACTAATGAAAGATGAAACTTTTGAAGGACGTTTGAATGACTTAGGAAAATGCTCATGGGTTTCTTTCAAGAATTTAGTGAAAAACCTTTTAAGCAACAAAAAGGCTGAGAACTGTACGGATGTAGTACATGTGGTTCTAAAGGAATATGAGGACTTAGGCTGCAATATGTCTCTGAAGATCCACTTCCTTCACTCTCACTTAGATTTCTTACCCGAAAACCTGGGCGCCGTAAGTGATGAACACGATGAACGCTTTCATCAGGACATTTCAAGCATCGAAAAAAGATATAAAGGAAAGTGGAGTTCAAGCATGTTAGCAGATTACTGCTGGGTCTCAAAAGGGCCCTTCCTGAGGCAAAGTATTCCAGGAAATCTTCAACTAAGACCTTTTAGTTAAGTTGGACATTAATTTCCTTGGTGTACATGTTACTAATATAAAATAATTACGTAACTGTCACACAAAAACAGACATTGGCTTAAATAACATCCACATTCAATGCAGGAGGTACCAGAGACATATACATCAGGTCAGTGCAGCGAATATAGCGTTCATGGGGTATGTGGGCAGAAGACCCACCAGAGTGCCTTTTGTTAACACCACGACATCGGACACAGCAATTCACCTGGGCTCGTGTTCATGGTAATTGGACCCCGGAGACCTGGCAACATGTGGCATGGTCCAACGAGTGAAACTACCAGCTGTTACGAGCTGATGGTATAGTCAGGGTGTGGTGCAGGTCCCAGGACGCTATGGACCCAAGCAGTCAACAAGGCACTGTGCAAACTGGTGGTGGCTCCATTCATGTATGGGGTGTCCTTACGTGACACTGTTTGGGTCCTTTGGTCCTCGTAAACACCTCATTAACCGGTAATCGCTTTGTTGCTCTGCTGGGTGACTATTTGCAATTCTGGACTGTTCCGACGGACGGTGTGGCCACCGCGTTCTCCCGACATGAACCCAATAGAGCACTTATGGGACGTGGTGGAAAGGTTCTTTCGCACACAAGATCCTGCACCTACAAATACCAGGGAACTGTGGGCGGCTGTTCAGTTGGCATGGCTCAACATCTCTTCAGAAGTCTTCAGACCACTTAAGCAATCGATACTACGTCGAGTTGCTGTACTTCGCCGGGATAGAAGAGAACCTGCACGATACTAGGTACGTATCCCATGACATTTGGAACTTCAATCTAAAGGTCGTTTGCGGACGATACTATGTATTGCATGGGTATGGTTGCATATAATGGAAATGGTAGCGCCATTCCCAGTTTCTTTGGCACCTCAGTGTACATCGACTATGTGTCCATGATCGAATTAAATGATTGAATTTGTTTATGTAGTAGTATTTACTCATCATCACAGTCACAGGTACGCTATACAGCAGGTAGATATTTAACCAATTTATTGCCAAAAGGGTGTTTCGACTGACAGCATTATTTTTGCTGGGATGGACAGGTTTATTCATGGGTGCGATGTGTATGATAAATCGTGCTATCACGTTGTACGTTTAGCTTCGAATATATTTGATATTCTTGGAAAACATTCCATACAATAAAAAGGTACGTACACGTATTTAGCTCACAGTTCTGAGAATTTTATAATACCGAAAAAAGGAAGTATTAATTAAGGAAGCACTTTTTATTGGTAATTATTTTTATGTAAGCGTTCTTAGCTCATTATTTTTAAATTCACTGTAAGTTATTAGTTGAAATAAAAACAAAAAGTAATTAGTTTTCCTCTACTTTTTTTTCTGTGAGCTATATGGATAAGTAGCTCATTTATAATTCCGTTAATAGATACTGTCTTTACGTAACTACATAAGCACTTATTTATAACAAGAAGATTCATCAGTGGGGGATCACTTTGAGGAACAGTTTTCTCATTTAATACTTCCCCAGTTCCTTAAATAAAACAAAATGAGACATGCCTCTTTAAGCCTGAAAGGCTAGACGACAAAGCTTTGCCTCAATGCTATTTTCGTCCGTCAAACTAACATTATTCTCTCTACACTACTTTGGAACCCATAACCACCGAGTAGACAGGTTAATATTACATCGAATTTATTTTTAGCTTCTATTACTGCCGCTCATTTTATCATCTGTCAGAGTCTATTAGACGAAAATAAACTTCATTATCAGAATCTTGCTCTGTTTTTTTGTTTCGAACGATATCAGATTACCCGAACTTTCATCTGGATTCCCCGCTTCGCAACAGCAAGCTTATTTGTCACGGAAGAAGCTTTACTTCGTGACTGGACCCCTAGGAAACTTTGCATATTGGTATCTTATATCTCCTGATAGAAATCGTTTCTATTGGTAGTTAAACTTCTACAGCGAAACTTTTAAAGCGTGAATTTTCTAAAATTACAAGAAAAGCCAGAAATTATTTTTAACTATAAGTGGTATCCAGGTAAGATGGATAGAAACATACATGATTAGAAACAAACATGGATAGTGCTCCATATTTTGAAACATACGTTGAAATGTAATACAAGGGTTGTACCGAAAGTAATGCAAAAATGGGCATAAATAACTGACAGGGGTCATTAATTGCACATGTTGGTAGAGTAACTCTTTCTGTATGTAAAGGTACTACTCAGCATAGTCTCCATCACAAGCGATGCATTTGAACCATCATGGAACCAAACTCTAGAATCCTTTTTGAAAAAGATCAGGTGTAGACTGTTGTACCCTTTTCTTCACAGCCACTTTCACCTCGTCTGTGTCATCAAATCGTTTTCCCCGGAGACTGTCCTTCATTGGACCGAACAGATGGAAGTCGAAGGGTGCCAGATCTGAGCTGTGCGGTGGATGGGGGACCACCGACCAGCCTAATTTGCTGATTGTCTGATTTGTTGCCAAAGATGTGTGTGGTCTCGCATTGTCATGGTGAATGTGGATCCTTTTCAGATTCTTGTTCGGTCTGTTCCACCTTATGACTTCTCTAAGCTTCTTGAGTACCTCAATGTACCACTCGCTAGTCACCGTGCAGCCACGTCCCAGAAAATCAAGGAGAATAACACCCCTGTCATCCCTCCCCACTCAAAAAAACAGTCACCATAATTTTCTGCGCTGATCGCTGCCTCTTGAACTTCTTAGGCCTTGGGTGAACAGGTGTGACGCCATTCCATGGATTGATTATTAGTTTCCGGATCGTAAAGATACGTCCACGTTTCATCTCCTGTCACCAAATCGGAATAAAACGTGTCTTCATTGGCTTCAAAAGCTTCCAGCAGATCAGAGCAGACTTCCACCTTTCTCTCCTCCAAATCTGCAGTGAAGAAGAAGGTTTACTGTAAAAGAAGAGTTACTCTACCGAAAGGTGCAATTTGAATGACATCTGTCCTTCAAATAGGGTCCATAAATGATTACCTTGATAACAGTAGGCTACAGTTTTTTAATGACGAGCAAAACATCTTACATCCGTTTACAGGTGATCTTGGACATGTATACAGTGCTGGTGTGTTTCATCTACCGTAGCAACCCCTAGCAGTGCAGTTAATGTGGCATCTGTGACAGAAAAGGCAGATTGTGTCGTGTGGCTGCGAGAAACAAAATCTTCTGTCAGTGTTCAATGAAAGTTAAAAACTTAGTATTGAAGTCCTCCTCTTTTGTAATATAGTTAGTAACGGCAGCAGATGGTCTCAGCGTTACTCACCCGTACCGTGATAGTCAATAGATACATCGATAATGCGATAACTGACATTTTCACTACCGCGTTTGGTGGGGTGCCGCGTGTCCTCTTTGGGCTGGCCAACATTTTAGTACTGACTGCTAGTACCAACGGGGCGTATTCATATGGTATTCAAATGAATCGATGACGTGCAAGATCTCCAGGTCTCTCATGGGACCTCGCTTACAAGAAGCTCCTTAACTGGTCACTGGTCAGAAAGGCTAAGCTCAAGTGATGTGAAGAAATATTCCTTGGATATCTGCGCAGCTGTATGAAACGAAGTGAGGTGATTTACTCTGAAGCAGCACATTTTTAGGAAAACTTACTCAATAACGTGTTGGACCGTCCTTGGCATTTAAAACAGCTTCGATTCGATGTAGCATGAATTCAACGAGGTGCTGACGTACGACAGATGTGTTCAGCCAAGAGTATGTGATGGCGCGTTAGTCGATTTCCCAGTGTTTGCTGGGAGAGGACCTGTGTTACGAATAGTTATTCCAATCTCATCCCATTGGTGGAGTTCTGTGAACTGCAGCGGCTATTTTAACACGTGGAAGCCACTGTGGTGGTCCTGGAACAACTGTATCAGGGTCCGTGCCTTGTGGCAGGGCGCTTTTTCCAGCTGGGAGAAACCATCTCCGTTAGGAAACACCACGAACATGTATGGGTGTTCCGGGTCGGCCGCACGTGCTTAGTGTTTTGCTTGCGCATTAGTCATTGTGCACCCTCGATGCCGAAGTCGAAAAGGTTTGCCATTTCTGAAATGCTTGCACTTGCCCACCTCTATCCCTCTTCAATGTCTCCTTTAAAGTCGCTTGAATCACGAGTCTTTCCCGTATTGCCGCTCCCTACCCTTCGTATACGTCTGTTAATCCTTGGCAGTGAGTTGTTTATAAAGCCATCTCAATATCATAATATGCGTCTGCAGTAAATTTTTATGTGCAGATAACGAATGTGGCCCTTCAAAATGAGACCTCATGCACCATTTTGTAAAACAACGGACAATAAACGTTGAAGAAGTTGAAAATCCGAAGATTTACATAACTTGGTTATCTTCCCAAAAGCTTGCTCTGGAAGTGCTTCTCAGTGTATCAACAACTTTTCTCCAGGCTGATTTCCACTTTATAATTTTTTATAGCGGAACGTGATGGAATTACAGGTCATTCTTTCCTGTGCTGTTCTCTCACGTGCAATTTCTTACATTCAGAATTTTCCCTCCATTGACGTGCAGGAGCCAGAGCGACAGGTAGCTGAGAGGGTTTTGTTTCGAGTTGAAATGTGATCTATCCGGATCAGTTGTAGAGATTTTGTGCTTGTGACAGGTTTTTATGCTTTGTGAAGTTTGTGACCTTTGTGCAGTGTGTATTGTGCATGTAGTTTCCTCAGAACCCGCAGCAAATGCGTAAATCAAACGAACAGGCTTTGTTACGTCTGCGAACATCTGTGGACAGTTCACAGTGAAAAAAACAGCGTCGGTCTTTAACAACCGAGGTTAAACTAGCTTATTATTATTATTATTATTATTTTGGGTGTGACTTTAGTGACCAAGGCAAAAAATGAGCTCATATTCTGCGTAACAAGTTACTCAAATTTGATTAAGTGGATGAATGGAGGCGATCCACGGTGTATGTCTTTCGCAGTTCCGATGGTTCGCCGCGAACCAACTATCCAAGCAGAAGACTTATATGTTTCGCTAAAATCGAGGGATTTTCTAAGAAAATTCGTCTGAAATACGTCCTATACCACACGCGTCTGAACTGCACATTACTAAGTCACCTTCGCGATTCGAATAATTTGACCTTCCAGAAGAAGAAACAAGAAGAGAGACTGAACCACAAAATCCTTTGATCCTTCCTACAGTCTCTGACATAACACGACACCCATCTGATTCAGCAAAGGAAACTAAACGACTTAATCAGAGACCTTAATCCCAGCAAACATCAAGCCGAACTTTTACAGCCTAGGCTGCAGCAGTGGAACTTACGGGCCCCAGCACTAGAATTTCATTGCGCAAAAAGAGACATGAAAAATTTTCAGGGAATTTTACAATGCAAAATTCCATGTGTGTGTGTGTCTGTACAACTATTGATGGATTGCTGACTGAACTTACTTTCGAGCATATCCCTCAGGAATGGAGGTGTTTCATAGACCTCAAAAAGAAGTCTGAAGGCAGTGTTGGTACAGCATGCCAACGCTAAACCATCAATACCAGTGGCACATTCAGTGGACACGAAAGAAACTTACGACAGTTTGTCGCTGTTGCTAAGCGCAGTTCAATACAACAAGTACTGCTGGCAAGTGTGTGAAGATTTGTAAATCATCACCTTATTTCAGGGTACATTTAAGAGATTATAACGAAGCAAATTTCTCCGACGTTTTTGTGCACGCCGGGCATCGAATCCGGGTACCCTCACTCCGGAGTAAGTCGCTCTCCCAACTAAGCTACGCGGACATGTGGTCTCACTGCTATCTGCCTTTATCTCATGTGCGTCCTGCGTGGTAGGCACGTCACAAAATACTATTGTTTTCTTTGTCTATGGGACAGTAAAGCAATCGCAAAACACTGTATTGTGAAAGCCTTGCGTAACAGAGAGACTTAAGTCCCGGGGAACGTAATGTCAAGTATGCCTCTTTGTTAGACAGAAAAAAGATATTGCTATCCCGTTTGCATATAAAGATGGTGCTGAAGAAAATCTTTGTGAAGGCGTTGGACAACAGCGGAGTAGGATTAACTTATGTCAGGAGCCAATTCCCAATGGCAAGTGATGGAAAAGTAAGGGAACATTCGTTCGGCCCCAAATCAGGAAACTTTTGAAAAATGAGAGTTTCGAGAAAAAGTTAAATGCTTTGGAACTCGCTGCCTGGAAGACCTTTTCGTCAATGATTAAAGGTTTTCTTGGCAATAAAAAAGGCGACAACTGTCAAGAGATTGTGAAAGTACTCTTGCACCGTTACCAAAGACTAGGATGTCTGATGTCACTCAAAATGCCCTTCCTGGATTCCCATCGGCACTTTTTTTCAGAAAACTTAAGAGCTGTAAGTGACGAAAATTCCATCAAGACATTTACAGAATGGAACTAGGAAGACGGGATCCCAACATAATAGGCGACTATTGCTGGTAATAGAGTATCGAACACATCATAAGAGGAGGGAAGTAAAAATGACTGTTGATTCGGTTTGTAAAAAATTCTTAACATCGTCCTTCCATATGCTTATTTGTGGCTGATATATGGTTTGCTGGTCATTTTATTTGGCCGGCCTTCCAATTTAATCCACAAATGCTGGCTAGCGCAGTGGTATAGGCGATGGCTTCTGATCATTCGTCCGAGATGGGTTCAAATCCCGGTGAGGCATGGATGTTGTGTTTGTCTTACGGCGCTGGATCTCTCCCTTCCCTGGAACCAGTGACCCCAAATTAGGGACGGGCGACTGCTTATAACCCACTGAGTTGCTCACGGTGGTCGTTAAACTTCCAGTCAACAACTGCTACCCTTTTTCTTAAAATATGTGAATATAGATTTCATAAGCAAAACGTTTTTTCTTGTAATAAAACGCGAACTAAAGATAATGTTTTTAACATCATGAATTTGTTCATATCTGTTGTGATTTTCGTTCTGATAGTGCTGCATTTTGTGCCCACATTGCAAAATTCAATATCTTTGTACTTTATTTCATCAATGACTTATTTCGAGTAGATGATGTTGCTCATTCCCTGTTGCACAAAAGTGTTGCATGTTACGCTCCTTTCATTGACATTTTCGTAATCAGCAGGATCGATTTCGTAAAAAGCCCCCAAATAACCCATGTGGCTGAAAAAAAGTAATGTTATCTGCTACTGCAGTGTACATGTATATTTGAACAGAATTTATAATTGATTCCATTCAATTCTGGGCGGGAGCGATTGCAGTGTGGATGCAGTGGTCTAAGCGCTGCCTTATGAACATTCTCCCGTGAAGAGTCAGAACCCAATGATACTTATGACAATTCTCCCGTGAAGAGGGAGAGCCCAGTGAGGCTTATGACCATTCTATCGTGAAGCGTGAGAGCCCAGTGAGGCTTATGACTATTCTCTCGTGAAGAGTAAGAGCTAATTGAGGCATGGATATTGTGTTTGTCTTACAGTACACGCTTTTTTCCTTTCCTGGAACCAATGACCCTAAATTAGGGGCGGGTGACTGCTTATAAACCATTTGGTTTCTCACGGTGGTCGTTAAACCTTCAATAAGTATGAAAACGTACTTCAGGTAAGAGTCATTAACTTACTTTAGGTAAAAGTTATAAACACATACTCGTATATACACCGATGAGTCCCCAGACTAGAGAAATGAGCGCGCCTGAAGACCGAACGGTGGCGCACGTGAAGTTCACAGAGCAGTACATATACAACCCGAGGACCGACTTTCGGTCAGTAGAGTGTTCGGAGTCAAAAAGGAAAAAGCTGCCGATTTAGCGGAGTTTGATAAAGCACAAATTGTGATGGCATGGCGCCTCGGAACTACGATATCGGAAACGGCGCGGCTAGTGGATTATTGACGTGCCGCTGTAGTGAGTACGTGTTAAAAGTGGTGCACAGATGGCCAAACTATGAACCGTCATCACGCCGTGTGTCGTCCGCCTCTCATTGATGCCAGAGGGGAGCGGAAACTGTCGCGCATTGTTCACAGTGACCACAGGACCGCAGTGCGACAAATCACCCGCAGCTGCAACAGTGGTGATTAGGGCTATGTGTCACAGCTCACAGGTCATCGCAGCATTCTGCGCATGGGCCTCCGTAGCCGAAGACCCAGCCAGGTGGTCCCCATGCTCATTGCACTTCATCGCGAGTAACGCATGAAATGGGCCCAAGATCATCGAGATTGGAGTGTGGAGGATTGGAAGAAAGTGGCCTGGTCTGACGAATCATGATTCCTGGTGCACCACGTAGATGGCCGAGCGTAGATACGCCAATTACAAACGGAGGCTATGGCACCTGGATGCACTGTTGCGCGGAAACGAGCCGGCGGTAGCGGTGTTATGCAGTGGGCGATATTTTCTTGGGACACTTTAGGCCCCATTATCCCAACAGCACAATCCCTGACAGGTCAGGTATCTGAGCATCGTTGCGGACCAAGTTCACCCATTCATGGCAACTGTGTTCCCTGCTGGTGATGGACATTCCCAACAGGATAATGTGGCATGCCACACTGCCAGAATCGTGAAGGAGTGGTTCAAGAAACATGCTGGTGACTTTCTGTTAATGCTCTGGCCTTCAAATTTACCTGACATGAACCCAATTGAACATTTGTGGTTCGACTTGGAAAAGCGGGTTCACGCTATATCACCACCATCCCGAAATGGACGAGAACTGGGGGATCTTCTGTTGACATTATGATACCAGATTCCCCATGATACCCATGGCAACCTCAGAATCGATGCATCGTGAAGTGGCCACTGTTTTGTGGGCTAAAGAAGGATTTACAGCTTATTAGGTAGGTGGTCATAATGTAGTGGGTCATCAGTGTATATACTGTTTATTAGGTTAGAGTTATACTTTATTTCAGGTAAGACTTATTTATATTCAGGTAGAAGGTTATAAAACATCTGGAAAATAAAGAGGTACTCAATTATGGAACTGTGAAAAAGATAGGTTGTGTGAAAGTTAAGCTAAGAGTAAACTGAGTCACTACTATAATACTTTTCTTTGGAAAAAAAATACATAGAAGCTCTAGAATGACTATTTGCTGACATGTGGACGATATTTATTACCCACAGTAACAAAAAATAAATAAATTCCGTAGCGTTCACGATGATGATCACGTGACATTTAGCTACATGTATTTTATATCAAGCAAGGATGAAACACATCCGCTGTTTTGAATAAGTTCAAGAGAAAGCCCAAATTCCTAAGAATGGATACTGGCTGTGAATATACTAGTGCTAAATTTAAGAATAATTCGGTTATATAAGTGGCATTGAACATCAAATGAGAGTTCCGTACCTCTCACAACAAAATGACACAGTGCAAAGTAATACACTAATCTCTGTATGAAAATGGCGAAAAAATATTGCTTTGGAAATTCTAATTTAGAAGATAAAAAAGCGGCAAAATAGCAACCTAAATCTAGAATCGATTAGTTACAAAAGACACAAGCAAAACCTCTCAAATAACTGTGGACCACTAAGAAACATGCAGAAGTACAGTATGGTGCGCATAAAACTGGCCCCAAATGCGAAAGACAGTTGTACAGTTTTATTTGATCATAATGTACCGTACATTTCAGTTACATTTCGTATGGTAAGTAAACGATATTTTTACCTTAAAAAAAAGACTGTAATGTTAGCAGTTTACACATCTGAGCGTTTTTACGTAGCTTTTCAAAGACTTCGTTGGAAATGGTCGCCACGTGCCTCGATGAGTTTTTGTGCTCTCCAAGCATGTTCAGCACACGGCCTCGCAACTCGGCGACTGAAATGCTGGTGATCTTTTGCTGTATGTTAGTTTTCAACTCTTCCAACGTTGGAGGGTTGTTGCGGTAGACTTTCCTTTTTAGAGACCTACAGGTAAAAGTTGTACTGTGATAAGTCGGGAGAGTAAGGAGGCCATAGACCTTTCTCATTGTTCTTTCCCAAGTAAAATCACTATGGATTCGAGCTAGTGAACGATCAGATGTATGACTAGTCGCTCCATCTTGTTGGAAGAAGGAGAAAGTGAGTTCATGTGGAGTCAACTGGCTTGCAAACTCTTCGTAGGTCCGTAGATAAAGTCTATATTCACATTCTCCTAGTAAAAAAATGAGGCCCGATGATGCGTTGGCTTGACTCTCCACACCAAACTCCGGCATTTAAATCGTAAGATGTTTTTTGTTGAAAAACGTGTTGGGTTTTAGCAGCCCAGTGTTCTGTGAATTGACATACCTCGAAAGGTGGAACCAAGCTTCGTCTGTTGAAATTAAGAAAAATGGTTCAAGCAGTCTTTAAGAAACCATATCTAAGAGCGACTGACAGTAATGGACACGTTTTCTCTTATCAAGTGATTTTGATTCCTGCACAACGCTCACACGATAAGGATTAATTTTTAAATTAATCCTTATCGTGTGAGCATGGATTATGCGCTGAATTGACCTACGAGTAATGGCCGTCTGATGGGATGAACGGCGTTTTGACTTATTGGATATTTCGATACGATTCGCTACGTCGGTGACAGCTTCCGATGTGGAATACAATTCGCTGTTTCGCTCTCTGTGCGATGATTACAAAACCAGTGGCACTCAATTTCTTCACCAAGTCTCGGATAGCTGATTTTGCAGGAAGATTGACACCAGGATATTTTTTTCGTTAAGAGCCGTAAGGAATATTGAATTAGAGACAGCTGGCGTTATGCAAATGTGGCGCTGTGGGCGGCCCTGTAAACGGAAACGACATAACGTATGCAGCGATCCGACAATATAAGGAGTGATGCGACGGGAATCAGTAAGAATCGGACACAGTATGGGTAAGACGAAGGATCTAAGCGCATTTGCTCGTGGGAAAATTGTCGGGTCCCGACGAATGGGTCACTCCATCTCGGAAGTCGTGCAGGCACTGGGATTTTCACGAGCTATTGTGTCACGGGTGCACCTTGAGTTCATCGAATCCGGTAAAACCTAACGTGCAAGGGCCAGCTGCCGTGGAAAACGGCGTGTGGATGAGCGGGGTCATCGTCCACTAGCTCGCATTGTAACAACGGATAGACGGGCCACAGTGCAAGAAATCACTCGGCAATTTAACGCTGGTACACAAAAACGTGTAAGCCCCCACACCATTCAGAACCATCTCCTCGCTATGGGGTGCAGAAGCCATCTTCCCACGAGGGTACCGCTGCTGACCGCACATCACAAGGTGCAAAGATTAGCATGGGCACTGGAACTTCGCCACTGGACCCTAGACATGGGGGGAAATATTGCCTGGACTGATGAGTCGAGATTCACGTTGGTACATGCGGATGGCAGGATAAGAGTACGGCGCAAACCACATGAAGCGATGGATCCTTCTTGCCAGCAGGGTACTCTTCAAGCTGGTGGAGGTGGCATTCTCGTCTGGGGACAGTTTACGTGGACTGAAATGAGAACCCTGGTACGTGTGACATCGTCCCTCACAGGTCACCGTTACCAGGATATCCTGGACGGCCATTTACTCCCGTTTGTGCGTCTTCAACATCCCACTGGGGACCTCATCCAGCAACAATACAATGCACCGTGCCATCGCTCCCGAATTGTATCCGAATGGTTGGATGAACACTCCACCGACGTGACCTCTCTTCCTTGACCAGATAGGTCACCTGACCTCAATCCCATCGAACACATCTGGGATGCCATCGAGAGAGATGTTTGAGGCTCTGACCCTTTCCAATAAATCTTCGTTTACTGTGGGGGCTTGTTCAGGGGTCGTGGATCCGTATGGCTTCCCAACGCTTCCGGTATCTTGTAGAGTCCATGCCGAGACGAATCGCAGCCGTCATCAGGGCGAAAGGTGGTGCTACACGTTATTAGACAGGTATCTCTAATTCAATTGCTCTTCAGTGTAGTTCAGTATAATTGGCTGATCCTTGAAGTCAGTGATCCTTAATGTGATTTCTGGCAGTAATCCTTCATGTGATTTCTGGCAGTGATCCTTCAAGTCAGTGATCGTTCATTTGATTTTTGGCAGTGGTCCTTCAATAGTTTGTACTTATAAGTTCAGTGATCCTTCAAGTTAGTGATCCTTCACGCTCAGGGAGACAGTCTGCGGCTTTCTGCGTATAAGCCGTGTCATATTCAATTGAAGAATGTGTTTTTATTGTGGAGTGGTATGAACATACCAGTGCACAATAAAAACGCGTTTTCAATTGAATATGTCATGGCTTACACGCAAAAAATCCAAACCGCAGACTGCCTCCCTGAGCGGGAAGGATCACTGAACTCACATGCGCGTGCGCGACAGCGTCGAAGAGTTTAGTTCGGCGAACTACGAAATATAACTTTACAAATGTACCCCAAACCACGTCTGAGGCCAGTTTCATCTGCGCCACCTCGTATTTAGGTCTAAAGCTTTTTCGCATGCAGCGAAAGAAACAAGAACAAAAATAAACTAGATTGCGATGCCAAAGATTTTAGAGAACGATGCAATATTGCAAGATGGACTTGACAGGCAACAATATTCAAATAATCCATGGAGGACATCAGACCTTCCAGCAATATCAGGATACCCGCTACGTACGAACAGAAAGAGACCAACATCATGATACGACATCCAGGACCTCGAGTATTGTTTACAAGGCAAGTGAGTCTATTGCTGCATGGGGCACCCAAAAAACTCCCTGACTTCTGCCGGCACTCGTTGGAAAACATTACTTTCTTCCAGTGTTTCAGTGTTCAGTCATGGTGTTCCTGTTACCATTGTAGATTAACTTTCGGGTTCTTTGCAGAAATCAGTGGCTTCCGTATAAGAATGCGACTGCCAATACCGATCCCCTTCAATTATCTGAGATATGGGTCCGTAAGAGCTTTCATTGAATGCTTCGATCAATTGCTGTACACAGGAACTGCTGTTTCGTCGTAAAAACCTTCTCAGACGATGACGATCTTGTTCCTGACGGATTGTCTTCGCTCCACAGGTCCGCCTCTTAGACAAGCAATGCAGGAGATGCAGGAGATGCAGATGCAGCCACTGTATCACGGGTGCACCGTGAGTACATCGAATCCGGTAAAACCATCCCTTCAAGGGCCAACTGCCGTGGACAACAGCTTGTGGATGAGCTGGGTCATCGTCGGCTAGCTCGCATTGTAACAGCGGATAGACTGGCCACAGTGTAAGAAATCACTCGGCAATTTTACGCTGGTGCACAAAAACGTGTAAGCAGCCACACCATCCAGAACCATCTCCTCGCTATGGGGTACAGAAGCCATCATCCCACGAGGATACCGCTGCTGACCGCACATCACAGGGTGTAAAGATTAGCATGGGCGGGGGAACATCGCCACTGGACCCTAGACATGTGACAAAATTTTGCATGGACTGATTAGTCGAGATTCACGTAGGTACATGCGGATGGCAAGATACGAGTACGGCGCAGACCACATGAAGTGATGGATTCTTCTTGCCAGCAGGGTACTCTTCAAGCTGGTGGGGATGGCATTCCCGTCTGGGGACTGTTTACGTGGACTGAAATGGGACCCCTGGTATACGTGTGGCATCGTACCTCACGTGTCAACGTTACCGGGATATCCTGGACGACCATTTGCTCCCGTTTGTGCGTCTTCAACATCCCACTGGGGACCTCATCCTGCAACAAGACAATGCGCCGTGCCACCGCTTCCCATTTGTATCCAAATGGTTGGATGAACATTCCACCGACGTGACCTCGCTTCCGTGGCCAGCTAGGTCACCTGACCTCAATCCCATCGAGCACATCTGGGATGCCATCGAGAGAGATGTTTGAAGCTCTGACCCTTTCCATCAAATCTTCGTTTACTGTGGGGGCTTGTTCAGGGGTCGTGGATCCGTATGGCTTCCCAGCGCTTCCGGTGTCTTGTCGAGTCCATGCTGAGACGTATCGTCGCCGTCATCATGGCGAAAGGTGGTGCTACACGTTATTAGACAGGTATCTCTAATTCAATTGCTCTTCAGTGTATATACTGTATACGTAAAGAAATAACATGCTGCTTACTCTGACCGTGAACCAGTTGATTCCTTTTTCTTTCTCACACAAACCCTCACTTAGGGTGAATGTGATCCCAACGCAATTATTTTTATCCGGAATTGTGGTATTGATTTATATGAAATAAACACGAAGTAATAAAATACATTGTCCATTAATATAATAGTAGGAATTCAAAATATAACCTGTTACTAAATAAGCAAGCATAGATGTATAATTATAAGATAAGCCTTATTTAAATAAAAATTCTGCGACTTTTCTCTGTAGCTCTGCTTCCATTGCAATTCACTACTTGTACCCGAAATTCTGGCAAAATTCCTAAGAAAAATACCTTTAAAAAAATTAAATTTAGACGTTTCTCCACAACGTTCCCGCTAAATAAATTTTTTTAACAGACTATCATTTTGATGTGATTAATTAAAAGCAGTAAACAAATATGAATATTGTTCGTTTATTTGTATATGATCGTTAACTACAATATTTCAAGTGACGCCAGACAAAACAATTAATTGACGGCGGTGTGGGGCCCCTCTAGGCGCGGGGCCCTGGGCGGTTACCCGGTACGCCCGTACCTGGGGCCAGCACTGCGTATATCATGGACTTTACAAATGCATTAAAATATCTAATGTGTAATTGTAACGTCAGCGAAGCTGTAAAATCGCCGACTCCTTTATGACGTACGTATAATAGCTAACTGGAAGGCGACACAATGCGAATAAGAACAATAAAGGTGACAACGAATTTTCGGGTGTAATAAGCACGTCTTTTGAATCCGTTCTAACGCAAATTAAATTTATCAAAGCTATTCAAAGTCAATGGAGCCAGTATGGAAAACAATAATACCTGACGGAAGAAAGAAGTTTTTCAATTGGGTTTTTAGTCTCTCAGATATGACTGTAAACGGAATCGTGAGCTTATGCCCTCTGTTTGCAGACTTGTGCGTTAAGAAAAATATGAATTTATAAGAGAAACGTTTCGCACGGGAAACGTCTCCAACACAGAAATAATTTTTGAAATCGGACTCTTTGAAACAGAGATATCGACAAATATAAGATGGGACTTTACGCCCCATGCATTATTTTAGGAAGAAATTAATCTCAAAAGGTTTTTCGATATGAGCGGTATCGGTCCAAGAAGAAAAAAAAATAGTCGAGTTTTCAGGAGCCCAGGTTTTAATGCGAATACATCAGAAGCAGAAATTAACACTTATGCCCCTGGTGGCCAAACCATTCTTTACCAAACATTACAGATTATATGAAGAATATTTTTCCATCAGGGGTTGTATGGGAGACAGGAATAATTTTTCAAATCGGAGTTTTAGAAGCAGAAATAACGCAGAAAACGAAATTTACCTTTGCGCTTCCTAGCGGAAAATCTATTATTTACTTGAAACGTTTGAATTTATAACAAAAACATTTCGCATCGGAAACACTATCCATTAAAAAAGGAATGTTTCAAATCTGACTCCAAGAAGTAGAGATATTGAAAAAAATAAGATACATATCTACGCCTCCTGGCGTGGAAACCATGAACTATTTTAAAAAGGAAATGTTCCTTAAAGGTTTTGTCGACACGAGTAGTATCGGTCCACAAACGACTTTTTTTTCAATCGAGATTTTAGAAGCTCATATTTTGCTGCAAATTCATCAGAAGCGGAAATTAAGATTTACGCCCTCCCCCCTGGTGGCAAAACCATTTTTGACAAATATTAGAAATTATGTGCAAAGGATTTCCCATCAGCAGCTGTATCCGGTGCAGAAAAAATATTTCAAATCGAAGATGTAGAAGCAGAGATACAGGGGGGAAGCGGAATTTACCTTTACGCCCCCCCCCGCGGAAATCTATGAATTACTTGAAAATTTTGAAATTATATGGAAAACATGTCACACAGGAGACTATCTAATAAAGAAAGAATTTTTCAAATGGAACCATTAGAAGCAGAGATATTGACAAAAATATGATATACATCTACGGCCCCTAGCGGAGAAATCGTGCAATATTTTAAGAAAATATTCCGAAAATGTTTATCGGCGTGAATGGCATCGGTCCACGAAATAATGTTTTCAATCGAGATTTTAGAAGCTCAGATTTTATGGCAAATACATCAGAAAAAAAATTAACACTTACGCCCCTGGTGGCCAAAGTATTCTTTACCAAAACGTAGAATTCATATGCGAAAGATTTTTCATGAGGAGATGTATCCGCTAAAGAAAATAGTTTTAAAATCGGAGTTTTAGAAGAAGAGATATCAGGGAAAACGTAATTTACTTTTACGCCCCCTAGCGAAAAATCTATGCGTAATTTGAAAAAGTAACTATATCTTAAATACTCTTCAACATAAATGGAATCGAAAGATAAAATAATTTTTTCAATCGGATGATTAGAAGCAAATATGTGAAATAAAATGTATTTTTGAATTCGACATCTGTATTTACGTCCTCTACCGGCGAAATTGTACATTGTAAGAAAAACGATATAAAGGATCATCTTTCCCACATTTCAAGCTCTCCAATGCAAAAAGAAATTTTCAAATCGGACTAATAGTTGCAGAGATATCTTGTCTATAGACGGACGGAGGACAAACCGATAACGTAAGCAATATCTTTTTTCGCAAAAGACGTGCTAAAAAGTAGGTGTGTGCGCTTTAATACTGTTAGAGTACCCTGACAACACAGATGTTGTTTATCGGAATGACGACGTGATCCTCAGCTACGAGATATGAAGAACGCAAGAGCAGTGTCAACTAAGACATTCAGAATACTACACTTGCGACGAAAACCATGAACTTCTCGTCCGCTGTAGTATAGCAGGGGGTTAGGTGAGTTGTTTTTTACACGGACATTTACCTTTTAACCTGCTGAAACGAATTAACTAGGGGTTAGCAAAATTGGTTGAAATCAGTTCGAACGAATATATTCGCTGTCTGAAAAATGGGCCGAACCAAGGCCGTGTACAAAGTACAAGGCCATGGCATTGGACAAATGAGTTCCCTCTGTTCATGATGTCACTCTCATGTTACATGGGCTGATACGTCGGCGTCGTGTTTGACGTCAAACACCACCGTGTTGGAAACCAATCGAAAGCCATGGTTTTCGTGTAAAGTCACTAAAAAGGGAACTCATCTCTCTAATGTCAGGGCCTTGTATTTTCCAGACGTTCTCGGCCGAATGCGACTGGAACAAATGATCCTGCACATCAGAAAGTGTCAATAGAAGATACGAAAGATGTACACTATATTGACAAAAGTCACCGGACACCTAGAAGAGAAACAGAACATAGCATTATTTATATACATTAGTACGGTGTCGGTCCACATTTGGCTTTAATGCATGCACTGACCCTTCCAGACATGCTTTCGACAATGTTTTGGAGCACAACAATAGGTATGCGCTTCCATTCAGTACAATGCTGCCGCTGACTGTTGCTTAGTAGTAGGTCTTGGTTCCAAACTTCTTATGCGGCCCTCTAATTCATCCCATAGGTACTCTTTGGAATTAAGATCAGTGCTCAGAGCTGGCCAGTCCGCACACGATACTGACTTATTTTCAAACCAAGCCGTAAGAGTCCTTGCTTTATGGCTCGGTACATTATTCTGGTGGTAACAACAAAGCTCGGTTCCATAATATTGCCACAGAGCATAATTGTCCAGAATATTGGGGAAGACGTGCTGGTTAACAGGTTTGTCCAAGATAACCAATGGGCCTGGACCATACCACAAAAAACACCTCCACACGAGTACCCTGCCAGCTCCAAACTTGAGCGTAGGAACAGTACACTGTGGTAAATAACCTTCCCCGGCTGCCGCCATACCCACACATGGCCATCAGACTGATGGATCGTATAACTGGATTCATCAGTCCATAGGACCCGTTTCAGTTGATCTACGGTCCACGATAAATGTTTTTTGCACCATGCTACACGACGAGTAGCATTCCGAGTGGATATGAAATGCTTGTGAGCAACCGCACAACCAGTAACCCATGGAATGAAGTTCTCTGCGAATGGTGCGTGAACATACTGAGGTTCCAGCATATGTACTTACCTGTACGCTGAGGTCTTGTGCAGTGCTCAGTCGATTAGCTGTAATGATTGTCCTAAGGCTTCGACGTCCTCTATCACTGATTTTCTTAGGTCTGCAGGAACGTTTTGCTGCTTCGGGCACACCATGTGCCTTCCACTTATTCAGTACATCTAAAACAGTTGACTTGGGTATTAGAACGTAAAGTCTTTTCGTACTGATTCTTTGTCGCTCCTCTTACGTTATTATAAAAAAACATCACCATACGATGAAATTGTTCCTAAATTAAACCTTAACTGCCAGACGAAACGTTTAAACAGAAGTCAAACTTACGGAAATTGGCTTTATTCCTGATGTTTTCACTAATACATCATAGCACTTCATAGTTTATATAACAAATCAGTATCAACCACATTCAACGCTCCACACTCCACACGAGCAACTGTTGTTTCGTAGTTTATATCTCTGGTTCTTATCTCATAACAGGCATTCGTCACGTTCATTCAACCTCAATTGTGTTCCCAACAGTATTCGTTTGGGAGAAAAGATATCACGTTAAGTGTGAAGTATAACTGAGAACAAAATCAAGATTTACATAGGGAAAGAAACTAAAAAGGAAAGTTAATTTAGAATATACGTCTCAGTATGTTTAAACGCTTCTCGGTTTCTCTTTTGGACAACCCACTAATGTAACACCCAACAATATCTCCCGCCGCGACAATTTCACTCAATCTCACACTACGATATGATCGCGGTCTACTGCAGACTTGTTTTTACACCGTTTTCAGCCGTACCGCGCATCTTAACGAAGCAGTGGATGCGTTCATTTGCTTTTGAAGGGGTGTCTGGTGACTTTTGTCAACATAGTGTATATAGAGAAGGTGTGAGTAAGAAAGTGTGGTTTTCCGCTTTAGTTCGCTATTCAAAATGGTCATTTAGAAGGTGATTGACACCAATCCTTTCTGACTGATAACTGTTTAAAGGGCTGTTAAAATGGCAACGATCGTAGAAGATGGGAGAGAAGGAGTTTCAGCCATTTCGTTCTACCCAGTGACATGGTGTCCGTGTAAGGGGGACTAGCCTTTCCCTCTCATGCCTTGGGTTATATAGCAGAACATAAAGGACTAGAAGGAAGCGCTTATCACCCGTGGCAAGTTTACGTTTGATACTGATGAGGTGAAAGGAATTGTTTCGCCTTAGCTTCAGTAATACTGGACACAATGTTATCCCTATTTGGGGAGCGCAGAAAATTTTGGACACGATCAACCGCTTAATGGGTTAGAGAGACAGTCATCAGGGAGACTCTGAAATCCTATCCAGATAGTTCCATAAAAACAGTACCATTGGATATAAGCTATCAGTGCTATGGAATGTATTGTTAAGGGGGTAGAAAAACGTCGGAACAAAGCTCTCAATCGCGAGATAAAGAACACGTACGACTGCTCGTTGTGTATTCAATCAAGACCGCCTACAAAGCACAAGGCAATGACAATGCAGAAATGAAATGCTTCCATTTGTGACTTCACTCTCAGGTTACATTACTTACCTGGTACGTCGGTGTTGTTTTTGTTGTTTATACGACAGCGTTGGAAATACTCGTAAATACACGACAGCGTTGGAAATACTCGTAAATACATGACAGCGTTGGAAATACTCGTAAATACATGACAGCGTTGGAAATATTCATAAATACAAGACGGCTTTGGGGAGCCCCTGTTTTCGTGTGACATTATTAATCCTTAACCGAATGGAACGAATTAACCCGGGGTTAACAAAATAGGCTGAATTCAGCTCGAATGAATATATTCGCTGTCTGAGAAGTGGGCCAAACGTGACAGATACTAGGGCATCAGAAAGCGTCGCTTCATCATAGGGGCATCAAAAAGCGTCGCTTCATCATAGGGGCATCAGAAAGCGTCGCTTTTACGAGAGTCGTTACAGCTAATGGACGGAGTACTGCACAAGACCTGTGTGCAGGTGAGTAAAAATGCTAGAATCCTGGGTTGTACATGTACCATTCGCCGAGAACTTCATTCCATGAGATACTTTGGTCGTGCGGCTGCTCATAAGCCTTTCATCTACACTCTGAATGCTACTCGTAGTTTAGCATGGCGTAAAGAACATTTATCGTGGACCGTAGATTAATGGAAACGAGTCCTATGGACTGATTAATGCAGATACACAATCCATCAGTCTGATGGCCGTGTGTGGGTATGGCGGCAGCCGGGGGAACGTTATTCACCACACTGTACTGTTCCTACGGTCAAGTTTGGAGCTGGCAGTGTACTCGTGTGGGGGTGTTTTTCGTAGTATGATCGCGGTCCATGGGTTATCGTGGACAAACCTGTTAACCAGCACGTCTGCCTCGATATTCTGGACAATTATGCCCTACCAACTCTGTGGCAATACTATGGAACCGAGCTTTTTTTTTTTTTTTTTTTTTTGAGATTTAACGACCACCGTGAGCAACTCAATGGGCTATAAGCAGTCGCCCGTCCCTAATTTAGAGTCACTGGTTCCAGGGAAGGGAGAGAGCCAGTGCCGTAAGACAAACACAACATCCATGCCTCACCGGGATTCGAACCCGGACCCCTTCCGACGAATGATCAGAGGCCAACGCCTTAGACCACTGCGCCACCGGGGCGGCGGAACAGGATAATGCACCGAACCATAAAGCAAGAACTCTTACGGCTTGCTTTGAACTCTTACGGCTTGCTTTGATTGCTTTAATTCTGTATAGTGCGTGGACTGGCCAGCACTGAGCAGTTATCTTAATTCCATAGAGCACCTATGGGATGAATTAGAGCGCGCATAAGAAGTTTAGAAACATGGCATACAACTAAGCAACAGTTAGCTGCAGCATTATGTACTGAATGGAAGCTCATACCTATCGCTGTGTTCCGAAACCTTGTGAAAAGCATGTCTCGAAGGGTCAGTGTATGCATTATTAAGGCCAAAGGTGGAGCGACACCATACTTGTATGGCAATAAATACTATGTTGTGTTTCTCTTCTACGCTGGTGTGCAAAAATTAAGGACGAAGAGGAGAAATTAGCATAACACCGAAACGAGCAGGCAGAACGGACCGAAAGACCACTCAGGAGATATACTAGGGTCCGTTACGGTAGAGCATGCGCATATAGGCGCAATGACGTTGGGGGTGAGTGTCGGAAGGGTAGAAAGCACACGGGCGGTGTACGCTCAGCAATTCGGTGAAAGCTATTGCACGGCGTATATCGGTTTGCACGACGTCAAGTTGCTGCCGCCGTGTGATATGGCCAACAGGCAATCCAGTAGACGACATCTGAATGACTTTACCCGAGGTCGCGTTATGAGGAAGTTGGAAGAAGGTAGAAGAGGGACTAGTGTGGCCGAGGAGTTCGGGATCGCTCACAGCATCGTTTCACGAGCTTGAAGAGCATTTCAAACGACAGGAACAGCTGTCCGAGAGATTAGCAGTGGTCGTCAACTAGCAACCACGGGGCGGGGACGACCGGAATATTGTCCTACAGGCGGGAAGAGACAGACGGCAGACAGCGGGAGAAATCGCAAGGCACATGCAACAGACAACTGGACGTCCGTTATCGCGTTTTACCGTAGCCAGGAGGCTGAACGAAGGTGGTCTATTTGCACGACGACCAGTACGGTGTGTGCCATTAACGCCTGCTCATCGGAGACGGCGTTTTCTATGGTGCCAGGAACACAAGAGCTGGACACATCAGCAATGGGGTAGAGTTCTCTTTACGAATGAGAACCGATTTAGTCCGACGAGTGATTCTGGACGTATACACATCTGGAGAGAGCAGGGAACACGCAATCACAAATCCAACATCATCGAAAGGGACCGGTTTGGAGGTGGCGGAGTTCTCGTTTGGGGCGGTATCATACTTGTTACCCGTACAGACCTCCGGATCTTCGAAGGAGGTTCAGTCACTGGTGTCCTCTATTGAACCGAGGTTCTTCTGCCTCACGTGCGTCTGTTTAGAGGTGCTGTGGGTCATGAGTTTCTCTTCATGGACGACAACGCTACACCTCATCATACAGTGGCTGTCGCATAGTTGTTGGACAGTGAAGATATTCAACGCATGGATTGGACCGCAAGGTCCCCGGACATAAATCCAATTGAACACGTGTGGGACCTTCTCGGGAGACGCTTGGCAGCACGTCACCAGCCGCCAGCAACGATTCCGCAGCTGCGATTGGCGCTAAAAGAGGAACGGGCCGCGATGCCTCAACAGCTCCTTGACAACCTCGTCCTCAGCTAGGACAGACGTTGTAAATCCTGCAACGCCGTTAGGGGTGATCATATCTCCTACTAAAGACTGGAATTTTCTTGGCGGCCGCCTGTCACATGGACGTTTCTGTCTTCTGTTCAGTTGTGCTCGAAGCTACCTTTTCAATAAAGTGCCTTTTATATATCCTTTGGATTCCTTGTTCAGACGGTTTTGCTCACTTGCCCCATATTCTTACTTACATCTTGGGGTTCTTATGGTGTGATTTGAGTCGATGTGGAACACTTCTGTACGACGTTACATTCGAGAAACCGTTTCGTCCTTAATTTTTGCACGCCAGTGTAGGTGTCCGGTGACGTTTGTCAATATAGTGTATATATATTTTTTTTGATTGGAGGTTTAACGACCACCGTGAGCAACTTAATGGGCTATAAGCAGTCGCCCGTCCCTAATTTAGGGTCACTGGTTCCAGGGAAGGGAGAGAGCCAGTGCCGTAAGACAAACACAACATCCCTGCCTCACCGGGATTCGAACCCGGACCCCGTTCGGACGAATGATCAGAGGCCATCGCTTAGACCACTGCGCCACCGGGGCGGCTAATATAATGTATATCTGTCGTATCTTATATTCACAGTATGTCATTCTAAGTGGTCATTTGGGGGTGTAATTGTCATTAATCCTTCCTCTCTGATTATCTTTTCCACTAAGAATGCTATAAAAAGGAGGGCGACGAACCTAACAAAGAAGAGAAACATTTTGGAGTAACTTGTTCCTACTCTGTGGCATGATGCTCATTACTCCTTCGGAATAATTTCTTGGGTGATGGAGCAGAGAATAAAGGACTATAAGGGTATCAGAGTACATCCTTAAAGACTATAAGGGTGCTCCCTTATAGTGGAGACTATTATAGTGGAGACTAAGGACTATAAGGGTGCTCCCTTTCACCCAGCAACATATTTAAAGTTGATTCTCCTGAGATGAAGCAGGGAAAGGAATTGTTTTGCCTTAACGTTCCTGTAACCCGATCACTAGAGAACGCTTCTGTTTGAGGAGCGGAATGAAATTTGGGCAACTTTTGGTTCTGGTACATCGGCCCTATACAGCCACAATTCAACGATATTGTGAAAAAAAATTCCTCGTTTCTTATGCGTTCTAATTCCCTGTGTTTTATGTCTAATCCCTACCTTGATAAAGAATTACAGGGACTGGAGCGAAATAAATGGATTTGCACTATGCTATACACGGTAGTATCAGAATAATATGATCACCACCGGAATCACAGGGTACACGCCCAGGTGCGCCACAGATTGCACGTGATAAGGTCAACCGCACGGATATATAAGCGGCCTGCCAGAACAGAGATGAGCCATAGTGCTGAACGTGAGCAAAATGTGGAGAGGCAGTGATTTGACGTACGTTCAAGAAAGGAATGATCATCGGCTACCGCGTTAAGAGTGTAAGCATATCAGAAACAACAGATTTCGTGGGCTGTTCACGAGGTGCTGTAGTAATGGTGTACCAAGAATGGACCGCTGGCACACCTCGTACCTCAAGACGTCATACCTGTTGACCCCCAAAGGCCATCGACCCCAGAGGAGAACGTCACCTCCGTCGACTGGTAAAGGGCAATCGACGCGCAACAGTGCAGCAATTGATCACGCAAATGAACTCTGGGGCATCCAGCTACGGGTCACTGATAAGAGTACAGCGAACACTGTTACGCATGGGTCACCGGAGTCGACGCTGCGTCAAGGCACCCATGTTAACCCAGGTCCATCGGCAACGACGCCTGCAGTTCGCATGGGACTACCGTCACTGGATGAGTGTAAAAAGGTTGCCTTCTCCTACTAATCGACGTTTCCACTCCACAAAGGTGACAGGCAAGGGCGGATACGCGTCAGACACGAGAAACAACACACACACACGCTTGTCTGTCAAGTACAGGCCGGAGGTGCAGTGTGCATGTCTGGGAAATGTTCTCCTGGTATCACGTGAGTCAGCTGGTACTACTGGATGGGTCTCTAAACTCCAATGGCTACATGCACGTCCTAGATGATCAAATGCATCCCTTCATTTTGGGCGTTTACCCTGGTGGTGGTTCTGCCTACCAACAGTACAAAGTGCCGTGCCACGTCGCTAAGGGGGTTCACGAGTGGTTCCATGAAGACACGCGACAGCGATGTCTCCCTTCGCCATTGGCCGGCGAAATAGTCCAACCTCAATCCCATAGAGCACTTGTGGGACTATTTGGATCTACAGGTTCGACGCGCCGACCCACAAGCATATCATCTCCGGGACGTCCGTGCTCTGCTGCAGTCCGAATGGGAACGTGTGCCTCGTGCAACCTTCCAGGGCCTCATTGCGTCCATGCCACGCCGTCTCACCGCTGTCATCCGGGCCAAGGGTGGTTATTCCTATTATTGGGTAGGTGGTCATATTATTCTGATAGGATTGTGTGCGTTTCAACTTGCACAATTTGGTACTCTCTTAAATGATACTTGGCAGCCCCGGTGGAGCAGTGGTCTAAGCGATGGCCTCTGATCATTCGTCCGAAAGGGGTCCGGGTTCGAATCCTGGTGAGGCATGGATGTGTGTTTGTCTTACGGCACTATCTGGAACTAGTGACCCTAAATTAGGGACGGGCGAACTGCCCATAGCCCATTGAGTTGCTCACGGTGGTCGTTAAACCTCCAATTAAAAAAAATGATACTTGCTGTCCTGCTGCTTTATTAATCAAGTGTTGCCGTAAATAAGCCTACACTGTTAATGTACTACGCATGCGTCGTTTAATAAATCCAAATTCACGAACTTCTGTGGCATGTTTATTAATAGGTGAAATTAATTTTTAAACCGCACACGGAAATTCGGAGTCTGAATTATGATAACTAATTTACATGTTAGAGAATGAACTACTATTTTGGCGAAATATCTATTTCGCAGTGTAGCTAAAATTATTAAATTTCACAGTTTTTTTGGAATTTTTCTGTTTTCTTGTATTTTTCAAGAATTCCTTTTCTTTGTGTAAATTTACGCTAGATCACTTTGGTATTACAAAGTGCTATATGAATAACTTAAGTCACAAAGTACCAAGAAGGACTTGAAGGAATTTTTCTCAGGTCTACAGTTTCTGCTTTTGCTGGAAAAAATCCCCTGGATCGCTCCAAAGCATCTAGCTGTTATTAGAAGTAACTGGAAGGAATTGAGTAATTTAGGGATTCAGACGCAGGAAAAAGCAATCAATATCCCTGCGTAAAAGCAAATGATTCCTTTATCGCAGCGGAAAATCCTTTTATGAGGGCTCTTGGAGAAGAAAAAAAAGAGAATTAACTGTTTTTCTTTAATCTTCAAAGTAAGGGCGCCGACAAAAGAAGGCAAAAGAGGAATGCGACCCTCCTCTCCCTCCCTTGAATTTTGGTTTTTATTGCTCAGTTTAAAAATGACAGAGATCATGGTACGCCAATTTATGTTGCGCATGCCATAAAGTGAAAAAAAAATTACCGGAATAACTGCTTCAACTTCCGCGAAAAAATCCTTTTGCATGTCTTCTACGGAAAGGATGCTCGGGTAGTTTTACGCGTGAACTAAACTGTGAATATATTAATTTGTAAGTGCCTGTTAAATTAATGAGCAAAATTAAAAGGGAACATGCTAAAAAGCTAGCTGCGTTTCTAATGTTTTTCCCCGCGGAAACAACTTCTTGGTCGCTTTAATTTTTTTGTGAGTAGTGGCGCCCTGTTCGTGTCACATATGTGAAAAAATTCTGCTGTTGTGAGTAAGGATACTGCATCGGTTTATTTATCCTCTCACTCGTTGTTGCTGCTTTGAGACAGAGTCGATATTTGCCCTTAATTTGAGTGTCTGCTTACTCCACGTCATCCAAGTTTTGATGGTTTCCAGATCATTTGTCACTTTTGATAAAATACTGGTTTGAATATCCAGTTTCGTTTAAATTACTTTGCCTCTGAATTTTCGGTTGTTAATTGATGGCTAAGATGACAGCTTTGATTTACAGTTCAGTGTTTCTCCACGATAGCCGTCTGGTCGACTACTGGTGAATTGCAATATAACAAATTCTGTGGAAGAAATATTCTTCTCACAATATGTGGAGATACACTGAGCCATTATATTATGACCACCTACCTAATAAGCTGTAGGATTCCTTTCAGCGCGCAAAACAGCTGCCACTCGGCGAGGCACCGATTCGATGAGGTGACGATAGGTAATCCTTGGGTTATCTGGTACCATAATGCCAACAGTAGGTCATCCAGTTCCCGTACACTTTAAGGTGATGGTGATTTAACGCTAACCCGCTTTTCCAAGTCGAATCACAAATGTTTGATCGGGTTCATATTAGGTGAATTTGGAGGCCAGGGCATTAACTGAATCACCAGCATGTTCCTCGAACCATTCCTTGATGATTCTGGTAGTGTGGCATGGCGCATTATCCTGTTGGTAATGGCTGTGACGAGCAAGGAACACAGTTGGCACGAATGGGTGAGCTTGGTCAGCAAAGATGTTCAGATACCTGACAGCTGTCAGGGATTGTACTATTGAGACAATGGGGCCTAAAGTGTCTCAAGAAAACATCGATCACTGCATAACACCGCCACCGCTGGCCTGATTCCTCCCAACAGTGCATCCAGGCGCCATAGCCTCCGTTGGTAATCGGCGTATCCGCTTTCGCCAGTCTACGCGATGCACTAGAAATCTTCATTCGTTAGACCAGGACACTTTCTTGCAATCATCCACGGTTAAATCTCGAAGAACTTGGACCCATTTCATGCGTTGTTGGTGATGACGTGCAGTCAACATGGTGACTCGAGCTGGGTCTTCGACTACGCAGGCCCATGCGCAGAAGGCTGCGACGAACTCTGCGCTGTGACATATTGCCCTGATCACCACTGTGAGTGATTTGTCGCTCTGTGGCCCTGCGGTTGCTGTGAACAATGCGCGAAAATCTCTGCTCTCCTCTGATATCAATGAGCTGCTGATGACAAACGGCTAGACGACGGTTCGTCGTTTGGCCATCTGCGCACCGCTTTTGATACGTACTCACTGCCGCGGCACGTGAACAACACACAACAGGCCAGTTTTCTAGATCGTAGTTCCGTGGCGCCATGCCATCACAATTTGTCCTTTATCAAACTTCAATATATCGGCGGATTTTCCCATTCTGACTCCGAACACTCTACTAACCGAAAGCTTGTCCTCGGTTTGTGTATATACTGCTCTGTGAACTTAACCTGTGCCACTGTTCGGTCTCCAGGCGAGCTCATTTCTCTAGGCTGGGGGTGTTCATAATATAATGGCTCATCGGTTTATTTCAAGCAACCCTCTCTTTAAAAACTCAGTTGATAAGATCTATGTTTAAAAAGTCAGTGTGTGGAATATCCTTTTGATTGATATAAAATGGGATGCTAAGTTCATACGTATAAAATAATATACTTATTTATACATAGAAAATAAGGTACTGAGTTAAAAAGTGGTACTTAATTACAATTTGATCCGTCAGAGGGTTTGATAAGCGTACACACCCTCGCTAATAAGTACCGCCAATTCTGGAGGCGGTTACAATAAATTGATACAAAGTAATGTTACAAATTGAAATGTTAGCTGCAGGTAGGTAGAGTTTCCCATGAGTTCTCGGCCCGGCCTTGAAGAAATTGTGTAGGTTTGATTGTTATTATTATTGCCCGGCCTTGAAGAAATTGTGGTAGCTAAAATATTGTTATTATTGAGGTCTCAGATGTCAGGCACAAAAATAAAGTTTTCGAATCTGACCTACAGATGTGAAGACATGCGATGTGCACATACAACTTGTAGGAACGGACAGGGTGATACGATAACAGTACCTTTCAGTTTCTTTTTCAAAAGGCATGTCAAAATTGCCAAAAAATGAAGCTGCCTGTAGAACTAAAAGCTTTAGAATTCATGGCATGGGAATCTACTTATTTCTCTCAGCATATGAAAGGGGTGTAGCACGATGACGGTCTTGATCATTCCTCATCTTTGGCCTAATGAATACGGAGAGTGGGCGACTGGAATGCATACCCGTGATATACGTTCCTGCCACAGGTTAGATATGAATAGTAGCAGGAGTAAAATATACAATAGTAGATGCTGCAGAAAAAGATGTCTGAATCATCTATAAGAAAACTTCCCTTACATAATGAAGCACATTACGTACATTTCTGAGCATGCAGAAAACAGAACGAAACTACATGTAAAAATAGATCCGATGATACCGCCGCAAGACATAAAAATGTTTCTCCTTGAAAAAAAATGTTTCCAGGAAAAAATATATTTTCTTAGTTTCGTTTTCCTTACCAGTGAAACTCAATGCTTAAAATCATAGTTTAGTGCTTTTGAAATATGTTGATACCTTGCTATGGAATCCCTCTGAAATTTTTGGAAAATTGAACTGTGGTTTAATGGAAAACGAGGCCTCTTGAAGAAAGTATTCTTCACAGATATATAAGGGCATGTACAGATTTAATTATCTGTGCAAAAGCGCGATGTATCACTGCTGCCTGTGTGCCCACCGCTACAGAGAGCTCGAAAACTACATCGCTCTGGAGTAGGAATCGAACACGCATCGACTAATTTTTTTTTCAATTGGGGGTTTAACGACCACAGTGAGCAACTCGATGGGATACAAGTAGCCGTCCGTCCCTAATGAATGTAGGGCCACTGGTTCCAGGACAGGGAGTGATCCATTGCCATAAGACAAACACAACATCTATGCTTCACCGGAATTCGAACCGGAACCTATTTCTAACGAATAGTCAGAAGCCAGCGCTTATACCACTGCGCCACTGGGCGGCCACCAGATTTTCCGTTCGAGCATGCTACCGGTACACATCCAAGACAAAGAAGTTCGAACCAACTGGAGCTAAGTAGATGTAGTTTAGATATCCGAATATCGTTCAGATTTGCACTAGTCAAAACAATCCAGCCGCCCCGGTGGCGCAGTGGTCTAAGGCGTTGGCCACTGATCATTCGTCCGTAAGGGGTCCGGGTTCGAATCCCGGTCAGGCATGGATGTTGTGTTTGTATTACGGCACTGGCTCTCTCCCTTCCCTGGAACCAGTGACCCTAAATTAGGGACGGGCGACTGCTTATAGCCCATTGAGTTGCTCACAGTGGTCGTAAAACCTCCAATAAAAAAAAAAAAAAAAAAAAACAATCCAATGCTTCAATGTAACGTCAACGACCATTTCTCATCTAGATACGGCTACAGGTCACAAGTTCCAGTGGTTCAATGAACATCTTAGAAATCAACAATCCGATGCCAGAGTGTAATGTCAACGACCATTTCGCATCTAGATACGGCTACAGGTCACAAGTTTCAGTGAGTCGGCGAACATCACAGAAACCAGCAATCTGATGCCTCAGTGTAACGTCAACGTCCATTTCTCATTCAAGTACGGCTACAGGTCCCATGTTGCAGTGCTTCGGCGAACATCATAGAAATCAGCAATCCAATGCCTCAGTGTAACGTCAACGTCCATTCCTCATCCAGGCACGGCTACAGGTCACAAGTTCCAGCGGTTCAGGGAACATTTTAGAAATCAACAATTCGATGCCTGAGTGTAATGTCAACGACCATTTCTCATCCAGGTACTGCTACAGGTTACAAGTTGCAGTGCTTCGGCGAACATCATGGAATTCAGCAATCCTATGCCTCAGTGTAACGTCAACGTCCATTTCTCATCCAGGTACGGCTACAGGTCACAAGTTGCAGTGCTTCGGCGAACATCATAGAAATCAGCAATCAGATACCTCAGTGTATCATCAACGTCCATTTCTCATTCAGGTACGGCTACAGGTCACAGGTTCAAGTGGTTCAGGGAACATCTTAGGAATCAACAATCCGATGCCTCAGTGTAACTTCAACGTCCATTTCTTACTCAGGTGCGGCTACAGGTCACAAATTCCAGTACTTCGGAGAGCATCTTTGAAATAAATGGGAAACAAATCCCTCTGAAGAAATATTTGTAAACAACTGCATGGAAAGCATATACAAATGACACGATTGCTTAGACTAGCGTAAATCTAAGCGGCATTCAGATTCCTAAACTGCATTCGCCGGAAAAATTCGTTGTCCCGGGTGGGGGAACGGCAGCATTCTTGAACGCAAACCGGGAGATGTGTGTTCGATTCCTGCTTCACGGTGATGCCGTTTTCATGTTTTCTGAGCAAGTGGACAGGCAGAAATTGTAACAATACTGCAACTTCACGTCGATAATGACATTTCTTAGAACACGCTTGAAAAAGAAGAGATGGAATTGAAATTTCGCTAAATAATTCTTGAATAAAATTTGTCTGTATTATTCAAATTTATAAGCAGTATTTGAACAGGCAAATGACTAAACCAGTTTATTTGAATGAAGCATTACGAAACTTAAAATAGCCTGCACGGTTGAAATACATTTGGGAGGCTGCAGAACAGCTGAGGTCTCCATCGACAATTTTGCAACACAAATATGTGATTTATCAGAAACTTTTTCTTTTTGACTTATATATACAATATACACCCGAAAGCAAGGGAACAGCTCTTTTGAATTATTGAATTTAGTATAGTTAAGGAAGAGAATAAATTTGCGAATTCTGCACAAATCAGAAACGCTTTCCGGAATAATGCGTTACAATGTGTTTAGTTAAGAGAGAGAACGCAGAGAAACGGAATAAAATTTACATTGATAAGACATCTGCTCCACCTGAACTAAGAGCTTACGTCAAAGCAAAATGAAATAAATTTCCTACCTAAGGAATTATAATCTTGTTACGTAAAATCACGAGACTATAAAGAGGGTGCAATAGCCACTGAAAATGCGAAGATTTAAGATTCCACATTTATTTAATCTCAGAATTATTTCAGTACAAATATACGGAATCGACATTTTTAGATGTTAGTTTAAAAGCTTAAAGAATTACCCACAGGTTCAGGTAAAATCATTTCTTTACGGCCATTCACGTGTAGTAATTTGGGTACTATGGGTGCAGATTTGGACATTTAATTAATTTCTCAGTTATAAAAATCACCATAATGAGAGAAACGTATACTGTTATTATTGCGGCACGGACAAATGAAAAAAAACATATACAGCTCCTACATCTCAATAATTCCAAGTTCGTTCTTTTCTCGAAAAATAATCCATAAACGTCCGAGAGCTGAAAAAATAAGCTGTACACGAAACATATTAAAGCCCAACGGAATTGGAAAACATAAGAAAAAACAACATAACGAAAATGATAAAAAAGAAAGTATTGAAGGCCGCATCTGTACCACAAAACGGAGGATTTTCTTGAATCAGGGAACTACGGATACATCAGACTCAACTAAAAAGCACAAGGATTTAGAAGGGTATTGAAATTCAATTAAAAAGTGTAGTGCAAAAGCCATTTGCCGGTGGCGGAACTCGAACTTGCATCCTTCTGCTCCGAAGGTGAATGTTTTCCAAATTAATCTACACCGACGAAGTTTAACGCTGCAACTTTGTCATCTTGACATGTTTGTCACCTCTGAGGTAGGTGCGTCAAATATACACTGAGTGGCCACTTTATTATGACCACCTGACAGTTTTAAGCAAATGAGCTATGGCTGCACGCTGTTGCCGCCAGAGGGCAAGGCTAGTATAAAAAGGGAAAGCTTAGTGCTTGCGACAGTAGTAGAAATGATTTTTGGGTGACGACATGGGTAAAAAATGCGATTTGACGGACTTTCAGCGTGGGATGATTGTAGGAACTTGGAGCCATGGAGCGAGTATCACCGAAACCGCAGCACTCGTGAAATGCTTCAGAGCAGCTGTTGTTAAAGTGTTTAAAGACTAGACTGTCAGCCAAAAAACTGGGTCTCTACGTGCAACGTGCGGTCGTCATCGACTAGTGACTGCTCGGGCGGAACGGAGAGTGTCCAGACTGGTAACAGACAACAGAAGGGCAACAGTACAGCAAATTACACACCATCTTAATCAAGGATCCCCTCAAATGTTCTCTGCACGCACTGTTCGCCGTACAGTGCATTGGATGGGATATGGCAGCCGAAGGCCTGTTCGAACACGTTTGCTGTCTGCCGTTAACAACAGAAAAAGTCTCCAGTTCACACAGGAGCAGAAGGATTGGACAGTCGATAACTGGAAACAAATTATGTGGTCCGATGAACACGTTTTCAGTTGCACCATGCCGATGGCCGAGTGAGAATTTGGCAGAAACAGCACGAAAGCATGGACCCCAAATGCATTGCTACAACCCTTCTAGCTGGGTAAGGCAACGCTATGGTTTGGGGAATGTTTTCCTGGCATGTTTTGGGCCCTTTAATTTGTGTTGATCAACGTCTGACTGGCACATCATATCTAAACATCGTTGCGGATCAAGTGCATCCTGTCATGTGGATGGTTTATCTCAATGGCGATGGCTACTTTCAACAAGATAATGCGTCCTGCCATAGTGCTCGTGTTGTACAGGATTATTTTCAGGAACATGCCGGTGAGTTTACTTTGCTTAGGTGGCGCCCACAATCTCCAGATCTCAACAACAATGAGAATTTGCGAGATGAAGTTGAACAAGCTATTAGACACATGGATCCACAACCCTGCAATCTCACACTCCAGGAAAGATCTATTCATCAAGCATGGTCTCAGATTCCACAAACCACCTATCAACATCTCGTGGAGTCCATGCCACGAAGAATCGACCCAGTATTAAAGGCAGAAGGTGGCCCAACGAAGTACTGATGGGGTGATCATAATAAAGTGGCCACTCTGTGCAATGGCTGTGGAATAAATCTAGCTCCTGTGTCCTGACCTTTGACCCCATTTCGATGATATTCAACAGAACCGGTTCAGTATACCTCAGGAATAGCATACTAAAAGTTTGTCGCAATAGAATTAGTTTTACGCAAGTTATGAGAATAATGGCTGCGGAATAAATCTTGCTTTTCTGCAATGACCTTTGACCCCATTTTGTTGATATTCAACAGAACCGGTTCACTATACCTCCGAAACAACATGATACCGTTTTGTCGCATTCGAAGCATTATTAGGTAAGTTATGATGCACAAGGGCAATCGAATGGATCCCACTCCAGTGTCCTTACCTTTAATTTTATTTCGCCCATTTTCAATAGGGTTCGTGCCCAGGTCGTACCCAACCACATACTAAAATTTCATCGAAATCGAACCATATTTACGCAAGTTATGACGCACAAGTGCAATGGAATAAATCCCGGTCTTTATGCCCTGCCTGACCTTTGACCTTATTCCGCTCATTTTCAAAAGGGTTCGTCCCCAGGTGGTTCCCTACCACAGACTAAAATTTCATCAAAATCTAACCTAATTTACGTATGTTATGACACATAAAGGTAATGGAATGGATCCCGCTTTTATGTCCTGACCTTTGACCCCATTCCGCCCATTTTTAAGAGGATTCGTCCCCAGTTGGTTCCCTACCACATACTAAAACGTCATCGAAATCGAACTATTTTTACGCAAGTTATGCCGCATAAGGGCAATGGAATAAATCCAGCTCTTATGTCCTGCCTGACCTTTGACCCCATTTCGCCCATTTTCAATAGGGCTTGTGCCCAGGTGGTTCCCTACCACATACTAAAATTCCATCGAAATCGAACCATTTTTACGCAAGTTATGACGCATAAAAGCATGGAATGAATCCCGCTCCTATGTCCTGACCTTGGACCCTGTTTCGCCCATTTTCAATAGGGTTCGTCCCCAGGTTGTCCCCTACCACATACTAAAATTTTGTTGAAATCGAACCATTTTCACGTGAGTTATCGTGCGGACAAAGCTGGAGCATCTTCAGTTCAACACAATTTTATTAACAAGGTTGGGTTCAGGAGGCGAACATGGGCGTCCTGATACATATATTGTACGATAAAATATACAAACTCTAAAATTCTATGTACATTATATACAGCACGATGTATTGATTCACAAAGGAGCCTCGTGGTAAGAGGTGCAGGCATTCTGCACAAGAACAATAAGAGATTGTCGAAACATTTCGTCTCGAAGCATAAGTATATTATAGTGCTGACACATAACAGAACGAGAATATTATAATGAAGCACTGTACAAAAGGAGAACTGTAAATGACAAAGTAGACAATGTGAAACCTAAGGCAAACGGAATTACGATGTCTTAGTACTGGTAGAAAAAATGATAATCAAAGAGAAAACAAGTAAGACTATATACATATGTACAGTATGGTGCATATTATATTCACATTTGTTAGAAGATATAAGCTTTAGGTTGAAGTTTGATTCCGAAAACCAATGGTGAGCATGCACGTTGAACTGAAGTTCAACAGAGCTAGGATAAACTACCGACAGTCAGTTTCAACGTCGCTGGCATGCCGGCGAACCAGGAAGCGGCCGGAGATCAGGTGGAACGGAAATGTTGTTCTCTCTGTTGGGCAACGGCCACAAGGTTCTCTAGACGAAGTCTTGAGAGGAGACGCTCCCGAAAGTGGCACAGTAGATCCACAGAAGCTTGGTGGATGGTATAAGGAGATGAGATATCTCGGCAGCGCTGATGAAATACGTAGATGACGTATTTCACCAGGATGAAAATATATGAGCAGATGGGTGGAAGCTTGACTGGCGGAGAGACCTTCAACCTACGATTGGAAAGCGTAAATAAACATTAGTACAGGTAATGATATACCATTATTATTAATTAAAAAAAAAACATTCGGGATAGAAATTTTTTTCCCCAGATCTTGTAAACTTAAAACAAGATTTTTTTTGTATAGTAAATAATCTTCAATATGTGCACCTTTTGTTGCGCGGAGTACATCAATCCGATTTTCAATCTCTGCCCATGTAGGTGCCAAAGTGGATTCTGTAACACATGCAATTTCAGCAAATATTCGAGTTTTCAGTTCATTAACACTTTGCAATTTGGATGAATGAACTTTGTCTTTCACATATCCCTACAAGAAGAAATCTAGAGGCGTGAGATCTGGAGAGCGGGGAGGCCATGGATGGATCCATTTCGTTCAATCCACCTGGTTGGAAATTCCTTATTTAAAATTTTTTGCACAACTTTACCCCAATGCGGCGGTGGATCATCTTGTTGCCAAATGATTTTAGTAACCCTAATTTCTATAACCCAGCTTGGGTGTACAGAGTTAGCAACAGTGGAGCTACACCTAGCATGTGAGAGAGAAAAAGTGCAACTACATCCAGAATGATGCACTTTTTCCCGAATGGCTTCCAAGATGACAATGCGTCAAGGCCACAAGTCCAATGAATGGTTGGAGGAATACCGTTCAGACTTCCAGCATACCGAATGGCCTCCGAACTCCCAAAACATCAATCCCATAGAGCACTTGTTTTGCACTATGGAACGGCACATTAAGCGTCTGGATACACCAATCACCTCCATACCAGTATTGAAGGCCGCATGACATACAGCTTGGTTGGCCATTCCACCCAACTGCTTCTGACATCTTGAATCGATGCCACTTCGGATAGCTGCTGTACTGAGGGCGAAAGGAGGACCTTCGAAGTATTAGGTAAATGGTTATAATTTAGTGATCCCTCAGTGTTGCAAGTCAGAGTTTTTCAAGGAAATTTTTGAAGCTAAATGCATTTGCAACTAGCAGTGTAAGTGCTGTTTTGCTTTTCAGATATTTTGTGTGACTTTGACCACAGTTTGACTTTCCGCAATGCAATGCCATTAAAATTTGTCATATTATATTTAATAGCTTCATTAAAATTCTGAGAATGTATTGTAAAGTTAAAAAACCTCCAACTCGTTACTCTCCATTAATTATTTCTTCATATAATGCGTACCTTGCTATGAAATATAAGATTTTCTTCACTACTAATTCTAACTGTCCTCCCCAAATGGTTACTACACCGCTGGCATAAATATCACATATCTGATATACAGCGGTCTTAAATTATCACAGCGTATTTAGCACGATTACACTGAAAAATTATCCAGCTTTCGCCATACTTCGGGATGTTTCTTTCTAAGCTACGTGTTAGGATAAAATCCAGGATAAAACAGTAGTAGTAATTTTTTCTGTATAATCGTTCTATCGTTCATTATACCGTAATTTACACTTTTCAACCGTAGGTGCTTCATTATAATGAACCCAACCTCCTGAACCCAACCTTGTTAATAAAATTGTGTGGAACTGAAGAAGCGTATATGCTCTAGCTTTGTCAGTCTGTCTGTCCGTACGATAACTGGCGTAAAAACGGTTCGATTTCGATAAAATTTTAGTCTGTGGTAGGGAACTAACTGGGCACGAACCCTAGTGAAAATGGACGAAATGGGGTCAAAGGTCAGGACACAGGAGTGAAATCCATTCCACTGCCCTTATGCGTCATAACTTGCGTAAAAATTGTTCGATTTCGATGAAATTTTAGTAAGTGGTAGGGGATAACTTGTGGATGAATTCTATTGAAAATGGAAGAAATGGGGTCAAAGGTCAGGACATAGGAGCGAGATTTATTCCACAGCCATTATCCTCATAACTTGAGTAATGATTTCTGGTATGTTGGAAACCGTATCATAATCAATGCACTGCATGAGTTTACTAACTTGCTCAGTGTAAGTGCACCAAACGAGTGAATAATTTAAGACCCCTGTTTATCAGTGTATGTGTAACAATAAAAGTTATTGCAAATCAGAACTTCACAAAGACACAAAAACAGTAGTGTACATTTCTTTTTTTACGCTTTCCAACCGTAGGTTGAAGAAGCGTATATGCTCCAGCTTTGTCCGTACGTCTGTCCGTCCGTCCGTCCGCACGATAAGTCACGTTAAAATGGTTCGATTTTGACGAAATTTTAGTATGTGGTAGGAGGCCACCTGAGGACGAACCCTATTGAAAATGGGCGAAGAAGGGTCAAAGGTCAGGACATAGGAGCGGGATCCATTCCATTGCTCTTATGCGTCATAACGTGCGTAAAAATTGTTCGATTTCGATGAAACCACCTGCGTACGATCCCTATTGAAAATGGGTGAAATAGAGTCAAAGGTCAGGGCATAAGGACGGGATATATTCCATTGCCCTTATGAGTCATAACTTGCGTAAAAATGGTTCGATTTCGATGAAACTTTAGTATGTGGTATTGTGGTAGGAAACCACCTGGGCACGAACCCTATTGAAAATGGGTGAAATGGGGTCAAAGGTCAGGACACTGGAGTGTGTTCCTTTCCATTGCCCTTGTGCATCATAACTTACCTAAAATGCTTGGATTTCGATGAAATTTTAGTATGTGGTAGGGAGCCATTGGGGACGAACCCTATTGAAAATGGGCGAAATGGGATCAAAGGTCAGGACACTGGAGTGTGATCCATTCCAATACCCTTGTGCATCATAACTTACCTAAAATGCTTGGATTGCGACAAAACTTTATCGTGTTTTTCCGGAGGTATGGTGAACCGGTTCTGTTGAATATCAACGAAATGGGGTCAAAGGTAATTGCACAAAAGCCAGATTTTTTCCACAGCCATTATTCTCATAACTTGCGTAAACTGCTTCTATTGCAACAAAACTTTATCACGTTGTTCCGGAGGTATAGTGAACCGGTTCTGTTGAATATCATGGAAATGGGGTCAAAGGTCAGGACACAGAAGCCAGATTTATTCCACAGCCATTATCCACATAACTTGAGTAATCATTGCTGGTATGTTGGAAAGCGTATCATAATGAATGCATTGCATGATTTTACTAACTTGTTTAAATTGTTTTGCGTCGGGGATAAACAACCACCATAAGCTACTCTAATGGCTATAAATCCCTGATATACGGCGCTACGGAGGAGAGAGCCAACGCAGAGAGAGACAAGCGCACCAACTGCTTTGTCTACACACACCGGCCACTTAATTAGAAACCTTCATACAAATGTACGTAAACGTCACTTACGCAGCGTATATGCAAAATACATGGTCACATGAGTCGCCACGTGATCCGGGAAACTATTTAAGACTTCCACTTGTCAGTAATCGTCAATAGTGTTGATCACAATGGGGAAAACAAATGATCTCTGAAAGTTCGATAAAGGGTTTATTGTGGGTGCCCCTCTGGATGGAGCGGCGATTTTGAAAACAGCAGGGCTGACTGGTTTCTCCACAGTTGAGATATCCGGGGCCTTTAATCAGTGAAAGAAAACCCACAGTGCTTACCTAGCAGATATAACTGTCGCGCGACGACAATCTATCAGGAATGAGATAGCGTTCATCTGAGGCCTGTATGGAGTAACGATAGTTCCTGTGTGCATCAATAGGCCGAATTATTCAATTAATGCTATTCTCTGCCCATATCTCAGCGAAGTGTGAACAGGGAATTGAAGACGATCGGTATTGGCAGCCGCATACCGATATGAAAACCACTGATTTCTGCGAAGAACCTGATAATTCATGTCCAGTGGTATCAGGAACACCGTGACTGGACACTGGAAGATTGGGAAAAGGTCAGATGATCCTACAAGTCGGGGTGCACCTTGGTCTTTACCAATGGTAGACAGAAAGCTTGGTGGGAGCCCCACGAAGCAATGGATTCAGCTTGTCTTTATAAAAACAATTCAAGATTCTGGATGTGGTGTCATGATGTGGGGCGCGTTCTGTCTGTGCGGCAAAGGTCCCTTCATATTGCTGGAAGGTCTGATGTCCTCCAAGGATTATCTGAAAACTGGTGCCGCTCAAGTCCATCGTCAACTTTGACACTTAATTCAGCATGTGGCTAGCTGTTTCGTGCAACAAAATGCTGTAATACAGTCCATCCGGCAAAATTGTTCAGCAGTGGTTCATCTGGCATGACAGCGACTTCCACCATCTTTTCTGGCGACCAAAATGCCCGGATCTCATCCCATTGAGAATGTATGGCACATGTTAGAAAAACAGATCCTGGAGCGAAGTCCACTTCCATGATATTTGAGCCAGTTAAATAACTCTCTGGTGAACGGCTGGTGACGAAGTGCATAATAGACGTACATGCATTCCAACACGTTGTGGAATTTATGGCAAACCACATAGAACTCTGGCTAAAGGAGGTAAAACCCGGTACTGAATAAAAGTTTCTAATTCAGTTGCCGGTATGTGTAGGACTTAAACCTGTGTGAAGCTCGGCTTTCAGTCCTACGAGTGGGGGCGCACCTTGCCAAATATATGGAAATTATCTTTCAAAAGGGTATAAAGAGGATAAAAATTTAAATTATACCTTTCTGAAAAATAAAAAAGTTTACCGTTGGTAGGGTGATATCATTCGACGAATCGTCCATTGGACCAAACGGCATTGGACCAATTGTTCCTTTGGGCGAATTGGCATTGGACCAATCGTCGTTGGACGAATCGTTCGGCACCGGAAACATATCTCTCTGACAAATTTATCACCTTGGCGGACAGGACATACACTTGTGTGCAAAAATTAAGGACAAAGAGGAGAAACTAGCATAACAGCGGAACGAGCAGGCAGAACGGACCTAAAGATCACTCAGGAATAGACTAGGGTCCGGTACGGTAGGGCATGCGCATATATGGAGCATGACGTTGGGGGAGGCGAGACTGTCTAAAGGGTATAAAAGCACACGGGTGGTGTACGCTCACCAATTCGGCGAAAGTTATTGCACGGTGCACATCGGTTTGAATGACGTAGAGTTGCTGCCACCGTGTGATATGGCCAACAGGCAATCCAGTAGACGACATCTGGATGATTCTACCCGAGGTCGCGTCATTGGGAAGTTGGAAGAAGGTCGAAGTGTGACTAGTGTGGCCCAGGAGTTCGGGATCGCTCACAGCATCGTTTCACGAGATTGGAGAGCATTTCAAACGACAGGAACAGCTGTCCGAGAGATTAGCAGTGGTCGTCCACGAGCAATCACGGCGGCGGACGACGGGTATATTGTCCTACAGGCGAGAAGAAACAGACGGCAGTCAGCGGGAGAAATCGCAAGGCACATGCAACAGACAACTGTACGTCTTTTATCGCGTTTTACCGTGGCCAGAAGGCTGCACAAAAAAGTGGTCCATTTACGCGATGGCCAGTGCGGCGTGTGCCATTAACACCTGCTCATCGGAGACGGCGGTTTCTGTGGTGCTAGGAACTCAAGAACTGGACACATCAGCAATGGGGTAGAGTTCTCTTTACGGATGAGAGCCGATTTAGTCTGACGAGCGATTCGGGACGTATACACATCTGGAGAGAGCAGGGAACACGCAATCACACCTCCAATATCATCGAAAAGGACCGGTTTGGAGGTGGCGGAGTTCTCGTTTGGGGCGGTATCATGCTTGGTAGCCGTACTGACCTCCACACCTTCCAAGGAGGTTCAGTCACTGGTGTGGCGGAGTTCTCGTTTGGGGCGGTATCATGCTTGGTAGCCGTACTGACCTCCACACCTTCCAAGGAGGTTCAGTCACTGGTGTCCGCTATTGTACCGAGGTTCTTCTGCCTCACGTGCGTCTGTTTAGAGGTGCTGTGGGTCATGAGTTCCTCTTCATGTACGACAACGCTACACCTCATCGTACAGTGGCTGTCGCAGAGCTGTTGGAGACTGAAGATATTCAACGCATGTATTGGCCCGCAAGGTCCCCTGACTTAAATCCAATCGAACACGTGTGGGACCTTCTCGGGAGACGCTCGGCAGCACGTCACCAGCCGCCAGCAACGATTTCGGAGCTGCGATTGGCGCTACAAGAGAAATGGGCCGCGATGCTCAACAGCTCCTTGGCAACCTCGTCCTCAACATGAACAGACGTTGTAAATTCTGCAACGCAGTAAGGGGTTATCACATCCCCTACTAACGGCTGGATTTTTCTTGGTAGCCGTCTGTCAGATGGACGTTCCTGTCTTCTGTCCAGTTGTTCTCGAAGCTACCTTTTCATTAAAGTGCCTTTGTATCCTTTGGATTCCTTCTTTGGTCGGTTTTGCTCACTTGTCCCATATTCTTACATCTTGGGGATCTTATGGTATGATTTGAGTCGATGTGGAGCACTTCTGCATGACGTTACAATTGAAAAACTGTCTCGTCCTTAATTTTTGCACGCCAATGTATTATAGCTGCCCGTCCTCCTCCAGCACCAAAAGAATATCTGAAAAGACATAGTTAGGCAGCTAAAACACTTCAATTATGTGTTGCTTTTAAATACGATCAAATTAAAGGCTGTTTTCTACCTTGTCAGAAGTGCTAATAGCAACCTGTCCTCAAAAAAGAAAAACAAACAATTAAAACTATGACATGTGCTGTAAAAAAAAATATCCCATTGAATGTAATATGCATGACATTATAATTTTGGAAAAAATGGCCGAGCAAGATAGAAGCAATTGCTTTATCCCAGGCAAAAAGCATTCGCTTTCCATATGTTTTACAACACTGGTAAATTCCTAAACACCCAGACGTCCGAAAAATTTTCCCGCGTTTTGTTCACTGGCTTATACTGAGTATATTAAGAACAAATATGGTTGACGACAATAATAATAACACTGAACAATAATGGATTTGTTACCAAGAAAGCTTTAACGATTTTCTATGTATTTACGGGTGCTGAAACCAAATTTGAAGTCACAATTGCTCCACTAGGCTGCAATGAATTGTAATGGAACTGTCTATTAGGGTGAATGTTGTGTTACTTAAAGGAATTTCCCTATGTTTTTCAACGGATACATCTGCCTGCAGTAAGGATAGCTGTGTCTCTGAGAGTAGAAATACTGGCGCTATTACTTCCTGTTGTGCAATTTCCTTCTGGGAAGGCGGAACAAAGCAGAATTTTTGTCATTCGAATGCATTTAATCATTGTTGAATAACGTGCAGTTTCTCGTGGTTTTAAAAAATCGTGTGGATTGTGCAAAGGTTACGATAAATAATGCCAAACCATCCAAAGAGTTTCTGCTACATTTGTGAACAATTTACTTTAAAGTCTCAAAGGCGACATTTCACACCGTTGATTAGAAAATCTTATGAACTTTATTTTCAGTGCAAAATGGGTGATGAAGATAAATCTTGGACGTCTCACATTTGTTGTAATTCATGCGTAACTTTGTTGACTGACTAGTTGAAGGGATCACGTCAAATGTCATTTGCGGTACCAATCGTTTGGAGAGAACCGAAAGACGACTTCTTCATCACAAAGATATCTGGAATTACAACTAAGACCAAAGACAGGATTCAGCATCCCAGTATCCCTTTGGCCATAAGACCTGTTCCTCATGGTCCAGATCTTCCTGTTCCTGTACCTCCACTGTCACGGAGTTTGGATGATAGTGATACCGATGAAATAAATCCTCACAGCGAAGCAAATATTGAAGTAGAGCGAGACCCTGATTTCTCGGAAGATTCTGTGCCTCACCTTATAAATCAGAAAGAATTAAATGATTTCGTGACCTTCATTTAGCAAAAAGTCAGGCCGAAATATTGGCTTCTAGATTGAAGGGATGGAATCTTTTACAACCAAGTACAAAAGTATGTAGTTTTCGTCGACGACAGCAACAGTTTAAACACTTATTTTCGAAGAGTGGTGATCTTGTGCGCTGCAATGACATAGACTTAATTGTTTGAAGCCTTGAGACAGCAACACAAATATTAAGAATGGAGACTTTTTATAAATTCCTCAAAAATGAGTTTAAAAGCTGTCCTTCATAACGGAAACCTGTATCTGTCAATACCTGTTGCATATTTGTATATTTCGGTTTGTTACAAATATGCAGTCTACATTCAAATGTAAAGCAAATCAATACAGCAAGAACCAGGAAATACGAGGGAAAAAGCCTCCACGAGGACTGACAAGCCTTCTCATCATGACGACTGAACACATAGAAAATGTCAAAAAAACAACAACATAGCAAGCCAGACACACAGTACAACCCGTTCAGGAGGTGAAGATGAGAATAATAACGGCATCACGAAACCTAATGCAGGACAATAAGTATTGTTTAAGTTTCCTTTTAAACAAATTACACTGGCGGAAAGTGAAAAATGAACACCAAGAAGGAGACGTCTGATACCAACGAAATTTATACAGCATAATAACGGAATACAGAGGATAACGTGATCAAAACATTATGGCAAAATACAGCTGTATTTGCTGGTAAACTGAAAAATAACATTTCCATGTAACATGGTTAGTACGAGGTTGAACAGCCATGAACTGCGTCGCACTGTGCAATTCTGGCACGGAGTCTGTCGTACAGATGTTGGATGCGAGTTTGGGGTATTGAGTTCCAAGCATATTCAACCTGGACGCGTAAATCGGAGATGGTCGTGGCTGGCCGTGGAGACCGGATTAGTCGTTGTCCCGTAAAATCCCACACGTGCTCAATGGGGGACAAATTCGGTGACCGTGCAGGCCATGGAAGTTATCTCATACCCTGAAGTGCATGTTGCGTTGCACGTGCCGTGTGTGGGCGTGCGATATCTAGCTGGAAAACACCACGATGGACCGACCTTACAAATGACACAACAACGGGCTGAATGATGTTGATGTAGGAGGTGCTGTTTAACGTAACCGGTACAAAGACTAATTGTGTACGGGAGTGATAGCTGATCGCTCCCCACACTAGGAGACCAGGTGTAAGCCATGTGTGTCACTGGCGGATGCAAGAAGGGTGGACACGCTCCCCTGTGCGTCTGCGAACACGCATACGGCCATCGGAGGCTCACAAGCAGAATCTGCTGTCATCGCCGAACACGAGAGATAGCCATTGCGTTCTCCAGTGCATACGTTGGCGACACCACTGCAGCCGTTCCTGACGGTGGGCTGGAGTCGGAGGTACACATGCCAGAGGCACACGTGCATGTAGTCCTGCATCCAGTAGATGGTTGCGGATTGTTCACACAGTCACCTTAGGTGCAACGGCAGCTCGGATTAGCCCGTCTGTGACTCCCGGTTTCACGTCTTCTCGTGTGGGAATGTTCATCGGACCATCTACGCCACCACCGATACTTCCCGTCCAATTCGCTCCGCAATACGACGATACGACCACCCGGCCTCGCGGAGTCCTATTAGACGACCTCGCTCAAAGTACGATAACTGCTGAAATCATACAAGTCTTCCATGTTCAGGCATTGCAGCTTCTTCAAGGTTTTCGCACGTGTCTGTACGCCGACGACTGATTACATTCACTTCGCCAAACTCCTTAAATACCACCGACGATAATTTGCATATTATGCCGTGCTGTGGGGCGTAAGTGCTCACCGGTTGGTCTCGAAATTAACATCACACCTATGTAAACTCTACCCCATTAACATATGTAAATTTCATGATCGTCCGCCAATTCCGTCTTTGTGTTCTTTTTTCACTTTCCGCCAGTGTATAATAATTAATAGCCAGCAATTGTGGTGGGAGAAAATTCCTGATCTGCGGACCAGCATCATTAATTAAAGCTCTAGAACGTTTATGTGAAGGGAAAAAATGGATCAGTGAGGTTTTAAGTCTTAGTTCAGTAAAAGAACGGCTCGGGACAATTAAAGAAATTAGAGAAGAGAATAAATCATTCTTTACCCTTTTAAACATGAGTTTTGCTAAGTTAAAACGGTATAATTGAGCGATATCTAATAACTCAACATCATTAGGCTGCAAACTGGATGTGAAACTTGGATTTGAAAAAGAGGAACCTGAAAGTCTGAATTGCAACAGTTTCAAAAATCTATTTTGTAATCTCTGAAGTTTAGTTAAGCTATAGTTGGTAGTCGAGCCCCAGACCGAAGTACAATATGAGAAATAGGGATAAATTAAAGTGTAGTAAAATAAAATCATAATTTTCGGAGACAAATAAGTCATTACTCCCCAATGATCCCAATATTTCTAGAAATTAAGAAAGTAAGATAATCAATGTGAGAGTTGGATATAAGTTCCGACTAAATAAAAACACCTAAATATTTATGACTTTGTACAACCTCAACCTGTGTGTTATTTGAAGTTATAGATTGTATAGGGTTCGTATTCCGACCATAAAAGAAAATTAAAAATTTTGTTTTCTTAACATTAATAAAAAGATAATTACCGGTAAAATAATTGAACACAGTGAGAAAATGATTTTGTAATATCTGAATCAATTAGTCAATTTCGTTACCATGAATAAGTAGGATACAGGATTACATACAGGATTAGGTCAGTGTCATGAAGTTGCAAGTCTAAATCGTTTACATAAATGTTAAACAATAAAGGAGAGAAGATAGAGCTCTCGGGAACTCCTGATAAGAGTAATTGGCAATTAGATTTGATGTTGTCAATCTCTGTATAATGATACTGATGGGAAAGGTAACTTCTTAAGAACTGGAAGACTAAACCCCTAATACCAAAATAGTAAAGTTTAAAAATGTTGATTACAATACCATTTTTGGTCTAAATGTGACAAGGATGGTAAGTGAGATAATATCCCAAAACTTGAAAACTTCATCGTCCCGGAGAGGAAATCGAATTCGCGTCTCCCATATAGCGCCCGGGCATGCTAACCACTACACCACCCAGAACGACCAAGTCTCAAGTTTCCGATTAATTTGAATATAACCATCACGGATTCGCTAGTCGAAGCAACAGACATTTAGCGAATCTGGAGGTTAAGAATCTTATCCCGTGATTGCCCGGAGGAGCAGATAAATCATGAAAGAAATACAGGATTACACCATATAATACATATTTTGAAGACCATATAATACATATTTTGATCCCATTTTTGGTGTAAATGCAACAAGGATGGTTAGTCATGACTTACATTACTTACCATGTGACATGAATGGTAAGTCATGTGACAAGATGGTAAGTCAAGGATGGTAGGTCTGGCTTACCATCCTTGTCACATTTACACTAAAAATCGGATTGCCATCTTCAAAATTTGTATTACATGGTGTAATACAGTACTTTTTTAATGATAGCAAAGTTTATTTAACAAGACCGTATGATTTAAAGTATCAAAAGCTTTGGAAAGATTAACAAATAAACACATAGAATAATCAAAGTTTAATATATTAGTCTGAATTTTATTTTTTAAATACAATAAAGCCATTTCAGTTGAAGAGTTTGGAATAAAACCAAATTGATTTTTTTTAATAACTAATCCAATAGCGGTATAACTATACCATCGGAATTAGAGGAAATGCTCTCCCACACTCACCAACCCGCTTGGCCAGCGTGGTGAGTTATGGCCAAACCCCTCCAAAATGATTCCACAACTTAAATCTTGGCCCTCAGTCTCCGGCAGCTGGAATGTACCTGGCCAAGGCAGCGGCCAGTGCGACATGAAGGCAGAGGGTGCTAAGAATCCCCGGAGGACCGGACTAGGCTGCCCTCTGATGCTGACCTTGGCTACGTATAATGGACGCTCCCTATCTTCTGATTCAAGGCTTCTGGAATTGGAAGAAGAACTACAAAGGATCAAGTGGGACATCGTCGGGCTAAGTGAGGTAAGGAGAAGATCTCATTGAACTGAAAAGTGGACATCTCTTCTACTATCATGGGACTGATACTGGCAGAACTAGTGGTGTTGGATTTATAATAAACAAGAAACCTAAGAATAAAGTTGTAGAAGTTGAAAGCTCCTCTGACAGAGCTGCACGACTCGTTATCCAATTCTCGAGAAGATACCAGGCTCAGATTATTCAAACTTATGCACCCACCACAAGTCATCCTGAAGAAGAAATTGAAGAATTTTATGAGGAAATTCGTCATCTAAATAATAAAGGTAAGCAGCACTTGAAGATAATTATGGGAGATTTCAATGCAAAAATAGGGCAACAGCAACAGAATGAAACTTCAGTAGGTAAATTCGGTCACGGCAACAGAAACTAGCGTGGAAACTATCTCGTTGAGTTTGCAGAGGCAGAAGGGTTTTTCATCTTGAACTCCTTTTTGAAGAAAAAGCCACACAGGAAATGGACATGAAGACATCCAAATGGGATGACAAGTGAAATTGATTTTATTATGTGTAACAAAAAATTCGTCATAGAAGACTGCAGTGTGCTAAACAAGTTCAACACAGGTAGTGACCATAGATTGGTGAGATGTAAGATGCACCTCAACACTAAACTCGTACGTAGCAAGCTCATAAGACAAACAAAATGTATTGACATAACCAACCTTAAAAAACACCATAATACCTTCATGTTGGAACTGAAGAACAGATTCTCTGCTTTAGAAAGCCTAACATCGGAAGTGGATATTTCTGAAGTTAACAGAAAAGTAACCAAAGCTCTTATGGAAACAGCAACAAAATTAACTGGGTCTAAGAACAAGTTGCATGTGAAAAAATTATCAGGAAAAACCAAAATGTTGATGCAAAACAGAAGAGAGGTGAGAATAACTAAAGAAGATGTGACTTCCAAAGTGGAATATATAGAGCTATGCAAGACAGTACGAAAAAGTATCACTGAAGACGCAAGGAAATTCAACTGTGAACTAGTAAGGAAAGCAATTGAAAACAACCAAAGCCTAAAGATAGCAAAGGGACATCTCAGTAAGGGAAGAAAACAGATTATGGCACTGAGAAAAGGAGATGGTTCTGTAACAAGAAATAGAGGCGAAATTTTGACAAGAGTTAAAGATTTCTACACCAAACTATATGAAAGGGATGATACATGTACTCCAGTCATCATGAAAGGTACCAGAGTTCTTCCAGTCCTCCCAGCAGAAGTTGCACATGCAATCAAGAACATGAAGCGGGGAAAAGCTCCAGGAAAAGATGAAATTACTGTAGACATCATACAAGAAGCAAGTGGAGAAATCGAAACAGTACTCGCCCAAATTTTCACTCGATGCCTTAATGAAGGAAAGATTCCTGAGGATTGGAACAACGCTACAATGATCCTGCTACATAAATAAGGTGACATTGAGGATCTCAGGAATTACAGACCTATCAGCCTCATATCAGTGGTTTATAAAATCTTCACTAAAGTTCTTTCACACCGCTTAAAAGTGACACTGGACATGGTTCAACCGAGAGAACAAGCTGGATTCAGGAGTGGGTACAGTACAATAGATCATATCCACGTACTGAGAGAACTAATTGGAAGAGCGAGGGAATATGAACTTCCATTGTGCATGGCTTTTATCGATTATGAAAAAGCTTTTGATTCGGTGAAACCATCAGCTGTTACAATGGCCCTGAAATCCTGTGGTATTGAAGATGCGTACATTAATATTTTTAATAACATCTATGAAAATGCAAGTGCAGAGATTCGGCTGTTTGAAAATACAACACACATAAAAATTGGAAATGGAGTGAGACAACATGACACCATATCTCTGAAGCTCTTAAATGCCACATTGGAAAATGTCTTTCAATCACTGAACTGGGGTAAAAAGGGATACAGATTAATGGAGATTATCTAATTAACCTTAGTTTTGCTGATGACAGTCATTTTTGCAACTACCCCATCAGAGCTGCAGAGTATGATCCAAGAACTTGCTGACAAGAGTAAAGAAGTGGGATTAAAAATGAACTTTCAGTAGACAAAAGTGATGTTCAAAGCTTTTACAAGAAATGAAGATTTATCGATTGATGGTGAAAAGCTGGAGATAACAGACACGTACGTTTATCTTGGACAGCAGATATCAAGTGAGGGTCACATTGGTGAAGAAATTAATCAGCGTACAAAACTTGCCTGGAGAGCTTTTGGTAGAAAGAGCATAATTTTCAAGAACAATATGCCATTATGTCTTAAAAGAAAAGTGTTTGATCAATGCATCCTTCCAGTGCTTACGTATGGTGCAGAGACGTGGACCTTAACTAAAAGAGACATACAAAGGCTGCAGACAACTCAAATAAACATGGACAGGTGCATGCTTGGTGCAACCAGGAGAGATAAGAAGAGGAACACGTGGATCCGAAAAATGACAAGAGTGGAAGACATCATGATCAGAGTTAAATCCCTGAAATGGCAATGGGCTGGACATACTGCCAGAAGGACAGACCATCGATGGACAGCCGAAATTTTAGATTGGATTCCAAGGGACAGGAAAAGACCCAGAAGAAGACCACATGGAAGATGGGTGGATGAAATTTGAAAGTATGCGGGAGTGACATGGAGGAGACTGGCACAAGACAGACCGTTGTGGAGGAAACTTGGGGAGACCGTCCAGCAGTGGATTCATAATGGTTGACAATGATGATTTATTGAAAAATGAGAAGTCTTCCAAATAATATTTTCTCAAAAAAATTCGCAAAAATAGGAACTTTTTCAATTGGACGGTAATTACTAACATCAGTTGCAGACCCCTTTTTTAAGATAGGAGTAATTTTAGATATTTTAAAAGAATTCGGATAAATGCCGGAGGATAACATTATTAAAGATGTGTAATAAAGGGTTGTAATGTAATAAATTATTGGCTTTAATACAACAGGAATACCATCATCCGGTCCTGCAGAAGCATTTAAATTTATTGATTGCATTTGATGAATAAGTTCAGTTTTAGTAATTTTTAGAACATGAATAGAATTGGAACAGCGGGTCTCAGGAAGAGAAGCTTGTTGAAAATTAAGCGTAGGTACTTGTTGAGAAAGTACTTTTGCAGTTGAAACAAAGTTACCATTAAAATGAATAACAATGAATGGTAAGTCAGTGATCTGAGCAAAATTACATGTAAGAGAAATCGGCGAAGTAGAAGGGTAAACGTGACCAAGAAGTGAATTTAAGTGTTTCCAAGATAATTTCATATCAATATGAGAAAACATCCTGAAACAATGCTCCCTTTTTAATTTTCGAATAGTGGAATTTAGACCATTTCGAAAAAGGTTTTAAAAGTACTAAAATCCTCTTGCAAACGAGTTTTTAAAAATTTAGAAAAAAGTTCATTTTTTTATTAATTAAGTTCAAGCAATGACGAGAAATCCATGATTTACGCTGTTTTTTTAATTACAAGAAGATTTTAAAATAGGGAATGTTTGATTGTAGATTTTCAAGAAATTTTTCAAAAAAGTAGTGCAACCCAAGTCTGGGTCAGATAAAGTTAAAGCCCCATCCCACTGGGTAGAAGAAATATAATGTGTAAACATATTTAGATTAATTGAGTTAATTGAACGCACAGTCACCGAGGAGGTTTTAGGCTGATTTAAATTAAGTCTGTAGCATACGAAGATAGGAAGGTGATCGCTGATGTTAAAGTTCAGAATACCAGAAAAGTACTGTTCAGGAGAACTGTTAGTTAACTCAATTCAACTAACAGTTAGTAACTGTTAGTAATGCATAAATCCGAAATGGCACCTGAATGTTGAGGTATTCTCGTAGATCCTTGAATAGTATTGTAAAATCCAGCTGTCGGTAAGGCTGATAAAAATTCTTGAGAATAAGGTACATCAGAAGAAAAATCCATATCAGTATCCCAATAAAAAACCCTCTTTTTCAAATTAATAAAATTCAAAATTAGTAAATTTATCAATAAAAGAAATAGGTCTGGCTGAAGGAAGGCGACAGCGCGCTGAGTAAATATTGAATTGATCTTGAATTGTAATAATTTCAAATTCCGAGTTAATAAACGTGAGTTCCTCGATCAAAGAGTAAACCTGAGTATTTAATTTAGTATAGATTGCAACTCCCCCTCCTTTTGACAATAACCTATTTAAAAAAAAACAACGTTTGATAGAATGGAACGTGTAAACAATAATTTTCTCTAGGAAACCAAGTTTCTGTAATGCAAGGAATATCAACCTGATAATTCACCAGCTTTAGAAATGCTTCAAGTTCATGTAATTTATTTACTAAAGATCTCATGTGAAAATGAATCAATTTAAGGAACTCTCAGAAATCAGCAGACGCGATAGCCCTATATTCATGTATAGAAAAACATCGGTTATTCATATATTACACAAAATTAAATAAGTGACCAAACAGTAAACTACCACAAATAGGAGCAAAATGCATCCACACCAAAATCACCAAAAATATTAGCCGATCCCCACATCCAATATCAAATAAATAACTGGTTCATTTTTTTTATCTCTCATTAGGAGTTCAAAAACTCATTTATATCAGATAATGAGGGAATGTTTTTGCTTGGCAAAGCATCATTTGTTTTTATAAAAACATGACCATTATTAATCCACGTTGAAACAATCAAACCCTGATGAAAACGAGTCTTAGCCTTCCAAAATATTTCTTTATAAAATGGAATAAGGTTTTCATTGATAAAAAGTGTTGATTTAGGTAAAGGAGAATTAAGGTCAGAATTGCAAACCACTAATTTTCTCTTCGAAAGCCAAATGTTTCTTGATATTCTTGTCTGAAACTGTATCAATATGGCTGCATTAGGTTTCTTGAATGAATAAGGTCACAAAAGGTGAATAATATCAATCATCTGTGGATTGAAATCATTAATTTCAAGGCCTTGGCCACAACATCATGGTTTTTTTTTTTTTTTTTTGAGATTTAATAACGACCACCGTGAGCAACTCAATGGGCTATAAGCAGTCGCCCATCCCTAATTTAGGGTCACTGGCTTCAGGAAGGGGAGAGAGCCAGTGCCGTAAGACAAACACAACATCCATGCCTCATGGGATTCGAACCCGGACCCCTTTCGTACGAATGGTCAGAAGTTATCGCTTAGACCACTGCGCCAGCGGGGGCGGCCATAAATTATTAATTACATCTCATCACTAATAAAAGATAGGTCAATACCATGTACTTCCACATTTTTGTTTCTTGAGTACTGCCGAAACTCATTGAGGCTGCCCCAGTGGCGCAGTGGTCTAAGCAATGGCCTCTGATATCACTAATATGCAAGGTTTTGTTGTTTTGAAATGAATAGGTGTATCTGAATGGATTTCTTGCGCAGATTCCGAAAATGACCTTCAAAATTCCGTATCACTTCAAGTTTTTGCACAAATGACGGAAATGTGAAAATAAAAAAAACCGCTATTTTTTAATGACATTGTTATATGGCAGCGTTTATAACGTGTGAAAATGTTCTCTGGAGGGGCGGAATGATTGTTTAAGGAATAGATAAACATAAATATATAGCTGATAATGGAAATGCAACTATTTTATCTGTATGACGTCACGATTTGCACCACTCACAAAGGCGGAACATGAGAGAATGTTATTTGGCACGGCAGTATGACTCATACCTCACGCCACTGCTCCCTTTTTTCTATTGGTCACATGTGGCGCCATTCGGGACAGGTCGTGTTACACTAGTCAGTGCAAAGAAGGGACTGGTACCATTAGGTTGTTTCTTTGTGGCGTGTGCAATGGCTTCACGTGGTTGTGTAAATCATCCAGACATATTTTGCTACATATGTGGCTGTTATACGACAGGAAAAAAACAGAGGCAAAATATTACACGCCTTTCGTGAAAAATGCTTATTTTCAATACTTCGGCATTAAACTAGCAGATCAGGACAAAGTTTGGTCTCCTCACAATGTGTGCCGTGCATGTGTGGAGGGGTTGAGGAACTGGAAAAGTGGAAAAAGGGCATTAATGCCGTTCGGTGTACCCATGGTGTGGCGTGAGCCAAAAAACACAGTGAGGACTGCTACTTCTGCACAGTGAATATCGTGGGCCATACCAGAACCAGTAAGCGTAACATTGTGTATCCCAATATCCCATCTGCCATAAGACCAGAGCCCCATAGTAAATCCATCCCTGTGCCATCCCCGTCCAATATCAAGCCCCCAACAGACACCGATTCAGACGGTGATACAAGTGATGAGATGTACCAACCGGACAGCATGGAGGATAAAACCACAGTGCCATTTACCTAGCATGAACTGAATGATTTGGTTCATGGTCTGAATTTACCTAAAGACGCAGCACAGCTTTTAGGATCACGACTTCAGTAAAAGAATTTACTATGTCCTAATACGACATTCTCCTGGTACATACACCGAGAAGCAGAATTGGTTCAGTTTTTTGGTTAGGAAGGCAGTTTGGTATATTGTCGAGACATTCCGGCAGTCATGAAATACTTCAACAGCCGGTGGCGCAGTGGTCTAAGCGATGGCCTCTGATCATTCGTCCGAACGGGGTCCGGGTTTGAATCCCGGTGAGGCATGGATGTTGTGTTTGTCTTACGGCACTGGCTCTCTCCCTTCCCTGGAACCAGTGACCCTAAATTAGGGAGGGGCGACTGCTTATAGCCCATTGAGTTGCTCACGGTGGTCGTTAAACCTCCAATCAAAAAAAAAATCAACATTAAATACAATTCAGGACAGTATTGTTCATAGATGCCAGCAAATCCAGTTTAAAAGGTGTTTAATTACACAATACTAACATCCATCCATCCATTGCAGTAGCACATTCTGTGACTTTGAAAGAGACATACGAGAACCTTAAATTACTGCTGGAAAGTGTGCAGTACATGTTTCATGAATGGTCTTTGTGCGGGGATTTCAAGGTGATTGAAATATTGCTCGGCCAACAAGCAGGCTACACCAAATTTCCTTGCTTTTTGTGTGAATGGGACTCCAGAGCAAGGACGGAACATTGGGTTCGGCAGCAGTGGTCAGTCAGAAGTACATTCACACCTGGCGAAAAAAATAGTTTCACTTCCACTATCTGATCCCTCGAAAATACTGTTGCCACCTTTCCACATCAAACTTGGCTTAATGAAACAATATGTGACAGCTTTAAGCAGGGACAGTAAATGCTTTCAGTATCTTGGTGGTAAGTTTCCATCAATCACGTCTGAAAAAATTAAAGCTGGCATTTTCATAGGCCCTCAAATACGAAAATTAATGGCAGACAACATATTCGAGGAAACCAAGAGTGAGTGCGAATTGCGAGCATGGACTGCATTCATAAATGTGGTACACAACTTTTTGAGGAACACGAAGGCTTCAAATTACACCACTTTAGTCGAGGACATGCTGGAATCCTATGAACTGCTTGGCTGCAACATGAGCGTCAAAGTTCACTTTCTTCATGCTCATCTAAATTACTTTCCTAACAATCTTGGTGATTTTTCAGAACATGGCGAGCGCTTCCATCAGGATATTAAAGTGATGGAAAAGAGATACCAAGGAAAGTGGACTGTACATATGATGGCCGACTATTGTTGGATGTTGAACAGAGACTGTACGGACGCACACCGAAGACAATCCAAAGGGAGGAAGTTTGAAGGGGAGCCCACTGGCGAATGTTAGGTATGTTTGCTTTTGAACATGTATTTATGTTTATCTATTCCTTAAACAATCATTCCGCCCCTCCAGAGAACATTTTCACACGTTGCAAACGTTGCCATATAGCAAAGTCGTTAAAAAATTACGGTTTTTTAATTTTTCATATTTCCGTCATTTGTGAAAAAACCTGATGCGATACGGAATTTTGAAAGTCATTTTCGGAATCTGCGCAAGAAAATCCATTCAGATACACCTATTCATCAAACAACAGAAAAAAGTTGAAAAATTGCAGATCAGTGTAATTCGTACGAAAGGCTTCCGGGTTCGAATCCCGGTCAGGCATGGATGTTGTGTTTGTCTTACGGCACTGGCTCTCTGCAATCCCTGGAATCAGTGACCCTAAATTAGGCAAGTGCGACCGCTTATAGCCCATTGAGTTGCTCACGGTGGTCATTAAACCTCGAATAAAAAAAATCATTGAGATCCATCTGAAGTTTATTCAGGTCAAGTTGTTGTATCAAATAGCCTTCAGCTTTTTCTTTTGGTTATCAAAATCTTTATTCAAAGTATTCAGCTGCTCAGTAACTGAATTATAGTTGGCTGACAAAAGATGCAGAGATACTCAGCATTCAGCTAATTCATTCCTAAGCTCATTAATAGGCTCTAGTTTTGTGTTAATAATATCTAAGGATAGCTTGAGTTCATCTCTTAGATGACAATTAGAACTCTAAATGTTTTCATTAATGTCATGTAAAGATCGAAAGATTCGATCCACAGATTCTGCAGAAAAGTTCACTACATTCTGCGAAACACACCCAGGATCCCTAGACGCTGATTGATTTTTCTTAAGAGACATAAATGAAGCATGAGCAAATAGCACCAATTAATTATGAGTGTACACCAGAAGAGTCATCAGATGGCAGCACGTAAACTGAGATTTTAGTCTCTGTAGTAAACCTAGGTCCGAAAGTTAATAATTTAATTATGTCAAAACAATTAACAATGCAAGCGGTTGAAGAGATTAATTCAATCATTGCACACAGAGAAATGTCTGTCAAAGAATGTAAACAGCTACGAACCAACTACTGTATTAGATGCCCACTGCCCGAAGGTCACACTGAAGTTAGAACACACATATCTATGGTTCCACAATGCGAAAAAATAATCCATAAGTAGCGGGAAGCCATAAATATTAACTGTTCCAAAAATGAAGTCGCCAAAGTTATCAATATTTCAGCAGTCCTCAATATAAAATTGGAATGTAGAACAAGTGAACGACTCAGCACAACATGACTGACTTGACTCCTTTCATGCTGCATACATGAAAGAAACATGTAAATATGAAACTGTTGCTTCAAAGTATAGTACACAAAAAAAAACACTCATGTAATATTTGTGGCGATCTTAAAGTGATAGCTTTGCTCCTTGCTCTACAACTTGGACACACAAAATACTGCTGCTTCCTCTGTGAATGTAACAGTAAGGACAGACATTTTCATTACATTAAAAAGACCTGGTCTAAAAGAGAGTCCTTAATTCCAGGTAATAAAAATGTTGATGAGCCTTAAGTCCTCAGAACGTGTACTAGGGGTGTTCAAATGAAAAGGTACGAAACGACACTGTGGGTATAAATTAAATAAAGTATACACCATAGGTCGCAGCACAACGATCCCATTGATTAACGAGCCGAAGGATTCCTTGTTCCCAGAATTCCTGTGGCCGTGACGAGACCCAGTCCTGCACAGCGTCATTGAGTTCGTCGTCCGAGTGGAAGCGCTTCCCTTTCAGATGTTTTTTCAGGGGACCAAACACATGGAAATCGCAGGGCGACATGTCCGGGCTGTAGGGCGGATGGTCAAGCTGCTCCCACTGGAACTTGGCCAGTTCCGCGTGTGTGACCCTGGAGACGTGTGGACGCGCGTTATCATGGAGCAGAACCCCACCTTCCGTGAGCAGCCCCGGTCTTTTGTTCTTAATGGACCTGCGTAGGCTTCGGAGTGTCTCACAGTACATATCGGAGTTAATGGTTCGTCTGTGCTGGAGGAATTCAACAAGTAGTCAATTGGACGGCGCTCTTTATAAGAGCCTATGCTCTCTCCTGCGCATGCGGGCGCCCGCGCATGCTCCGATCCACTCCGGCGACTCCAATCGCATCCCTAGATGTGTCGCTACGTTCTCCTATAGCGGCATAGGCAAATATGTTAACGGTTACGTTCTTATGACGTTTCGTACCTTTTCATTTGAACACCCCTAGTACTTACCACCGATTCACATCTAACTGGGTTTGATAAAATTTTTTGTAAAGGCATTGAATAAAGATGGAGAAGCCTTTCGTTTTCTAAAGAACAAGTTCCCTAAAATATTTGAAGCCAAAATTAAACAAAGCATTTTTATTGGCCCACAAATAAGGGAACTTATGCATGATCTTGCATTTGAAGGCACTTTGAATGAGACTGAAGCTGCTACATGGAAGTCCTTTAAAGATGTGGTACTGAACTTTTTAGGTAACCGGAAGGAAGAAAATTAAAAAGAACATGTTACTAAGTTTCTAGAAAGTCACGGGATGCAATATGTCCCTTAAAATACATTTCCTTCACTCGCATCCGGGCTTTCCCCCACAGATCTTAGGAGTTGTAAGCGATGGGCACGGAGAACCTTTTTATCAGGACATATGTTTCATAGAAAACAACTGTAAAGGAAAATGGAGCCCTAAAATGCTAGCTGATTACTGTTGGACTCTAAAAAGGAATGTAGTACAACCAAAGTACAGAAGAAAATCTAAAATAACTACTTTTTAAGGTAAGTGTAATTAATTGCTTGTAGCGAAATATACATGCCAAAATGAAGGCTTATTGTACACTGAAACAATAGGTTACTCGAGAACTATGCCCGACAGCAAAATGTAGCGAGCAGAGTTGTAATCAGCGTGACAAATGCTGTATGATTTGCCATATGCAGTTTTTGTAACAAACAAAAAGTTTATTTTTATTGTTCAGTGTAATAATAATAATAATAATAAGTATTATTATTATTATTAAATGCGCCTCTAGGCAATATACATGTGTCAAAGTGTGAAACTGATCTCAGGTACATTTGTTTCTTGAAGTGATTTTCTTACAGCTTTTTACATTTTCATTACTTCTGAAAGTAAATGAGTCTTTGACGGCTTCAACACATTTCAGACATTATGAAACATTTTTTCAGTGTTTTGAACAGAAGCACGTAAATCTCCAAAATGACGAACAAGAAAGACCTGCGGGAGATAAAGGGACTAATGTGTTTATATTTTATCTTAATAATTTAACAAATTTAAATCTGTTAATCTTTGTAATGCCAAAATACCAAGATAAACCACAAACCTGTGATTGGTGAAAGATTGTGCATCCAGTTTCATCTTTGCCAGTGCTAAGAACATTATGCAGTCCCTGATATACAGTACGTTGGATTCGTTATACACTTAGAGCAATAACAGTTACTAGATAACATGAATTCAATTCTGCTGAAAATCCATTTAGCCATCTGACGTAATATGAGCTCGCGTGCCTAAGACAATTGACACTGATTAAATCCTCGTGAAATCATGCTCTATAGGTTGGATACAACGAACTAACCTGTGTGATAACTGAAATCACTAACGAACGCTTTGTGCATTTTGTATGCACGGCAAGCAAAGTGTAGCAGTGCAAAGAAGAAAGAAAATGACACACCTACCGGTAAGCTGCCATGCAAAAAGAAAAAAAAATGAGAAATATCAATGATCGTGGGGAGACTAAACTTCCCATTTTGAGTGCTCCGAATAACTTCTCAAAGCAGGAATCTCAACTGCCTCAAACGTTTGAAGATCTCAGCTACTGTCGCTTGGTATCGCTACTCAGAGAAGTGAAAATCACGACATGCAATAAATGGGAAACAAAGATGATCGCTGAAGTCATGCTTTCTTACAAATATTTTCAGAATGTAAATGATTCATGTTGACGGTACAATTTTTACAGGAACGTTACATTCCGATTCCCCGAATTTGAATTGACTGAATAAAACTTGGTTGACAGAAAAAATCTGATTTTAAAAAAGATAAAATAGTCTGATAATGAAAAAGTCAAATACTTTTAAATGAATCGTATAATTGCGATCAAAACGAAACAGCAGCAAAAAAGGAAAATGCTTTAAAGTAGGTAAATCAAAGTAAAATATCAGCAGATTTCTACATGAAATATTGATCAATGAAAATTACATTGAGTGTATTGATTTGGTCGTTTATCGACCACAATGAGCAAATTAATGGGTTATTAGCCGTGGCCCGCACCTGAATTGGGACCACTGGTTCCAGGGAAGGTATAAAGCCAGAGGGATAAGGCAAGTGCGTATCCGTGTCTCGCGCCAAGGCTCATCTCGTACATATATGAATGACTAGAAGCCCACGTTTTGTACCATTTAGCCATCGGGATCACAGAGGAGTCAGTAAAATTTAACCTAAAGGGCATGCAAAAACGAATGGACAGCGAATCTCAAGAATTAACCGAGTAGTTACAGAATAAGTATCGCTATTCTTGGGTGTCTAGAAAGGGAAGAAATAGAAATATCACATATCTGTAACAGGAGCTTCCATATTTATCAGAAGTGAAGTTCAACGGATGTAGGTAAAAATAACCCCGGAAAAAATACCACTGAAAATTGAATAGCGGAAAAAATACCCCCAGAGTAAACGGTTCACTGTAAAATGCCATACAGGAACACTGATGTGGGGTAGTGTTCCGGTGTGGCAATTTACCGGCAACCCTGCCACACGTCTTTCAGCAACTTGGCCACAAAAGTTCAAGCGGTGTGTGTATGGGGGGCTTGAAAGATTGCCGTTTCAGGGCCTATATTGAGAACTGAATTGCGAACTCCAAACGAATTTCGCGAAAACGTTCCATGTAAGCCAAGCAAGAATTGTACTTTAATTTGAACAAATAAATTGCCGAGGATCCGAAGTACACTTGGTTGGGGGGCGGGGGGGTTCTACCTCGAACTTCCGTAATATTAGGTTCTGGGCCTCTGGAGTCTGTCAGTGTATCCAAGCTGTTCCCTTTAAAGCGCCCGCGAGCTCCGTGAGCTTTGGAGGGGTTCCCCAAAATGTTGAAATGGACGTACAGCTATAAACATTAGAACCATGCTTTACGTAATGATTCTGTACACTACCACGAATTTTCAGTAGGGTGGGGTTAATTCATCCTCCCCCAAGTTTCTAAGATCGCAGGCAAGTGCTCAAGGTAAGGGATTTGCTCGCAATTTCTATGCTTCATGTGTTTAATGGCAAACTATGTGTGCCCTTCCACCCTACCCCAGAAATTTGATGAAGCCTGTGAAAGGGATACGAGGTGCTTGGTTTGGAGGGCTCTACCCCCAACTTCCGTAAATATATCCTGACCTCTAGAGTCGGTCAGTGTATCCCCGATGTTACCCCAGAATAGCTCTTAGAAACTGGGGGAGGGTACTCCACCCTCCTGAAAATTCGTGGTCGTGTTCAGAATCATTATATAATACACGGTACTAATGTTTACAGCTCTACGTCCATTTTAACATTTGGGGGAAAGCCTCACCCCAAAGCTCATGGACCTCGCGGACACTTCAAGGAGAACTTCCTGGATACACTGACAGACTCCAGCGGCCCAGAATATAATATTATGGAAGTTCGGGGTAGAGAACCCCCTCCTCCCTAACCAAGTGTACCTCGGATCCTCGGCAATTTATTTCTTCAAATTAAAGTACAATTCTCGCTTGAATTACATGGAACGTTTTCGCGAATTTCGTTTGGAGTTCCCAATTCAGTTCTCAATATAGGCCCAGAAACGGCAATCTTTAGAGGCCCCCGCCCCCTTGAACTTTTGTAGCCAAGTTGCTGAAAGATGTGTGGCAGGGTTGCCGGTAAATTGCCATACCGGAACACTGCTACACATCAGTGTTCCTGTGTGGCAGTTTACAGTGAACCGTTTGTTCTGGTGGTATTTTTTCCGCTTCTCAGTTTTCAGGGGTATTTTCTCCGGGGGTATTTTTACGGTTTACCAAGTTCAGCAGCCATTTTAAGGGATAAATAATTGGAATCCTTTCCTTCAATTCCCGCCATTTTGATGAGCTGAGAAAGAAACCGTCAATGCACTTCTTTTTCCACACGTCGCAGCAGAGGGGTTGTTAGATTTATAGTTTCGTCGACGTGAGAAGAATGAAACTGGACATTATTGCTCTTCCGCCGTCCCAAGCAGCACGACGAAAAGGGGGCAGCGAGCCAAATAAAGAATCTTGCGTTTTCTGAAAGGAGGCATCTTAGGGTGTGGCCTGACTTTCGAGGAATAGGAGAGGTCTTCACGCTTCGGACAAGGGAACAGTTTTTTAGAGGGGTTGCTCTTCGAGCAAGAAAAGAAGTGACTCGGTGGCAGAAAGTCGACGAATGAGAAGTATTTTATCTGGGGTGCGAGTATCGTCGGGAAAAATAGAAGTAGGAAGGAATGAGGCCGATGATGAGAGAACCGGAAGGAGAGTATGAGGGGTTAATAAGATGTAGAAAGAACGGAGATCAGGAAAAGGCTTAGAGACATTTCCAGTAACATCTGAATAAAAGTCTTCCTCTCAGCAAAGATTTAGCTTCAGTCTATTCTCTTATATACTTTGTATTGTATTTATCTGCTCCAGTCGGGAGAATTACGGGTTAAACCCCCAATACAGAACTTACTGCAAAGAGAGCATCAAACGAACCCTCCACACAGGGTGCTGTAATAGAACTCAGCACCAAGCCCATTAACATATCACGTTGGATCTTATTGAAGTCATGGGGAAACGATTTAGTGGAAAACAAAATTTTGTTTAAAACTTCGCCGTTAGGGAAACAAGATGCAAGAAAAGAACACGCGTGAATTTACTAGTTACCGACTACATACACGCTTCAGGACAAGATATGCTCAATATGCTGGCCATCACAAGAGACTGCATGAGACGCACAGCAGGAGCATCACTACGGAAATCCAAGTCTTTCACATGGAAAGTTCCATATGCAAATATTCACATGCAAATTTGGCATGCCGCGTCCGGCAGTTAAAAGCGGCAATGATCATGCTGCCATTAGTCACTATTACTCTTACAAAGGTGGAATGCGCTACTGGTAAAAGTTTACGTATTATCAAAATATAACACAAAGTTCGAAGACAGTGAAGAATTGGGTATAGCGTCGGAAAGAGGATGTCTGCCAGTTTCTGAAAATGTCAGAGATGACATTGAAATTCCCACTGCGTGCAGAGCAAGTCGGCGTACACTCTAAAATAAATTGCTTAGTCGAACAATCTGCAATGAACGCATAATATTCTGGAGAGTTTTCCCAGCACCACTGGAACTTACTCCAAGTACCTGGGTGTTTATTGAGACGGCATTCGTTCACTCTCAGATTTGAAAATGAATATCACGCGTGCAGTGGCCAACATCGACCGCGACATGCTGCGAGCAGCTGTGTCACATGCCGTTCTTCATTTACAGCATGGCACCTCATGTTGAGCAGATTTTGACGTGAAACGTTTGTGCTGATAGCAAACAATAAATTCGCGCACGTCTCTGTCCTATTCTGGCGTATGCAGAGGCAATGCTCCAATACGGGCGCAATTTTGAATCATTTTTAGTCCCTCCCGAAATCAAATTCAATAAGCAACCTTCCAAGTTTCGTCTCAAGGTAACTCCATTTCTCACTTTTCTAGACACCTGAGAAATACGGATACTTATTTTATGACCTCCAGGTACGTATGATTGACGGCATGTAGATGCCGTACTTTTTAAAATCAGAAAAGCTGAAAGTTGTATCGTTCGGGAACGGGGTTGCTTGAAATTTCGCTTTTCTGGGTGGTGCAGTGGTAGAAAACTAGAGCATAAATCGAGAGATGCGGGTTCGATTTCCGTTCCGGAGCGATGGCTACATGAGACACCGCAAAAAATACGGCATATATTAGCCACCAATAATATATTGAAGGACACATTCTGTACATACCTAATTCAGCATTAGGGTATTCCGAAAAGAAGAACTGATGTTTCTTTTTTTTCCGGAGGTACGGGAGTTTAATATCCACTATGAACAACTATAACGGTCACAAGCAATGGACCTTCCCTATGCTGGGTACACCGGTCCCAGGGAAGAGGGGAAGAGAGAGAGAAAGAAAGCCCCGTAAGACAACAACACTAGCTATGCTGTCTTGGGACGCAAAACTGGGCACATCTCAGACAAATGGTCAGTAGCCAGCACCTCAGTCCACTGAGCTACCGGATTGGCGGAGAATTGAAGCAAAAGGGTAGGTTTATACAAAACCACTTCGAGATATTTACTCATGGGGCGTGAAAGTAATCGAACATTTGTCATGTCAAATGCAATTCGAATCTCAGGAGGAAAATCAAGATGCCGAACTGCGACGCCCGTTACGGAAGCTAACTAGAAGTACACTGTATTGACAAAGGTCACCGGACACCCATTCAAAAGCAAACGAACGGATCCGCTGCGTTGTTAAGATGTGCGGTACAGTTGCAAAGGGTATAAAAACAAGCTTGCAGTTGCCCACAATTATATCGGACTGTGAGGTTGAGTGAAAAATGCCGCGGTGGGAGAAAACTGACTTTGAGAAAGGAAAGATTGTTGGATGTATTATTAGTGAGTTGTTCATAAGAGCAACCGAAAGGCGTTTAAACATTGCCAAGTCTACTGTTTTGGATGTACTGAATAAGTGGAAGACACATGGCGTGCCTGAAGCAGCAAGACGTACTGGCAGACCAAAGAAAATCAGTGATGAGCACGTCGGAGCCTCAAGAGAGTCGTTACAGTTAATCAACGAAATACTGCACAAGATCTCAGTGTACAGGAGAGTAAAAATGCTGGAACCCAGGTATGTATACGTACCATTCGCAGAGAAATTCATTCCATGGGTTACCATGGTCGTGCGGCTGCTCATAAGCATTTCATCTCCACTCGGAATGCTACTCGTCATTTAGCATGGTGCAAAGAACATTTATCGTGGACCGTAGATCAATGGAAACGGGTCCTATGGACTGATTAATCCAGGTACTCGATCCATCACTCTGATGTCCGCGTGTGGGTATCGCTGCAGCCGGGGGAACGTTTTTACCACAAAGTTATGTTCCTATGGTCATGTTTGGAGCTGGCAGTGTACTCGTGTGGGGGTGTTTTTCGCGGTATGGTCCCGTCTCATTGGTTATCGTGGACAAACTTGTTAACCAGCAGTCTACCTCGATATTCTGGACAATTATGCCCTACCAACTCTATGGCAATACTATGGAATTGAGCCTTGTCTGTACCAGCAAGATAATGCACCGAGGTATAAAGCAAGGTTTCAAAATCGCTTTATTCTAATTTATCATTAGAAAACATAAGAGGGAGACGTACAGTATTGGGAGTCTCACTGGGAAATAATACAAAACTGTTAAAACATGATGGTATATACACTGCAATGACAATGGGGATGAATAACAAATGCTGCAAGCAAAGTTTATTAAATAAAAATTGCAGAAGTGACATAGAGAAACACATCGTGTCACATGACATTGGCTGGGCATGATTTACAGGATAACACAGGCGAAACAATAGTACACAATTAGAAAAAGAACAGCACAAACACCGCCGTGAAGGTAAAACATTACATACATGAGATAAAAACACAGCATGCACAATTGTGCAAGTTATTTAACGAGGGCACCAAAGCAACATAATACAGGCGGGGTGAAAGTAAGTAATGTACACGAGTAAGCAAGAAAATACACTGAGATGGCATTAGCATTCACAATTCAACGGTAGTGTGGATTGCACGAGTCGTAGAGTGGAGGAGGGGCACCAGGGTGCCACGGAACTCAGCAAAGGAGGTGTAGAATGTCCTAGGGTACTGATAGGTGTAGCAGTCCAGAATCAACCGCAAACCATGGAGCGGCCGGCGCCCAGGTAGCATAGAAGGTGGCTTCTCGACGACTGGAAGAAGCCGACTGGTACTCCAGGCGGAGTCGAGAAAGCAATCGATCTTGAAAATGGCACAAAAGTGCTGCGCTGGCCTGGTGTAAGGAGACCGGCGAGGAAACGCTGCTGAGTTGTTGAAGGTATACGTAAATAACGTGTTTAACCAGCACGAAAAGATAGGCACATACTGACGGAAGAGGCGTAGGTGGATGAGCCCGCAGAAGAAGATGTCTGTAGGCAGTGAACGGAAGATCTTGAGAACAAGAGCGACTGGCAATCCGGAAAGCCTGGTGGAGGAGAGGCATCAGGATGGGACAGTAAAGGTAGACGTGAGAAACGTCTGCCTCCTGTGCGCAGAAGGAGCAGAGAGGGGAGGAGAGAAGAGACATGCGAAAGAGAAAATACGGAACAGGGAGGCGATTATGCAAAAAGAGCCAGTGGGTATTAATTTCAAGAGGGGCAGATAAGGGTGAGCGGGCAGCGGCCCAGACAAGAGGAAGAGAAGCAGGGGGAACCTCCAGAATAGAAAGCGGTGAAGGGGTGGCAAGGTGCACTAGAAAACGATAAAGAGATTTAGAGGAGAGAGAGGAAGAACCGAGTTTGTGAGTCGGAGGAAAAACGGCAGCGGAAGAGGAGCAGAAAAGACAGAGACGAGACCGGTGGGGGAGACAAGATCAGGGAAAAGCGAAAGAAGTGCAGTTAGCAGAGAGTCATAGACCAAATGGGCGGATGGGGACGAGAGAATAGCAGGGGGAGGCGAGAGAAAGGGCGCCAGGATAGATCCGAGTTAGTGAGGTCTTGTACAGTTACTACACCTGCTCGGAGCCAAGAGGGGAATGAAAAACAGGGGAGATGGGGGGATGAACAAGGGAGTTGAAGAAGAGGGGTTCAGAAAGAAGCTCTAGAGTTGAAGAGGGAGGGGAGCGAATGAGGGGGAGGGAGCGAATGAGGGGGAGGGAGCGAATGAGGGGGAGAGAGCGAATGAGGGGGAGAGAGCGAATGAGGGGGAGAGAGCGAATGAGGGGGAGAGAGCGAAGGTGAGTGAGAGCTTCAGAATATGCAGGTGGGAGTTTGGAGGGGGGGAAAGGACAGCAATCCATGAGAACTAAAGAAAGAAAGGAAAAATGTGGGTTACGCAAGGAGGCAAGAACGTCACGTACCTGAACTGCGGAAGCCACTGGAGCCGTGAAAAGGTGAATGAAGTTGATCACTCGGCTTGCTTTGTAGCACAGCGGGACATCAGGTAGGCCAGCACCACCATAGGAGGGAGGAGCACAGAGCTTGTGGACGTTAATCCAGTGATGACCCGCCCACATTACTCGAGTAAGGCAGCGTGTAACCTCCTGGAGACAGAAAAGCGGGGTCGTAGATGCAATCCAAGAATGCTTGCAGATGGACAGAAGGTATGTCCTGGTGAGATTTGCACGCTGGTAGTAGGACGTACAGAACTGCGCACGACACCAGAATGCAGCTGTGCGGAGGAGGCGAGGATGGAGTTCCGAGCGAGTTGCACTGGATGTCGCTTGTGGTGCGCCTAAGTGCACACCCAGGAAGCGTTGGGTAGTGGATGACCATGTGGCCCCCATGGAGCATCCAAGCGATTGGACCACGACCCGCACCACAATCCAGTGCTCTTAGACGTATTCAGTTCAGCTGCAGAACATGAAGCATATGCGGAGAACAAACGACGAAGCAGTTGGAACTGTGAGTCGCTACGAATGCAGACGGTGATGTCATCTGCATAAGCAGAGTAAATGACTGAGTGATGCCGTGAGCTGGCAATTGGTGGTGGAAGTTGTGCTAGGAGAGATGTTTGCAGAGAGCGTAGAAATGGCTCGACGGCAATCGCAAACAGTTGACCAGAAAGCGGGCAGCCCTGACGAACTCCCCGCTTGAAGGGAACATGTGCTGTGAGAAAAGATGCCGTCTTGACATGGAAAACGGCGTCCCGGTAGAGGGAGAGAAGAACGGAGACAAATTGTGGAGGAAAGCCAAAGTGTAGCAGGGTTTGTGTTAAATAGGCGTGTGAGATATTATCGAAAGCGGAACGGAGGTCTAAGGAAAGGAGAGCAAGAGGTTCAGAATGAGTCTTGGCAAGATGAATGAGATCGCGAAGAAGTTGAACATTGGAGGAAAGAGAACGGCCAGGAACAGTATAGGTTTGAGAGTCAGCAAGGATGTGAGGGAGGATAGAGTTTAGTCGACGGGAAAGAAGCTTAGTATAGAGTTTATAATTTTGATTGAGAAGAGAAATGGGGCGCCAATTTCCCAAGTCAAGAGGGTCACCCTTCTTGGGAAATAGGACCACATGTGCGTCCGTGAAACTCCTCGGGAGCGGGGAGCAGTTAAATGCAGCAGAAAAAGCGGAGAGGAGAAAAGGCAACAAAAGTGGCAAGAACGCACGGTAAAAAGGAAAAGAGGCCGTCCGGACCCGGAGCGGCATGGGGGTTAAGGGAAGAGAAGGTGTCGGACACCTCCGTGGATGTGGGTGAAAGAGACAGGGTGTGAGCAAGATGAGACGGAACTTGAGGCAGGTTATTGAGAAGATGGGGGAGAGCAGAGGGAGAAGGGGAGGAGCTTCACTGCACTTGGTGGTATAGAACTGACGAACGTGAGAGCAAATCGCTGCCGAATCGGATGTGATTTCGCCAGAGGGGAGGCGAAGATGACGAAGCGAGGTAGAAGACTTACGTGCAGATTCCATTGATGTTAGAAAATCATAGGTGCATTCCTCCGGATTGAGATGTTTAATGCGCAGACGTAAAAGTGCTTGCTGCGCAAGAGGTTTCAGCAAAGCCTGGAGCTCCGCCTGATATGCTGGAAAAAGCGGATCTGATAACCCAATCAGTGTGAGCATCTGCCTGGCGTGATCGAGGCGCATCTGACTAGAAGTCTTCATGGTGAAGGAAAGTTTCTTGATATGTAAGAGGAGCTGATGCTTGACACGAAGCCAATACGTCAAGGTACAGGGTGCGGAATGCAACCCTGCGCGACGAGCAGCGAGGAAAGAACGGACAGAGGCACAAAATTCAGGATCAGTGAGGAGATTGGAGTCAAATGTCCACGGACGTACAGTCCGAGGGAGTGACGCCGCAACAAACACTGTGAGGGTGACCGTGCAGTGGTCTGAGGAAGCAGTAGGTTGATGTTGCAACTCGGTAATAGACGCAAGAAGCGGTGTGGAAACGTAAACCCGATCCAAGCGTGCAGTTGATGGAAGCTGACTCCCAGACGAGCGCCACGTGTATGAGGTCTCTTGTGGATGAAGGCGCCTATAAGCATCGGTGAAGGAGAAATCAGCAACAAGGTCATGGAGTAGTGCGACGAGATCCGTCCGACGCTCTCGTGACGAAGGAGAGCGATCCAGAGCCGGGTCAAGGGTGCAATTGAAGTCTCCACCCAAGAGCACACGATCCGAAGGTGAGACTTTTGAGAGAGCTTTACGGAGTTTGGTGAAAAAGATGGACAAATGAATAGAGGTGCATGGAATATACACATTAAAGATGTGAAATCGAGCTCCGCCAACTGTGAAGGAGACTTGCTGGAGTAAATCTCGGCATAAGTTCTGCACTGAGAGTGCAGTGAGGGTGGATCGGAAATGTTGATGTATTCCGATAGCAAGTCCGCCATGAGATGAGTAGCGGAAAGCATGATGGAACACATAATCGCTAGCACGCCAGCGAGTAAACAGAGGGGAGGAATGGCAGTTTGTTTCTTGTAGTAGTAACAGATCGGCCTCGAGGGGCGAGAGGTCTTCCATTACAAGAGCATTCGCTAGGGGGCTAGCGAACCCTCTGCAATTAAGGGTCGTGACCTTGAATGAACTGGTCAGTCGTTGGTTGGAGGAGTCGCGGAGCAACTTTCAGGAGTTGTTGTAATCGGTTTACGCAGCCAAGGGTCCATGAGTGGTGCAGGGGGTCATGTACAAACCCACGAAGGTACTTAGCAATGCATCCGGCTTGCAGGAGCAGCGCGGGAAGAATGTCTTTGCGCTCTCGGAGGTAGTCATACGTCGACTCCAGGTTCGTGGTGTGGGTGCAAAACTGATAGTAATCTCCAAGATTGAGAGGTTCTGAAGGAGCACCACATTTGGAGAGTACACTTGAAAAGACCTCAAACGAAGGCGGAGACCCATCATCATCAGTGTCACTTTCAATTTCTGTTGGCGCAGGAGAGGGAGAAATATCTCCTGAAGATTTGGTAGTACGGAACGGTTGCCCATCCGCAGAGGAAGATTTCTTCTTCTTCCTCCTCTTACGTCGGGTGCCTGTACGAGTGCCAGAAATTCGTTTTCCAGGGAGCGACGATGCTCGGGAAACTGACGCAGAGTCAGAGGAGTTATAGGCACCGCCGTCACACTCGGAGACACCAACAGTGAAGACTGGTGGGAAACCAGCGACGGAGTCTCCCGATGTTGCCACGGGATGAGGAGTAATAGGTGAGGTGAGCACTGGAAATTGAAGGTGGGAGGTGAGATCAGCATCAAAAGACGCTCGTGGACGAGAGGCTGTAGATATACTTTTTGTGTAACTCGGCCCTGGGGCAGTTGGCACATTTGAAGACGGTGCAGGTCGAGAGCGAGATGTAGCAGGAGGCTGCTTGGAGGCGGTAGGCACTGTAGAAGCCGTGGGAGCTGGATACTCGTTGTTGGGGCATCGAGCACGCTGATGCCCAAGTTCTTTGCAATTAGCACAGTGTTCTGATGTTAGCATGTCAATTCTGTAGGAGAGCTGCCCACATCGGACGTTTAGGATCCGTAGGAACTTACGGAGATGCTCCTCTGATGGAAAGATGAGTCGAACACTCCAGCGAAAACTACGAACATTCTTATTTGCAGGATCCTTGGGCGCAGCTGAATGTGTGATAACAGGACCAACAATCTTACCACACTTACTAAGTGCAGTACATATAATCGTATCCGAGATTTCGGGGGGGGCACCGGATGCAAGGAGACCAGAACAGGGCGCCTGGCTATCGGTTCAGCTTCCAGGTGGTGGTCTCCCAGGTCAAGACCAAAGTTTAGAAGCGTGTCTGCATGCTCTTTAGATGTGAAATAAACAATCACCGTCCGCGGCCGGCGGGTGAGGTGAGTAATGGCTCCGGCTGGAAGAAAAGCAAGGAGCGTATCACAATAGACTTTCAGCGGTGTATTCGGAAGAGCATCTAGGCACACTCCCAACTCGCGGGTGGAGTGAAGTTTCTGCGCAGCGGGTGAGAAGTGCGGAACGTCCAATTGAAGTGAGTCACCATGTATCTGGACATGGGCATCTGCAAGGGGAAGGCGAGTCGATTGCGTCGGAAGGGACGCACCTGAGGTAACGCTAGAATAAGAGCGGGAAGGCAATCCTCCATTGGAAGGCAGAGGTGCAGCGCTGGATGAAGGAGCTGACACAACGCTGGGCAAGGCTACCGAGGACAGAGAAGAAACGCCCTCAGAGATATCCATTACGTCATCGGCAGCATCAGAAACGAACGTCATAGCCTCACCACCAGGAGGGGTGGTGGAGTCAGAGAGTTGAAGCGTAGAAGAAGAAGAGCAATAGGCATCAGGAGGAGGACGATATTCCCTATCATCAAGGACGGACGCTGATTGGTTTGCTCCGTCAGAGATAAGGATCGACGTAGTAGGAGAAGCTGTGACGAGAGCGGGAATGCTGCTCTTATCAGCAGTCGCCATCGCCGATGGCGAGGCCTAATTTAGTAAAAACGACCAACTGGTCGAGAAAATAAAGTGCTGATAGCTAATTGAAAATAGTACTCACCGACTCGGGAGATGTCTTAAATGAAAGATACAACCTTCGTCTTGAAGGCACGCACAAAAGTTAAACCACAGAGCACACAAAACACACTCAGTAGACGGCGAAACACGGAGCTCAAAACAGACACGACTTACGTCCCATAAAGCAAGGACTGTTACGGCGTGGTTTGACGATAATGTCGTATCATGTGTGGACTGGCCAGCATAGAGCCACGATCTTAATTCCATACAGCACCTATGGGATGAATTAGAGCGCCTCCTCAGAAGTTTGGAACTAAGGCCTACTACTAAGTAAAAGTTACCGGCAGCATTATGTACTGAATGAAAGCGCATGCCTATCGCTGTGTGACAAAACCATGCTGTTAGTATGTCTCGAAGGGTCAGTGCATGCATTAAGGCCAAAGGTGGACAGACACCGTACTAATGTATGTCAATAAAGGACATGTAGTGTTTCTCTTTTAAGTGTCCTGTGACTTTTGTCAATATGGTGTATATATGGAGAAGCGAAAAGAAATCCTCAAATCAAAAGATTTGAATATGAGGGTTAAAAAGAAGAATTTAATATGAAGAGCAGTAAAATAAATGATTCTGATAAAATAAAAACAGGTTTGATAGCAATTGAAACATAATACAATTAACCAAAAAACTGTGTACTAAAAATATTTACACTCTGACGCAACTAATGGGGGCCTAAAAAAGTACTGGTATGCTGTGTAGTCTCATAAGATTAATGCGAGCATTTGTTTTCTCATAGGGGAAAAACTGCAATGCAATGTCTAGTCATGTGTTTTGATGTACTCATGTATGACGAAGTCCTTAGCGCGGTAAAAAGCTCCAAATATGGCAAAGTCACAATGGACATAGTCATGAGTATCCCATTAAGCCAGTTTTCCTAGTAGGAAATAGGATTACAAACACAACATAAGCTTCACAAAATCTCTGTGTCGTTGCGGGAAAGGAGAGGAGATTTAGTTCCAGTGCGTTCACTGTCGGATAAGCCAACAGAGCACGTTATGATGCGTGCGTATATTTTTTCCAAAAACATTTCTTAAAGCAAAAGCCATTTTATTCAGCAAAAACCACAAACAGCATTAAAAACAAAGATTTTTCTTTTGGTTAGTGCCTAATATTTCGTACCTTTCACCCTTAGTAAATGCAATGCACCCAATCTTTCGTCTTTCTTTTCTTCGGTTTTCTCAGTCATTCACAAACTCTTTTGGAAAAATATATCGCAAATTTGTTCAATTTTTTCCCCCAAAAAAGTTCTTAAACTCAACAGAAACAAACCCAAGCAATTGTGAAAAACTTATGATTTCTAATTTTTTCTTTGCCTTGACATTAGAGAAAAATAAGCATACATTTGCACACCAATAGTGTGTTGTCGAAATAGAACGGAATTATAAAATTTGCACCCAGCAAAATTTGTATAATTCTATTAGATATGTGATTATAAAATGCTTGTCTGCGATAACTTTTAACATTTAAATCTGTATCCATAAATGATTTATTATATACTGATGCCATTGTGTATATGTTAAGTACTAGAAATTATGAAGTGAAATATCCCACTCTCAAATTAAAATTAATCAGGTTTTAGATCATCTGCCTAGCTGAGGATCGGAATTTGTAGTTTTGAAGACCGATATTCCTAGCTCGAAAATAGGGAAATAACTTTTTTGCTGTTCTCAAAGCTGTATTCCGCAAGTCTAAAAGGGAATATTATAACAGCAGTTTGAAAATCCTTTATAAAGAAAGGAGAAGGCATAATTTGACTATAAGTGCATGCCCTATAAATGTTATAAACGAAAGTTCTTTTTTGTTGTGAAAACTTAAGAAAAATATTTCAGAAAAATCAGAAGCATTTAGGAACTTGAAAATTTTTCTGAGATATACGTTTCTTAATTTGGAATGCAAATTAAATACCTGTGGCGCATTCTATCTATAGAAACTTCGCTTCCTGTTTGCTCTCTATTACGCACATTTTAGTTACCTCTCGTTATACAATCTGTACTGAACTTCACGTGGGAACTTCCAAGAGTTGAGTTTTGTATGTTATACTGGCTGGCAGTCAAATTAAGCGAACTTTGAAAAAACAGAATCTTTAAGCTCTAAAAGTGTGTAGGTGTGAAAACTGTCAGTGATATTCGAACCATCGATGAGATAGTCTAAATGTTTTACGTAAACGTTGATATGTTGAAAACCTGTTGAATTAGAAGTTAAGTACGTTCCAGGATTAGCCTGTTATTACTGCTACGACGAACGTTTGCGAATTATCTTCTGTTACTACTTGATGGTGTTCAGTGTCCGATCACAAATAAACGCTATCTGTCAGGACATTATGTGCATGTCATAATTTTTGGTACCATGCTTTTCTAGTTGGAAGTTTCATACTTTACAAATTCTTCTGATGATCTCTTTCCTTAGCTTTGGCTTCTTAAAAGTATTTTGCTTTAGAATTCATTCTGATCTTACTTTCTGCAAGTTCTGCCTCATGTGACGTCATTCCTTTTTGCAGATAGGCGATGCCACCCTTCGAAGTAGACCGATCATGTTTTTGTTTTTTTTTTTGACTAGAAAAGTGATACTTCATCTTTTGAATTAACTCCATTAGTTTGGGGAAATTTCTAAATAATTCCTACTCTTTTGTGTTACAATGAGAATACAATTAGAACCGCGCAATTGCATTTGGTGTTTGCGTGCTTAACAAACACACACACACAAAACACAAAACATTTATTTATTCACTTGATCAGTCAAGGATAAATGGAGTCGACAGACATATTTCAGACGATGTGCGAGAGCTCAGTAACGGAAATACCGGGTAGCCCAAAAGCCCGTATAAATTTCAAAACTTAATAAGAAAACAAAATACATGTATTACAGTACAATTTGGATGAAAATCATCAGTTAATAGGGGCATTTTGTTTGGTAACTTAAAAACATTTACTTGAAAACCGCGAAGGAAGTGGCGTTAAACACACATGCAAACCATAAAATATACGCAAATGATGTGATGCCTTTAAATGCCAAAAGTGATAAGCTGTAGGTATTAATCTTCTGTGAATTGCCATTATTACTCTCGTTATTGAAAACGGTGTTTAAGTGAAGTATTGCTACTATGTTAACTTTCGCAGATAGCCTTGTTAGTGAAGCTTTTTTTATGTAAGCGGAGAATCGGCAACAGAAGCTTTGCGAAAGTGCCGAACACAGAAAAGACTAAAGAAGGGACAAGGTCCCTTCTTCAGTCTACAGTATCTAGTGAGACAATTTGAGGAAACTGGAAGTATGTGTGTGTGTGCTGGACCGCTCCGGACGGGAAAGACCAAAGTTAAGGGAGTCTCGTTCGAATGCTGTGTCATCTCAAATGGAAGTACTAAAATCTCAAACGACCGCTGGAACGAACAATGTTCGTGAAGCAGCAAGACGTTTGGGCATTCTGAGAACATTGGTAAATTGTATCCTTCACGGTGTGCTAAATATGAAACCATATAAACTGCAAACTTTACATCAGTATGTAAGGTTAAAAGGCGTTTCGTTCTGAGATGTAAATAAGAACTCAAAGCTGTCGAAGCACGGTAAATTTTTAATGAAGCAGTCAAAGCACACATACCACATTTTAAATATTCCTTCTAAAAACGTAGGATCTTAAAAACGTCTTTATTTACAATTTAAAAAATTATGGTAGATAAAAGCTCTGGCGAGCACTTTCACGACCACTATGGCAGCATCATCAGGTCACTGAATGAGACCAGATTAGAACGACACAAGGTTAAATAGTAACAGACAGGAGCATAAATAATGCACATTATTTAACTGAACACATAAATCATTGCCGTTCACTACAAATTATTGTTAAAAGTTCGTTTGTAATCATTCGGTTTCTTCTTCCCGAGAGTACTGCAAAATCAGATTCCTCCAGATAGAGGGAATATTTACAGGCACGTCTTCATTACAGCATTTTGGTTCACGTTTAATAATATATAGACTCTCAGGAAAATTATTAAACTTGGACCAAAATGCGGTAATGAAGACGTGCCTGTAAGCATTCCCTCTACCTGGAGGAATCTGATTTTGCAGTACTCTCGGGAAGAAGTATCCGAATGATTACAAACGAACTTTCAACAATAATTTGTAGTGAACGGCAATGATTTGTGTGTTCACTTAAATAATGTGTATTACTTATGCTCCTGTCTGTTACTATTTAACCTTGTGTCGTTCTAATCTGGTGACTTGATGATGCGGCCATAGTGGTCGCGAAAGTGCTCGCCAGAGCTTTTATCTACCATGATTTTTTTAAATTGTAAATAAAGACGTTTCTAGATCCTACGTTTTAAGAAGAATATTTAAAATGTGATATGTGCGCTTTGGCTGCTTCATGAAAAATTTACCGTGCTTCGACATCTTTGAGTTCTTCTTATTTACATCAGAAGTTACCGGCGAATATCACAAGGCAGGAGGAATTTGCCAGATAGGTTCTGGCAAAGATGACTGAGGATCCCCAGTGGTTGTTAAATGTGCAGCGCACAGAAGAAGCTCATTTTTCGTTACATGGGTCTGTCAACACGCATGATTGCCGAATATGGGCACAGAATAATGCACATTCGTATACACATGAACTGTATCCACCAGAAGTTGCGGTGTGGTATGATTTTGCTGTATCAGTCATTCTTGGGCCTTTTTTTGAAGAACCTTGTTCCAGCAACGGCTGGAATATTTGCTCAGTAAATGCTGAACGCTACTTGAAAATGCTGCGTGAAAATATGATGTCATGGTTGCAAGAACGAAATCCACTGCACAGTCAGGCGTATGCAGGATGGCGCGCCATTTCTCGTCGCATCTCTAATAAAGGACTTCGTTGTCACCACATTTGGTGCAAAAAGACTCCCGTGGCCACCTCGGTCTCCAGATCTGACACCCGCGTATTTTTCGTTGTGGAGTTATTTAAAGTCCAGAGTGTACCTGAAAAGCCTTGCACACTGCCAAACTGGACAAATCCATTAGACGCTAAGTCTTACATGCTACGTTCGATTGTTACTGGAGTTGCCACACGCTTGAAAGTTATAATATCTTATGGTGGGGTACATGTTGAAGAATTACTGTTGTGATAGTGTTACCAAATTAATGCAACGTTTGTATTTTTATTGATTTTCAGTGCATAAACCTTTTAACAGTCATTGCCCTCTGTCGGTGACTAACTGAACTAAACGCTTATTGTAGCAAACAAAATTCCCCCTCTATTTTATGTTTTTCGTTCAAACCGCATTTTACGTGCATTTGTTTTTTGTTAATAAGTTTTGAAATTTAAAGGCACTTTTGAGTCACCAGTATTGTTCATGTGATTGAAATCAACATTTCACTCTTGTTTGAAAATGAATAGACACATTTGTTAAGCTTTTTCGTGAATGCATCAAAAGGGACAGAATGCACCAAAATAAGATATAATGATCACGTTTGTAGATGTAATATATTTTTAAGATGACGTCAGGTGACCAGTTCTGGCATTCAGAGTTCATTGCATACGTGCAAGTTGGAATGTGCGCAAAGGAATTCCATTGTTAGGGAGGAAGCGGCAAATCGAACAAAATCAATTCGCATTCTTATCAAAGTTCCACACTTATACAAACGCGATATTACGGAAAGTCCCTGAAATTTCTGGGTCCGAATGACCTATCATCTTCCCTAGAAATAAGTTTGCTTTACTACTGGGAAGAGTATACACCGATGAGCAGTTAGATTATGACCATTTACCTAATAAAGTTGCAGGACCACTTTTAAGCCCGCAAAATAGCGCCCACTCGGCGAGGCATTGATTCGATGAGGTGGCAATAGGTATCCTGGGGTATCTGGTACCATAATGCCAACAGCAGGTCCTCCAGTTTCCGTACATTTCAGGGTGGTGGTGGTGATTTCGAGCGAAACGGCTTTTTCAAGTCGAACCAAAAATGTTCGAATGGGTTCATGTCGGGTGAATTTGGAGACAAGGGCATTAACAGAAAGTCACCAGTATGTTTAAATCACTCCTTGACGATTCTGGTAGTGTGGCATGGAGCATTATCCTGTTGGTAATGGCCATCACTAGCAGGGAACACAGTTGCCATGAATGGGTGAACTTGGTCCGCAACGATGTTCAGATACTTGACAGCTGTCAGGGATTGCGCTGTTGGGGTAATGGGGCCTATACTGTCCCAAGAAAACATCGCCCACAGCATAACACCGCCGTCGTCAGCCTGTTTCCTCCCAACAGTGCATCCAGGGGCCATAACCTTCGTTGGTAATCTACGTATCCGAGCTCGACCTTCTACGTGATGCACCAGGAATCTTGATTCGTTAGACAAAGGCAACTTTCTTCCAATCATTCACGGTCCAATCTCGATGATCTTGGGCCCGTTTCATGCGTTGTTGATGATAACGTGCAGCGAGCATGGTGACTCGGCTGGGTGTTTATCTACGCAGGCACATGCGCAGAAGGCTGCTATGAACTGTGTGCTGTGACACATTGCCTTTACCACCACTGTTGTAGCAGCGGGTGATTTGTAGCACTGCAGTCTAGCTGTCGCTGTGAACAATGCACACCAATCTCCCACCCCCTCTTTTTTTCTTTTTAATTTGAGGTTTAACGACCACGTGAGCAACTCAATGGGCTATAAGCAGTCGCCCATCCCTAATTTAGGGTCACTGGTTCCAGGAAGGGGAGAGAGCCAGTGCCGTAAGACAAACACAACATCCATGCCTCATTGGATTCGAACCCGGACCCCTTTCGGGCGAGTGATCAGAGGCCATCGCTTAGACCACTGCACCACCGGGGCGCCCCCTCTGGCATCGATTAGCTGCGGACGGTACACAGCTGGACGACGGTTTGTCGTTTGGCCATCTGTGCACCACTTTTCATACGTACTCACTACAGCGGCATGTGAACAACCCACAAGCAGCGCCGTTTCAGAGATCGTAGTTCCAAGGCACCATACCATCACAATTTGTTCTTTATCAAACTCCGATAAATTGCCAGCTTTTCGCATTCTGACTCCGAACACTCTACTAACCGAAAGCCGGCTTGTATATTTACTGCTCTGTGAACTTCACCTGCATCCCCGTTCAGACTCCAGGCGCACTCATTTCACTGGGCTGGGAGTGGTCATGATGTAATGGCTCATCAACCAGAAGTCATCGCTCTTTCCACGTTTATAAGTGAGTCACGGAAAAATTCCCATCCGTCGCCACTGGGAAGCGAACTCAGGGTCTTCCAGTTACGCGCCGGACATGCTACCACCGCAGCATGTCCCGCGCATAACTGGAAGACCCCCAGTGGTGGCCGATAGAAAATTTTCCGTGACTCACTTATAAATGTGGAAAGAGCGATGACTTCTGTGTGATGTTCCTAATCCACGTCAATTGTGTGCATTAATTATGTAATTGTAATGACTCATCAGCGCAATCTCCTTTTTGTTTTTTTAGATTGAAGGTTTAAAGACCACAGTGAGCTGCACATTGAGCTATAAGCAGTCGTCTGTCCTTAATTTATAACCTATGGGAAGGAAGGAAAGTCGCAAAATTTACATCTTTACCCGGATTGGACTATGGACCAATTGTGCATAAACTCAGAAGCATGCGCACTAAACAGCATGATACTCCGGTGACCAGGAGTAAATGTCCTTAAATAAAAAAAGTATAGATTAATATAGGGTTTTTGCTTGTGATTTATAGCTTTTAGATTTCAGTTAGATTATACACTTGTAGAAAAAACATTAGAGATAAAGGTGATGGGTAGTTGATATGGGTATCCCCCGCGTAGAATGGAACAGACCTGCGCAGGCGATAAGTAGGTGGGCAGCAGGGATTTCCAATAGTGTATCGCAGTTGACAAACACGGGTAAATGGGGTGATCTGAGCGACTTTGGTCGAGGACGCATTATCAGTTCAAGACAGATGGGCCATTCTATCACCCAAGAGGTAAGAACCGTCGGGTTCCCGAGGGCAACTGTATCCAGGTTATATTGCGAGTATACCATCGACGGACGTACTAGGGCCCAGAGAGCAAGCGGGGGCTAACCACACGCCATTGATGACTGATTTTGATGAAAACTATCCATGCTCGTATGGACCAACCGCTTGGCAGGGGCGACGCGAATTAAGTCTAGGTTAAATGCCGGATACCCGAGCAGCGTCAGTAAGCAAACTGTACGATGCACGCTATATAACCTGGGGTACGGAAGCCGATGCCCTACTCATGTGTCCCTGTTGACTTCTTGTCATCAGAATTTACGCCTCGACAGGTATCGGGAACATGAAAAGTGGATCCTTGATGAGTGGCACCACGTCGAGTTATCAGTTTAATCCTGACGAGAGGGTGCGGGTGTGGCGTCGACTGCATGAGGTCATTGCTCGGTCATGCCATGTCGGTTATGTTCAAGGCGGTGGTGGCTCTATGGCGGTTTGGGAAGCCTTCTCATGGGACATATTAAGTCTCTTAGTGTGCGTGGAGAGTTTCTTAACCGCTGCGCGTTACCAGCATGTGCTGCTGGCTAATCACTCACACGCTTTCGTGGGCTTAGCTCGTATGGTGACCCAGGGTTTGCTTCAGAAAGACAGGACAATGCGCTTCCCCATTGTGCCTCATCCACTCAGGCATAGCTCAAAGAACACTCATCTGAATTTGGAACCATCCAGTGGGCTCCGAGGTCCCCGCATGTGATACCGTGGAACGGAATATGACCCCCATGAATCCTAGATCGATGTCTCGGCGGGAATTGTGAACAATTCTGCAACTGAATGACACCTCCGAAAACCCGCCGGCATCTGATGAAGTCTATGCATTGGCGTGTAGAGGCTGTTATTCGCGCTAGAGGGGGACCAACACGCTATTAGGTGTAGGTATCTCTGTTTTGTCCATTGAGTGTATAAAGATTATATTGCTGTATAGCAGAGACGAGTGGTACACGAAGGTGACGTCTACTATTATATCCCATTGGTGCTAATGTCCAGCTGAGTGTGCACGCTGAAATTCTTCCGCTGCTGTACTGCGCAATTACTTGACGCAATGAAGATAGTCTGTTATCTCGTATGATCCCCTCCATCCTCTGGGGCCGCCAAACATCGACCAGGCGTTTCCTTCCACCGGAATACCGCTGACTGTTTGTTTCGTTGCGTGTAAACACCACTCACTGTAGACCCTCGGTACGGTTGGTCTTGCATAGTCGAGGTGCTTGCACTTGCAGACCTAGAGCCCACTATCGTGCCTCTTTCAAAGTCGCTTAAGTTGTTGGTTTTTTCGTTTGGTGGTTAAATTTAAGGTCATTGGTTCCACGGAGGGAGCCAGTGCCATTTGACAAATACAACATCAGTGTCTCACCGGGGTTCGAACCCGGAACAACTCGGACTAAAGGTCAGAAGCCAGCGCTTAGACCATTGCGGCACAAGGGCGGCAAAAAACGCTTAAGTCACGACGTTTTTCCATATGTATTACCTCACAACTCTTTGTACGTATAATCCTTTTCAGTGAGCTGTTTATAATGCCATTTCAACGTCATTGTTGCTTACGTAAGTGAAGTATCTGATTACTATTGAGTGCTCCTAATAATCTACTATTTCAGTGGCCTTTCATTAGGATACACAGAGATAAACTTCCTCAAGTGAAGCAGTTTGAGTGTTGAACAGATATACACTGACGTAAAAAAAAATCCCAGAAGGGGTTGTGTTAAATAAACGACAGTTGGTAGGCGGTGAGAGTACATCTGTAAGATGACGTCTATGCAAATTTCGCGCTCGGCGCATACGTGTGGCGCTAGTAGCGCCCCTCGGAACATGCAAAGCAGGTTTGCTGTAAATACGCGCTATAACGTTCGTGAGCATTAGTTATCGTTGAGATTCGACGTAGTGTGTTGATATTAGTCAAGAATGCCTTTAAGAAGACGAAGAAGCCCTTGTCAACAGCTCGTGTAATAGGGCTACGAGAAGGTGGATCTTCTTTCCGCAATATTGCAGAACGACTTGGCAGGAATGTAGCCACTGTGCATGATTTTTGGTAGCGGTGGTCAAGGGAAGGTACTGCCTCAAGAAGACCGAGTTCCGGCCGGCCACGTGGCACTACTGAGAGGGAAGACCGCCGTATACGGCGTATGGCCGTGGCGCATCGTACCGCGTCTGCGGCAGCAATTCGAGCTGCAGTTGCCACCACAGTGACACAGCGAACTGTTACAAATCGGTTACTTGAAGGACAGCTCCGAGCCAGACGCCCTGTAGCATGCATTCCACTTACTCCAAACCACTGCCTTTTGCGACGTCAGTGGTGTCAAGCTAGAGCTCATTGGAGGACGGAGTGGAGATCTGTTGTGTTTTCTGATGAAAGCCGGTTCTGCCTGGGTGCCAGTGATGGCCGTGTGTTGGTTAGAAGGAGGCCAGGTGAGCGCCTGCAGCCAACCTGTCTACGGCCAAGAACCACTGGACCTACACCTGGAGTTATGGTCTGGGGAGCAATTTCCTATGACAGCACGAGCACTCTCGTGGTTATCCCACGTACCCTGACGGCACACTTGTACGTCGGTCTGGTGATATAATCTGTTGTGCTGCCATTCATGAACAGCATTCCAGGGGGTGTTTTCTTACAGGATAACGCTCGCCCGCATACCGCTGTTGCAACGCAGCATGCTCTACAGAGTGTCGACATGTTGCCGTGGCCTGCTAGAGTACCAGATCTTTCACCAATCGAGCACGTATGGGACATCATTGGACGACAACTCCAGCGTCACCCCCAGCCAGCATTAACCGTCCCTGTATTGACCGACCAAGTGCAACAGGCATGGAACTCCATCCCACAAACTTTCATCCAGCACCTGTACGACACAATGCATGAACGTTTGCGTGCTTGCATTCAACATTCTGGCGGTTACACCGGTTATTAATGTACCAGCATTTCACATTTAAAATGCCTCTTCTCGCGCTTACATTAAGCTGTGATCTTGAAACCTTAATCGATTAAATATGTTACCTATACAAATGTATTGCTGCCATTTCATTCCTCTACAATTCTTTTTTCGTGGTGTTGGAATTTTTTTTCCGTCAGTGTATTTAGAAGGGACACGTGAATCAGAAACACATACGGGGGTGTAGTGTTTTAACCGCGGGAATACGGCTTGTTTTGAACATTTTACTACAGTAAATTTCGTTTTTTAAGTTACATGTAGAGACGAAGTCTTTAAATTACAGTTTGTAAATCCTACTCCCATCTATACATTCTAACTAGACGTACTGAATTAGCATTTAGAACGCTTCCTTTTTCTAAATGCGCTTAAGATCAATTTCCGGATTTGAATAAATTTCCGTACAGTAAACCACAGAATACATTTAATGTGACTTTAATAACTCAAAAGTAACAGAAGAAGCTTGTTAAAGCCCACGAGACCCAAACTTTCAGGTTATGTTGTTCGTGACAAATTGCGAATTGAAGTATTCACTGTTCTCCAATAAATTTAGAATGTCTTACGGGGAAAACTGCCTTTTGAGGTAAATGAGTCTGACAGAGAGTCATTGAACCCTCATTTCTGTACATGCTCGCGTTGAGACTACGTGCAATGAGAAATTTACGGATAAAATTATTCTGTTATATAATGTCTTAGTTATCCAAGTGCGTATTACGCGTTTTTACCCAAAGGATGTGACATATTTCTCTCCTGAAGAACACTTGAGCTGTAAAATAATCATTTTATGAGAATGATGTGCTTTGGAAATTCTCATATCATGGAGCTTTTATTGCGTTTCCTAAGAAATTTCCCTGCTTTTTGCTGAATGCTTTTCTTCTCATGGCTTCACTTCTAGTTAGTATCAAATAGCAAATATGCAGTTAATCTTACGATACTAGTACCCAGCAAATTACAAGGATTGCATCATTTTCACTAGCTAGTACTAAATGGAAAATGAGTTTTGTGGTTTAAATGTCGTTCCATGTCATACATTGCACCCGTTTCTGGCAGTGACAATCCCTTCACAACACGAATTCTGATTCTGTAGTACAAAATCAGGTTGTCCCGTAAACAGCATCGATTTCAGAAACTTGGAAGACTATCCTACGCAAATTGTTCTCCTATGGTTATGCACCATGTAACAACAACGTTATAACCAGCACGTCTTTATAAAAATCAAAACAACAGCAAGTAAACGACGGCGCGTGTAAAGCTCTTGAAACGGTATAAATAACATCTGATAATGAGCTGCGTCAATCAGTGTTATTCTGGTTCTTCAGATAGGGAAGGCAGCGTACGTAAGCGAGTTTGACAAGGACCAAATTGTAAAGGCCAAACGACAGGGTCAGAGCATTTCCGAGAGGGCAAGGCTTGTGAGATACTCACGGTAAGCAGTGGTTAGTATACTCAAAAAGTGGTCAAAGGTAGAAAAACCCCCAAACCTCTGGCAAGACGTGGCTCCGACGACGGCTCATTGATTCTAGAGGTGAGCGAAGGCTATCCCTTATGATGCAAGCTCACAGAAGGAATACTGTGCGCAACTCGCTGGCAACTTGAATACTAGTGACGGAAATAATATGCTACAACACACAGTACATTGAACCCTGCTGAAAATGGATCTGCGTAGCAGTAGGTAGCACTAAGTGCCCATGTTAACCTCGGTTAACTATCGAAAGTGTCTACAATGGACACACGAGCATCAAAAAGTGACCTTGAATGATTTTTTTTATTGAAGGTTTAACGAACACTGTGAGCAAATCAGTGTGCTCTCAGCAGTCGCTCGTCCCTAATTTAGGCCACTGGCTCCAGGGAAGGGAGAGAGCCAGTGCCTTAAGTCAAACACAACATCCATGCCTCACTGGATTCGAACCCGAACCCTTCTCTCAACACACAGTACATCGAACTCTGCTGAAAATGAGGCTGCGTAGCCTTAAGCTGCACCGAGTGCCCGTGCTAACCTTGGTTCACAGTCGAGTGCATCTACAATGGCCACACGGGCAGCAAAAATGACCTTCAATGATTTTTTTTTTTTTGATTGAAGGTTTAACGACCACCGTGAGCAACTCAGTGGGCTATAAGCGGTCGGCCGTCCCTAATTTAGAGCCACTTGCTCCAGGGAGGGGAGAGAGCCAGTGACGTAAGACAAACACAACATCCATGCCTCACCGAGATTCGAACCCGGAACGTTCTCGGACGAAAGGTCATAAGCCATCGCTTACACCACTGCGTCACCGGGGCGGTCGATTGGAAAAAAGGTTGTATTATCTGATAAATCTCGTTTTCTTTTGCACCTTGTGAACGACCTGGTGGTGTGCATCGTTTGCCTGGGGACATTTTGGCACAAGGACGCACCGTGACAGGAACACAAGCCCGTGGAGGAAGGTTAATGCTTTGGACATTGTTTTGCTGGAAAACTCAGTCTAGTCATTCATGCGCGGGAAACCATGACGTCTACGGACTTCCTAAACATCGTTGCATACCAGTTATACCCTTTTATGGAAACGGTATTCACCTCCATTAGCAGATTCTTTCTGCAGGGTAATGCGCCATGACACACTGACCGGATCGTTCAAGAATAAATGGCGGTGCATGAGAAAAACTTCCAGGTATTGCTGGTCTCTAAATTACCCAGACATCAAAGCATATGTGGTTTGCGTTGGAACATCAAATCCCATCTACGGTGGCTCAACCAAGTAACTTACAAGAGTTAAAAGATCTGCTGGTACTTGTTGGTACGAGGTACCAAAAGACACCTTTAGAAATCTTGTGCCAATGCCTGCGAGAGTGCCTCGTACCACCAAAACATCTTCCTCCAGAACTAATTTAGAGGCCCATGGAGAGCCAACATCATATTTGCCAAGTGGTCATAATTAGAGTAGTAATTTTATTGTGGGGAAAAAAGGCAAGAATTCGCGGTTTTCGCGAAATTTTGGGATTTACCCCGACATTTTAGGATTTACCCCGAAATTTTACAAAATACCGTATTTCCTCAAGTTTTCGGCTTTCAGGCTCTTTCCTCATGCTTTGGGTATGTAAGATGCGCTGTCTGCCTCAAAAGTGGTTATATTCGCAAAAGGTGTTTCAACATGCTTTTTAACGCACTGAAGTAAAATTTACAGATTCCAAAGTGATGCATTTGAGAAAGATTGCGTTCAAAGAGGTTTCAAGCATTACAGCCTTCAACATTCTTTTCAGCTAATGAAACAGCAAGAATATTGAAAATGTACCAATCTTCTGAATCAGTTTTTTTGTCTGCTATGATGTTTACACCATATACTGATTTTAAAAAAATGTGTTGCTTGTGAATATTATACATTTTCAGCAAATAACATTTCCGCATCTAAATAGCATTTGGAATAACACCAATATCTTTCAACGAACTTTTGAAGTAACTTTTTTAAGTAGGATTATCCCGCTTCGTAAAGAAAAATCAAGTAGGGTTATCCCGCTTCGTAAAGAAAAATTAAGTAGGGTTATCCAGCTTCGTAAAGAAAAATCAAGTAGGGTTATCCAGCTTCGTAAAGAAAGATCTTGATAGGTGACTCAGGGTTTTAAATTCTGGTTTAGAATTTTGAGTAGGATTACTTTGCTGTATATTTTTCACGTAAATTTTAATGAAGGCAGCAATAAAATTATTTAAACATGAAAAATAATTTGAATATGATAATAGAAATTCGGCAAAAATAGGAAAAAATCTGAAATTCGCGAACAAAATCGCGGGAATTCGCACCACGAAGCAATTACTAGCCTAGTCATAATGTTTTGGCTCTTCGGTGTAAATATCATTGTCCTATATGTAATTGCCATTTCAGGCAGTCAAAAGATTTCAGTATGAGAATACTACCTCTATGGGATGTATTCTCATACTGAAATCTTTTGACTGCGAAGAAATGTGCGGTGGTTTTAGTGTATTTGGTTGCAGATATCAGTTAACTGTCTATTTTGCATCCAAACACAAGCATTTCTTCAAAGTATGAGAATACTACCCCTATGGGATATATACTACTTTATTCCACAACAAATGTGCGGTGTTTTTAGTCTATTTGGTAGCAGATATAAGTTAACTGTCTATTTTGCATCCAAACACAAGCATTTCTTCAAAGTACGGGAATACTACCTCTGTGAGATGTATATCATTTTATTCCATAAGAAATTTGCGGTGTTTTTAGTGTATTTGGTTGCAGATATCAGTTAACTGTCTATTTTGCATCCAAACACAAGCATTTTTTCATTTCTTTACGATTCGTTCTTAACCCTTTAATGACCATAACGCCCAAAACGCCCGTACGTAGAAACGTCCATAGGTGCCCGAAACGCCTCCCTATAGTGAGTCAGATTTCCTATCCGCACTTGTTCTTCAAATTTTCTCGACCTAAGAGGGATCTGCTGGAGTCACCCTCAGTCACTACTGTTGATATTAAACAAAGAAGTGAAACAACAGACAGTTTCGGACGTTATGGTATTTAGAGTGATACAAGATGTTTGGGTCATGGACGTTAAAGGGTTAAACATTCCGTCAAGTGTGACGTACTACAGAACTGAAAACATGTTTCAAGACGACAAATCTGCAGATATATATATATATATATATATTCTATTAAGTAGAGACCTAAGCAAAAAAATACATATATAATTTTGACTCACACCAAGTACATCATAGAAAAGGTTATGTGTCTACCTGTGTGAGTAAAAGGAGAAAAGATAAAAAATACAATAAAGCAACTGAATGTAGAAAGTGTCGAGAATACTGAGCCTTGGCTTTATCAAGGACCAGCAAAAACTCTGCATTTTCTCACTTCCACAAAGACCTAGTTGGAAATGGGTTTCTGCAGGGCCATAGATGCAAGTAACATGCCCACCTAAAATTGTTTTAAAAAATATATAAATGTCATGTCCTCCTCAGAGTTGTATGACCTAGCACTAGTTAACAATTTCGCTTACATCCATAACCCTCCTGGCCCGACCCATGCTCTTCATCTGTTACTATTAAACAGAGAGAAGAAGATTAAAGAGAACTCAAGCTGTGAGAGTGACAAAATAATTAGAAATAATTATCAGCTATAACGAAATGCCAAGTTCGTCTGAGAGATAATTTAAACCTGAAAAACAATGCAAAAGAAATCCAAATTTTTACATTGCAATTAAAAAAGGAAATATTAATTTTTTAAAAATCAGATTTTTGAAAGAAAACTTGAGTCTAAAACCCCCTACTCTACAACTTCTGACAACACGAAAACGAGAATAAGTTAAAGACAATAATTAACTAAAGAAAACTTTGTGAAAGTTATATGACTTAAACAGTTAGTTGCAATATGTACAAAGTATTTCAGCAGTGCTTTAAGTGCATAATTAAGTAGTTATTAAGAACTTAACTACTTTGAAAATACAGCGCAAAGAAAAGAAACTATGCTTAGCCATCTGCTGTGCCTAAGTACCCAAAAGACGCGCAAAGTTACCAAGAAAAGAAAGAGTTAAAATCCGCTAAAATGTTAACAGACAAGCCAGTGCCTAAAAGCAGAAGAGCAAAAAATCAACAGAGAAAAAAAGTACATGAAGTACACACATTGAACTTATAAAACCTAAAACCCAAATACAAGGAAGAGAGCTTACCTCTTGTGCAACTAAATTATCTCCTCACAAGAGTAAAACATGGCTGACCTCTTCCCTAACACTTCTGCCACTCCCTAGTTGCTGGGGGGCAGTGTGGGTGGGGCTGATGGCCTCCTCATACAGAAAGAAACCAACTCGCGGAGATTTTAACCAGAGAAAAAAAAATATATATAAACTTAAGACTGTGGATCTGTATGATCAGAAAGAGCAGAATTAACTCTCCAGAATACATGAGAAATATCATAAAATACACGAGTAGTGTATTTAATAATCTTTGCATGTATTAAATCACCTTAGTGAGCTTCTATAGATTAATCAGAATCTTATTACTTTTAATGTTAGTTTTACTATTTTTAGTATAGCTATCCTAGTGATGAATAACTAGTTTTCTTTTTTATTTGTTTTTATTTTCTTTTATAAACAGATTTTTAAGCTTTTTTTGTGATTTTGTTTATATTATTTAATTTTTTTGGTTTAATAGGACCTTCATATCCATAGCACTAAGGTTCCTTTTAGTAGTTAATAGGCATCCTCTAGCCAACTTCCTTACGGCTTTGATTGGTCGGAATCATATTATTAACTATGTAGAAAATTAAAGCAGATCTGCCAACCTTACTCTATTATTCAGAATAATTTTTCTTAAAGTTCTTTTGATGAAAGAAGAAGGAATTTCGTTCTCTAGAAAACTATCTAATAGTATATTAATGTGGTAATTGAAGTCCAAATTGTTGCTGCAAATTCTTGAAATTCTTAGGACCTGAGAAATTAGTACATTCTCAATTACTTTGGTTGATATGTTATTATTCCAGTGTAGATATTTAATTACTTTGAAAGGATAACGTTCACTTTGAAAGGATAACGTTCAACAGAAGTAAAAGGTCTTACTTGTAAGGTACACTTTGTATTATTTTCTTCATGCTTGGTAAAATATCTGCTTAATCAAGTAGCTTGGTTACAGAACACACACAAAGTAACACAAAACTGCCTCGCTTTTGGAATGATCATTAGCATCAATTCGTAACAATTTGAACTATCGTGCTTCTAACAGCAGGAACATAAAACAAGTCAAACTGGTCAACAAGTGTCACTACCGAAAAGAAAGTGGTAAAGTGGTAGTAATATTAGGTGTGCAACTTAATTCTCGGTGCCCAACCGCAAGCGTTCATAGAACGTCGGCAAATGCAAATAGCTGTGTGCGATAATGGCTGATTGCAGCGATATCCAACGGCTTTCGAGGCAACCGTAACCGCTCACAGCTGTAGTGACAGAAGGGACGAAAGTTGATGGTGAAATCAATGTCGTTCAAGAAATAACATTTGAGGCACTGCATCCTGTTCGCGTTTCAGCTGCAAAAAAGTGCCGCGGAAGCCCAGCAAATGATCTGTGCTGCTTTGGATGACGCTGATGTGTCCTACAGTACGTGTAAGAAGTGGTTCCAACGGTTTAAGCAAGGGAATTTCGATCTCCGTGATGCAGAATGTCCGGGACAGCCACAGAAAGTTGACGATGAGGAACTGGAACTACTGTTGGACGCGGAACCCTGTCGCACACAGTCAGAGCTCTCCCAGGAACTCGGAGTAACACGGCAAACCATTGCAAAGCGCCTGCACAAGCTTGGACGGATTCACAAGGAGGGCCATTGGATGCCCTACCAACTCACAGCTGCGAACAAGTCTAGGCGCTACGATATTGCTGTGTTCTTGCTCTCCAGATCTGAGAAGAAAGATTTCCTCCACAAGAATTTGACCTGTGATGAGAAGTGGATCCTCTACGATAATCCTAAGCGGCGCAAATCGTGGGTTTATCCAGGTCAGCCTACCACCAGTACCACCAAACCGAATATCCATGTCAGGAAGTTGTTGCTGTGCATAGTGTATGGTGGGATTAGCGCGGTGTCGTACACTATGAGTTGCTCAAACTTGGTGAAACAGTCAATGCTGAGCGTTATTGTCAGCAACTCATTCCGGTGAGTGACGCACTGGAGGCGAAAAGGCCATACACCGGCAAGGGCACAAGGTCGGTCCTGTTGCTTCAGGATAACACGCGTCCTCACACCGCGAAAACGACTTTAAACATGATCACCGACCTAGGATGGAAGATTTTGTGCCACCCAGCGTATTCTCCAGGCTTCGCCCCGTCGGATTATCACCTCTTTCGCTTCCTGCAACATCACCTGAGTGTTAAGCACTTCACTTCTGTCGAGGAGGTCCACACAAGTAATGATGACTTTATCAATTCGAAACAGTCCACTTTTTTCAGCAGTGGCATTCGGCAGCTCCCTGATCGATGGCTCAAATGTATCCAACACGACGGGGATTATTTCCCTGATTAGGTACGTATTCGATTCGATAAAATTTGCTGTCAACGTGTCGTGCCTGTGTCCGAGAATTAAGTTGCACACCTAATAATACAGTGCTCGTTATAATGAGCGAGACTCATGAAATTGTGCTACGCCGCCCCGGTGGCGCAATGGTCTAAGCGATGGCTTCTGATCATTCGTCCGAGATGGATCCAGGTTCGAATCTCGGTGAAGCATGGGTGTTGTGTTTTTCTTACATCGCTGGCGCTCTCCCTTCCCTGGGGTCAGTAGCCCTAAATTAGGGATGGGTGACTGCTTATAGCCTACTGAGTTGCTCACGGTGGTCGTTAAACTTTCAATAAAAAAAATTGTGCTACAAGAAAACAGTGCTGTTACAAAATAGGAACTCTTCAACTTTCGATTACACCATTTCGTTTTACTTCTTGTCAGGTTGCCTAACAAATGCTTCGACAGAGAAATATGTGACGCTCAGACAGCAAAACATTAAACGAGAGTAAACCAAATTTACTTAAAAAGATGAACTGAAATTGAAGATTAAATTAGAGTATACGTTACATATTTTGCTGTATTTTCTTCGGTCTCAAATGCTGAAGTAATTTTTTGGAACGAACTATAACCGAGGACAGCAAATGGCTGCTTTATCATAACATTACACGGTGTTGGCAGTAGATTTATCTGGATGATGTACTCCATATTAGAGGTCGATTTCACAGTTTGATTGTTGTTAATTGCCCACAAAAACGAAATATTTTTCTTAGCCCTCTGAGCACATCTCAGATAACAGTAATCCTACTTGATATAAGTACAGCAACTTTTCATTCCTATGTTTTCATGATTTTCTTTGGAGTTGCCCCAAAGTACATGGTTTTAAAAACGCGTCATACAATATATCGCTGATTTTGTAATATCATAAGCATATCCTTGTTTCCTGCAGTCTTTTAGAAGTATGTAACTTAGAGTTTGCGTGTCTTTGTTCAATCGCATATTCCTTTGCTGGGGTGAAACTGATACACGCTTTCTTAGCTGGAACCGTGTATCAGTATCATCCAATAGAAATGTAAAGCTTCATTCACGTGATTTCTTTGTGATTTTGTTAGTCTTCCGTTAGCAAATATCTGGATTTCGAGTTTCAATTTGATTTATCAACTCATTCGGAATTAGAGGGTGGTTTCACAATCACTCGCTAAAATAAAAAATGTTCAACAATACACATGTAAAACAAACATTTGATTCAGGTTATTGGTTACAGAATGCTTTAGGATTCCATGTACTTTGAATCACAATGTCAGCATACAGCTAGCTGGCTTTATCACAGGCAACAAACAGATAAGGCGAACAGAAAAGAAAAATAATGAAAAATCAAAAGATCAAATTCCAAGTCACAGGAGAAACTTGTTGCTTTTTTTTTACGCTTTCCAACTGTAGGTTGAAGAAGTGTATATGCTCCAGCTTTTTCCGTCCGTTTATCCATCCGTCCGTCTGCCTGTCGGCACGATAACTCACGTAAAAATGGTTCGATTTCGATGAAATTTTAGTATGTGGTAGGGGACCACCAGGGGACGAACCCTATTGAAAATGGGTGAAGTGGGGTCAAAGGTCACGCCATAAGAGCGGGATCCATACAATTGCCCTTATGCGTCATAACTTGCGTAAATATGGTTCGATTTCAATGAAATATTAGTATGTGGTAGGGGACTACCTGGGAAAGAACCCTATTGAAAATAAATTAAATGGGGTCAAAGGTCAGGACATAGGAGCGGGATCCATTTCATTGCCTTATGCGTCATAACATGCGTAAATATGGTTCGATTTCGATGAAATGTTAATATGTGGTAGGGAACTACCTGGGCACGAACACTATTGAAAATTGGCAAATTGGGGTCAAAGGTCAGGCAGGGCATAAGAGCGGGATTTATTCCATTGCCCTTATGCGTCATCACTTGCGTAAAAATGGTTCGATTTCGATGAAATTTTAGTATTTGGTCGGGAGCCACTGGGGACGAACCCTATTGAAAATGGACGAAATGAAGTCAAAGGTCAGGACAGTGAAGTGGGATCCATTCCATTGCCCTTATGCGTCATCACTTGCGTAAAAATGGTTCGATTTCGATGAAATTTTAGTATTTGGTAGGGAGCCACTGGGGACGAACCCTACTGAAAATGGACAAAATGAAGTCAAAGGTCAGGACAGTGGAGTGGGATCCATTCCATTGCCCTTGCGCATCATAGCATCATAACTTACCTAAAAATGTTTCGATTGCGACAAAACGTTATCATGTTGTTCCGGAGGTATAGTGAACCGGTTTTGTCCAATATCAACGAAATGGGGTCACAGATCATTGCACAAAAGTAAGATTTATTCCACAGCCATTATTCTCATAACTTGCGTAAAACTGCTTCTGTTGCGACAAAACTTCAGTATGTTATTTTTGAGGTATACGGAACAGGTTCTGTTGAATATCATCGAAATGGGGTCAAAGGTCAGGACACAGGAACGAGTTTTATACCACAGCCATTATCCTCATAACTTGAGTAACAATTTCTGGTATGTTGGAAAGCGTATCATAATCAATGCATTGCATGATTTTACTAACTTGTTTATCTGATTGAGTAAAATATTATTTTTCTTTGAAGTTAAAATTTCAGTTATTTTGAAAAGGAAAATATATTTCGTAAATAACGAGCTTCAATTTAAATCTTTCATTCCCAAAATTATTTTCGATACTTATTTTTTTAAAACAAAAAGATCGCAAAAAAATAAAAAAATAAAAAAAAATAAAGCACATTTGGGAGTGTGTGTTTCTCCGCGTGGTAAACTTGCACTACGCCCCAGTGGCGCAGTGGTCTAAGCGCTGGCTTACGACCATTTGTCCGAGAAGGGCCCGGGTTCGAATCTCGTAAGTCATGGATGTTGCGTTTGTCTTACGACGCTGGCTCTCTCCTTTCCCTGGAACCAGTGACCCTAAACTAGAGACGTGCGACTGCTTATAGCCCACTGAGTTGCTCAAGGTGGTCTTTAAACTTCCAATATAAAAAAAAGACTTGCACGCATACCGCAAAAATCAGCAAATCGTCATTAAGGATCTACGTATAATCGGCTGAGAAACACTAATTCACTTCTTCTCAACCTTTGCGTTCCGACATTCCCCAGACGGGACTACGAACCAAAGTTAGGCAGGAATGCATTGCAAAGTAATGGAAGTACAGATTACAATTAACGTGTAATTCATTACAAGGCAATGCAGTAACAGTTAATGCATTACAAGGTAATGCAGTAACAGGTAATTCATTACAAGGTAATCCTAAGTATGGTTTGCACAAGGTAATAGAATTAATATGTAATGCAATTCAATTATTTAATAATGCCATTCCAACGCAACGGAATGAACTAGAAAATCCTATGTGCATACATGCACATATTCATTTTCTTTAGCCACGTATGTGCATACATGCACATACGTGGCTAAAGAAAATGAATCTATAACTACTATTTACAGTAACAAAATACTGTTCTTCACGTGTTTATACTAGCAATATTAAGCAGAAGTCAACAGGCTCCTGGTAATATTAACTAAACGCAAACTACAAGCAGCACAATCAAAAGGACTTACCCCAACTTTGAAAAGTAGGCCTACATCCATTGTTGTCCGGCTTCCTCTGCTAGTGAACGTATATCAGCGGTCGAAAAGACATATATCACAACGAACTGTAAAAACGACCAATTAAGTAAAACGTGAATGAAATGGCACCAAACCGAGTACGAAATGGTGAAATTCGAATGAAATGAGAACATTAAAATCGATTGAAAAGTAAAACCAACAAAGTCAAAAGTTGAAAATGACAAAACCACGGAACTATCTACATTCTACCCATGGTACCAGCATCCAAACATGTTTCGCCAAATACTATGCCTTCATCAGTGGAAGAGTTCACAAGTGCCTAGTCCTCCGTAATGGACTCAGATGTAATATGACATGCCTGAATGAAAAGACAGTGTGTTAACTTCGTCGCATAAGCTATGAACACCTTTACCCTATCTCGCAGTTTTTGTATAGCGACATCTGTGGGAATTTCGCCCACGTATTCGTCCTGCTGATCGACCAAGCCAAGCAAGCAGAGCTTCTCTAACTTCCGTTTAATATTACGTTGATTTTCAGAATGTAACAGGGGTCTCCATGCGTGTGGAATTCGATAGGTGAATTACTGTTACAACATTTCCCTTTATATTTTTCAATAATTAGAGCCTCAGAAGTGAGAATTTGTGTATGAGATCGAAGTGATGTTAGAATTTTGACATTTTCCTAATCGGGTACAGCATTGTGTGAGATGCAATATTGAATAAGTGCTGTTTTGGGCCTTTTCTTTTCCCAATCGTAAACATATTCTTTTAATCGAGTAATAAGGCGTCTCTTAGTATTACCTATGTACATAGAATCTCTTTGATTGGGGTTCGTTATTATCGGGATACAATATACGCCCGATTTATCGAAGATTGACTTGTTGTCATTGTAAGTCAATAAGGCCCCGTTATCGGTGATAGTTTCAGTCAAAAATATTTGATGCTCTGCACTTTCTCTCTTTAAGAAATTGGTAATAGGTGGTAAAAAAGGAATTGATAAGTAAGCTTTATATTCACTTTTTTTATTATGCATAATTTGAACGTTATTTTTGATATTGTTGTAAATGGAAGTAATCAGTCTACCACTATAACCAAATACTTCTGCAGTATTCCTGATCTACTGCAACTCAGCCTGTTCAGATTGTGAGGAAGAAGAATGTGTAATTGGTCTTTTGATATAGTAAGAAAAAGCAGCTGTTTTGTACTTCCAGAGATGCCAAGAATCTCATGGGATCAATGCTGGAACATAAATTGGCTTTCTAAAAACTCTATATTCAATAGAATAATCGTAGTGGAATAAACTCAAATCCAAAAAAATTTGTTTGTTACCAATTTCTTCTTCTAATGTGGTCCTAATAGTAGGATAAATGCTGTTAGAGGCATTTACGAACTTATCAAGTTTCTCTCTAGAATGTTGCCAGAAGATAATACCATCTACATAGCGTAGGTATAAACAAGGTGAGTCCAGGTTAGGTTGTTGGAAGATTGTTTTTTCAATATGCTGTAATTCTACTTCTGCCAACAAGCAGGAGAGTGGGGATCCCATGAGAGCTCCAAATGTTTGTTTATAAATTATATCATCATATGAAAAATAATTGCTCTTAGTAATATATTTCAAAGACGAGATAATGCTGTTCCTTTCCTTACCTTCAATTCCCTCTGTTGACAACTGCTGATTAATTAAATGAATTGCTTCATCTATGGGAGTATTCGGGTAAAGTGCTACTACATCAAGGCTAAACATAGTAAAGTTGAAATCGTGAATCGCTTGAATTTAATCAATTAACTCTATAGAATTAGATACATTGTAAACATGGTTGTTATGCTGTATAAATGTTTTAGGTATTGATAAATAGCCATTTCTAAATTGATAGTTGGAGCGACATTCTTGTTCACAATCAATCTAACTGGTTGATTTATTTTATGTGTTTTAATTTTGCCGAAGATATTCGGAGTACACGCACCAATGGGTAGGTAGGCTTTACGTTTAATCTCACCGAATATCTTCGGCAAAATTGAAACACATAAAATAAATGATCCAGTTAGATTGATTGTGAACAAGAATGTCGCTCCAACTATCAATTTAAAAAGGGCTATTTATCAATACCTAAAACCTGGTCCCAATCACGACAGATACACCAACGTTTTTAAATTCGATTATGTGAAAATCTTCAAGTTGTTCTCGGAACTATTTCCTTGTAGCTTCGTTGAACATCTACGTCACCAGTGAACTGAATTCCTTTCAGGTAGCTCTTGACAGCAGAAAACAATCAGAAATCGGACGGCGCCAAATATGGGCTGTAGGTAGAGTGGGGAAGAAATTCAAACACGATATTCTGTATGGCCTCTGAAGTGAAAGCACTAGCGTGAGGTTTGGCGTTGTCGTGTCATGGAATCATAGGCTTTTTGTTCCCACGCACGCGGTTTACTCTTTGCTTTAACCTTTTAGGCTAGGGGAGGATGGTGCTAGTTGTTATACAGGGCAAGTTGTTACATTGAGATTTCGAATGCCTCTACCTAGTGGCAGTATATTACTAAGCAGTGGATTGTGCATCCATCCATGAGCAACCAGTAGACGTAGTAAGAAGGAGCGAGTTCCTACGTGAATGTGTCGTGTGAATGATTTGGTTTTTATTCTTGTTTTATTTTTTTATAGAAAAAATAAATAACATTAGATTACTAATCGTTCTGATTCAGCTTTGACGAAGCAAGATATGTTTAATATCTTATAGTCATTGTTTTAACGTTGTATGGAGCCTCTATTTTCAATTGTTTCTATAGTTTGTGAACACAGCTATAACCCCGTAGAATTTTCCGTAGACTGTAATGACGAACGGACGTGGTGCTGTCGTTGCTTCCAGAGGTATTATGGAACTGGTTGGTGAGTGTTGCAATCTGCGACAGGCGATTTTGTCGCACCACCGGCTTCAGCACTTGGCGGTACAGCTCTGTCATTTTACGTATCCTACCAGTACGCGAGAGCCTTGTTGTTGCTCCTATGCGTTTCAAATTCACAATAATATCACTCAGATGATGGGGACAGCAGGACAGAAATTCCCCGAAATGACGCGTTGCTAACATGGCAACCTATGACCGTACCATGAAGAAAGTCACTGATCTTTGCCGTAGGGCTCAATGTACTGTTTATGCTTGTCTATAATGTTTTTGTTTTGTTATTTTTATTGAGTGTTTAACGACCACCGTGAGCAACTCAATAGACTATAAGCAATCGAACGTCCCTAATTTAGTTCCACTGGTTCCGGGGTCGAGTCAGTGCCGTAAGACAAACACAACATCCATGCCTCACCGGGATTAGAATCCAGACCCATCTCGGACGAATGGTCATAAGCCAGCGCTTAGATCACTGCACCACCTTGGTGGTCATCTATGATGTTTCGCGGGACACGTCCGTTTTCTTTAACCTGAAATAAAAAAAAATACATCGCTCTTTCCACGTTCCAGAAAATAGCAACCGAAAAATTGTTTTTCAGCCGCCGCCGTGGAAATGAAGCACGGAACTCTCGATATCTAACCGAGCGCGTTAAAAATAAAGTTAACGCTTTCGGTTAGATATCGAGAGTTCCGTGCTTCATTTCCACGGCGGCGGCGGCGGCTGAAAAACAATTTTTCGGTTGCTATGTTTCTGGAACGTGGAAAGAGCGATGTATTTATTTATTTACTGACGCCACGTATTTGGAGGATTTTCATTTTTTCTTTAACCTGTATGGGCTATGGTTGTGACGTTCACGGGCGACTCCACTACTGAAAACGGCTATCCGTACGCTTTCGATTATCTAGTGTATTTGCCGAACGCACAGTAATGGCGCTACTGTGCATGAAATTTCGCGAAAATGTGACGTTACGCAACGTGGTGCCTATTTTTCTATTTATTCTATTGTTACCATGGGGTCGAAAGGGCCATCCAGTGAGTGAACACGTGGCCTGCAAATGTCTCCAGGATGTGCAGCAAACAGCGTGTTGTGCCAAACACCATGATGTTCTGTGGTCTCGTGCTTGCCACGTCGTGCTCAAGCTCGAAAGCAACGTGAAAATAAGGGCCCAAGTCTAATATACCAAATCTTCATATTCCAATGTCCACTTAAATGTGTGTAACGTACCAGGAGATGTGACGTACCTGCCAGAAGGACGCACACGACATAAAGGCAGATAGGAATCAGAATACATGTCCGCGTAGCTTAATTGGTAGAGCAACTTATTCCGGAATGAGTGGACCCGGGTTCGAACCCCGGCGCGGATAAAAATGACGGAGAAATTCACTTCGTTATAATGGCGCCCGAACTACCCGGATGACCCGACCGTTCAAAATCTCGCATTGGTGTGATGTTATTTCCACATCGCGAGATAGGAAAAATATGTGCAGCACTTCGAAAGAAAAAAGAAAAATAAGGGGGAGATGATGTAACGTACCAGGAGATGTGACGTATCTGCCAGAAGGACGCACACGACATAAAGGCAGATAGGAATCAGAGTAATCGTCCGCGTAGCTTAATTGGTAGAGCAACTTATTCCGGAATGAGTGGACCCGGGTTCGAACCCCGGCGCGGATAAAAATGACGGAGAAATTCACTTCGTTATAATGGCGCCCGAACTACCCGGATGACCCGACCGTTCAAAATCTCGCATTGGTGTGATGTTATTTCCACACCGCGAGATAGGAAAAATATGTGCAGCACTTCGAAAGAAAAAAGAAAAATAAGGGGAGATGATGTAACGTACCAGGAGATGTGACGTATCTGCCAGAAGGACGCACACGACATAAAGGCAGATAGGAATCAGAGTAATCGTCCGCGTAGCTTAATTGGTAGAGCAACTTATTCCGGAATGAGTGGACCCGGGTTCGAACCCCGGCGCGGATAAAAAATGACGGAGAAATTCACTTCGTTATATGTGTTGCAGTACTGTTAATCCTGAAGATATTGTGACTTCTAAATAAAGGAGATAATTGCGATTTCTTGGTTTGCCGCCCAAGTGGCAGATGGTCTAAGGCTCTGACTTCTGGATATTCAACCGAGATGAGCCCGTTCTCGAGCTCCGGATGAAGTAAGGGTTGTCTTTGTACATAGACTGGGCTTTACTCTGTGACATTTTCGACACTTGAATGTTAAAGCTTCAAATCTGCTTAGTGAAGCTAGTGAATTCTTATGTATAAAACGTAAATCTTATATTGTTTAGATTTCCCTTTTATCATCATCATTGTCAACCATTATCTCTCCACTGCTGCATGAACGTCTCCCCAAGTTTCTTTCACAACGGACTGCCCTGAGTCAGTCTCCTTCATGTCTCTCCCACATATGTACTTTCGAATTTCATTCACCCGTTTCCATGTGGACTTTTTCTATGTCCTTTCCTGTCCCTTGGAATCCAGTCTAAAATTTTAGCAGTCCATCGGTGGTCCTTCATTCTGGTAATATATCCAGCCCATTGCCATTTCAGGGATTTTAGTCTGATCGTGATGTCTTCCACTTTCCCATAATTGTAGCATAAAAAGACAGGTTGACTGAAGCTAGGATTGCAAAATTCAGAATTGATATGGTATTGCAGTTAGGTAAAACGTGAATAATTTAGAATAAAAAGAAACGTTTTAACTGATGAAGAAATAATTTAAATTTGTTATGTTATTACAATTAAGGAAACGTCAATAATTTAGAAAATAAAGAGAAAGCTTTAATTGTTGAGGGGATTATCAAGCCTTCTCGGATTATCATTAGTAATGAAGACTTTGGTCAGGTTGCAGCAAGCGAAGTTTCTAATAGAACTTCTTTTTGCGTATATTTCCAATTCTTAAAAAAATTGGAAATATAAGCAAAATGTTCCATACGGTAAATGTTGTGCAACAAATTTTTCCAAATCCGACTTTGACCGAAGATTTCGTCGCGAGGCAAGAAAAATACCTGAGGGTTATAGAAATCGAAGAAAGAAGAGGAAGACAGACGGTAGACGACGACTCTTGCCCAGAGCCGTCACCATATCACATACCTAGGTGCTAGGGATTATGATATACTCATATACTCAGTGCAATTATCGTCTTCTTCATTTTCTCACCACCATCTCTGTGATAAATTTAATGGATATTGTGAAAGCCCTACGGTGGATTATGAAACGACCCTCAAGAGGGCGCTGTGAGCGTTAGTTTGGTACTTATCGATCAGTGTGAGTGCTGTGCTGTGCTGATGAGACTGTGTTGTGTGTATCTCATGGTGACCAGAGGGTTCATCATCATGAAGACTAGAGTGTTCATGGCGATCAGAGTGTTCGTCCATCATCAGTGTGATTATAATAAATTCTTGCAGTCCTGTTAAGTGTGAGTGTTAACCTAAGTAACTAACTGTTCCTTTGTGTCATTCTACATTTTGATCCTAGCGACCCGGAAAATCGTGCCAGCTACCTAGAGATTCGTGCTGTGATCAAGAGAGGAGACAGTGTTATTGTTTCGGTTTCGAATATAAGTATGGCGTCGTTCTCTGTGAATAACTTGAGCCCTTTAATAGATACATCGTTTTTGAATACTTACGTCCCAGAAACTGGTGAGTTGTTTCAATTTATGAATTTTTGTTCTACAAGTAACAATGGATAGGTTACTGACCAAGAAAAAGGTACTTAAAAGTATCATCACTAAACTGTCAAGCGAGATTGGGAAACAAGATCACGATGTTATTCCATTAGAGCTTTTTGAGAAAAGGTGTCAGAAGGTCGGTGACGAACTTAGTAAAATATTTGACAATATTTATACTCTCTGTCAGAAGAAGAGTTGGATAAATATATTAAAGAACAACAATTAATTCAAGATAACATCGATGAAATATGGGTATCAGTGAACAGAGAGAAATTAAAATTTAATTGTAGCTTTGATTCTCATAGTAGTTTTTCAAAAACAGAAACCGGCGGGTTGAAGGTGTACGGCTGCCAAAGAAAATCTCCCGTCTTTGAACGCAAACTTTCAGGGTTGGCTTTCCTTCAAAGATCTCTTTAAAGCAAGTGTGCATAATAATAGTAACCTATCAGAATCACAGAAATTGTCGTATTTGAAATTGTCGCTGCATGCGGATGCGGCTAGAATTATTCAATCCATAGCCATTTGTGATAGTAATTATCAAATAGCCTGGGATTTGTTGCCAGAGCGATATTCGAATAATCGAGAACAAGTGTTTGTTCATATTAAACGGTTCATGTGTATCCCTTCTATTCAGAGTGAATCGCCAGCCGCTATTTTAAATTTGGTCGATACGGCAAAGGAGTGCATCAAATCATTGGAAATTTAAGGGAAGAAAATTGAAGGGTTTTCAGAGACGATATTGGCCTATATGTTATTGCAAAAATTAGATTCTTCCACTAAGCTATATTGGGGAGAATCACAGATTTGTTTCCAGGTGTGGACGGTAAGGTAAGGGTAGTCAGCGTCCGGACACCAAATGGTGTTTACAAGAGATCCATTTCCAAAATTTGTATTTTTCCTTTAATTAATTAGAAAAACTACATTCTAGTGTTTAATGTGTACCAAGTTTGTGTATTATAATTAATTTTCATTTAATCATAATTGAATGTTTTTCGGAAAACATTGCAATGCCGGGCGGAATGTTAAAGCCCTACGGTGGATTATGAAACGACCCTCAAGAGGGCGCTGCGAGCGTTAATTTGTATTTATCGGTCAGTGTCAGTGCTGTGCTTATGTGAGTGTGTTGTGTGTATCTCATGCTGACGAGAGGGTCCATCATCATGGAGACTAGAGTGTTCATGGCGACCAGAGTGTTCGTCCATCATCAGTGTGATTATAATAAATTTCTACGGTTCTGTTAAGTGTGAGTGTTAATCTAAGTAACTAACTGTTCCTTTGTGTCATTCTACAGATATAAATGATTAATTTCCCATAAACATGAGAACTTACGTGTTTTAATGTGCATGTATACACTGAAGTGCCAGAAAAACTGGTACATACGAGCTTATGCAAAATACATAGCAACGTCATCTATGCGCGTACTCGGTTGCGTCCGCCAGTGCGTATATAAAGTGATAGACATCCTTGTCAGCTCTCAGAGCTGTTTTCGGCATGAGAATCACAAGTAACAACGATTAAGCGATTTTCAACGTGGTAGCGATTTTCAGCGATTTTCAACGCCATAGTTGGCGCTCGTGAGATGGGCCATAGTATTTCGGAGGTAGAAACAAAGTTCGGATTTTCACGGACGACCATTGCAAGGGTGTACCGTGACTACAAGAATTCCGGCAAAACCTCCAACCTACAATACAAGTGCGGCCGTAAAAAGACATTGGGTGAACGTGACCATCGTCGGCTGTGAGGAATCGTTTCACGCGATAGGTGTGAAAACGCTCTTGCAGGTATCATCGGAATTCAATGTTGGAGCCTCAACAAGCATCAACGTCCGGACTGTACAACGTACCCTGCACGATATGAGCTTTGGGAGCCGACTCCCAACTTGAGTCCCCTTGATGGGTGCACGACACATAGCTATGCGCCTCGCTTGGGCACGGCATCATCGCCACTGGACACGTGATGACTGGAAACAAGTAGCCTGGTCTAATGAGTAGCGTTTCCAACTGTATCGGACAGATGGAAGGATTCGTGTGTGGCGCAAACCCCATAAAGCCATGGATCCCACCTGTCAACAGGGAACTGTACCAGCTGGTGAGGGGTAAATAATGGTATGGGGTGTGTTTAGCTGCACTTCACTGGTACCCCTGGTACCTCTACAAACGTCTGTGACCGGCCAACGCTATGTGCGCATCCTTTCTGACGAGATACACCAGTTCATGTCCTGCATTCATGCTAATGGGTTGGGCTTGTTCCAACAGGACAACACAAGCATCGGGACGTCACGTTATGGTTAGAGGAGCATTCATCTGAGTTTGGGGGTTGCCATTCTCACCCAAGTCCCGAGATCTGAACGTGATAGAACACATTTGAGATGCCATGCAACGCGCTATCGAACACAGGAATCCGAGACCTCGGAATACACCAGAATTGTGAAATGCTCTGCAGGAAGTATGGTATGCATTGCCTACAGCATATTTTCAGAAACTAGTGGAGTCCATGCCCCGTCGTATGTCTGCAGTCCTGCACTCCCGTGGGGTACCTACCAAGTATTAGACTGGTGTACCAGTTTTTCTGGCACTTCAGTGTATACTCCAGATTTCAGTAATGGACCAAAGATTAGGGGTCTCCGCTGGCCGAGCCGGCTCTCCAAGCCCGAGCTTTGTTTCAGTTTAGAGAAGAAAGCAAGGGGTCAGGCAGGGCATTTTCCCATACACGTACGACCGAGCAGGGTCAATTCAACCTACTGTTTTTATCGCATTTTATCGCATCAATTCAACCTACTGTTTTTTTATATATATAAAGAAAGCAAAAATCGTGTTTCCAGATATCCTGTTGTGTTTAACTGGTTTTTTTTACTACCATGACCATAGCTCAAGGCGTAGTCACAGATGTGAGGAGCGGCACTCAAAGGTAAAAACACTTCGGAGCCTGTTAACAACAAAAAGATTCCACTACCAGCGAGGGTGGTGTGTGCTGTGGAGTAGGGAACGGGAATATCTGCAGTGGAGTGCTGTGTGTGTGGGACGGGAGGTTTTCGTATGAGAGAGCGGGACGACTTTGATTGTCTCTCCTGTTCCTAATCCGTATAGGGATTGACTTTTGTAATGTTACCACTTGCTAGTTCAGAGAAAGGGAGATTCTGATCTCCCTTTGTCTTTTTTCTTTATCTTTAGAGGTCATATTCTTGGAAAATTGCCAAAATTTAGTTAATATTTTTAGGTTTACATTCAACAAAATATTTTCAATAATATCTCATTTCAATATTTAATTTTCACAATTTAATAAAATACAATAGAAAGATAAAATAATACGAAATGGCACATCATGGGCTAGGCCAGTCTTAAATAATAGTTGCAATAGACGGGCTAGGCCTCAATAATAGCTGCATTTGACGGGCCGAGCCAGGACTTAAACGCACTGGGCCTTAACCCGGGTCGGACTTACCAAATATGACCCGCGCAGACCACTACCGGAGGCCCCATACCTTTCTTCGCGATGGTGAATGAATCTCTTAGCCAGTCGGTTATTAGAATCCCTGCCCATTTGGCCCGTCACACAATCAGGTAATAGAGTGGAGGCGGAAAGTAGTGGTCCCGCGGCGACAGCGAATGCTGGCGGACCGATCCAAGGTACTTAGAAGGAGGAGAGGTAGGTCCATCGTAACCGAGCCGTCTTTCCGCTTCTCTTTGCTGCGCTGTGACGTCACGGTGGCCATAAGCGAAGCTGTAACGCGCACGGAGCCATACCGAGAAAGTGTCGTGTGCTCTGTGAATATTCAATCGAAATAACAGAGCTAGTTTTGAGTAAATAATTTTTAAGTAAAAATTGTACAAACATCCAACTATTTTTCAAAATACAGTAAAAAATATAAATATATACTGAGAAAAAACGGGAATATGACATGAATACTGTTCGATGCTTTTTTGCTGAATATCTTTTTTATTTCCAAAAGCACACTGCAATGGCTCTTTGGAGCTGGGAAATCTACATTTCATTACGTCGAATCAGTCATTTACCAATTTTATAAAATTAGCAATTTTTTTCTTTCAAGAAAAAAAAATACTCTACAGCTTTGCTTACGTAGTTAGATTGCATCTGAGGCTCTAAAACTAATTTTCTATCTCATGGGGCCTCTTGCATTTGACTCTATCCATTTTATTTTATGAAACACCTTTAATTCTGAGTTATTACGTTCCAGCAAAAGGTCAAATATCTGGCGAGTGATGGTTCTACACTACAGCGTGTTCCGCGATCAAATATATGATTTCGGAGAAGCTTACTTAGATGGGGCACATCGGCAAACATCCATATTTTTCGATATTCATTTACTGGATTTGGAAAAGAAGACAATATTGGGGTTATTCCAAGCTGCCTCCAAACCTTGAGCACCCCCCCCCCTAGATCAGCACTAAATAATACGATTGCTCCATGCACTAAATAACCCGATTGCTCAACGGCTCGAATTATGTCAGTTAACAGCTTTTGATCCATCTGCTTATCAAAATAATTATACAGTATATGGTTGTTTCAAACTTTCCAGAAGCTCTCAGCATAACTACTAAAACGTTACTATGCGGTCCTAAAATTTTATCAGAAACAACATCATAACAATATCGGCAATCAACGCTCATTTCACCAAAACATAAAACTGAAACTTTGTCGAATTCGGTTAGGTGTATAGCATTCATTTTCATCACCTTTAAAACGGGCTCAATTAAACCACCGGTAACACAAATTTACCACATCCCCTTTTCAGAGAGGAAATGCTTGGAAGCAGTATGTGCATTTTATTTTTGATGAAAAGATATGCTTTTCGAGAAATAGCATGCAAAACAGGTACTTGACTTATATCTTCTTCATTCCATTTTGTTGGTCTCTTTTTTGACACAAGAGTTTGAATTTGCACTTCAGTGAAACAATGGCCAAGCAAATTTATGATAGCTGGCCACCTTTCACTGTTGCTTAGCAAATTTCTATTCTTGTATTTGCGTTTCATAATATTAATTTTCGTTTTCAGGCTTCTTTTCTCGAGGCAAAAGTATCGTTTTATCATTACCAACTGTTTTCTTATGTTTGATAATTCTTCCCGTAGTGAATTATTTTCACTCTTCAGTTGCATTATATTTTTGTTCAGACATTCGCACTTCTCACATAACGTTGACGGTATGATAAGTGTTGGTCAGGAATGATGTCACTTTCATTGTGACCTGTGATTTGACGTTTAATTGGAGATAAACCTTCAATTCGATTTAATGCATTTTCTTTTCTGATCTCTCCGATCTTAAACCGTTCACTTCGAACAGAAGTTTGCTCCTCCATCTGCTAAGGCATATTATTTGTAGGCATGGCATTTTTTCTCAGTTTTTTTCTGGGAGGCAAGTTCAGCAATTTATTTCTAAGATCTCGCTCTTACTTCGAGACATCAAAGTGTTCTGAACACATTCGAGTATTCTTTGCATCGAATACATCCTTTCGACAGCATTCCGCAAGCCATTGCTTCAAGAAATCTCTATCCGATGGGTAAACATGGTATGTAACATCTAACTTCGGGTATGTAACATCTAACTTCCTTTCCTTTGAACTGTTATTAAGACAAAGTTCAACAGCGTATCCAGGTATTTTTGAGATAGTTGTACACAGAAGGCAAATGAAGAAAAAAATGAATGAAACGGTAAAGCAGGTCTAAAATTGACAAAGAAATTCAGCGAGTCATCGACACTACAGCACAAGCTCCGAATGCTCAAGAGATCGTTTATGGCTACTGTGACGTCACACTCTAGCTCGTAGGGTGACAGCTTGCCGGCGGCACGGAAACAAAGGCGATTGGACCTACCTCTCCTCTTTCTAAGTACCTTGGACCAATCCCGTCAGGGTGAAGACTCGTTGGTTCTCGGCTGGGTTGGTCTCCTAACGCTTTCGCTAAACAAATAATAAAAGGGCTCTATTTCTCCCTACAGAGCCAGCGTTTTGGTGGTACAGACAAAGTCATCAGATGCTTACGAGGAAAAGAGATAGCGAAAAAAATATAACACACATTTTCGACCTAGCGGAAAATAAACTATATTGACAAAAGTCACCACACAATTCTTCAAAAGCAAATGATCGGAACCGCTGCGTAGTTAAGATGCGCGGTACAGCTGCAAACGGTATAAAACCAAGCCTTCAGCTGACTGCGATCATATCGCACTGTGAGTTTGAGTAAAAATGTCGCAGAAAAAGAGAACTGGCTTTGAGAAAGGAAAGATTGATGGGTGTTATATTAGTGGGTTGTCCATAAGAGGAACCGAGAGGCGTTTAAACATACCCAAATCATCTATTTCGGATGTACTAAATAAGTGGAAGACACATGGCGTGCCTGAAGCAGCAAAAACGTACAGGCAGACCAAAGAAAATCAGTGATAAAGGACGTCGAAGCCTCAGGAGAGTCGTTACAGCTAATCGACGGCATTTACTCACCTGTACACAAGACCTAGGTGTACAGGTGAGTAAAAAGTGCTGGAACCTCGGTATGTACACATTCTATTCGCAGAGAATTTGATTCCATGGGTTACCGTGGTCGTGCCGCTGCTCATAAGCCTTTCATCTCCACTCGGAATGCTATTCGTCGTTTCGCATGGAGTAAAGAACATTTATCGTAGACCGTAGATCAATGGAAACGGGTCCTATGGACTGATGAATCCACGCACACGATCCATCAGTCTGATCGCCGTGCGTGGGTTGTAACGTGCCTGCCCAGCAGGGCGAACACGACATAAAGCCAGATAGCAATCAGCACGAACGTCCGCGTAGCTCAATTGGTAGAGCGACTTATTCCGGAATGAGGGGACCCGGGTTCGAGCCCCGGCGTGGACAAAAATGACGGAGAAATTTACTTCGTTATAGAATATGGTGACTGCCGGGGAACGACATTTACCACAGTGTACTGTTTCTATAGTCAAGTTTAGAGCTGGCAGTGTACTCGTGTGGACGTGTTTTTCGTGGTATGGTCCCGGCCCATTGGTTAACGTGGACAAACCTGTTAACCAGCACGGCTACCTCGATATTCTGTACAATTATGCTCTATCAACTCTGTGGCAATATTATGGAACCGGGCCTTGTGGCTACCAGCAGGAAAATGCACCGAGCCATAACGCAAGGACTGTTGCAGCGTGGTTTGACGATAATTCCGTATCGTGTGTGGACTGTCCAGCACATTGCCCTGATCTTAATCCCATAGAGCACCTGTGGGATGAATTACAGCGCCACAGAAGAAGTTTGGAACCAAGGCCTTCTACTAAGCAACATTTTAGCGGCAGCATTATGTACTGAATGGAACCGCATACCTATCGCTGTGTTCCAAAACCTTGTCGAAAGCCTTCTCGAAGTGTCAGTGCATGCATTAGGCCAAAGGTAGACCGACACCGTACTAATGTATGTCAATAAATGCTATGTTGTGTTTCTCTTCTAGGTGTCCGGTGAGTTTATTCAATATATTGTATATGTCGTATGCTCTTTTGGCTGTCCAACAGAATAGGAAATTTTCAAATCCGACCTTTAACCGAGGAATCAGCAGATGGGCAGCTACTTATTGTTCTAAGCATTGTTCATGTTGGCCGTTAAATAACGGAAATAATGTTCATATACAAGGTGTTCGTAAACTGTTTTGACAAAAGAAGAGGGGTGATAGTAGCCATGAAGATGAACAATATTTACAATAGAACCTAGGGTCGCATTCCACTGTGAGTTCCAGGAAAGAGAAACTTCGAAATACGTCCAACAAGCACAAGTCGTCACCTCAGAAGTCATTTCTTTCGTGCCTGAGAAGTAGCACATCGCCAGAACATCACCGTCAAGTATTTACCGTATGCAAATTGCCAGAGAAAATACGCAGCATCGACAGTTGTAGCTGATTGGCTTATCAAGGTGCAGTAGACACTTCCTGAATGATTACACATATCCCGCACGATGGATTGGACGTGGCGGACCCGTGGCATGGTCTCCATGCTCACCGGACTTAAATCCATTGGACTTCTTCTTCTGGGGGCATATGAAATCATTGGTGTACGAGACGCCTGTGAACTCCGTGGAAGATCTCGTCGCGAGAATCGTTGTTGCAGCGGACAGCATAAACACGACACCACGAGTCTTTGAAAGGGTGCGCCAGTATTTCATTCGCAGGTGTGAATTGTGCAACGGCACCCGTGGTCGCCACTTTGAGTATGTCCCTGATCTCCATAAATGAGATTGTGCAACTTATAATGTCGTTAATTCTTATTCTTTGCACTGTTGAAAGTTCAACTTGGACATCTAACTTTACTCTTTTCTGACACTCAGAGTGGAATGCGACCCTAGGTTCCATTGTACATATTGTTCGTCTTGATGGGTACTATCACCCCCATTCCTTTGTCAAAACAGTTTACGAATAACCTGTATATGTTGCAAATGTGGTCTTCGCATTTTTCGTGTCTTTATGCGAATGCGATTACTCATCTCACAATTTTTCTCTTCACGGTCTGTACTACGTAGGTCTTCCAGAAAATAATACCCGTTTGAGCATAAAGGGTGAGCGAGGCAATGAACGCCGCACCGTCGAGGCTGTCCACCCTCAGCCAGACGTTGGGGAGGCTCGTGGCAAGTTTCATGTTATTGTAGTTATTGGAACCGTTGTTGTGCTTGTTTCAAATGGTGAACCGAATTAAAAGTCCCGAAGAGTACGAGGTGCGTTCTGTGATTCGCTTCCCGAATGCTGAGAACGTTCGTCCGAAAGACATTCATCGTCGGATTACGGTTGTTTACGGTTATAGGGTGAAGGATGAATCATCGGTACGGTGGTGGGTTCGTTGTTTGATGCGGGGAGAACAAATGTGTGTGATGACCAGAGCTCCGATCGCCTATCGCTCGTTACCGCAGACCTCAAGAAACGTGTCCATGATGTCATCAGACACGAGCATCGCATCAAACTGGAAGAATCGCATGCCCGATTCTCAGATTATTCTCGCGCACTGCTCCACGAAATCGTAACGGAACACCTTGTGTGCAGGAAAATTTGCACCAGGTGGGTACCACGAATGTTGACTGATGACCACAAAAGGAACCGTATAGTTGCAGCTTTCAGTTTTTTTACCCGTTACGCGCAAACGGGCGACGAATTCCTTGACCACATAGTGACAGGAGATATAACGTGGGTCAGTCATTTCATGCCGGAGAGCAAATACAAGTCGCTTGGGTGTCACCATTCCTTATCCCCGAGGGAACCACGCAACTGTAAGCAAACGCTTTCAGTAAGAAAGGTCATTGATACAGTCTTTTGGGATAGCAGAGGTCTCTTGCTGGTTGAGTTGCTCACCCGAGGTACAACCATCAACGCCGACGCCTATTGTGCGACACTGCATGGTCTGTGTAATGCCTTTCGAAACAAGCGGCGCGGCATGCTCTCCAAGGGTGTGTGGTGTTTCTGTATGACGATGCGATTCCTCACATGACACGTCAGACCCAACAACTGCTTCAGAGTTTCAAAAAGAGGTTCTGGATTATCCGCCCTACAGTCCGGACTATGCTCCCAGTGCTTACCATTTGTTCACCAAATGGAAGAACTTTTGGGATGACGGAGCTTCGCTAGTGACGATGATTTGAAAGACTGAGTAACACAGTCTTTGCAGGGACTAGCGACAGAGGTATATGATGAAGGTATTCAAAAACTGGTCACACGATATGACATGTGCCTAAACACCGGCTGTGATCTTCTATATACACTGGCGGAAAGTGAAAAAAGAACACCAAGAAGGAGACGTCTGATACCAACGAAATTTATACAGCATAATACCGGAATACAGAGGATAACGTGATCAAAACATTATGGCAAAATACAGCTGTATTTGCTGGTAAACTGAAAAATAACATTTCCATGTAACATGGTTAGTACGAGGTTGAACCGCCATGAACTGCATCACACTGTGCAATTCTGGCATGAAGTCTGTCGTACAGATGTTGGATGTAAGTCTGGGGTATTGAGTTCTAAGCATCCTCAACCTGGACGCGTAAATCGGGGATAGTCGTGGCTGGCCGTGGAGACCGGATAAGTCGTTGTCCAATAAAATCCCACATGTGCTCAATGGGGGACAAATCCGGTGAACGTGCAGGCCATGGAAGTTGTCTCACACCCTGAAGTGCATGTTGCGTTGCACGTGCCGTGTGTGGGCGTGCGGTATCTTCCTGGAAAACACCACGATGGACCGACCTTACAAATGACACAACAACGGGCTGAATGATGTTGTTGGTGTAGGAGGTGCTGTGTAACATACCCGGTACAAACACTAGTTGTGTACGGGAGTGATAGCTGATCGCTACCCGCACCAGGAGACCAGGTGTAAGCCCTGTGTGTCGCTGGCGGATGCAAGAAGGGTGGAGACGCTCCCCTGTGCGTCTGCGAACACGCATACGGCCATCAAAGGCTCCCAAGCAGAATCTGCTTTCATCACTGAACACGACAGATCGTCATTGCGTTCTCCAGTGCAGACGTTGGCGACACCACTGCAGCCGTTCCTGACGGTGGGATGGAGTCAGAGGTACACATGCCAGAGGCACATGTGCACGCAGATGGTTGCGGATTGTTCGCACAGTCACCACAGGTGCAACGGCAGCTAGGATTTGCGTCGCAGTGGCTCTTCTTATGCGTCGATCGGTCCGCTCATCAGTCCGTCTGTGACTCCAGGTTCCACGTCTTCTCGTGTGGAAATGTTCCTCGGACCATCTACGCTACTTTCGTACCACTACCGATACTTCCCGTCCAATTCGCTCCGCAATACGACGATACGACCACCCAGCCTCGCGGAGTCCAACTAGACGACCTCACTCAAAGTCCGATTACTGCTGAAATCATACACGTCTTCCATGTCCAGGCATTGCAGCTTCTTCAGGGTCTTCGCACGTGTCCGCACGTCGACGACTGATTACATTCACTTCGCCGTACTCCTTAAATACCACCGACGATAATTTGCATATTATGTCATGCTGTGGCGTACGCACTCACCGGCTGGTCCCGAAATTAGCATCAACCCTACGTAAACTCGACCCATTAACATATGTAAATTTCATGATCGTCCGCCAATTCGTTCTTGATGTTCTTTTTTCAATTTCCGGCAGTGTATATATAAAACAGACTGTGTGTGTGTGTCTGTCGGTCGGATTTCACATGGAATTAGGCGACCTAGAGCGACGAAATGTGTTATGAAGGTACTTGTAGACATCTTCTGATGCACCTCGAAGCGATTTTTTTTATTTGAATTTGAGTTTTAGTTATTTAATGTTACGTGTTTCTACCCGATCCGAGTGTGCCTTTCCGCTTTGCTGACATCAACTTGATCACACCGAACGTTAAGGCGTGCAGAAAAGTAGTTCACCGTAAATTTTAGGCGTTTCTTTTTTAGAATTCCGTTACGACAATTTTCATTCGTAAATACATTTATTACGTCCTTTTTTGTAAGCGTTGTTTGCCGATTGTATTATGACCTTGAGGGTGGAGAAGAAAAAAAGAAAATAGAACGTAGTTTTTCAATCTGCGTTATTAATTCAAAAGTGCCATACGTCAGAAGGACATCATACTGTGACGACGTTGTGAGTTAGAAAATAGAATGTTTTTTTAACGTAATTCTAAAAAAGAAATGGCTTTGATTTATCCTGAACAACTTATCTTCGCGTTGGGTGTGATCAGGTTGCATGTAAAGAAAGCGGAAAGGCACATGTTTTTTTTTTTGTTAAGCGTTGTTTGTCAATTGTATTATGACCTTGAGGGCGGAGAAGAAAAAAAGAAAATAGAACGTTGTTTTTCAATCTCCGTTATTAAGCAATGACACGAGATTATCTGTCAAGAAACTAATGAAGAATGTTATTGAAGCTACTATAATGACTGGACATGCAGCAGGCAAAAACATTTTTATTCCAAGGATCCCTATCATCCCATCTGATGTCCCGTTTCAATTTAAACGTCTTCAATTCCCGATTCGTTTGAGTTTCGCCATGAGCATCACTAAGGCACAAGGGCAGTCTCTAAAAGTTGTTGGACTGGATCTACAAAGTCCATGTTTTTCCCATGGTCAACGGTACGTTGGTTGTTCCAGAGACGGAAATGGGAAAAATCTTTACATCTTTGCTCCAAATGGAAGGACTGTTAATATTGTTTACCACGAGGCTCTACAAGAATAAGGTACTCTTCATCTCAATCAATTTCATTGCATAAGCCTTCTGCTTTCAAACTTTTTGAATTATTTACATTGGACGTGACAACTACTAAATAATTCAAATACATTTTTTTATCCTAATATTCTATTCCGGGAAGTTGTACTACAAAGTTGTATAAACCTTGATTTACCAATCTTAATTTAATTGCCGATATAGCTTTTACTTTATACTATCACTAGCCCGTCAACGACGGGTACAAAAGGCTAGTTATGTAACAAAATGACTGATTATATGTAGAATACAAGAACTCCGACAAATTCGGTTCCTTTTGTTTTTATTTCATAACGGGTATTACTTTCTGGACGATCCTCGTATTATTCATACTTGTAATCATAATACAACTGCAGGTGCATAAAGGTGTATTAATATCCTTAAGAACTAGTTTGAAATAATCGCTTTCCCTTTGAGAGTGAAGTTCTGACCTTGAGTTTGCTTCTTCTTTGTGGATTTTATAGGAATTAGAATGTTTTCTGACGGGGGAGATGAATTGTGAAAATGACACGAACGAACTATCAAGTGACTGGACATTTTACCCAGAATAAAATAAAGTATTTAACGAATCCTGTATCAAAGTCAGATATGAAAGAGCAAATGTAAAGCTTACAGATATTTATTTGCATAGAAATAACGAAAAGTTGCGAATAAATACCTAATAAACTGGATTGCTTCAAATCAGGGAAATAAAGTTTACACGGGAGGCCGTAGTTGCTGCAGAATAAGTCATTAAATAATTTTATATATTGATATAACGTTTCCCAGTTTCATAAAACTGTTTTCTAAATTTTCTATACCCTCTGAAAAATTATTTTTTATGCATGAGTTCTGATACACATGAAAATTTATTTTTTTATGTACGAGTTCTGTACAACTTGAATTCATTGTTGCATGTACAGTCGAAAAAAGAGTATGAATATTGGCCGTTTTGAACCCTTTAAAAGCTGAAAATTCCGAAACTGGAGAAACTAATTTACATGCTTTAGTGTTTTCTGTTCTGGGAGTTAATATTTCAATCTTTAGTCTCTGACTTAATTTGGGAAACACACATGCTGAAGGACTATACGTGATAATAGAGTACGCATGAACAAAGAAAATCAGGAGTCAAGTATTCATTCAATATAGTGATCCGGGGGAACAACCACTCAATTAGCAGTTGCATCAGTTGACTCCGAAACCCATTAAAGCAAATCGATAAGTAAAGACACTCAGAGTCCATTATTTCCTCAGGATATCTCTTCTTAAACTCACATAGTATAAGTTACATTTACCTTTAACATCAATGCGTATCTAATCGTTTCGTCATCGCGTCTGTGAACATGATATTTCTGCGGGAGAAATTTTGAAAAACGTAAGAGCATATTGTAGAAGATGCTTTGGAAAATTTCTTGAATTGTGTAGGAACAAAAGCACTCCAATCTATTCAACGCTTTATCACCTCTTCTGATACATAAGTTTTCCTTCTGTTGGGTTGAGGAAATGTACAACTGAATTGTTCAAGATTTATGGCTTTCTATAAGATGAAACGGAAATTTCTTTTTGAATGGGATGGAAGATGGCGCTGCCTGATTTTGTGTTACTTAGTGCTCAATTTTTCCTGTTGGTAACAGGAAAGAACGTTTTAGCTCTGAAAGCTTGAATTCTTCAAGAAACGCATATAGCGTATTAAATCCGTTTATTTTTGTGGCGTACTAAGAACAAAGATTCGCCAAGCTTTCGAACTCCACGGGGAGGCTTTCTCAAGGCATTGGTAGACATAAAAATGCAGAGAATTGGAACACGTAAGGAACAAAGATGATTTTTGAAAATAACGTGGGTGACATCACGAGCGTATTGCACGAATTTTTAACAATGCGTTATTAAAAGAGTTGTATCGATTATATTCAGGGATTTGCACTTCGTTTTGGTTACTCTGACTTTCTTGTTACCAGGCTAATTAAGAGTTCCTTGGAAGGAACGGTTTCCGCAATACCCAGAGAGCAGAAGACTATTCGTTTTGTTGGGTCACTACCTTTTGTTCCAAATTTGACAAATCTTTTGAGGAACATTTGGAAAAAATACAATCTAAGTTTCGGAATCAAAACACAGAATATCATGAGTGTCATACAGAATGACTGGGACTCTGTCCTAACTGAAGATCGACAAGGCGAATACGCCATTCCTCTACAGGCTCTCGAACAGGGAATAAACAATAGCGTCTACGTGGGCTCCACACTTAGAACTGTCGAAAAACGTGTGTATGAACACAAGTACAACATCAAGACCGGTTCGTTGACCACTGCTTTGTCAAGACATTGCATCGACGGGACTTTCACTCCCATGTGGGAAGATATTACATTACTTGACTCTCATAGTACTAAGTCTGCCGTTCTGATGGCAGATAGCCTTCACATATTTAAATCTGGGCGGCGGTTGTGGCAACGATGACACTCTCGTGCAGATCCCCTTGCCTTGGAAGTTATTGCTGAATTCCGCTTCCAAACACAATCAAGCTAGACGGCAACAATCACGAAGGGAGGAAGGAGTGGTAGTCACGGGGAGGAAGGGGTACGGTGAGGGAGACTGTTGGCTGCGAAAATATTTGGGGGGGGGGGGATAATAGTACGTGTGGTGGTGGAGGAGGAGTGCTGTATTCAAATATTGGGGGAGGGGGTAGGAATGTAACCTTTTTTAATGTTTATATATCTTGTAATATATGTTTTTACGTGCTGTCGTCTCTGTTTTCAATCTTTCTAAACATTTTTGTCTCTGAGCTTGCGTAGAACCGCTTAGAGACTTTGTTATCAACTATACTACAGAATCTATCGTGTTTGTGATGCAGCTGCAGTACTTCCGCAACTTGAAGAAGGAACTCTCTGAGTTCCGAAAGATCTCGTGGGTTTTAGTGTTACTTTTATTTTTCATGTGGTTCATATCTCAATAAAATATATTATCTCGTGCTCAGACGGCTTATGTAGTTTTTAGGTCGAAGACATGTATTATGTTTTCTCTAAATTTTAAATAACAAAGATTTTTCTTTAACAGTGCAGCAAAAAAAAAAAAAAAAAAAAAAAAACACACAGTACTAAAGAATGCCCTTAGACAATATACAGAAATTAAATAATAACATTTCAGCAAGTTCTAATTCCGGTGAAGTGGTGCGAAATCAGTATTATATCAACATCGATTTAAGTGAAAATGCTTTTTGGTTTAAATATCATTGCTTTGACAATGAAAGAGTGTAGAGCAGGGGTTCTCAACCGGTGGGGAATACCACCTTGGGGGAAGGGGGGATTTCGTAGTTTCAAGGGGGAATGCGCGCCAGCCTGGCACATCGTCTTTTCAGTCCCCTGACTTCACCGCGGCATTTGCTGCTGCATCCCAAGTGCAGAAAAAAAATATGAAGAACCGAGAGAGGAATCTGGCGTGCTGCCAAAGTCACCGCTCGCTCGAAACCGGTTGGAAGCGCTTTTGTTGCACAGAAGGAAAAGCAAGTTTTTACGAACTCCTACGTGTTCATATCACCCTGTAACGTCGGAGCTTGTTATTGCGCGTTAATTCTTTGCAAGGAAGTTGTAGTTGAGCGAGGGGATTTATGTCGCTGAAGGGCTTGTGATACTATTTCCTCGTGAACTTTTTATTTATCAATAGTAGAACAGAATGAGTGTCAAAAAAGAGCGTATGATAATTCATATATTCAATATGGATTCACATCCGTTAAAGTCAATGGAGAACACAGACCTCAATGTGTTATTTGTAGCAAAGTTTTGTCAAATGATTTCCCTGAAACCAAGCAAGTTGAATCAACATTTGCAGAATGTACATCCTCAACACAAGGACAAAAGCTTTTTTGAGCGGCATAGGAATGCTCTCAAAAAGATGAAACTGGATTCAACAGGGGCATTTCAAGAAATGAACCACAAGGCTTCCGAAGCTTCTTACGTCGTAGCATTGGAGATAGCAAAGCAGAAAAACCGTATACAATTGGGGAAACTTTGATCAAACCTTGCGCTCTTAAAATGGTGGAAATTGTGTTGGGAAATGAAATGGAGAAAAACTTGCAGCAGTTTCACTATCAAACAGTACTGTTCAAAGGAGAATTAGTGGCATGGCCATTGATATCAAGAATCAAGTTATGCAGGAGATTAGGGATACAGTATTTGGCTTATTTTCAATTCAACTGGATGAATCGACTGATGTGTCATCGTGTTCCCAGTTATTGGTGTTTGCAAGATATCTTCACTTAGGTTCATTTAAAGAAGAGTTTCTCTTTTGTTCCTCATATATTTTGAAAAAGGTTTCATCTTTCTTTGAGTCAGAAAATCTTTCATGGGATAATGTATGTTTGTGCTGTACAGATGGAGCACCAGCTATGTTGGGGACAAAATCTGGATTTCAAGTTAATGTGAAAAAGTTGTCTCCAAAAGTGAAAGGCATTCATTGCATGATCCATCATCAAGCACTGGCCTCAAAAACACTTCCAGCTCCACTATTGATGGTTTTGGATCAAACAATTCAAATTGTTAATTTTGTCAAGGAAGGAGCTCTTATTCACGACTTTTCAAGCAGTTATGTATTGACCTGGATGCAGGCCATCATTTGCTTCTTTTCCACACACAAATGTTCGTTGGCTTTCAAGAGGAAATTTAAGTGAGCGAGTATTTGAGCTTAGAGATGAGCTTAAAATATTTTGTGAAATTAAGGGTAAGATGGAATTTTTGCCTGGTTAGACGATGAGGAATGGATCTTGCGCCTTGGTTATTTGGTTAATATTTTTGAGCAGCTGAATAAATGGAATCTTCAGATGCAAGGAAGAAATACCAACATCATAAAATTAATCGATTCTTTGAATGCTTTTATGAGTAAACTAGAAAATTGGAAGAGAAAAGTCAACATGAAAAATGTTGCAATGTTTGAGAAATCGTCATCAATTCTTGTTACTAGTGGTAATGACGAAATACTTCCAGAATTTGCAGAAAGTGAAATTTTGCAGCATTTGAGAGCACTAGAAAATGAATTCAGCCGATATTTTCCGGAACTTTGTGATGAGGAGTTGGACTTAGTGCGAAATCCATTCAAATTATCGGTTGAAAAAGTTCCTGATGCTTTTCAAGATGCATTTCTGGAACTGACGACTGATTCGCGAGCAAGAGACATGTTTGATGAGGAACCAGTCTCAGAATTTTGGCCTCTGATGTGTGACTCTTACCCAAGAGTGGCTGAGAGTGCTATCCGTGCATTGCTTCCATTTGTGTCGACGTATCTTTGCGAGTCTGGCTTTTCAACTCTGTTGCAAATGAAAACGAAACAACGAAGTAGATTGGAGGTTGAAATTGACCTGCGTTGTGCTCTTTCAAGCACTCCTCCGCGTATCCAAGAATTGGCAAAGAAAAAACAATCACAGGTTCTCATTGAATATAAAATGGATTACAATATCCAAGGCATGTTATTGAATTTTTTATTAATTGAGGTATGTGTCATTTTATTAAGCCAGATTTAAGTATTTAGTTTACGAATATAAAAAACTGATTTTATTCATGTTCTAAAATTCATCAACATTTTGTATTGTTGTTTATAAAACTGTGCTATAAAAATAATCTAAATAAATACAGTATATATGTACTAATATAGACAAAAAAACGATTTTCCGTGGTATATTCATTAAATTTGGTAATCCATTTTTCTCAGTTTTGGAAAGGGAGGGGGGATGACATTTCTGACATATGGTGAAAATAGTGCATGGGGCAAAAAAGGTTGAGAACCGGCAAAAAACTTTTGTGATCTGGAGAATCTGTGAAAAAAATATTTGTGAATAACTGAATCACGAGTGTTTAAGTAGAAACTAAAAGAACTTATGGGGAATCGATTTAAATTAATAACGCCATGAATTATGAGACCGGAACGAAGATTTGAAAATATTAAAAATGTTTTGATGAAGCAAAGAGATGCACATATCGAAAATACCAAAAATATAGTAGTAATAGCGCTTTCATGGAATATAACTTAATGTGTATGGAATGTTTGCAAGGTCAGAGGATGCATAATATACAAACCTCTCCTTGAAAAGTGTATAAATCTTGCCTCCTTATGATATATCGTGTTCCACTGAGGCGGCTCTGATGACCGGCTAATACTGGTATCAAAGGAAATGCTATCTCACACTCATCAACCTACTTGACCAGCGGGATGAGTCAGCGCCACACCACGTCTTTCTCTAACAAAATCGCTGTATTGCTTTATCATGGGTCATTAGTCTCTTGTGCTGAAAAATATCAAGCACAAAACATGAACAAAGGGCCACAGTGAAAGCGAAATTAATAGTCGTATAAAAATATTTGGTTGAACAGAATTTAAAAGAAAAAATACTATTTTTTACGCCTTAAGAGAGAAGTTTAATCAGTGCATCCTTCCAGTTCTTGCTTGTTGATCAGAGACATGGACCTTAACAAAAAAAAAAGATATCTGTTTGCTGAAAACTACTGAAAGATGTATGAAGAGGTGATATAACGAGAAAAGATAGGAAAAAGAGCTGGTGGATTAGGAAAATCACAAGAATTCATGAATCATTGATCAAAGTTAAATCAATAAAATGGTAATGAGCTTGCCATATTTCTAGAACTGACTTCCGTAAGATAAGTGAAATAAAAGATTGGATTCCAAGGAACAGGAAACGACCTAGGAGAAGACCACATTGAAGATGGACGGTTCGAAAACCTGTCGAAGTGACATAGAGAAGATTAGCTCAAGACGGAAAGTTGTGAAACATACTTCAGGAGACCTTCATCCAGAAAGGTATTGATAATGATTGATGATGGTAATATTGAGTATTTTCTGATTTACATGAATAAAAGCAGTAAATTTGTGTTACCCTTTTAACCTGATGGAACTAAATAACTTGAAGTTAGCAAAATGGGCTAAAATAAGCTCGAACAAATATATTCATTATCTAAGACGTGGGCCGAACACGGCTGGACTAAGTGTACCTGGGCGTCAGATAGACTGGCTTTCATCTTAGCATTGATATTCAAAGTGGTCATTTAGGTGTTAACTGACACTTAACATTTCTGACTGATTACTGGTTGAAAGGGCTATAACAATAGCGACGAACAACAAAAGAGGAAAAAGATGTTTGTGTCAAGTGTTTCGAACCAGTGACCTGATGCCCTTCTCAGAGGGCATTGTCCCTTACCCATCATAGCCTTAGGCCATAGTGTAGATCAGTGGTCTCAAACTCAGATCCTTGGAAGAACCACTTTCCAGTTTTGAAGGAACTTAGGGTACCGCATAAATATTAATAAATTTCTTGTGAATAAATATCAACTTTACAAAACTACACCAATGGCTTGGTACTAGAATGGAATATTATTTCTAATTATCGGTAAATAATAAAAATAAATACTTCATCAATCACTGAAAACAATCACTCTCAGGTAGCAATTATTTTCACTTAAATCTTAAAACAATCACATTTTAATAACTGAGCACGGTACACGGACCAGAAAAAAACACATGTTCTGCCCAGGAACTTAGGCTCGCTTTTCTGTCACTAAGATATCTATATTTGGAATAATGTCCTTTGAACTTGATGGTGTAAGTTAAAAAACTAAGAAATGATTTGCAACGGTAACTACACTGAAGAGCAATTGAATCAGAGACAGCTGGCGTTATGCAAATGTGGCGCTGTGGGCGGCCCTGTAAACGGAAACGACATGACGTATGCAGTGATCCGACAATATAAGATATAAGGAGTGATGCGACGGGAATCAGTAAGAGTCGGACGCAGTATGGGTAAGACGAAGGATCTAAGCGCATTTGATCGTGGGCAAACTATCGGGGACCGACGAATGGGTCACTCCATCTCGGAAGTCGCGCAAGCAATGGACTTTTCACTAGCCACTGTGTCACGGGTGCACCGTGAGTACATATATTCCGGTAAAACCATCCCTGCAAGAGCCAACTGCCGTGGACAACAGCGTGTAGATGAGCGGGGTCATCGTCGACTAGCTCGCATTGTAACAGCGGATAGATGGGCCTAATTGCAAGAAATCACTCGGCAATTTAACGCTGGTGCTCAAAAACGTGTAAGCAGCCACACCATCCAAAACCATCTCCTCGCTATGGGGTATATAAGCCATCGTCCTACGAGGGTATCGTTGCTGACCGCACATCACAATGTGCAAAGATTAGCATGAGCGCGGGAACATCGCCAATGGACCCTAGATATGTGGAAAAATGTTGCCTGGACTGATGAGTCGAGATTCACGTTGGTACATGCAGAGGGCAGGATACGAGTACGGCGCAAACCACATGATGCGATGGATCCTTACCAGCAGGATACTCTTCGAGCTGGTGGGGGTGGCATTCTCATCTGGGGACTGTTTACGTGGACTGAAATGGAACCCCTGGTACGTGTGACATCGTCCCTCACAGGTCAACGTTACCAGGATATCCTGGACTACCATTTGCTCCCGTTTGTGCGTCTTCAACATCCCACTGGGGACCTCATCCGGCAACAAGATAATGCACCGTGCCATCGCTCCCGAATTGTATCCGAATGGTTGGATGAACACTCCACCGACGTGACTTCACTTCCTTGACCAGCTAGGTCACCTGACCTCCATCCCATCGAGCACATCTGGGATGCCATCGAGAGAGATGTTCGAGGCTCTGAAACCCTCCACCAAATCTTCGTGAACTGTGGGAGCTTGTTCAGGGGTCGTGGATCCGTATGGCTTCCCAATGCTTCCGGTGTCTTGTCGAGTCCATGCCTAAATGAATCGCCGCCGTCATCAGGGCGAAAGGTGGTGCAATACGTTACTAGACAGGTATCTCTAATTCAATTGCTCTTCAGTGGATGTTCATAATCGACAGACTTCTCAAATATATTTAACTTATTTATTCTTGACTAAACACTCAACTAAAACGTTAATGTTAGTTCGCGGATACATAATAAACATAAAATGAATGAGCTATTAATCGGTAACGCACTTTGCTTTCTATTTAGTCTGTTATAAACAGTCTTACCATAAAATTAATATTTCTTCGTACTTCACGCAAAAAGCATTTCGTATATTATCTCGAGAAACCTTTTAGGTCATCATAATGCATGTACTCTATTAGAGCCCTTTTGTAAGAAAAACAAACAGCGTGTTCCCACACATCAAAGCGACGCCATCATCTGTCCAGGGTCGTGATCCCATAATTCTTTGAAACGAACCGCTGGCTGCTCCGTTATGCATCCACGCAACTGAAACTCACAAACGTGAACTTGCAGCAATTGTTCGACGAAAATAAAAGAAACGAGCAATGGGCGCCAACATCCAACAGAACTTGTTAAGTGACTGTCATTTAACCTGTTCCTTTGAAGACATTTTACTTGGTTCATTCTTGAAAACAACTGTTCACATGAGTATATTATTTCGAACATAGGCAGAACCCGTGCAGCTAGGTTATGAATGTTTACGTACTTGTCCTTCGAAACTAATTGGTAAAACTCTGTTAGACTGCAGCTGATGAATTTTTCTTTCAGGTAAGAATCACACTGAAAGTCGATTAATTGAAGCTGAAGTTCTTCAGGTGCGTTTTCAGCATTATAGGAAAATGGAGGCTTGAATATATTTAGAAAATATTTTCCACGTCTTTGAAACATTCAAACTGCCTGTTGAAATCCTCATTTAACATAGCTATCTTCGCAGAAAATTCACCAAAGATGATTTCTTCTTGCGTGTGAAGCAACTGATGCTACGAAACTAACCACCAGCTGAGAGGGAGCGAGATTTTCGAAGTCGATCTGTATTGCCAAAGCTAGATTTCAATTTTGCGCAAATAATATTCCATTTTCGGACGACCCTTCCGTACAACGACATGACGGCCAACGCTCTTGGATTCGTAGAGGGCACGACGGGGGAAGACATCGTACGGGTTTCGCATTCCTTTCGACGTGACAATACGCATGCTTAATACAACTATATTCTTCGTAAATAAACTTAGTACTAATAAAGGGGACGGCTTTGCTAAGCAATACTATATTTGTATTATATTTAATATACATAATATTGACAAAAGTCACCTACACCTGGAAAAGAAACACAACATAGCGTTTATCGACATACATTAGTACGGTGTCGGTCCACCTTTGTCCTAAGTCACGTTTTTCTGAGCTCCGTGTTGTGTGCCTATTTAGTGTGTTTTATCGTGTGGTTCGTCATTTTCCTTTCGTGTTCCTTCAAGCTGAAGGTTCGTGCTTTGTTTTGATACATCTCCCAAGTTGGTGAGTAGTCTATTTTTTCTGTTATCATCATTTGAATTGTCGACCGAGCTGGTCGATTTCTCAGGTAGCCCTCGTCATTAACAATGGTGGCGGCTGCTGCTGATAAGAGCGATGTCCACGCCCATATCAGCGAGGCATTTCCTGTCGCCTCCTCCTCCTCCTCGACACGAGACCAATCTCCTCCAATGCTTGTAGGTGACGTCACCCAACCGCTAGAAGTGGAAAGTGACTCCTCTACTACAGCTCAAGCTTCTTGCCCTGCTTCGACCAGTGACGTCAGTGCAGCGCAACCCTCTGTTGCTTTAAGTGAAGACATGGATGTGTCTGACAGCGCTGCTAATTTACCCTCTACTTCAACTCAGTTCAAACAGCCGGTTGCGTTGCAGCCCTCACGCTCGAGTCCTGCTCCTAGGGCATACTCTGCCGCTCTTACTGGAACAAAAGCTCCTTCCAAGTTTGTTGCAGAAGTCTTACCAGACTCGTACGTCATTGTTGATGGCCTTACTGCCACCATAGATATTCCCGAAGATTCCCCAGCGGGAAAACAATTCTATTCTAGAATGGACTTCGGAGTGTGTTTTGATGCGCTCCCAGACACAAAGTTGAAAGAATATAGTATGGCTCTCAAGCAGATACTTCCAGCTGGAGCCAGTATTACTCACATGGCTCGAAAACCTCGAGCTGTGTTGGTGTACTTTGCTCTTAAAGAGCATGCGGATCTTGTCTTGACAGAAGGTTTGTCAATCAAAGACGTCCATCTTCTACCAGAACCTGTCTCTCAGCGTCCAATCCAGGTTACATTTTATCCGGTTCCACCTGAGGTGTCAGACGTTGCGATGTGCACTGTACTCAGTAAGTTCGGCCGAGTTGTTGGGCCGGTTACTACTCTTTCAGCCGCGCCGAGAGATCCAGACGATAAATCCATAGGGGGATTTCGCCGAAGTGCAAGAGTGATCTTTCCATCTGATGAACATTTGCTCGCCTGCCCAAAGGTGCTCAACGTTCGTTGTGGACAGCAACGTAGGAGAATTGAAGTGACTACCTTCCTCCACTGCACTTTTTGCCACGGAGAGAATCATTTACGTGTGCATTGCCCACATCTAGCATCACAGGCTCCTAATAATTCTCCTACAACTTCTGGCCCTCTTCTGAGCCGAGCAACACCTTCTTCCACTGCACAGAAAGCTTCAGAAATCGAAACTTTCACAAAAGTCGACTGCAGGAGTTGGTCAACGCGTGTCTACGGACCCTTTATCCTTCGACCAGCAACTGGATTTTCCCTCACTCAATTGTTCGCTTCCCATGCGTCGTCATTCTGTAGCGGAGTCCCCTTCAGGGGGTTTCTCCACTGCCCTTATCATCGATACTTCTAAATCTGCTGATGACGGATTTTCTGGCCACGAATCTCGAGTTGATGAGAGCTCAACTGAGCCTTCGCTGAAACGTCGTGGTTCTTCTCGAAGACGCCCACCGAAGAAGCCGACTGCCGCATCACCCCGTACCTCTCCCCGTACTGGTAGTGCCTCTCGAAAGAATTCACCATCAAAGGCTGCTACCTCTTCTGTCCAGGCCGACGAAGAGCCTCCTCTTAAATTTGAGGATCTTGTCGAATACCTTAAGGATGGCTCGGTTCCTACTGGGCCGATTTCATTTGAAGATTTACATCAATACCTGTCACATAAGACAGACCACTCCACAACACATGCTTTACTCTCAAAGTATGCATCGTTTCTCCCTCTAGTGCTTGATCAGATCCAAGTCCTTAATCAATGCATCTCCTGCCTTCGCAAGGAACATCCGTGGGCTAAAACCTATTTTAATCGACTCAAATCATTTCCTCCTGTTGTGAAGGCTCTTCAGCAAGCATTAATGGAAAAAAGTCTTCAAGATTGTATCTCTTAATTGCAGGGGATTTGCATCCCCATTTTCTAATGCCTTGGTACATGAAGACCTTACTCCGTTAGGAGCTGATCTTCTCTTACTACAAGAGACGAATTGCCAATCCACTACGATATTCTCACGATGGCGCCAGTGGAACTACACATTTCACCACGCCTACCAACTATCATCCCATAGTGGTCTAGCTATAGGTATCCGCCATACTTTCAACTCCATAATCACCTCTTTTTCGGTTCGAAACTTATGTCGAGACCTATTACAGTGTGCATCATTCACCATAGCTTCCACATCTTATCATATACTTAATATTTATATTCCAAGCTCTTCAACCCACTTGACAATACTTTTTACTCGCCTTCGTCGTGCCTTGTCTCGCATTCCTCCGATAGATCATGTTTTAATTGGAGGGGATTTCAATTGCACTCTGAATCCTACCCTGGACCGATCTCCTTATACCAGAGAACGCCGTGTTAACTTGGTGAATCTTCTTCAGTCAGTGGTCTCCGACAACTCATTCATTGATGTTCACCGTCACTTCCATCCTTCATCGACTGTACATACTTGGCGCTCGCAACATAATCAAAATCCGTACACAGCTCGCCTTGACAGATACTACGCCTCATCTACTCTGCTTACAGCTGTGACAGAATCTATTATCACTCCTACAGCTTCTTCTGACCATTGTGCCATCGTTCTTATTATTCAAGCAGTTCCAGCACAACCCCGTACAATTCGTCCATGGACTCTTGACGACACTCTTCTTACAGATCCAGACTTGTGTACTTCAGTACGCTCCTTCCTTGAGGACAAACGACCTCAACTTCAATCAGCTCCTTGTGGTCTGACTTTTTGGTTGGACATTAAACAGCAACTCGTTCTCCACGTTCGCAAACTTTCTTTTAAAGCAAAAACGCTTCAAAACATGCGTCTCAACCATGTCCGTTCCATGCTCTCCATCCTAAGCCTAAGTGATCCTCTCTTCTGCCACTATCAAGAAGAACTGCGATCAATCCTCCTTCCTCTGGCTCAACAAGCTCTACGACGTCTCCGGCTACAACATCTATCGCCAGATGCATCCAATTACGATTTCCTTACATCCATGGAAAAAACACGAACAGCATCGAATTCACTTCGGCACCTTCGCCTCGCGTCTGGAGAGGTGTCTGATGATCCACTCACTCTATGTTCCCAGGTCCGAAAGTTCTATACAGAGAAGTTCTGTGAATCTCCTCCGCCATCCTCTTCAGCTTTGGCATCACTTCTTTCTAACATACCACAAGTTCCTCCCCATCTTGCCTCTTCCCTCCTCCTTCCTCCCACGTTCTCTGAACTATCCTCTACGTTTTCTTCTTTAAACTCTAGGGCCGCACCGGGTCCGGACGGCCTCACTTTCCTCTTCTATAAAACCTTTCTACCTCTCCTTCTACCATTTCTCTTTTCTGCACTTTCTGCTGCTTTCAATCACTCCCCTCTACCAAGGCGATTCACAGTAGCATATGTTGTACTATTCCCTAAGAAAGGTGATCTCCTTGACCTGGGGAATTGGCGCCCTATCTCCCTCTTAAATCTAGATTATAAACTTTATACTAAACTTCTTTCCCAACGCCTTAACCCCATTCTCACTCACATTCTCTCCCCAAATCAAACTTACACAGTTCCCGGCCGTTCACTTTCTCATAACATCCATCTACTAAATGATCTAATCCATCTTGCCCGATCTCGCTCTGAACCCCTCGCCCTTCTCTCTCTTGACCAACAATCCGCTTTTGATAATATCTCACATTCCTATCTATCGGCTACACTCCTTCACTTCGGTTTTCCTCCTTCCTTCGTCTCTCTTCTTTTCTCACTCTATCAAGACGCCGTTCTCCAGGTCAAGCTGCCCACCTTTCTCACAGCGCCTATTCCCTTCCGCCGGGGAGTGCGGCAGGGTTGCCCACTCTCCGGACAACTCTTTGCAATCGCAATTGAACCCTTCCTCCGCTCTGTACACCAATCCTTTAAAGCAGTTCTGCCACCACTCTCTGCCTGCACAAGACATCATGCCACTACCTCTGTTGCATACGCAGATGATGTCACCATCTGCATCCGTCATGACTCACAGTTTCCGTGTCTCCAACGTCTATTCGCAGTTTATGCCTCATGCTCCGGTGCAGCGCTCAACTCATCTAAAAGCACTGGTTTATGGTGCGGCTCATGGGCACATCGTGTAGACACCCCTTGGGGAGCAAGCTGGTCGTCCATCTCACAGCGCTTCCTTGGAGTTCATCTTGGTTCCTTGCAAGCTGCTCCCCTCTACACGTGGAATGCTATTCACCCACGCTTGCTCAGGTCAACTGCCTCCTGGAGGAGAGCCCAGTTCTGCTCATCATTCTTCCAGAGAGCTCGCCTCTCTCGAACTTACCTGATTTCCTTGTGCACACACTCTTGGCTTGGTGTCAAGTCTCTACAACTCCGCCTTCATGAAATTACCCGATGTCTTACTTCTCTGATATGGACCTGCCACCACTGGGTCAGTGTCACAAAGCTTTGCCTCCCTCCGGATCACGGCGGCATCGGACTCCTTGATACACAGGAGTACTACAAGGCCGTCAGAATTACTACTTTTCTCCGTCTCTTCACGTCGCCAGTACCAGATGCCGTTTTGGCTAGGGACGTCATCGCCTCCCCGAGCAACCCTAACTTTTCTTTTCTCTCCTTACTACTCATGGACCACCGACCCCTCTCACCCTCATTCGACTTCCCCCTGTTTACCGTGAAGCTCTAACTTTCCTTCGTTCCCTCCCTCTCTCTCGTTCTCCACCTGATTCCACAACTGAGCTCCTTGCTGAACCCCTCTTTTATTCTTCGATTCTTCACCCCTCTCATCTTCCGTACTTTGCCTATCCTACCTGGCTCCGAGCAGGTGTAGTAACAGTTAAAGATCTCACTAACCCTGACCTTTCCCGGCTACCCTTCGTCAGCCTCCCTCCCTCTCTTCTCCTCTCCTCCTCCTCTCGTGACATCTACGACTCTATTCTTTCATCTATCATTTCTCAATTTCCTCATCTTGCTTCCCAATCAGGTCTTTCCTTTGTTCCTTCTGCTTCTCTCCCATTTCCTCTTTTCTTGCTTACTTCTGGCTCAGCTCATCCCATTTCTTCTCTCTCGGTGTCAGCTCTTTATCGGTTCCTCTCTATGTCCCATTCTTCTCCTCCTCTCCCCATTCCTGATGTTCCCCCTGCTGCCACTGCTACGGTGTGGTCAGCCGCCCTGTCTCCTCTTTCTGCTCCTCTAGAAATTAATACCCATTGGCTTTTCCTCCATCGCCGCCTTCCTGTTCCCTCCGTTCTTTTCCGAATGTCTCTTCTCGATTCCCCTCTTTGCCCTTTCTGTGCTCGGGAGGCTGATGTCTCCCATGTCTATCAACACTGTGTTATATTACTCCCAATGCTGAACTTGGCATTTACTATCGCCCAATGTTCCATTACAGCAGATCTTACATTTGATGCATATCGGACTCTTCTGCTACAGAACTATCCCCCAGTCAAGCTCCCATCAGTCTGTGCCTATATTTTTATTTTAGCGAAGCATGTAATCTACGTGTTTCATCAACGCTGCAGATATTTGACTACTCCTCTGACTGTGCATGAAGCTTCTACGGCATTATTATGCCATTTCCGCGACCGTCTGACATCTCGACTTCGGCTAGAGTATTCTGTTGCAGTTACTCAGCGTCGGGAGAGCCAGTTCCTTGCCACCTGGTCACCGGCTGCCTCATGGTTTACCAGCTCGCCAGCGTCATTGTACCTGACGGTCGGCAGATTTGGTATTTGACCTTTTTGAATCAGAAATGCATATGTAAATATCAACAATCTGTTTTCAAGATCTTTGCACAGCTTGGAAATTTACCGCATGGGTTTTTTTTTATAAAGGGCTGTACGTGTTTACACAGCAAATTGTTTTTTGTGACACTCATCTTGTATTTTTTTCTTACATTGACGTTCAAGTAGTTCGTCTTTAGTTTACATTTTGAGTATAAATATTGCAGTTAGTCATTAGCATAGTGCTGTATAAACATAGAAATTGTTTCTGCAGTGTAGTTTTTTGTAATTTTGTTCTATTTTGTTTCCCGAACATGTTTGCACTGTGCTGTATAATTGTACATAGTTTTCAAAATATTGCGGAACAAGTAATCCATCTTATTTGCATCAGGATGTCCAAGTTTAGTTATTTCCTGTTATTAAACATTCCAATGATTTGTCTGATAATCAGTTTTTTCAATTGCATAGTACTGTACATCCTTGTAAATATGTTGTGTTAAAACTCACTGTCATATCGTACCTTCTTTCAATAGACATGTTGACTAATGATTCTTCCTGTATTTATTTTTGCACAAGTTAGTCAATTGCATGGTGTTGTACTCATGAGTAATATATTTTGAAAAACATTTTACCTATTTTGTTCTTTTGTGTGAGGTGATGCTTGGTACTATCATTCTTCTATTACTACATATGGATAGTGAGAATATGTTAAAGCTTTATTCATCGTGTGTTTTCTTATTATACTTACATTTTCTATCTGGTCAACAGAATACTGTTACATTTCTGTATATGGTCCGATTTTGATTTGTAACATGTTGACACTGTGCTGTATATCTGTACATTGTTTCTGAATATTGCCGAACAGGTAATATATTATATATACACCAGGAAGTCCAAGTTTGTTCTTCTCCTGATATTCATCATTTCATTGATTTGTCTTATGATCAGTTTGTCAATTGCTTTGTACTGTACATTCTTGTAACTATGATGTGTTACAACTTACTGTCTTATTGTATTTTTTTTTTGTAAGAGAAATGTTGTCTCCTGAAGCTCTCAATATTTTCTTGAACAAGTTTGTTAATCGCACAGCAATGCACTTATGAGCAATAAGTTTCTTTGTTAAAATCCTTCCTAAATGCCCAGACATGCTTGTCGCTGTTCATTTATCACGAGCTGTAATTTTGCTCCATTTTTCAACTTGTGCACTATGCTGTATATTTTTATATAAGTTTTAGTGGTTTAACGATCTTTGATCGTATTTTATTTGTATTCAGACGTCCTTATTAGTTCGTCTCCTGATTTCTACCTTGAATAAAGATATTTTGAAACCACCTTTGGCCTTTTTGAATCAGAAATGCTTATGTAATCTCAGCAATCTGTTTTAAAGATCTTTGCGCAGCTTGGAAATTTACCGCACTGGTTTTTTATAAAGGGCTATACTTGTTTACACAGTAAATTGTTTTTTGTGACACTCATCTTTTATTTTTTTTTCTTACTTTGACGTTCAAGTTAGTTCGTCTTTAGATTACATTTTGAGTATAAATATTGCAGTTAGTCATTAGCATAATGCTGTATAAACATATAAATTGTTTCTGTCCTTTGTAACCATTTTTTTTATACCGTTTCTCTGCTTCATTAATTGCATAGTGTTGTTTTTTGTAATTTTGTTCTATTTTGTTTCCCGAACATGTTTGCACTGTGCTGTATAATTGTACATAGTTTTAAAAATATTGCGGAACAAGTAATCCATCTTATTTGCATCAGGATGTCCAAGTTTAGTTATTTCCTGTTATTAAACATTCCATTGATTTGTCTGATAATCAGTTTTTCAATTGCATAGTACTGTACATCCTTGTAAATATGTTGTGTTAAAACTCACTGTCATATCGTACCTTCTTTCAAGAGACATGTTGACTCATGATTCTTACTGTGTTTATTTTTGCACAAGTTCGTCAATTGCATGGTGTTGTACTCATGAGTAATATATTTTGAAAAACATTTTACCTATTTTGTTCTTTTGTGTGAGGTGATGCTTGGTACTATCATTCTTCTATTACTACATATATATAGTGAGAATATGTTAAAGCTTTATTCATCGTGTGTTTTCTTATTATACTTACATTTTTTATCTGGTCAACAGAATAGTGTTACATTTCTGTATATGGTCCGATTTTGATTTGTAACATGTTGACACTGTGCTGTATATTTGTACATTGTTTCTGAATATTGCCGAACAGGTAATATATTCTATTTACACCAGGAAGTCTAAGTTTGTTCTTCTCCTGATATTCATCATTTCATTCATTTGTCTTATGATCAGTTTGTCAATTGCTTTGTACTGTACATTCTTGTAACTATGGTGTGTTAAAACTTACTGTCTTATTGTACTTTTTTTTGCAAGAGAAATGTTGTCTCATGAAGCTCTCAATATTTTCTTGAACAAGTTTGTTAATCGCACAGCAATGCACTTATGAGCAATAAGTTTTTGTTAAAATCCTTCCTAATTTGGTTCTGTTGTGTTTGGAGATGCCCAGACATGCTTGTCGCTGATCATTTATCACGAGCTGTAAGTTTGCTCCATTTTTCAACTTGTGCACTATGCTGTATATTTGTATATAGATTTTAGTGGTTTAACGATCTTTGATCGTATTTTATTCGTATTAAGACGTCCTTATTAGTTCGTCTCCTGATTTCTACCTTGAATAAAGATATTTTGAAACCACCTTTGGCCTACACGTATCTTCACGAGCTCCGTGTTTGAGTACTTCACGTACGTGTTTGGTATGTCCCATCATTGTTCTTCTGTGTGTGCACCAAAGTTAAAGGTCTGTGCTTTCGTTTAAGATCCCTCACGATATAGTGAGTGCTTATTTTTCATTATCAGCGTTTTAATTTCTCCACTAAGCTGGTCGTGTTTCTTCGTTAACCCTTGCCATTGATTATGGCACCTGGCGATGAGGGCGCTGTTCCCTCCGGCATCGCTGCAGCTCCTCGCGTCGCCTTCTCAAAGTCAGTCGCAGCCGACCAATCATCTTCGCTTGCTAGTGGAGAGCCTGTTAAATTTTCCTCCTATCATCTGCACCTCTTCTCCTGCCCGGATCTCCGATTCTGCCATAGGGAACGTGGATGTGACGTCCCTCGTCTCTGCTGGCGATGATGGACGTCTCTGATGGCGTCGCTAATCTGCCCTCTAGAGTTTCTACTGTCTCTGCTTCTTGTACTTTGTCTCATGCTGCGTCAATGCCTTACAGAGGAGGCGCTTCTGCACGCATGTATTCTGCGGCTGCCTCTGGTATTCTACCGGCTTCCTCCTCGTCTCGTCTGCTCCATATGGATTCTTACGTTACTCTGAACGGTGACACCATCTTATGAGACTACCCCGAGAACTCTCCTGCTGGTCAATGTCTTCATTCGACCTTCGAGTTGGGGTTTGTTTTGATGCGCTGCCTAACACTCCTTTGAAGCAGTACAGCTCCGATCTCAAGAAAATGCTTCCTTCTGGTGCCATCACCCACCTCACCCGATAGCAACGAACTGTGATTATTTATTTTTAGAAGAAAGAATATGCCGAACTTCTTTTGTCTCGGGGCCTATCAACTGGCGATCGTCACCTCTTAGTCGAATCCATCGCCCAGCGTCCTGTTCTGATCTCTCTACATGCGGTCCCGCCGGAGATCTCTGATGATATGCTGTGTGCTGCACTTAGTCGATGCTGCAGAGTAGTCGGCCCAGTGAAGACTCTCTCCTCCTCCGCCTCTGACCCCGATGATAAACATATCTGTGGCTTTCGTAGAACTACTCGCATCATCTTCCTGTCGGAAGAGCATTTCATAAAATATCAACGGTTCCTCGATGTTCGTTGCGGAAACGAGCGCCGCCGGATTGAACTCCTCACTTCTGCTTATTGCTCACGCTGCAAGGTTTACGGCCTTCAGCAGACTCATTGCGCTCATGCAGAGACACTGACTCCTGCAGCTCCAAGGCAGCATTCTACCTCTTCCTCAGTTTCTGCTGCCATGCATCCTCCTGCGTCTGCACCTCCTGGACCCAGTTATGCCGAAAATCTGATTAAAGCCTTCGATCAACACACGTCTTCCGATGTTGCTTTCTCCACTGTGTTGAATTTTCCTCCGCTTGACTCCTTCTTGCCTTCCCGTGTTCTCTCTCCATCAGAGGACATCCCGGCTGATCCTCAAGCTTCATTCACCGTCGGCACTTTTGCTCCCGGCGATGAGGTGGACCTTTCCTCTGATTCCACATCTCGTGTGTCATCGATCTACGGCAAACGTCGCTCTACTACCAGTTCCGAGGCCCGGAGGAAAAAGAAGAATTCACCTTCTCCGACTGGCCGCCTACATCATTCCACCCGTCTAGCAGGCTCCAAGTCTCCCCTGTCACGCTCTAGCTCTTCCTCTTCAAAGTCCAAGGGTTCTCTGCCGACGTTTGAAGACATCTCGACTATGCTAACCAATACCTCTCTTCCTTCAGAACCGGAATCTTTTGAAGATCTTTGCGAGTTTCTCACTCATAAAACAAATCGGGAGGCTTCTCTCATCTTTTTACAGCAGTTTGAAGCCGTTCTTCCCGAGGTCGTCGACCAAGCAACCTCCATCCTCAAATTTCTCCGGCAACCTGACTACTTCTTGTGGTGTCGTGGTATCATCAATCACCTCGACACATTCTAGAAAGCTGCCATAGCTGCCCTTCATCCGACGTCGGACTTACCCATTCAAGGTCGCCACTTTGAATTGTAGGGGGTGTGCTAACCCCCTCGCTAAAGCTCTCGTTCTGCAAGATCCCTCGCCTCTTGGGGCCGACTTACTCCTTCTGCAAGAGATGAACTGCAACCCTTCGGCACTTTTTCATAGATGGCGCACTTTGGACTTCACCTTTCACCATGCGTTCCGTTACTCTGTGCACTATGGTACAGCAGGAGATCAGTCTGCCATCTCCACATGCCGTGAAAGCTTTTTCTATGCTACGTGGTCGCCAGTGACCCCGTGGTTTGTTGTTACACGAAGTCCGTTACATTTCACGGTGAGTTAAGGCTCTGCATTAACTGTTTGATGTTCTTTCGCACTGCGGTGCCCCGCCTGTGATCATTTTGTTTTTCCTCAAGCATTGCCCTGTTTGCATCGCGTTGTAAATTGTTCATTACTCATGCAATGTACATATCATCGCTTTAATCAGTTTGTATCATGCCTGTTTTTTTTTCTTTGAGACAATTCCATGTTGCCCGTCTCCTCTGTTTTGTTACATTAAAGAGATTCTGAAACCACCTTTAGCCCTAATGCATGCACTGACCCTTCGCGACATGCTTTTGGCAAGGTATTGGAACACAGCGATAGGTATGCGCTTCCATTCAGTACATAAAGCTACCTCTAACTGTTGCTCAGTAGTAGGCCTTGGTTCCAAACTTCTTATACGGCGCTGTAATTCATCCGATAGGTGCTCTATGGGATTAAGATCAGGGCTCTGTGCTGGTCAGTCCACATACGATAAGGAATCATCGTAAAACCACGCCGTAACAGTCTTTGTTTTATGGCTCGCTGCATTACCCTGCTGGTACCAACAAGGCTCGGTTCTATAGTACTGCCACAGGCATAGCATAATTGATAGAGCATAGTTCTCCAGAATATCGAGGTCGACGTGCTGGTTAATAAGTTTTTCCACGATAACCAATGGGCCGGAACCATACTACGAAAAACACCCCGACTCGAGGACACTGGCAGCTCCAAACTTGACCGTTGGAACTGTACACTGTGGTAAATAGCGTTCCCCCAGCTGCCGCCATATCAACACACAGCCATCAGATTGATGGATCGTGTATCTGGATTCATCAGTCCATAGGACCCGTTTCCATTGATCTACGGTCCTCGGTAAATGTTTTGTACACCATGCTAAACGACAAGTAGCATTCCGAGTGGATATGAAAGGCTTATGAGCAGCCGCACGAACACGGTAACCCATGGAATAAAGTTGTCTGCGAATGGTACGTGTGCATACCGCGGTTCCAGTATTGTTACAAACCTGTATGCTGAGGTCTTATGCAGTTCTCCATCGATAAGCTGTAACGACTCTCCTGAGGCTTCGACGTCCTCTGTCACTGAATTTCTTTGGTCTGCCGGTACGTTTTGCTGCTTCAGGCACGCCATGTGTCTTCCACTTGTTCAGTACATCCAAAACAGTTGACGTGGGTATGTTTAATAGCCCCTCGATTTCTCTTTTGGACAACCCACTAATATAACACCCAACAATCTTTCCTCTCTCATAGTCAGTTCTCTCCCGCCGCAACATTTTCGGTCAACCTCACAGGACGATATGATCGCGGTCAGCTGCAGGATTGTTTTTACACCGTTTACAGATGTTCCGCGCATTTTAACAACGCAGCGGATTCGTTCATTTGCTTCTGAAGGGGTGTCCGGTGACTTTTGTTAATACAGTGTATTATGATATACTTGAAAAAAGTGAGATTTATTTTTATTTGTAATCATTCATGCTCGGCCGCGTGTTTGAGACAACAGGTGTAGAGAGTGTTGCGTCAATTCGTGGTCTACCTCAATCCGTTGCCTGCGTCACTTCGTCGTACATCTATTCGTCGCTGACCAATTAATCGAATACGTCAGTTCATCGCGGCAAAATCAGTCGCATTTACAAATTTTTGTGGTCACATAGAAATCACATGCAGGAAAACGTAAAATTTCGGTGGTCTTCCGCCGTAACCATATTTACACTGCTGGACAATTGCTAAGGACGGATCATAAACGGCTATATAGCGCATAGAAAAGGAAGTGTGGTTAGATGCCAAGTGAAATAAAATATTGTCAGAATGCCAGGACATTACAAGAAAGACAATTTATTGTGCTCTGAAATCCAGAAGGCTTTGGAACGTGTTCAAGGGACAAACAGGCCATTTTGTGCAGAATACGTAAACTTGAAAAAAAGTGCAATTACCGTCAGCAGGCGTTCCCGCGTAAGATGTCAATACGGGATATCGCCACCATGGAGGGCGATGCAAGATTCCACACGTCGTGTCATGCTTTGCACAACATTATCAATCAGCTGTTGGGGTAATTTATCCCATTCCTCTGTCAGCGCACGGATGAGGGTGTCCTTGTTTATTAGAGGGCATTGGCGACCAGCAAGACTCCTCCCCAAAGCATCCCACACATTTTCAATGGGATTCAGATCTGGAGAACGTGCTGGCCATACGAGGCGTTGAATATCCTCGCTCTCAAGACACTCCTGGACAGCGACTGTTCGATGACATGTTGCGTTGTCGTCCATGAAAATGAATCTATCACCGACAGCACCACGGAACATGCGAACATGAGGTAGCAGAACGTCATTAATGTATCGTTGGCCAGTCATAGTCCCAGTTGGAAGCACATAGAGGGACGTACGGCCATTGGTCATGATGCCAGCCCATACCATGACACCACATGTCGGATATCGGTCCCTTTCCTGTATGTTTGCTGGACAATATGCAGTAGCACTATCACGCCAGATCAGTTGTCGTCGACAATCAGACGATAGACTGTATCTACTCTCATCTGAGAAGAGGACAGCAGACCAGTCGTTATCAGTCCAATTGCGATGTTGATGGCACCATTGCAAACGGGCGGTACGGTGACGTCTGGACAATGGGATGCACACAACAGGACGGCGGGCGTATAGATCTGCTTGCCAGTCTGGCGACCGTTTTTCGGGAGATCCGCTTTCCAGTAGCAGCCATAAACTGATTTGCTACCTCACTAGCTGTGCTGCGCCGGTGTCTTTTTGTTGATAGCACTATGTACCGATCTTCTGCAGGTGTCGTACTGCGAACACGACCTCCCCCGTGACGTTTGCTAAACTCTCCATTTGTTTGAAATGATTTCCAAAGCCTTGAAACAACACTGTGGCTGACGTGTCAAACTCCCTGGCAACATCTGTTATTTTTCGCTCTTCTTCAATCTTGCCAATAATACGGCCACGCGTAAAATCATCTAG